>CM060733.1:42784453-43384453 GCA_030704615.1 Takakia lepidozioides | reverse complement strand
CAATCGCCCCGCACATCCAAGAAGGTCCACCATGCAGCCAAAGTCCTTTACTGTTGGAGTGACACCATGATCTTGACTCAGGGAATCGAAGTAGCGTCTTCCTTCATCCAGTAGGCCAACGTGGCTGCATGCACAGAGAACACATATAAAGGTGATACTGTCTGGCTTCAGACCTTCCATTTGCATTCCTTCAAATAATTGCAGGGCCTGCCTATGACAACCATGTTGCTCATATCCTGCGATCATACCGTTCCACAACACCGCATCTCGTTTGGACATAACGTCAAACACTCCCTTTGCATCTTCAATGCTCCAACATTTTGCATACATGTCCACCAGGGCAGTGTTCAGAATGACATCTGGTACAATTCCAGCTTTGATTATGTCACAGTGGACCTCTTTGCCTTTTTCCAGGGCTGCCACGCTCACACACGCATTGCAAACACAAACAAACGTGATGTGGTTGCACTTCACCCCTTCCCACATCATCTGCTCATAGGTCTCCAAAGCCTCCATCCCGCGCCCCTGCTGTGCATATCCTGCAATCATCGTGTTCCACGACACCACATCTCGTTCAGCCATATTGTCAAACACTCCCTTTGCATCCTCGATGCACCCACATTTGGCATACATGTCCATGAGGGTATTGTTCAGAATGACATCTGGGACAATTCCAGCTTCGACAATATTACCATGGACCTCCTTTCCCTTTTCCAGGGCTTCCAAGCTCGCACACACATTGCAAATGCAAACAAATGTGATGGGGTTGGGCTTCACCCCTGCCCGGATCAATTGCTCATAGGTCTCCAAAGCCTCCATTCCGCGCCACTGCTGTGCATATCCTGTGATCATTGTGTTCCAGGACACCACATCTCGTTCCAACATGTTGTCGAATACTCCCTTTGCATCTTCAATGCTTCCACATTTGGCATACATGTCCACCAGGGCAGTATTCAGAATGACATCTGGTACAATTCCGGCTTTGACAATGTCACCATGGACCTCTTTGCCCTTTTCAAGGGCTGCCACGCTTGCACACGCATTGAAAACGGAAACAAACGTGATGTGGTTGGGGGTCACTCCTTCCCACATCATTTGCTCATAGGTCTCCAAAGCCTCCATCCCATGCCCCTGCTGTGCATATCCTGCGATCATCGCGCTCCACGACACCACATCTCGTTCAGCCATATTGTTGAACACTCCCTTTGCATCTTCAATATTCCACATTTGGCATACATATCCACCAGGGCAGTGTTCAGAATTACATCTGGTACAATTCCAGCTTTGATGATCTCACTGTGGACCTCTTGGCCCCTTTTCAAGAGCTGCCATGCTTGCACATGCATTGCAAGCGGAAACAAACGTGATGTGGTTGGGCTTCACCCCTTCCCGCATCATTTCCTCATAGGTCTGTAAAGCCTCCATCCCACGCCCCTGCTGGGCATATCCTGTGATCATGGCATTCCACGACACCACATTTCTCTCTGCCATATTGTCAAACACTCCCTTTGCATCTTCAATGCTCCCGCATTTGGCATACATGTCCACCAGGGCAGTGTTCAGAATGACATCTGATACAATTCCAGCTTTGCCAATGTCACCATGGACCTTTTTGGCCTCTTCCAGGGCTGCCATGCTCACACATGCATTGCAAACGCAAACGAACGTGACGCGGTCGGGCTTCACCCCTTCCCGCATCATTTGCTCATAGGTCTCCAATGCCTCCAACCTGCGCCCCTGCTGTCCATATCCTGCGATCATCGCGTTCCACGACACCACATCTCGTTCAGCCATATTATCGAACACTCCCTTTGCATCTTCAATGCCCCCACATTTGGCATACATGTGCACCAGGGCAGTGTTCAGAATGACATCTGGCACAATTCCAGCTTTGACAATGTCACCATGGACCTCTTTGCCCTTTTCCAGGGCTGCCAAGCTCGCACATGCATTGCAAATGCAAACAAACGTGATGTGGTTGGGCTTCACCCCTTCCCGCATCATTTCCTCATAGGTCTGTAAAGCCTCCATCCCACGCCCCTGCTGGGCATATCCTGTGATCATGGCATTCCACGACACCACATTTCTCTCTGCCATATTGTCAAACACTCCCTTTGCATTTTCAATGCTCCCACATTTGGCATACATGTCCACCAGGGCAGTGTTCAGAATGACATCTGGTACAATTCCAGGTTTGATGATGTGACCATGGACCACTTTGCCCTTTCCCAGGGCAGCCAGGCTCGCACACGCATTCCAAACGCAAACAAACGTGACTCAGTCTGGCTTCACCCCTTCCCGCATCATTTGCTCATAGGTCTCCAGAGCCTCGATCCCGCAGCCATGCTGGGCATATCCTGTGATCATTGTGTTCCACGACACCACATTTCGTTCAGACATATGGTTGAACACTCCCTTTGCATCATTATTGCTCCCACATTTGGCATACATGTCCATCAAAGCAGTGTTCAGAACAACATCTGGTACAATTCCAGATTTGACAATGTCACCATGGACCTCTTTGCCCTTTTCTAGGGCTCCCAGGCTCGCACATGCATTGCAAATGCAAATGAACGTGGCCCGGTCGGGCTTCACCCCTTCCCACATCATTTGCTCATAGGTCTCCCAAGCCTCCATCCCACACCCATGCTGCACATATCTTGCAATCATTGTGTTCCACGACACTACATCTCGATTGGCCATATGGTTGAACGCTCCCTTTGAATCCTTGATGCTCCCACATTTGGCATACATGTCCACCAGGGCAGTGTTCAGAATGACATCTGGTACAATTCCAGCTTTGATAATGTCCCCATGGACCTCTTTGCCCTTTTCAAGGGCTGCCACGCTCGCACACACATTGCAAACGGAAACAAACGTGATGTGGTTGGGCTTCACTCCTTCCCACATCATTTGCTCATAGGTCTCCAAAGCCTCCATCCCACGCCCCTGTTGTGCATATCCTGTGATCATCGCGTTCCATGACACCACCTTTCGTTCACCCATATTGTCAAACACTCCCTTTGCATCTTCAATGCTCTCACATTTGGCATACATGTCAGAATGATATCTGGTACAATTCCAGCTTTGATAATGTGACCATGGACCTCTTTGCCCTTTTCAAGAGCTGCCAGGCTCGCACATGCATTACAAATGCAAATGAAGGTGACCCGGTTGGGCTTCACCCCTTCCCTCATCATTAGCTCATAGGTCTCCAAGGCCTCCATCCCGCACCCATGCTGGGCATATAAAAATGTGCTCTTGGGAGAGAGGGGATGAGAATTTCCAAGAAAGCTTTGGGATGCTTGTCTCTCTTTGTAATCTAAAAGGCATTCACCTTTTTGCCTCGATTGTCCCAACATTGACTGGGGTCGGGAAAATATTCATTCCAAAGCTTCCCCTTGTCTCAGTCATCTGTTTTTGGATACAGTCCTGTTGCCACATTGGCAGTAACATGTCAAGATCACTTCAAACCAGCATAGATCCTCCCATCGAGCTAACTTGCAGAAATCAACATGAAAAATTAGGGATGACTCTGATAACAGGGCAAAAATGTGTTGAAGAAGAAGGTGCCCTTACCACTTTGTCCTTGACCTTGTGTCATGAGAGCAGCTGTCTTTTCTTTCACCCATGGAGGATTCAACCAACTATGAACCCAAAAGAACCTCTTGTGTTTGCTGCTTGTGTCGGTAGTCAGGTGACCCCGGATAGTTCTGAGACAACCACCATGGTGCAGCTGAGCGGCCAGAGATTTATAAACAGCCTCCTAAGACCATGCTGACCCTCCCAAGTACCTTGTAAAAACCAGGAAAATTATCAAATCATGATACTAAGAGGAAGAGCCCACATTTGCAGGATGGACAAACTTCTTCACATCGTACTTGAAGAAAGCCACACCTTGTGATTGCGGCCGTCCCACTATTGTGAATGATCTTTAAAAGACTCATGCCAGCCCTGTTCCATGCTCCACAGTAAACCTTTGTACCCGAAAATCCGACAGCATCAACATTTTTGACAAGTTCCTTAAGGGAGGAGTGCTAGTGAGCTTTCAACAACATTCATGCAAGTCGCTTTGGGCTCCATTGGACTCTACACAATCAGGAACATACGAACATTTCCAAACTTACACAGATGCTATACCAGCTTATGTCTGTAGTCCGGAGATTTTGGAGTGGTGTCTGAAAACGACCAGGGAGCAGTAAAAGCAGTTTTTGCAGAGCAAAGTGAGATTTTCACTCAACAACGAGTACGATTCAGTCCACACCATACGACCATACCAGAGTTCAGTGAATCTCCCTTAGACTCCTCATCCTACATGAAGAAAATCTCACCTTGTCAAGGCTCCTGTCCCACCATTTTGACGGATCTATCAGGAACTCCTGCCAGCGCTGACCTACGCGCCAGATATACCAATTAGGGCCTTGTCTGCGATCCCGTGCGCTTTCCTGCTTCTTTGCCTAGAGAACATGCGTTTCTGCTGAATTGCGCAAAAGACAATCCCGGATCCGACGGCGCATACGTACAATACAGCGAACCCAGAAAAGGAAACCGCGAAGTGTTTCGTGTTATGACCTATCTTGAATGGCATCCCTGAAGGCGCCATTGCTACCCCATGCAAGAGACTCCGTCCTCTGCGCATTGCCAAGGGGATGCCGCTTTTAGCTCCACAGGCCGGACCTTTAACCCGCTGCATGAGGCTCTGGCACGACCCAAGCGAATGGACAGGGACATGCGTCTGGAGTAGACATTGGTGTGCAAGACAAGTCTGCCATGCCCACCGCTGAGCGTGAGCAAGCCACAGAAAGATACATATGGTGTGGAGGTAGCGCTCATGTCAGACCGGCTGCAACCGGTCTGGTTGCTATCTACCTGTCTAGTATTCTAAAGTTTTGTGGCTTGGCAGGGGTTGTGTGTATAGGGTGTTTGCAGCATCGCTTGCGAGAGAGGTGGAGTGCTCCATTGTGACCGCCATGGCCTCGGATATGGAGATCATCACAGTGGGTCCTGGAGGAGGGGCCCCTGCAGTCACGTCTGCAAAGGTTTTACTGCCAGATACGGCGTCTCTGGTAGATTTGGATGAAGAGGATTTGTATTCTCGGCAGAAGTTGCTGCAGAGACAGCTTGAGTTCGTCGACATACAAGAGGAGTACATCAAGGATGAGCAGAAGAATTTAAAGCGTGAGCTTCTCCGGGCGCAGGAGGAGGTGAAGAGAATACAATCGGTGCCGCTAGTGATTGGCCAGTTCATAGAAATGGTCGACCAGAACAATGGAATCGTGGGATCTACCACTGGTTCCAATTACTATGTGCGCATTCTCAGTACTATCAACAGGGAGCTCTTGAAGCCTTCGTCCTCGGTCGCCCTGCACCGTCATTCGAATGCACTAGTGGATGTTTTGCCACCCGAGGCCGACTCCAGCATCTCCCTTCTCACGCAGTCGGAGAAGCCTGATGTGGCCTACAACGTACGTCTGCATGAGTTTGTTTTCCTCTGCTTGTAGGTTATCCACGTGAGATTGAGGGACCTTAAGGGTTCAATCCACATCCCCCTAGGAATGGCAGGCTTGGATACCATGCCCTAAGTAACCAATGCTGGGATTGAATTGTCTTTGGAAGAAAGGATGGATAAATATTTATATGCCGAACCTTGGATTTTCCCCTATCAGACTCCATTAGCAGCCCTTCAATGCCAAAGAACGCAGGTTGCTTGCATTTTTTTGTCTGCTGTTGCTGGCGGTCAAACATAGGTTTGTGCCGGGAGTGTCAGTTTTCCCCCTTTGTTTTCCCGACAGCCCTTCCTTCTTGTCTGGCTTTTCATGTTTATGTCTTTAAATTTTCAAGACATTCTCCTGCCTCTTTGTCATCTGCAATTGAGATACTTTTGGCATGGAGACTTCAACATTCGGGTGTGCTGCGATGGTGCTGTTTATCTAAATTGGTGTGTTGAGCACCTCAGGTCAGTTTGTAGGGGTTGTCCACTAGTGATGCAAAGAAGTCCAAGCCACACATGTCACTAATGACCGATGGGTTATCTTGACCCAATTTATTGCGAAAGTTTGCAAGAAACCTTCCCTGGCAGTTCTCACAAGGATGTTCCAGAGTTTTTCATTTAAGTCATCTGCGGAAGCCGCATGAAGACCATAATGAGGTTTAGATGCAGTTGTTGTGAGCCATGGAGGTCCGAGCCTTTTATGCTTGTCATTTGCTTCAACTCTTTGTTGCACAACATGCAGACCCCATTAGGGTTAGTTCTTTCATGCACATTTTGGGTATTATATGGACATGATGCAGACCAGGTCTCAAGCATTGGGGATGCAGTGAGTCCTTGGCCTGCACTCAAAACCCCTGCAGCCTGATCAGCACTGAAGGTAGGCAGAGAGGTTCTTTTCTAAAGTTCCAACGTGGGTCAAATACAGTGGGTGCAATGCTTAAGTTTTCGTCCTGCCTCATTCATCTGTTTGGCAGTCTCTTGATGTATGGGGAGTTAAGTATGCTTATTGTTCTGTCTTCACTGCTGTTAATTCACATGGCGGACAATGGGGTGCATATTTCCATGTCCGTGTTCTGAGGCTAGCAGACTCCAGTGTTGGCTTTGTAATTCTGATTGGTCTACTGCATGTGGAGCAAACCTCATTCAAAATACCCTCTTTTCCTGAACCGGTGTAGCCGCCTAAAAGTCTGCATGTTGAAGTAACTGGCCACTGAGTGTTTTATCACATGGAGGGCATTTGGTGGGGCAGGATATTGGTGGCTGTGACATCCAGAAGCAAGAGATCCGAGAGGCAGTTGAACTGCCACTGACGCACCATGAACTTTACAAACAGATTGGGATTGATCCACCCCGTGGGGTTTTGTTGTACGGGCCCCCAGGGACAGGCAAGACCATGCTTGCCAAAGCTGTTGCTCATCACACAACTGCAGCTTTCATTCGTGTTGTTGGCTCTGAATTTGTGCAAAAGTACCTTGGAGAGGTCTGGAACCACAATCTCTTGGTGCTACTTGGGATGCCCTTGTTTGCCTTGTTGAACCATTAACGATTCTTTGTTGTCTTTAGCTTTTTGGTTTTTCTTTCTCTTACTCTCTTCTCAGTACAATCTTTTAGACAAGCTCCAATTCGCACTAAGAGACTTGCAGTGCACCCACAGCCACAATACGGTCTCAACCTGAGTCTTAGATCAAATCAACTATGTAACTGGGCTCTTGCAAGCTTAGTACTTGAGCTGAATCAGTTCTTGGTTGTATTCCCTGACCAGCTTCAGGAGGGTTAGCTCATAGGCCTGAAGGGTATGTCACAGAAAATGCTGAAGATTCTTAAATTGTAGAGAAGGTGTATGACCCCACTTTTCCTAGTCTTCTTTCATGCTTATATAAATGCGATGTTGTTTCTTTCAGTGTCATTTGCATTCTTCCTTTTTGTCAAAGTGAGTATGTGTGCTCTAACCAAGTGCAAGTGCAACATTGGCTGTTGATCCAGGGGCCACGCATGGTGCGGGATGTATTCCGTCTAGCTAAGGAGAATGCGCCAGCTATCATTTTCATTGATGAGATTGATGCAATTGCAACAGCTCGGTTTGATGCTCAAACAGGGGCAGATAGGGAGGTTCAACGCATTTTGATGGAGCTGCTGAACCAGGTAACTTGCACATGGATTTCTGTATCTCCTTTTGCAGTTTAAGTAGGTGTGTGTAATTCTCGAGGGAAAGGTTGAGGGGTATGTGTGTGGGGATATACCATAAGGTGACTGGACATTCGGTTGTCAAGTAACTGTTGATTGTGTAAGTTGCTACGGACAGCAATCTGGGGTAATACGTACTTCTCACTGATGTATTGTATCAATGGCCTTTCACAGCGATCTTGCTCAGTCTGGAGTAGGTCATAGCTTATTTTTTCGCAAATCCTTGGACAGACGTAAAGCCTTCCTGTCATTTGGGAAGGAAATATAGTGGAATATTGGAAGATCAAATTGAAGTGTTGCTGGCTGTGACTGTGTCTTAAGTGATGCACTGATGTGGATCTGTTGGGTTTGAGTGCAGATGGATGGTTTTGATCAAACAGTGAATGTGAAGGTGATCATGGCCACCAACCGTGCTGACACACTTGACCCAGCTCTGCTGCGCCCGGGTCGACTCGACCGCAAAATTGAGTTCCCATTGCCGGATAGGCGACAAAAGCGCCTTGTCTTCCAGGTTTGCTCAGCCTCTCTGTGTGTCTCTGGGCTAATGAGGTGGGATATGCATTGACTGTTTCCTCTGATCGTTCACTGGGATGCTTGAGGGCATAGACCTTCCCTCTCACAGTTGGTCCTGGGGTCCAATCTCATCAGGGATTCCAATTCAACCTGCACAGACAGTAACAATCTAGAATGAATGTTGGTGTTGGTTTGTTAGGACTGCGTGCTCCTAGAGGATACAGACCCTCCAGCAGTTCGTTGTTGCTCTACATGTTATAACGTGTAGGATGGACCTGGGGGGGATAGGTTTGCACGGCCAAGATGAATTTGAGTGATGAGGTAGATTTGGAGGACTATGTGTCGAGACCCGATAAGATCAGTGCAGCTGAGGTGGGTTCTCTCTTTCTTGCTTTCTCTCTCTCAGGTTGCTTTTCTCCTTGCTGACGCATCTTGCTAATTCCTCTTATCGGTAATCTCTTGGACAAGTTTGGGAACCATCAAAGTTCAATAGATATAGATACCACCAGTACCGGCAGTCTGTCCAGTTGTGCAGTCACTTAATTTCAGAATTGAACACTCTCACAGTTTACAAATTCCTCACGTATGGTTGAGGTCTGAAACAAGAATATACCATTAAGTAGTGAGTGAGGGTGAGAAAGAACTGCCACTGTGGGTAACCATTACATGATGCCATGCCTACAGATTGTACTCATAAGATGTTGTTTGCCGTAGCCTTGTGGCCATTGACCCCGCGCCCAGTTTGAGCGGGAACAAAAGGAACAGAACCTACCTCTGTCAGGGGCTGACGTTGGTAGTAAGACTTACCTTCATGTAAAGAATTAATCCGGGTTTTCCAGATATCCTCTAGAAATCCCTTCACACAAGCATCAATCTGCTGTGTGTGATTTGCCCAAAAACTAGGCCTCAGGAGGGCCTGGGCTTTTGGCTCAGCCTCGAGACTTTCAAAGTTGGTAAACAGGGGTACAGGCACAATTCCCTTGATAGAGTTGAAGAGAGCGTCTCTTTGGTGAGAGAACCCCGGACAGTGTATCAGAAAATGAATACTGTCTTCAGATTGCCCACACAACGGGCAATTGCACTCTCCCTTTCCTCTCTGCTTCTGTTTGCTGTTCAAAGGTAGGCTTCCTGCCCCGAGTTTAAATTTCAGTCTAGTGCCGAGAGTGGGTAGACCCTTGAGGTCATCCAAGATGTCCTCCCCCATGTCACTGACTGGAAACAAGTTCAGGGAAGTTTTCTGCCTAACTTCATTTTCATCAGACAATCTCATGGCAACAGACATGGCTTTGGACACTACAGCCTCTAATTCAGATTTATCCAGCAGGGTCAAGACTTGCGGATCCAGGTCCAGGTCCTTGAGAATCTCTTCTACTCTCTTCTGCCAGGACTTGGCCTGTTTGACAGGGCGGTCCTGTTTCCAAGATATAGAGTCGATTAACTTAGGATATCTGGTGTTGGGCATATGTTGCAGCTGACCCCACCATCTGACCTTGAATTCATCTCGTCGGGAGCTTAAGGATGGAATGCCAAACTCACCCGAACAGCCACATTGGCTGTTTTGGAGCATGCTGACATACACTCCTTAAGCACTCCCACTTGAATGGATTCTAGAGACTTAGCCTGGTTGGAGTTATCACCCATATAGCAGATCCGTACTCTAAGGCAGGTCTAATAACGCGACAAAGCATGGTTTTCTTAACCTCAGAGTTGACCCCTCTGCAGTGGAAAAATTTAGTGAGAGCCCAGAGCTTTGCCCTTGCCAGTTTGAACAACTTTCCGGATATGTGCATCCCAATTACAATTGGAGGAAAACTCAACGCCCAGGTAAGTGTAGGAAGGGAGGACCGGGATCTCTTGGCTACCCCACTGCCACTTAAGATCACTTCCTCCCTCTCCTCTGTCGTTGAATGCTACCACTGCACATTTGCTGACATTAGCCTCTAGCCCCCAAAGATCAAAGTATCTCTTCGCGCAATCAATCAACTCCTGGAGATTGGTTGGAGTCTCCCCTATGCCTGCGAAGTCATCCGCAAACATAAGGGCTGGTATGGTGGTATCACCCACCCTTAACCCAAATCCCTCACTTTCCACATCCTCGAGGAGTTGATTGATGAAAACATTGAAGAGCAGAGGGGAGAGAGTACATCCTTGAGCTACACCTTGGTCTAAGTCAAAGAAGTTGGACTTCTGTCCGTTAACAGTGACACAGCTTTTGGTGTGAGCATACAAGTTGTGGACAACTCTCCACATCTTTCCCTTGATCCCACAAGACCAGAGGCGGAACCATAGGCCATCTCTACACACTGTGTCATAAGCCTTTTTGACATCCAGGAAAAAAACATAAGTGGGTTTCCCTTCTTTTTTCCTTCCCTGAATAATCTGGCTTAGAGTGAAGATATGATCCACACAGCCGCTGTTTCGCCGAAAGCCAGCTTGGCCTTCGTGGAAACAACCTCTAGACTCCAGATCAACCTCGAGACGAGTACTTATAACTCTGCAGAATGTCTTGCCAACAGAATTGAGCCATGCCTACAGAATCAAGAAAGAAGATTTTTTAATGGTCCCAGCATTTACAGAGCGTGTAGGTCTAGGCACAGTCGATTGGAGGGCATATGGGTGGATGTGTCATTGAGGAAAGGAAGGAGCGTGCTCTTAGGTTTATACGGAATGTTGGCTTTATCTACCCTGAAGGCTAAAGTCCTAATAGGATACTTCACACCCTCTTGGAGCTAATGGTGGTTTTTATATGCACCAGCGTTTAGAAGTGAGCATGGAGTTGCAATAGTGCTGCTGCACATCTGAGGGGAATCCAATTCCAGTTCTAAGGCGAATATTGAAATCAGACTTGAAACCATCATAACCTTGTGTACCAGCCACCTTAGCACACTGTGAAATGTGGTAGCTGTGGCTGCGCTGCCAGTCACCCGGTATTGACAATAGGATGGTGAGAGAGGGGGGGAGTTTGGATTGTTGTTGGTATGCTGATAAGGGGCTCTATTGATATCCGCAGATAGCAGCAATTTGTCAAGAAGCGGGTATGCACGCAGTACGCAAGAACCGTTATGTAATTCTACCTAAAGATTTTGAGAAGGGGTATCGATCCAACGTAAAGAAGTCAGATAGTGACTTTGAGTTTTATAGATAGTTGCCTTCTTTTTGCCTTTTAGTGGAGACATATTGAGAATAAATATCTGCTGGGTCCTCTGGACATTGATGTAGGTGTCCATGTTGGTGCATATACTTCCAGAGAAAAATACATTTCACCCATTCCTTTAATGAATACTTTGTCATACATGCTTCAACTGTGGAGGATTCTTGGGGCCTAGTTCCATGGGCACCCCCAATTTCCCCCCAATGGAACCATCCCCACAAAGGAATTGCCCCTCGAAAACACGAGGGGGTGGTTCCCTTGAGACCCTTAGTAGTTGCCCCTCCTGAAAATGTGCCCTTCTAATTGGCCCTCCTTACATCAATGGCCTTCCATGAGGGCTGCAGTGCAGGAACAAAGGTATTTTTTGGGAGGTGTTTTTTGTGCCCCCAAGGAACGGCCCATGCTGTGGGGGCACACTTTAGAGAATATCCTACGTAGACTGATGGCAAACCTGGGGGTGGTTGATGTGAAGCACTAGGCTTGGGCCACGAGGGAGTGCAGCCTTGATGGCGGCAGAGCTCGCGGCTCGAGAAAACTCCCAAGAGGGTGTGGGTCAAACCTAGGGCGGGGGTTTGATAGGGTTGAGGGTGGAGTGGGCCATGAAAGCGGAGCCAGAGGAGCTCCCAAACCCCGCGCCCTTCTGGGCTATGGCTCCAAATATCCTAGGCCTGCAGGCTATAACCTAGGTGCATTTGAAGTCTTGGGCGGGGACCTAAAGATGCGATGGCGTCGACTGATTGGATCAAAAAACATTTGGGGACCTCCAGTGTTGGTCTGGTATCTGGATTTCGGCGGGCGTCAACCCGGGTCTCTCCTAACCTAACATACTGTTCTCTGTTCCCGTAAACATTTGTAGTACCCTGTCAGAAGGTTCTCGAGTTCCCTGGCAGCCCTCCAAACCCTAACAGGCGGCGGTTAGGGTTCTCCTTTCCCCGCCCCCTACCAGAGCTCGACTCGTCGCTGCAGGTCTGTTCGGACCGTATCATGTTAATATGCACATATAGATTGTAATGTAGAGTAGAGATTTAGGGCTAGGGGCATATACTAGTTGTTTTTATTATAACAATGACACTTTGATCTTCGTTTGCGAGACACTATGGATGCAATTCTGATTCAATGTATAATTGTATAGGGGTTGGTATCCTATGAGATGAGCAGGTTTCCCTTGTGATTTTCTTGAATATTGAAATGGCCATCTGAACAGTTCAAATGGCCATTTCAATATTGAATTTGAATTTGGATACTAGTACCATTTTTAATTTTTAATACCATTTTCGAGTTCATATTTCTAGGTTATTGACATTCAGATACCATTGCTCATATCTGGATTGTTTTTTTTTTTTAAACCACTCTATGCATACCAGATTCATACTTGAAAAAATCAGGGGCTGCATTATTAGAAAATTTAGCATTGCATTCCAGGACCCTTATGGTATTTCCAATTCAAGATATCAGACCAACATTGGTATGGTCCCAAAAAAACACACAAAAAAAACACACCTCAATTTTCGCCCGCGAAACTTCAAGAGTTTTGCCAAAATCTCAAAAATAGATAGTTTGTGCTCACGTGAGCATACTTTTGCAAAAGTTTCGCAACTCATTTGGCGTGAGCACAATTCGTTTTGCGTAAAATCTTAGAGAATATTCAAATAATATATTGAATATTTACTTTTGTTCACGTTTGCCTGCTCATAGTGACGTTAGCCTGCGCACATGGAGGTTGTGAGCCTCTGTGCGCCTGCTCACAGGAGCAGAAGAGGATATGCCACATATTCCAAGAATATTATTGGAAAAATGCTTTAGCGAAACTAAAATGTGAATTTTGTGCTCATGTGAGCACAAGCCACGTAATGTTGGGGCATAAGGAATTTTCCATTAGTGCCATCTTTGTTGATTAATAGTTGCATATTTAATTCATGTGTTGTTGACACTTGTAGCAATCACTAATATGCGAAACTAAAAAAAAAAAATGTGAATGTAGACACAATTCATTTTGTTTCGCCCACGAAAGCATGGGTAATAAGTACGTGACAATTCGATAGCGAAACAAAACAACCTTAGGTCGTCCCATATATGCGAAACAAACACAACTCATTTTGTTTTGCCCACGAAACCATTGGATAATGACCTACGCAACGATACCTTGAAATTTCGCTGACGAAATCCGATACCTTGATCTATTTTGCTGGCAAATCCAGATAACTTGATTTATTTCGCTGGCGAAATCCGTTGTTTCCCTCATTATATTAAATTGTTCACTTATTGTTTGTTATTTGTGTTCTCGATGGTGTTGGTTATGATGACTTTGTTTTGTTTTTATAGGATACCAAAGCGGTAAATATTTGGAACTTGCAGCTTGAAGATATACATTAGCGGTGCATATTTCGCATTAAGGTTTAGGGTTTAGGAACGTAAATAGGCACAGAAACCCCTATTTCACTTGTAAGAACCAGCTTTATTTTTTCATTTTTGCCTAGGCGTGGACGTGGCAAATTTTTTGGGGTTAAGTGCAGAGGTGGCGACTTGTACAATGTCCACGTAGATGCTACCTAGCTAAAAGTATGGGAACACACTAGACATAGGATGCGAGTTGAAAGTGCGAGTGCCAGCCTGCCGGTACGATCGCCGGGCTTGGGAATCCACAGTCAAATCCCCAACTCCAAGCCGTGCCGCTATGCCTATATTATAGTAGAAAAGATGGAAATTCTATGGGATTGCAAGAAAGCGGCGGGTAGTGTAACATGATAGAATCTAGAAGGTTCTAGATGGAGGAGGAAAGTTCCCTAGAAGTTTTCAAAATAATTAAGAAGGTATGAAGCCTTGACAGGGAGATAAAATAGCAAAGTGGGCTTGGGGATTGCACTTGGACTTAGGTGACATTGGACACTGTAGGTCGCACTTGGATACATAAGAGATTGCACTTAGGCTTAATTAGATTGCAATTCTTCACACATGGGCCAATGACACATGCTACCTTAGATCTCTCCAACATGGGGTCTCTGGATGCATAGGGGATTGCACTTGGACTTAGATGTCATTGGATACTTGGGCCAACGACCGACCGACTTGGACCTACGGCCGAGAATTACAGAAATATGAACAATTTTGGCCGCTGAAAATTCAACTAGATTACAAAATTGAGTGTTGGATGACACTGTAGGTCGTACTTGGGACTCTACATGGGAGAAGCACTTAGATCCATAGGAGATTGCACTTGGGCTTAGATGGGCCTTAATATAAGACACACACTTGGATACGTAGGAAAGAGCACTTGGTCTTAGATTTCAATTCTTCACACTTGGGCCAACGGCATAAGCTACCCTAGAGGTTGCACTTGGGCCTCGATATAAGAGATGCACTTGGGGCAACAACGCAATGGCGTGAGCCTTGCGCGTGAGTGTACACTCACGCAGGAGTGACGTGGCGTGAGCGTGCACCCATGCTAACGTGGCGTGAGTGTGATGTCATCAGGCTGATATGGCGACAAATGCTGAAGTGACACTGCGTCGCTAGCATGAACATGCGGCGCCTATAACCGAGGATGGTCCTATGACCGTGGGATTAATGCAGGGAATCCTTGGCTGAATACAAGGAAGACTACCATGAGGCCTACAACTGTAGCATCCAACATTGTGCAATTACAATTGTTTGTTTCACTTTTACAATTACAAGGACGAGAAAATATCCTCACAACATGTGCGCCATAGAGGCTGCCACGGGAAGACCTTGCCTCCTCCCCAAATAACAATGAGAATTGGGATCATCTTCAAAAGATGATTGCAGTGCATAGCGACAGGAAAACATGTAGACTTCGAAAGGTGCAATGATGCATGTGCTTTTAAAAGTTGTCACTCAAAGCTTTTGAATTGAATTTCCATGACAATGTTGCAAATTGCACATTTCATAGCATGGTCGTCCACGTACCACATTGCATACTCACAGTCCATAAAAAACACATTTTAGATTGCAAATTCCACATTGCACATTCACCACATTCCAGATAGACGAAGTGATAGTTGATGCTACCTATGTGTTGTATCCCGCTGCAATGGAGTATCGACCTCGTTGAAACTCAGAGTGGCCTGGTGAACGAAGTTGTCATGCTTGGGATCGCAAACCATCATCTTCAAAAATATGAAATACAAATGTTTGCAGGGTATGAATTTTCCTCTCTTGCCCAAACTGGTTGATATCATATTCACAAAATCAGGACAGGTGCAATTGGGGAAATTGGAAACTGTCATGTTGTATGCCCTGTCATGAACAGCAGATGTCGAAGTGATCATTGTGTACATCCGGCCATACCCTGGATCGGGCACTTCCGTGGTGCTTGCAACACAAGCTTGGAGCATTCTTGCGGACTCCACTTTGCCGAAGTGTTCTACGGTTGGAGGGAAACGTCGAACCAACTTTCCATCTCGTTTGGTTGGTCACAAGTGAGGATTTACTAGAGGGACCCGACAAGACGCGGAACTAGAAGCAGTTGGGGTTGTCTCGCAAGGGAAAAGCCTGCCTCCTCCAGCATTACAATCTCCTAACTTGTGAGATGTGTTCCCACCTTGACGGGCCAAACGGTTGGAGGAGCTGGCTTCATCACCACAGAAGGTCGCACAGTTCCATGCTTACATGTACCACAATCGTCTGCACAGAACCAGAACTTGTGGTTCTTGGCTTTTGCTTGGCCGTATGGACGCATCAAACCCGTGAAAGTCGGAGCAGGAGTCCGGGCACCGCCTCTGGATATAGATGAAGTGCATTTTTTGAAATTAGTTGCCTTGATCGCTGTACATTTCACACGAGACCCTGCACTTGTGCGTTCTATGTGCCAAATGTGGTCGGGGCATACAGACTCGAGCACATCAGGGGGGAAGTTTATCTCCTGCACCATTTCAGTGGTACTATTTGATGCTGGAGCCTGCCGTCGTGACGGAGGCCTCCAGAATGGAGGTTTCGGACATGGATCTGTCATGCAGAGGAACACGAGGCTTCGAGAAGTTATCACGGTCTGCCCTGTGCGAATCGGAATCCGAACCAGGTGGGGTGTTCAATTTCCTCTTCCAAGAGCCGAATCTCTCATCCCCTTCAAGATGTGGAACTCTAGAAACAAGTGGCGTTCTCTAGGCATACATGCTCACCACCCATATTATCTTGCTTGGATCCCCAGATCTGCTCGCAGCACGCAACATCAACTCTTGTTTGTCCGGACCCTTATCACCAACCTCACCTCGCAAGAAATCACGGTACCTGGTTTGTTGTTGCAAAGCACGTATCAGATCATCTGTTGTTGCCACATACAAATCCCGACCTCGTTTCCCAGACTGTTGCAACCATGCGTTGTGCACAGTCTCTGCCAAATTGCAAGATGGTCTGTCCTCTATTTCCTCAATGGACATGTTCTGCAAAGTGGAAAACCACACTTCAGAACAGCGGACAGGGAACAACATAAAGAAAGCAAGCAGAGCAAAATTTGGAAAGTAACGGTATGAATAAAGCAAGCAATACAAGCCACGCACCATTGTCATGGCTGCTCCCCACTGTCTGTACCGGAAGTGCCAAAACACCAGCCAATCTTCCAATGCTCTCATACTCTCAAGCGATGCAGCTCCAGAAGAGAACCACCAAGCACGAATTGTCTGAAACAAAGTGTCCGCCTCTTTCATTGTTCTAGCATCTTTGTAATTTTGCACAAATTGTGATGTCGTGTCTGCATCTCTGGTTTGATATCCGACTTTGTATGTTTCTCCAGTGATTGTGTCCAATGGAATAGACATGTACGCTATCTTGCCTGCATTGGCACTTTCGGGTCGCCTGATCCGAAGACAATTCGAACAACATTGAAATTCGTCTAAGCACTATCTGCCATGAAACCAGCAAAATTTGGAGATGACACCCCATGGCAGCCCATAACACGTATCAGGGAATTCCACATTAGCTTATGGGATTCTGTATCCTCGGATTGCATGTCACAAACTGCAGTTGTCATAATTCGTTGGTACACTGGATCGTACACATGATAAGCCATTGTTATCCAATCTTTCATTCGTTTCACATGATCAAACATAAGAAAATAATTCTGTAGGTCCCCAGTCTTCTGCATCCGCTTCACGAGGCTAACCCCGCTGCCCTCCCCAGCAGTCGACACTTTGAAAATAAATAATTTGGTGGCACCTTGACTTGGAAAAACATTATCCAGGATGTAGTCGTATTTGCTCCATCGTTTCAATTCCAAAATGTTGTCTATGTAGCCTCTGATCCCAGAGCCCATTCTCAATGCATTGATTTGATGTCGAATGTTAGGTGAACTTAAAGTGGAGAAATGATCCATGACAATGTCGAATGCTGGACCGTCAAGTTTAGTCCCCACAGAATCCCCTTCACTCAAAATATGGCTTTCCAAGAAGGACTTGCTTGCGGCAAGAGCAATTGCAGATGTTGTTGCGGATGGGTTGCTCTCGTACTCTTGTTTAATCAACCTCGAAACTGTCTCAACACTCTCCCTGTAATCCCCCTTCGAGATAGGATGGTTATGGAAACCAAAATGCACACAAGCATCATTGTTTTCAAACGGTGGACGACATAGTACATTCTTGCTCCACGCAGTGCCAGGCAGGATAGTACAAGTCTGCAGAATTTGCAAACGAAAGTGTTTGTCGGTGGAGGAGTAGCCCCAGGCTTAAATGGATTTTCCGCGAGACCCTCCCACTCACTTTGATTATGAACCCCAAACTGAAGAAAGTGCCTGCAATTCAAATTATCACACCTAAGGTGTCCATTGCAAACTGTTCTCTTGAAAACAAGCTTGTCTTCATTTTGAATATTGGATGTTTTTGTTCTGCACCATGGGTGCCCATCGTGTTTCTTGTCCATTCCGTGCATTATGCTTGTTATACTTCCAACTCGCAGAGGAGGAGGCAACTCGAATATGATATCCCCATCAAAAGTCTCTGGCAGGAACTTCACTGGCACCTGCTTCAAAGATTCCCAATCAATTCCCTGCAACTCACTTTTGAAACCTGTCATTCCTCCCATCACCCGTAGTTTTGGAATGACACTACAAATCTTTTCTTCATCCGCTTCCAAAACTACCGTAGCAAGGACTGGAGTGGGAATTTCACTTATGTCATCATCGGACGAATCCAAAAGCTCCACGATTGGAGTGGATGACGTCTGTTCTTTTTTCACCACCACCTCCTTTTTGTCTTCAACGACCGAAGCAGCAATCCCGGGCGTCACATATGATCCAAGGGACTTTCGCCGAGGCTCTCCAAGTACTCTGTATCTACCAGGGCGCACTTTCCACTGGCTGACATGAGCCGTCTCATCACGGTTTTGGAACGAGTATTTCAACAACTTCCCGTCCAAATTGTACACTTTTTCCAAGAAGATGGAGCCATTCCGAAGCTCAAACCGAGTAGCCAAGACATGTTCTAGAACAATTGCAAATCCATTGTCAAGGGCATCTTTGGAGAAAGGCACTGGTTTGTCGTCAGAAAAGATCTTTGCTTCGGAGGAAGCCATGTTACGTCCTCGCGCGGGGGGTTCTCTCTCCTGAGCTGCTCCTTTGCGAAATCAGATGACTCAGGTCTGCACCACACTGGGCAAGCATGTGCACAAGACATGCGGCGGAAACACCCGTTCTATGAAGATTGTGCATATTCTGTTATTCCATATAGTCACATGTGAAGTTACGCGGGACGGTTCCTGACAATCCGCTGTCAAATTAACGTGTGTGAACTGCAATCTGTATTGTTTTCTGAGCAAATTTAACAGATGATCCAACCAATTTTTGAGAGTTTCCCCAAAACAATAAAAACCCGCCGACTTCCTTGAAGATTGCTAGAGGATCTGATGCAGGGATGATGGCAAGATAATTGAAGTACTTACATCATTTGTCCGCCCATGACTAGATTCACTATGCCTGACCATCTTGAAGCTTTCAGGATTATGCATCAAATGGCCCAGAACTCTCTACATACGCATATTCCCTGAAATCCTAGGTAGGCCTCATCCGAACTACTTTGAGAATCCTCATCTATGACGATGTACGATGATATTAACGAAGCCGTCACAAAAAAGACACATGTCTATTTTATGTTTGCACACGCCAACAACCCAAAACAGCCGCGTAAAGGAACAGCTATCCCAATTAGGTTACGCCATTTCCACTGAAAACGTACATTCACGTATTGGACACGCAAGAGGGAATCCGACGGTTCCAGAGACACTCCCAAAACGACGGAACCGCGCAAGAAAGCGAGTCTGTTCATCTTTCTTGTTTCTGCTCGCAGAGGAAGAAAGGTAGTCAAGCTGGAGAGGGTTCCTTGTTCGGTTCGGAAGAGAAAGAAGTCATTGTATTTTACATCGCTTAGAGAGAGGCTGAGATCAAGAGAGCAAATGACGAGGCGTCGCATGCAAGATGGTGCAGGGCTTAGGCAGCAAGTGAATGTGGAGACAGGTCAAGCAGAAGAGCATGTGGGAACTGAGAGTGAGGTCACCGCAGTCGTAGCGACGGCGAACGTCTGCGAACGCTACATCAGACAGAAATGGTGAGCACTCCATACTACTGTTTTCATTAGTCTGGATGTTTTCCCTTCCATCTGGGATTCAAGAACATGGTTTATCTTGTGTTCAGACCGATGGAAAAGGGAAGAGGAAAGCATAAGAGGGTGACCCGAGCGATGCAGCCACGAAGCCGAAGAAGGCGAAGGGATCTGTAAGTTGTCTCACACGCTCTTCTTCCTCTTTATTGATGGTCGGAAGATGTGGGAAAAGTGATGATCAGTGGCGATCATCGCTTTACAGAGTAATGTAGTTGGTGTTGTAGTTCAGTAGATTTAGGAAGGCAGGCAGGCAGACAAGTATACGTTTCACGACGAAAGTAATGATCGGTGCCGACCATCACCTTTGGCATTGCTATATGTAAGCCTAGAAGGCCAATTTGATGGTGATGCAAGAGTGCCAGGGAACTTAAGTCGCATCTTGCAATGACGTAGAAGTGATGATCGGTGGCGATCATCGCTTTCAGGTCCATTCCCTTCTTGTTCAAACCAGCTTGGCAATGGCGTGGTTCTTCAGGAAAGTGATGATCGGTGCCGACCATCACATTCAGACCTCATGGGTTATGCATCCCAAGGCAGTTTGATTGTGATGATCGGTACCGATCATCACTTTCTGAAATGACTGGATATTATCCCAAAATCCAAAATAGCAATGCAACCCTTTGTAAAATGAAACACTTTAGGATGTACCAGGTCCATCCCACTTCTTCAGAGCTGGAATTGCAGTGACAGAAAAGCGATGATCGGTGGCGATCATCGCTTCCAAATCTATTTCTTTGCTCAAAAGCTCATACACTGAAAGGCGAGATTCTGCAGGAAAGTGACGATCGGTGCCAACCATCACATTCAGACCTCATGGGTTGTGCTTCCCAGGGCAGTCTGATTGTGATGATCGGTACGGATCATCACTTTTTGAACTGATTGGGCACTACACCCGAATCCAAAAGAGGAGACCAACCCTTTGCAAACTGAAAAGTGTTAGGATGTAAGAGGTCTAGGCAATTCATAGGAGGAATAGCAGTGACACAAAAGCGATGATCGGTGGCGATGATCGCTTCCAGGTCCATTCCTTCGCTAAAAAGCTCAGTGAGTGAAAGAAGGGATTCTGCAGAAAAGTGACGATCGGTGCCGACCATCACATTCAGACCTCATGGGTGTGTGCATCCCAGGGTTGTCTTGTTGTGATGATCGGTACCGATCATCGCTTGCATCATCCTTGTGATTCCGAATGTGATTTGAAGCTTTAGGGTGTGTCGTTTTCAATGACAGGTACTGATGATCGCCACCAATCATCACTATCAGTTGAATTTTTTAAAAGACAACGGGGTGTCTGAAGTCTTCTTCTGAACATGCAGAAAATGATGATCGGTACCGATCATCACTATTCATTGACTGTCATTTGTAATATGAGTTTGACAAACTTGTTGTGTGCATCATTGCCAATTGTAGATTGCGATGGTCGCCACCGATCATCGCAGTCTAGTGAGAACTGAGTGAACGTGCATGGGGAAACCAACTAAAGTTTCCATTCTTTTGTTAGAAGACAAAGTGATGGTCGGTACCGATCATCATTGTTTAAAAATGTCTGTTTCCTGAACACCAGTTGAATGTTGCTCTTGTGAGTTTTGGGAATGCAGAAAAATGTAAAGTCTAAGCAGGGATAAACAGAAACAAAGGGCTCTGGAGAAGGAGACGACTCCACGAAGAGTTCTGAGAACAGCAAAGACACAAATGAGCCTGAATTGCACTACCTTGACAAGGTGAAAGAGCTTATGTCATATCAGAAGGTAAATTCCCAGGAGGTTATTAGGGACATGATCGTCTCCGGAGGATGACTTGAAATCCCTCTCTACCGGATGATCTCAATGCGTGTTGTTCGTCCTCCACTTTCGCATGACATTACCAAGTTGGAAACAGATTTCGTGCACGGGTACAGAATGGGTACACAAGTTTTCTACGTCTCACTGAAGGATACAAATGGTAACAACACAAAAGTGAGCCCAGAGATAACGGACAACTGGGATGATTGCTGGAAGAATGCAAATGATGAGTTCGAGGACTCCCTGCTACTTGGACATAACACCCAACAGTTCTGCAACCACATGTTCTATGTCTGGGACGGAAAGCATCGCCTGCTGGATTGGATGGGGTACATTGCGAAACACCATTCAAAAAGACAAGGACAAGCATTGTGCTGTAGAGGCAATGGTTCTGGATCCTGGGAACGACATCGCGAGACTTGTGACAGCTATGCATGACGTGAACAAGTAGGACATCCTAAAAACCCCACTGCCTTTCAAATTGCATGTTGTGCGCATTTCAAGTCCAAACGTAAAAGAGTTCTTACCTATGCAATGTGTATTCCCCATTTGCAGATCGACATAGAAATCACATGTTACTACAAGCTTGGTCCACACACTTTTCCGTATTCAGATAATTGGTTTGATGAAGCTTGATGAGTTCCGCACAGTGCTACATCCTGATGTAATCAAGAAGTGCGAAACAGGGAGAGCTGCAGGGACCTGGTACTCGTTGATCCGAGATGCATTTATGGAGTACATGTGTGCGGTATGGCCCAACCCACATCTTCTTATCTTCTTCAAAACACATTTGTAATCCTCTGTGTTCTAATCCAAGTGTTGTTATATGCAGCAAGAACTCGTAGAGGCCGCTGAGAAGGGGAAATCTGAGTACTACCGCTCTACAACAGAAGAGCCAAGGACTGCTAAAGGTGTTGGAGCAGCCATAAAGAAGGAGTACGAGATAAGGAGGATGAAGCTGATGTCCGCCTTCTTGAAGCAGTTGAGAATAGTGGATCCCGGACTTGGGGAGGAGTTCCTTCTCCAAATCAAAGCCCACTATGACAAGCATGTATATCCAGAGATGCAACATGAGAAATTGCACATGTTGGCTCTCTCCATGGTCGACCCCCAGACAAAAGTTAGATGGCTCGAGATTTGGAACTCGGATCAGACGGTGAAGGATCTGAATCAGTTCCCAAAAAGCACAATCCAGCTTGGCACAAAGGTTGAGGGAATAAGTGACATTGTTTTTTATCACTGGCTTCACAAGGCCACATTTTGGAGTCAGGTATTTGTTGATTGAAGTGCCTGTTATATATCAATTATCCTATGACTTTGTCATGTGCAATTCTGATAGATGTTCCCTTTGCATTTGGAGAAACGCGTCATTCTTGTCCTGGAGCAAAATTTGAAGGACTTGAATATTTCGATGGTCTCACCACCACAGATGACCTTGGAGGCGTACATTAGAAAGTGGAAAGGTCTCACGTGGCGATACTGTTTCTTCCGCGAGTTCTCCAAGGATGGTAACATATTGAGGTCGAACGATTTTGACAGTCAAGTTGGAGGGGAGTGGGCTATGATGCGTGTTGTGTACAGGAGCAGTACCTAAAGCCTATCCATCACATTCTTTTAAATTCTGTCATGCCTCAATTGAGAAAACCTTAATATTTTCTTTTTGCTACTCAGCAATTTGGTGATGGTCGGTACCAATCATCACTTCTAGTGCTCTGAGCTTCTCCCGTCAAACAAAGGAATACTGCAGATCATGTCCATGTTTCATCCTACCTCTGTTAACATAGGCAATTTGCTTCTGATCAGTGACCTGTTGATCGGTGCCGATCATCAGATTTCCCAGTTGTGCAGTGTAGATAATCATAAGGATTTGCACACCCATGTTGCATTCTCTCTGATGTGAAAGTGATGATCGCCACCGATCATCAATTTCCGCTGCTTTTTGATATCTTGTTTTAGGGGATGGTGTTTGTTTGAGCGTCCGCAGGTACACTAAATATGTGCTGATGGAAGGAAAACACCTGAGTGAAATCCCAGATTACCTGGACATGTGGTTGGACCCTACCAATGATCCCACAATGTACACAGCTGCTATCTTGAGGGACTAGAGTCCTGCCCACATTTAGGACTGTTGATGGTACTACCACCCCCTCGACTGGCCCGCCTGAGCACACGATATTTCAAGAGCAGCAAATGAAGTATTTGAACAACCATGCGGAATTGCTGGCACCTTTGAACGACAAAGAATACCAGAGGAACATAGCTTCATTGGCCGCCAAGGAGCCGGACGCACAGGAAACTCCCCAGAAAGGCAAGAAGGGGGGCCGCAAGGTGAAAGACAAGGATGTAAACGCTTCGGAGGGAGTAGCCAAGTCACCTGGGAAGACAAAAGAGAAGGGGAAGGAGAAAGAGAAGGACAAGGAGAAGGACAAAGAGAAAGACGAGACAGCTGCGAGGTACACCTGCACTATTGAATGCGTTTTCGATGCCAAGCCACAACCCTTCCCGTCAGACTTTGCAGGGCAGATCATGATTGGCAATGAGGGATGGCTGGCAATGATGGAGACTCCGAGAAAAGGATACTCGGGGGTGCCATCACCGACTTGGGATAACATGATTTCTTTTCTTAATCTGGTAAGAATCTTCCTCTTCAATTGGGACATTCAAAATTGTCAATGCCAATGTAGATGTTGGTTTTTGTTGGGACCCTCATTTTCCTTTGTTTTCAAATTGGACCTGTATGCTGCAGGTGAGCACTGGTCCCTCATTCGTATGCGGTGTTCAAAAAACCTTTGCCGCTGACATGGTCATCCTTGACATCCCCGACGGCCAGCCTGTCCCCGACGTGGTTGCCCTGGACAGCTGGTATGGCACCGCCCTCCTCAGTACTGTTTCCCAATGTCTTCTCGTTATTTCTGGTGGCTTGCTCTACCACCATCTGTGATGATCGGCACCGATCATCACAAATACATTCCATTGTAGTCTTCATTTGCAGTCCATGTTTTGTTCTTTCCTGCGCCAGACTTCCTCCAATATTTCCATGTCTCACCCCTACCTTGCATCTTTGCCAGACGAGGATGTTTGAGGCAATCTGCTTGAGGAGGATTCGCACCTCAAAAACACCATCCTCCGTCCGCAACTTTGAATTTTCCGACCAGGGGTGTTTCATCAACCTCCCTTATGAACCGCATGTGGATGACATGCTCTACAACTTCATGCACTCCAGTCAGACTATCAAAAGACCAGATGGGTTTCCATGGAGAGGTGCAAGGGAGAGAACCCCAGCGTTCATGCAGACGCTCTTGGAGTCATGCAACCACCATTCTGCAAGGGTGGTCGACCTCACACTATCCACAGGTTCATTGGTTCAATACTGTTTCCATTTTCGGTCTTCCAGTTTGCATCCACTTTTTCATCCTCTACAACCTTCTTGAGGCTTTCTGTCTTGGCAGGTGCGACTTATCGTGCTTGCAAGGTAGTCGGAAGAAGCCTTTTTGGCATGGAGGGCGACACCGAACTATTCAAGAGTGTCCTCCTCCCTCTTGTGTCTGGCTCTACGTCTGGCACACAGATTGAACAAATCAGAAATGATGAGGATCCCGAGGATAAGCAGGTCGACAACGACTTTTCATGTGAGTAAGTCTGCCATGGAATTGTCATTCCACTTTGGGTGCCATGTTCAATCGCAGATATCAAATTTACTTACATAACTTTTTTCTTGCTGTGACTTGGAGGAAAGGCAGCAATGGATCTTCAGGAGAGACCCCCATTTGTGGCGAGACTGTTTTCGACAGCCCCCTTTCCACTTTTGTGCTTCCTGTGTATGCCGAAGCAATGGCACTTCAAATGGCCGCCTGACTTTTTATTGCCCGATCGCAGGTGTAGCCATCGTAGATCCGGAGTTCTTAAATTCTTGGACTTGGATGCAGAGGACGCCGGGATACATTGTACCGACTCTGAGTTGGACTGAACTTCGCATTTTTAATGTTCTGTTTTCATCCTCTTCGGAAAAGATTGAATTCCCTTACTTCATTGCAGTTGTTCCGACAGAAAAGAAAATGAAACAAACAATCCACTCAGATTCAAATGCCATTCTTCATGAATCCATCCCACAAACCCCACACACTCATGTCATATCCATTGTGCATTCATCTAGTGTGTATTCATGCATCCTCCATTCATGAATGTTTTCCATTATTCAACATCCATTGTACATTCATCCACTGTACTCTCGAATCCATCCCACCCCACACACTCATGTCATATACATTGTGCATTCATCTAGTGTGTATTCATGCATCCTCCATTCATGAATGTTTTCCGTCATTCAACATCCATTGTACATTCATCCATTGTACTCTCATCCATCCCACATTCATCCATTTGCTTGCATTGCTCACACTCATCCATCTAATTCTCATCCACTCTACATTCATCCATCATGCATTCAACTGTTGCTTTCACGTGGGAATGATCACGTCATTTTATTATTTCGTCCAACTTGTTTCCGCAGTTGAGGGTGCTCTTCCACGGAAATACACTCTGCTTCTTCCTTGGCGCGCGGTGACGCGGCGTTGAAGCGCGATGACGTGGAGTGAGCCCGGTGACGTGGCGTTGGCGCAAGGTGACGTGGCGTGAGCGCAGCTGCACTCACACGCTCACGCCACCAGGCTCACACAGAGGCATCCCTGCACTTGGGGCGCTTAGATGACGCTGGACAATTGGGTCAACGGCACATGCTACCCTAGTGTTTGTTTTGTTTTGTTTTGTCACATTGAGATGTCCCAAACCGCAAGGCCCCCGCCCTGGTGCTTGGTACCGTTGGAGAGCCCTCGATGAGGAGGGGTGCATGGGCTTGGTCTCATGATTTTTGGACATGCGGTGTGGGAGATGTGGAATTCCAAGTACTTCTGGTCGCTGGAAATTCACAAAAAATAGCAAAAATGGCAAAATGGGCATTCCTGGCACAATGGTTGGAATTCAATAAACTTTGGCCACATCACCGCGATCACCTACAACGGTGCATGAAAATCTCTTTGGGGAGATTTGTGGCATGTTACTTATAACCCAATAACCCAATATAATCCAATATAACCCAATTACATATAAGCCTTCAGATTGTGGCTGAAAAAAGAGGCCAGAACTTCAACAACAAATTAGTCAAGTCTGTCTGTGTTGTCAACTCTAATTTCTAATCCCTTCTATTTCTTCAATGAATATGTAAAGCAGTTTCATTCGGGCCGGGTTAATTCTAGAGTGGTCCATGAATTAGCGTGGTCCAGGAGGGAAAAGAGGGCGCCAATGTAATAAGGCCACTTGTATTAATTAACGAAATGAAGGGTCCGAAAATTAAGGATCCCAAGGCGTTAATCGGAAAGGTCAGAAAGACGAAGGCGAATGGCCCAGCCAATGGAGAGGGCGGGCTGGGCCGCTGGAACGTGCGAATAATAAAGGCAGGTGCAGGTCCCTACATAGAAATAGGAGAAAGTTCTAGAAAAAATGACGGGGCAGTGGGCTCTGGAACATTCTAGAACAACCTACGATCTGGAAACTTTTGGGGCTATGAACAACAATGACAGGAGTGGTGCCATGAGGGTGGTGGGGGGGGGGGTTGGTAGAACGTGAGCACACCGGTGAGCACAAATTGCATGAGCACAAACCCACGGTCATGGGGGTTTTATGTTTCTATACCGCGGTCATAGGAGCTATATGTTTTCAAAATGGAATAAAACCCCAAAACCCTAATGCGAAATAGGCACCCATAATATATATCTACAAGCTCCAAGTTCCATATATCTACAGCTTTGGTATTCTACAAAAGAATAACATGTTAGAGGAAAACAAAGTCACAATAACCAACACCATCCAAAACACACAAATACCAAACAATAGTTGAACAATATATTTTAATGAGGCAAACAACAGGTTTTGTTAACGAAATAAATCAACCATGAACATGTGAGATCATGATTGCAGCGACAAATGATCCCGTTGTTGGCCCAAGTGGCTCTGAAAGTCCCCCTACTGCTGGCAGGGGTACAGAACTCACTTATTCGGCATCCCCGGAATTTGAGCGATCTAAAGTCAATTGGAAGCACGTCAGGTTGTCTTCCGCGGCTCGTCTTCACTTCCACAGTTAAACAACATTTTCGAAACTCATTTCTGTTTCTTTGATTTGCTCCTGACTACACCACTTCATTGCTCCCCTCCCTCCCTCCCTCTCTCACCGTCGCTCCGTTCAGTCCGACCTCCAGCCTCAGCTCCTGCAACGGTGTCCAACTGGGTACAATCGCCAACAGGTCTCCAAGTCTCGAAAGGCAGTTTAGCCACTATTTCTCCAAAGCAAGGACTTTACCCTGCTTGAGATTTGCACTGTTTCTTTAGCACCTAGGAGTATCCTCTAGGCCAACTTAGTCCTAGCAATGATGCTACTGGTTCATGGTGTCTTATTTCTCACTTATTGATCGAGGGTCATCCAACACGCCTTATGGCAGCCTGCGGGCCCACATTCAAGGGTTTTAATTTTTTCCCTTCAAATAACCTTTAATAAAATTAATCCAGGGCATCCCCCTGTTCTCAAAAAGAAAAAGAAAAAAAGAAAAAAAGAAAAAAAAGGGAATGATTTTTGACATTTCATGCATGGTGAGTGTCACTAAATCAAGTGGAATAAAGGGGACCGATAGTAACACATGCCTCTATGAACTTCTCTGCACCCTCCGCCGCCTTGTCTTTCCCTCTTGCAGCCACTTTGATCCTACCTGCCATACCTGGCCCGACCCCCAACATAGCAAACAACTACTCACGCTGGCTCTGGCTCTCAAACCACTAGTGAAACACGCTACTAGTGCCTCTGCAAGCATGTTGAAGACACAAGTTACAAGCAACTAGTCAGTTGCTTCTCACCAGACCGACATATTAGTAGAAGTATTTAGAAACCGAACTATGTAGAAAGTCAACTAGAACTAGAACTATCTAGAAAGCCCATGCTAGAAAGTCAATCCTTAATTTTTGGACCCTTCATTTCATTAAATAATACAAATGGCCTTAATACATTGGCCCCCTCTTTTTAACTCTTGGACCACGCTAATTCCTGGACCACTCTAGAATTAACCGGGCTGAATGAAACTGCTCTACATATTTAAGTATGAGTTATTATGTCATGGGCCCACAACATTTGGTGCCAAAGATTTGGTGCCAAAGATTTCTAGAGGGGTGAATGGAAACCTCTCCATGGAAGCACCCCTTCTCATTTGAAATGGGTGATTCCTTCCTGGGCCGCCCCCTTGGGGGGCGCTTGGGAGTGCCCATGGAACCCGGCCCTTATATTCTATTTTATGAAAACATTGGGAATTTATTGCCATGTTTTGATGCTCACGCCTCTAATTTGTTACCTACCAACCCCCAAGAGCCTACCCGGACCATGTGTGCATGCCAAAACTGTCAGTGCACTCAATTTGCAGGGACCCCTCCGCCCCAACTCCAACCCATTTTATCGGCCGCAAACGCGCTGACTCGGCGGCCAGCTCCGGCCGCCCCGTACATGGAAGTGTTGAACTCATCCTGCCATTTTTGTCCGTTCCGTCCCTTTGGACGGTGGGCTGGGAACATGGAAGTGATCTAAGGCACTCGCAGGAGATGCAGTGGGCCTTGATGAGGATTTTCTTAACATGACTGATTTTGTTCTTCAAAAAGGGATTACCCTCAGATGTATGAGGGACTAATTACATTGATCTTCAAGAAAGTAGTGTAAGGTAAAATGGGGGCCTCTACTTTACCCACCACAATGCATTGACAATTCCACATAGCCTGTTAGTCCAGTGTAAACACATGGTGCTACTGTAGCGGAAGAGAAAACGACAGGGACGTTGTACACCTGACTTGCTAAATTACATGTTTATCTTTCAATATAGTCAAAAATTTATTGCTCATTTAGATCGGTTTGCCCTGCAAGATATCACTGTCACATGCAAGGTGTGTGCTTAGGCACTTGCATTTTGTCCTCCCATCACGAGATCCGCCAAACTCAGTGTTTTACAAATTGTTGTCGATTATTTGGACTCGCCCACCATTCTATGACCACCTCTCTGTGTTTCTAATCCCTGCTCACAAGGATGAGCAATGACTGATTACCACTCACCTTAATATCTATCGTTTATGGACTAATCCTGCACTTAGGTCTGTCCTTGATGCACCCGGAGTTCCAGCATTCGCCTCATTGAGATCTGTGCTATTTTCGACACAGCCCTTCATAAATTAACAGTTTCCACTTTTCTTAAGATCTTATAATACAAGTGCCTCACAGCTTCAGTGACCTGCTAGTGGTTGTCACAGAGTAGGGGAAACGTAATTGGGCGGGCGGGCGGGCGGACAGGCCGAGTAGGACTCACCGAGAACTCAAAGATTTGAGGTGGTCGTTGGGGAGTCTGGGGACTCACCAGTCGGCCGTGCTTTTGGTGCGACCACCACCATGACAAACAGATCTACTTACCTTACCTCTTGAGACTGCACTTCCCTCGTCCTTTGTATGGAGTGCGTAGAATCCTCCTCATCTCCAGTGGATTTCTCGTCTTCCACATCCCTCCTCGGGAATGGAGGAATGGAGGAGGGATGTGGATGACGAGAAAAAAGATCCACTGGAGCAAATCTCACAAAATGTGCGAATGTTTCCTGTGTGTCAAACACTCTCAGGAACACATTCCAGGCATGCATGGACTGATCAGTTGGAAGATGCTTGCTATTGCGATGGGCCCAGCCGAGGGTTCAAATCCTGTCTCCTTCCTATTAGATCGACGGCATGTAACTGTCGGCACGTCGGCACATTGGCCAGCCATTGGACAAGAAAGCAGGGAGACAGTCACACGATCAGCTCCGTGATTGTATGGTCCTTCAAGATCGATCGGCGAGACAAGTGGCCTGTCCGTAAGGAATGGGCTGAGACCGGTTCTTCTCCTAACTTAGTTGCCATGGCGGTGCTCCAAAACTTAACAATCAAGTGCCCAGGCTCATTTTCACCCTCTTGTGGAAAAACATGACCCTGGCCCACAAAAACATTTTTATCTGGAGAATCTCTGTGTCCCTGTAAAACTGACCGTTGGAATTACTTCCCACCTACCCCACCTCCTGCCACAAAAAGTTTCATCAAATTCCAACCGCCAGATCGGAAGATTATAAAGTGTAGAGTGGAGACAAAAAAAAACTCTTCACTAAGAAATAGGTGCCAGAAAAAGGAGTTTTTTTTCCTCGTATTTGGGCAGTTTTAGTTTCTCTTTTTTTGAGAGTCTCAAGAATGTTGTACCATACCTGATAACACACATCCTAAGAAATTTTCGGTTTTTTCTGAAATGTTCTCAAGTGGGCTCCTTTGTAGTGACAAATTGGGGGGTCAAAATATGCCATTTTCTTTGGGCAGGCCAAAATCTCTCTTCCTATATTATACAACCAAATTCAGCCGTTCAATTCCTAATCCCTCCGTCATGAGCATACATATGAAGCATACAAGGCCAAAATTACTGAAGTTTCAATGGTGAAACATTTTTTGTTCTTCTTTTGGGCACAACTAGGGCTAAAAATATTGAAGTTTCGCGAACAAAAACTTGGGTTTTTTTTTTTTTTTTTTTTTTTGGAGGGGTGGGGGGGTTCTAAGTTTCTTGTAGAGGTCCAAAAATACAATGATTATCTTAGATCATTAAGTTTCGACCACGAAATCCAAGTGTTTTATATATATATATATATATATATATATATATATATATATATTGAATTTCTTATTAGTTTTCTTCCTGCAATAATTTGGTTATATATTTTTTTTTATCAATATAAAATTTATTATAGGCAGTAATATAATTATAATTATCATACAAATCATAAATATATTTGTAACTGAGCCTATTTGCGTATAAATTAGGGCCTACATCTTAGAGCCGGTTCCATGGGCAGCTGCAAGCGGCCCCCCATGAATCGCCCCCAAGATTAATGAGGCGTGAGTGGTTGAAATAGCATATTCCTTAAGGGGCGCCCCCAGGGATCCGCCCCTTGCTGAGGGGCACAAAAAAGCCGTCCCTTCACAAGGGGCGATCGGGTTTCACGGTGCCCCTAACTGACACCTTGTCTTTTCCTACAACGGCCCTTAGGCTTACAGAATACCATTGATTTCCATCCAAAGTAAGTTAGATTTTAGGAGAGGGGAGGGTCTCAGGATTATGGCGGCTGATCATTAAGGGGAGCTCCATCCAATCAGCTCCCCCCTCCTGCCATCTATGTTATGAGCACCCGGCAAACTCTGGCCCTGGCTAACTAATAGCCGTCACTCTCACTAAAGTCACCCTCCGACCTCCCACTGCAACTGATCCAGCGTCGAAGCCAACTATCTGTCTCCAACTACTTCCCGCTTCCTGCTTAACAATTTTCGGTTCTCTCTCTCGCCAGCTAGCCTCTTCTCAACCTCACGTCTGCTGCTCTCTTTGTTTGATTTCGCATCACCTCTCCTTCTGTTTCTCCTGCCTGCTCCAATCCACCCATGGCTCCCCTTCTCAACAAAGCCTTCAATTCTACTCCCACTAGATCGGGCCCACCCAGATTTTACGATCCAAGTCGTCTCCGCCCCTCTACAGGTACATGCTTCTTCTTAGCACACCAATCTCACTCAATGGGCCTCACATCGCTGAGAAACGTAAGCCACTCCATGTCTACAATGCCAAGACCAGCAGGCGAACACACTCGGCCCCAACATCCAGGATTCACGAATGCAGGAACTCCAAGCTCTCCAATTTCGTCCCCAGTCAGCCCGCCCTCTGATCCTTTCGAAGGGCCACTCAACGACTTGGCAGCTCTGCAGCAAGCCATAAATAAGGACCACCCACACATTCCCATTGAGCTTCATCATGTGAATTCTAATGTTGCACACATTGAGAGCAATGGAGTCCTACTACACTTCCCTGGCAAAAAAGTGCGCAGATCCCAAGTGCGAGATTGGGCCATTCGGCATCTTGGTGGGTCGGGAGACCTTCAGCATCATTTCTGCCATCCGAGGGGTCGGGGATTCTTCTCCATCCTATCTGACTCAAAAGAGGCAGCCGATAAGGCCCTCGGATTCAATCCTCATCTGCATGGGTATGACGTCAACATCTTCCCATGGTCCAAGAATATGGGCAACAAGAATGGTAAAATTTGGAGCCCTCGGATCATCTCGCTCCCCTACATCCAGATCAATATCTGTTCTCGCTTCCAGAGATTGGAGCGTATCTGAGCTGTTTGGCGGTCTTTGACCTCAATATGTGCACAACCACTTTAAAGGAAAATCCAGCTTGGAGGAGAACTACCATAGCATCTAGAGCTCATGAAGATGGTTTTGCCAAAATTGTGGTGGTAATGCCTAATGACAAGGTCTTGCCGGAATTTATTAACATGCCAATAGACGATCAAGGCAACTTCTTTTCAGTTAAAGTGTCTGAAGACACAGCCTCTTCGGCTTGTTATTATTGTGGGTGGTCTGGTCACCTTAGGGCAGCTTGCCCAAAAGCCCAAAGGAAAAGAATGGGCATTAATCAAGTAATGCATGGGCAGTCAACCCTTACGCAAAATTTTGTTCCTATTCCAAACCCCCACCCAGCGGACCTACACTTTCGCACACTCCCCCAAGAGAAAACCAACCCTCTACCAGGGCAGGACTTGAGCAGCAAAGAATGGGTCTTGGATGTCAAACAGGTCTCATCATCCCCACCGGCCAGGAGAAGGAAGGAGACATTTGACCCCATGATCCTGGAAGCTGTCTGTGGACCTGCTGACAATTTGCAAAAGGGCAAGGAACTAACCAACTGGGAGCGTGAGGCCACGAGCATCCAAAGCTCTTCTCCAACAAGGATTATCAAGGCACAACCTGCTCCAGCCCCTCTCCCAATTCCAGAGATAGTAAGATGGGAGATGAAAGCTGCTAAAAACAAGGGGAAGGTCAACCCCAACATTCCCGCTAGTGGAGCAGAAACCCACTCCCACTCCCCGCTCCTCCCCTGTGGCGCACAACCCAAAAATTGCAGCCTTCTGTGCCAAGCTCGGATCCTTCCCCAAGTTGGCTTTAAAGGGATGCTCACTTCTCAGTTCCAGGAGGGACCCGGTGGCCACTTGTCTCACTCCCATGATTTTCAAAAGGAAACCGGCTCTTGCATTCCTGGTCACTGCTAGAGACAACATGAATTTTGAATCCATCTGGATTTCTGTGCAGGACATTCACACCTTTTTGTCCAAGAGCCCAATGGATAGCAGTCCCATTCCCACTCTATGCACCAAGATTCAGGCTTTCTTTCTCTCCAATTTTCTACTCTTCTCTCTCTTCTCCCACGCAGTAGTCTCTTGGGGATCCTACACTGAATCCTTCCCGGAATTGCGTCCACACCTTACCCCCAACACTAATAATATCCTTGCTCTCATGGATGAAGCTGAACTCCTCAACACTAGTGGCACTACGCCAGGAGTATGGGCGGAATTAGACCACTTCCAAGAATCCTACATCCCCAGCAAGGCGATAACCAGATCCAACGACACCTTGCACAATGCCTTCACACTGCTACACGCTATCGTCGAAACGGAAAGGCATGAGGAGAATGAAAAAATCGAAAGGCAGCGCATGGCCGACTTCATCAACCCGACATACAACCCTTTTGGTTCCCTCTCAATATCCAACTCCTCCGACTTGCAGATTTTGCAATTCTTGTCTTCCAGCCTCCTTTCAAGCCCCTCACTGCCCCCCCTCTCCTTGCAGACTCAGCTGCCTTCTCCAACACCTGCTCCAATCTCTCCTCCCCTTAATTTTGTAAGTCCACCCCCTCCACCGCAATCAATTCCAATTCGTATTTTTGCTCTCAACCCAGCTCTTGCCAATAGATGTTGTATTCTTTGCCTTCACACGGATATCCCCCCCGTGCCATTCAAAGGTAAAAAGTGGAAAATTCTACCATCCATTCCCTACCCTTCTTCCTACCACGACCTCACCTCAATCCTTGGCTCCGATAACCTTACCCTCCAAACCCCAGTCTCCATAAAAACAAGCTTTCACAGCACTGACAGGTTCATACCTCTTGATAGCTCCGGTGCCCAGCTTCTTCACCTGACTAGTACCTTGTCATGAATGTTCAGCTCAAGGACCCCATTCACAAATCCCCCCCGTACCACCTCTGGTCCCCTTCCCTAGTGCCCTCAGACAAAAGAACCAGATTCCGTTTCTTTATTTCCAGGCCATCAAATGAGTCTTTAGCCCTCAGCCTGTCCTCCACCACCAATGCATGTTAGCTTGTCATCATGGAACATTCGGGGTCTTGGTTCTGACCAGATGGCCCTTAAAAAAATCAAGCTTTCAGCATGGCTAAACCCCCTCATCCCTTCTCAAGCGATAGTTTTCCTTGATCAGGAACATAAGCTCTGCGATAGGAAAATACACAATCTCACCAATCAGCTTTGGCCCAAATCTGTGTCTCTTTGGAAACCCTCTTATGAGGGAACAAAAGGAGGTACGGCCATCCTTCTCTCCCCCTCCCTCTTTCAATTTATCGTCAAAGAAAAAGTTTGGGAACTAGGGAGAGCCCAGTTCTGCTCCCTCCAGCTCCCTAATGACTCCGAACCCATAGGCCTCATTAACATCTACGCTACGAACGATTCTCTAGACAGAGCCGCCTTCTGGGACAAGATGACCCTCATGTTGCAACAACAAAACATAGGTAAATGGATTTTAGCGGGAGACTTTAATATGGTGGAAAATGAATGTGACAGGTTAGGCAGGGGCTCTCATAACCTCAACCCTGCTGAAGATCGAGTCTGGCAGTGCTTAACTCAAACCCATAGTCTTGCTGAAGTCGAGAGGCCTCCACATGACCCAGCTACTTCAAACCCCTTTACCTGGACAAACAACAAAAGAGTTAATGACCTTTGCATGGCTAGACTAGATAGATTCTACACCTCCATCTCACTTGCGCCAGGAACCTCCATGTGCCCTCAAGAGCCTATTCACTTTGGATTCGATCACGCCTTAGTTACTGCCACCCTAACACTACCCAACTCACACCCCAGAGGTAGAGGGATCTTCAAACTCAATGCTTCCCACCTTAAGATAGCCTCCTCACTGAAGGCCTCAAGAGTGTCTGGCTATCTATGGGCAACCAATCTCCATGCCCGACCCTAAGATTCCAGGCCAAGCTTGCTACGGCTTGCAAAATCAGTCAAATCCTAAGTAAAGAAATCGCAGATGCCCGCAAAAGGAATGAACTAGCCCTGAAAAAATGCCTTGGAATTTGTCAGAAAAAAATAGAGGCTCGTACTTGTGATGCCCATACCTTTTAAACGTACCTTGAAGCTCGCCTCAATCTTGACAACTTCCAGCTTCTCCAGGAAAACAAAATGAGGATGAAAAAATGTACAAATACTTTTCCAAAAAGTAAAGCAGCGAAGTGCCAACCAAGCCATTTCCCAGCTTCACATTGATCCCCAGGGAACCTTGTCCTCCAACCCTAGACTAATGTGTGTGTCCACGTTCACTCAATTCACTACCCTGTTTCAGGCTGACCCAAAAGACGCTTCATACCCTGACAGACTTCAAGACTGTCTTACTTCTATTCCCCTTAAGCTTAAGCCAGAAGACTCTATCACGCTGCAGGAAGACCTCTCCCCTCAAGAGCTCAAAGATGCTCTCAAGGCCATGAACAATAAGGCGTCAGGGCTTGATGGCATGTCGGTACCTAGTTATCATTCCTGACGTGACGTGGCGCTGACACGTCGGCCGTCACGTCCGACGTGCGTCACGTCACGTCGAATCCGGACGTTTACCCATGTAATTTTTTTTGACATTTGACTTTTACGATTTACTTCTACCCTTTGTAATGAGATGGCAGCCACAGTGTAAAACAGACGTGGCCAATTATTAATATTTATTAATTCTTTAAAAAAAATGTGTCCGCCTATATTGGCGGTCGCATATAATTTATTATTTTTAAAATAAAAGCGACCGCCCATATTGGCGGTCGCTCGCACTTTATTATATTATTATTATTATATCTTTGATATATTCTGTAAAAATACAGCGACCGCCATGTGGCGGTCGCTATATATATATATTTAAATTTAGCGACCGCCATTTAGCAGCGGTCGCTTAATTTTATTTGTATTCTTAAATAAAGCGACCGCCGTTTGGCGGTCGCGTCTTCAGTTAATTTTTGAAAAATGGAGCGACCGCCATTTGGCGGCCGTCGCTATTTTTGTTAATAAAGAATACAACGACTGCCATTTGGAGGCGGTCGCTCGATTTGATTTTGATTCTTAAACTAAGCAACCGCCGTTTGGCGGTCGCTTACTTAATATTTTTTTTTAAATGAAGCGTTCATCATTTAGCGGCGGTCGCTTATTTATATTTTGAATCGCCAAATTTAGTGACCGCCAGTAGGCGGTCGCTTATTTAATTTTTTTTTTAAAAGCAGCGACCGCCACGTGGCGGTCGCTCTTCTTGTTTTTATAAATATAGCGACCGCCATGCGGCGGTCGCGTGTTTTGTTTTTCCTTAGAAATCCAGGGACCCGCCGTGTGGCGTTTTGTTTTTAATTTTTTAATCATGAAGCGGCGTCTGGTCAGCCACGTGGCGAGGTGCCACAGGTCAAGAAAAATGAAACAAATGGGATGGTGGGGAGGTGGTTTTGAACTCTTGACCTCTCCCATGTGGGTGCGCGTGGCGAGGTGCGACTGGCCAGTCGCGCCGCGTTGACACGTGGCGAGGCGCCACTGGCCTGTCGCGTCTTTTCAAGCATAATGCCATTTTTGTTTTTGGGGCGGGAGGGGGGGGGTGCTGGTGGGCGCCTATATAAACCATTCCCCCCTCCTTTTCTGATCACTTTTGCCCCTCTCGTGGTGCGGTTCCTTGACATCCGGTAGTCATTTGGGACTTCGTTGCTTGGCACTACCAACAGGAGGTGCAAAGGTGATTATTAGGGGGGGGGGAGGTTTTGTCGGTTTTATATTGGTCAGTCCTACACACTTGTTCACGGTTCAATCATCGTATCACCATTTTGCCGTTTTTGGATCCCCGACGGCCTGTTTTTTTGCAGAAATCTACGAAGACACCATCCACACGCGTTCATTGCCATTTTCTGAGGTTTTGGACCCTGTAGTGGGCAAAGGTTTATACAATGTCGGGGGTTGTAAATTCAAGTTCTGGGGCGGGCTCGTCTGGGGATCGGAGGAAGAGAAAACGTGCCCACGAGCGGGATAGCCAGGTCAATAAGCCAGACTACCCGGGACCGGATGCCTTGGATAGGGTGAAAGAAGCGGTAGTGGATTATTTCAAGGGTAGGACCATGATGAGGCTAGAGAGTGCTTATGTCAGGCATGGATGGGAGGGGTTTCAGATTTTCCAGCAGAATATGAAGAGGAAAATGACAAACGCTTTGGCGGGGGCTGAGTGAACGGCGGACAGGGACAAACCGAAGTTCAATCGGTGGATCCAAAGTAGGGCAAAAGACGCCACGTGGAATTTGAGGTAGCTAATGAAGACATGGAAGGGTAGAGCAACCGAGGGTCGAGTGCCATCCGCCGAAGCTGAATTAATGCGGGGTGTTGAATATTGGGCTTGCTCGACAAGTCAGAATTCACATCGCCGGACTAGGGTTGTCCCTTGGAGGCGGGGTCATTGGGCGGGGGAGGCACAACTAGTCTTTATTACTTAAACTATATTGCGAAGGTAGTAGAGATTGGCCTTTACAAAGAAGGAGCGTATGCTAAGGTCCTTCAGTGTAGGATTATTGGCGATTCTAGAATATCGGAGCGTTGAGAGCTAGCGGGAAAAAAACCCAAGTCCAAAAATCCAGAAAATGCGTTGAGACAACATAATGACGAGTGTTTGGCAGTGAAGTTCCAGCATCCGGGTGTTATCTCATATTTTGCTATGAATGCACGTGAGGTAGAGGGGTACACTCGCTGGTGGAATGAGGGGACAATACGCGACATGATGAACCTTGACAGAAAATGGGGCAACGATTCGGACAACAGGGTGATTTTGGAACAAAGGGGAACGAAAGCAGAGTTCCAGGAATGCGATCGCTTGCTTCGTTTTCGGAAAATGCGCATTAAACTTGCATGGGCACTGGTGTGCATCATGGATGCTGTCCACAAGAATTGTGTCCTGCACAACGACTTGTCCCCCGACAACATCCTGTTGTATTTTCCAGATGGCACCGAGGAGATCAAGATTGGGGTGTGTGATTGGGGCTTAGCCACCCCATTGGGCATACGCAAAGCCTCGTCGTACCAGTTTAAAAACCAAGACAAGCTGGACCGGGAACTCGCGAAAAGATGGTGGGTGGAAAAAGATATTGCATTGGTTTTCAATGCGAATGTCACCCCCTCCCCCCCCCCCAGGACATGACGTCGGAGGCCTTTGCCGTTGGAAAGATAGCGGTACGAATAAATGGCGGCGCTCATTATGATCAAAGTATGTTTGAGGACCAATTTACGGAAGGTTGTTGGCATTCAATGCTACAAAGGTTGTACGACAACAACAAGAATGAGAGAATCACAGTAGCCCATGTAGTACTTCGGTTCATGGGCAAACCATTCAATTGGCTTGAGCCGAAAGACGTATATAGGACGGAGTAGACCAGAGTCTCGTAGATATGAGATTTGTGGCGGTACAATGGTTCTTTTATGAAGACATAACTCAATTTTGATCGTGCCTGTAATAAATAAAGTCTCATTGTAAATACTACATTGCATATGCTCGACTCTGACACTTGTCATCACAACATAAATGGTTTGTGTACTGACTCATTGTTTATATTTGTAATGTTCCAAGGTTTTGGATAGGGTTATGAGAAAATGATGTATTAGTTCCGTAGGAGTTAGACAACAAACGTCTCACATCTCATTCAACTGTGCGACACTACCATGAGAGGCATGGATCGGAAAGTAATAGGTGCACATGCGACCTCCGAACGTTTGATACTAGGTCCAGCGAATGGTGTATTTGAACGTGCGGAGGTCACATGTACACCTATTACTTTTTTATCCATGCCACTCATGGTAGTGTCGCAAAGTTGAATGAGATATGGAACGTTTGTTGTCTAACTCATATGGAGCCAATATATCATTTTCTCAATACCCTGTCAGAAACATTGAAACATTCGAAGTTACAAACAGTGCCACAATACACGGCCGGTTTTGTTGAACTGACATCTGTGAAGTTCGAGCGTATGCAATTTATTATTTACAACGGAATTTTATTTACTCGGGGGGACTGGTACTGCTGCTGGAGCGCAACTGATGGTGCGAGTTCTGTATTGATTAGAGCTGTCACAACTAATGTCAACAATCATATTTACGGTAAGGTGTTTCATGCTATTGTTGTTCATCTAGCTGAATTCTGTAGTACTCTTTTTGCCATTCCCATGCCAACGTAATCTCAGACTGTCATGTTCAAACGGACGTATCAGCTATCCCGGCCAGCTTGCAGGCTGCAGCCATGGCCCACCATAAATTGAATGAATTGGAGATTTTGTGCGAAGTTCCTGGTTTCATGTCCGTGGTGGCTGATACGGAATTCGGAATATGGCAGTCGCAGTGGACCTGATGTTGTTGGCATGGGAGTAGTAAAACGATTCCTAAATAATTTAGCTACATGAACATCGGTAGTATGAAACACTTTGCAGTACATATGATTCTTGAGATTGTTTGCACGGATTATTTGTGTTTGTGCTTTCAAGTGTCGAACATTTCCGCCATGGTGCGGAAGAGGTGCATTGGCCACATTAAACGGTTGATGTGATACCATTTCACAAATGTATCACGTCGCATTTGTGAAAATGTATCACATGAACCGTTCCATGTGGCCTACGGGAGTCTTCGATGGGTACGAGATCAATGTGGCCTACGAGATCTGCTTCCACCAACAAACATGTGATCATTTCAGAAGCGCTAGAACTTTGAAGCGGCGATGGGCAAGGTTCTTCATCCAGATGTTCAACATGCTGAGGTATTCTGTAATGTCTCTTCCTTCATAATGAGGTGCTTCTCCAACTCTTATTTTTCCAATGTTAATATCTTCCATCTGAAACATATCCACACATGCGTATATAAATATTTAAAAAACCAAATGACCATCAAAACTGGAAGCTAGGGATGAGGCTTACAAAAGTGGAGATGGTCATTTGTTTTTTTAAGGATTTCTGCACACATGTGTGGATCTGTTCCAGGTGGAGAATATCAACATATTGGATAAAGTGGACATAGATAAGCACCGCATTACGAGGCATGAGACACTACAAAAAGAGCTTCAAAGGGCATACCATGTAACAGGTCCCAGTATAATCGAAGACGAAACCCCATCCATTCAATGGGCGATTGAATGGTTGCCCATCCAAATGATTTTCGTTTGCTTTCAATCTTTGCCACTGTGTTCAACATACCATGTATCAGATCCCGGACTACTATGAAATCAATCGAAATTCATTTGATGGCTCAACGGATGGTTGGCCATCGAAATGATTTTGGTTCGCTTTGAGACTTGGCCACTATGTTCAATGTGCCATGTAAGAGGCCCCAGAGTAATATGAAATCAATCGAAATTCGTTCAATGGGCCAACGGATGGTTGCCCATCCAAATGATTTTCGTTTGCTTTGAAACTTGGCTAGTGTATTCAATGTACCCTCTGATACGTGCCAGTGTAATATGAGATCAATCGAAATTATTTTGTGTTTTGAGAACTTTGTGGGTATGTTCGTAGAAAGATCATAGATTTTGCGAAATGATTATGAAATACGCAGGGACCAGGCGAAATTTGTTTGGAAGACGACCGTTGGTAACTCGTTATAACTTATTGGTTAATATCAATTTTTTTTGTTCTCCAGCTTTTGGAGTTCATTGCAAATACCCACATACACGTCATGACCAGTGTTGGACCGGTATATGGGGGTGAGGCGGGGTATCAGCACGGGTAAGGGTATCACGGCAGGGTACCAGACCAGGCGGGTATAAGCAACTGGCAATACCCGGGCAGAACATATTGGGGGCAATATAGTGAAACACTAATACCTGGGCTCCTACCATACCAGCCTGGTATCGCAAGGAACGCAGCTTTGTCAATACCAGTACTATGTCTACCGCCGTCATTTGCACCCTAGATATCAATATATGGAGCGTTAGGGATTTAGGGTGCAACATGGAGAGTTGCGGGGCTCTTTGATTGAGACGATCTGAATGGCGATTTTGGCAAAAATTTGCTTGGGCTTGGAGCATTATCTCATTTATCAACCTGTAATATGACTCTTGTAAGGTGACCTCAAATTACCTGAGGTGAGATCCCACTCCTTGTTATTATGAATTGTGGCACTCAGCCGCTGAGGTGAGCGCTTCAGCCCACGAGGTGATCACTTCAGCGGCTGCAGTGCTCACCTCAGCGGTGTGGACAGATTTTTTATTTTATTTTTTCAAGTTTATTTTTATATTTTTTTTTTAAAAACTATATTGATATTCCCCCAGTATAAGATTTGAAATTTGAAATACTGATACCATACCATACCAGGCCAAACAAAAACAATATACATACCAGACTGGTACATCAAAAGCTTAATACCTATTTTGATACCATTACCTGTCAGGTATTATGGAGGCCTCTTCACCGACGATACCATACCCTGGCTGGTATGAAATGTTGATGATACCGGTCCAACACTGGTCATGACCAAATATGACACCATTGTAAATTTGTTTATAGGGTGAACTACTTCTTCCCCATCACACGAGTGTAAATGTGAAAAAAACGTTGCTCATGCAATTGAAATTGGCCGGTGCTGCACATGTGCATTGTGTATTAACAAAATTGGTGATATACAAAATTGACGGAATGCCATCACTGTGTTTTCCAACAACATTCAAGGTACAACAAAAATGCATATTGTATATGTACTACGCTGCCAGTCATTAAAAGCCTAGTCGTCACTGTCCGAGGACAAAGAATTTGATGTTATGCCTGATTTGCACTGCCAATTGCCAGAGCTTGCGACCGTGATCTCGTGGTCAATGAGGGGCCCAATGGCATGTGATCAATTATAGCCTGCATCCGCCTACTTCGCGGTGAAAGTTGACTTTCTTCTTCATTCTCACGACGTGGCGGAGATGGATCGAGAACAAGTGCTCGGGCTGCATGCAAATCGGCAACGAGGTCGTCCACATCCGGCAATAGAGCCCCCGAAACACGATGATAACGGTCTGTCCATAGTCACATCCATTTCTCTACAACTGCCTTGATGGTACTTTTGAAACTTTCGAACTGCCTCTCACGGGCCCTGTCCCTAATCATTGTGTCGTTTTGACGATAAGCCACCTCGTACGCCTCATTCATTTGGCATTGACATATTATAGTATCTTCCAGTTCAGACAGCAACAAATGTCTCCCAATCGGTTGTCGGTCATACAATTCGTTCTCTTCCGACACCCATGGAACCTGTGGGAGCCGGATAAACCTAGACCTTCTTCGACTCCAATGCCCTCCCAGATTACGGCAAAACTGCTCTCTCTCCCACCAATCTCAAATGCCTCCCGCACGTATGGTTATCTCCCAGTCAGATGTGACCCAGAATTACTGAGGATATTTGATGTATGACGGGTTTCCGACATGTATGTCATGCATCTCTCTGTCTGCATCCCATACCAAGTTCTTGCCCCAATGCACACAATTCAGAAATGTGTATGGTAGCCCATCCAATGGGAGGTTGTGTCGATTGTATTCAAAACCTATGGGCATCCGATCCTCCAAGCCCACTAGTTCATAGAAATGGCGATGGATTGGTGTACGGCATTTTGGGCAAGCGCTCGTCCGCAAGGCTTGCGGGATAAGACATGTGAGATGGAACATATGTCCACATGATCCAAGCACATAACATCCCTCTGGGCCGTATGAATTCCTACATATCGAACAAATTGTGCCATCTGATATCCATGACGGCAAAACGCCTCGTGGTATTTCCTCCCTCTGGGCCGGTTTGATGTGGCTGGTCATCCTTGTTGTGGTGTCTCACTCTTCCTCCATCTCCAATTCACACTTTATGCTTCTGTTCGACCCCGAAATTCTGTGCTCACATCGATCGAACATAGAATCCATATCTGCCCAATTGGTATACCCGGCGAACACGTTTGATGCGATGCGGAGATCGTTATACCTTTGCATGTTGGCATAAATACTATGCACGCTACGGTTCGACATGTGTGCAACATGTTGCAAGCCTGACAGTGTCCGCTCTACCCGTGCTTCTCTGGAGGCCAAATGGGTCGCTCATTGTACCCAATTCTCCCAATCGTCATTCAATGGGACCCATGCCCGAATCTCCAGCGTTCTGGACAAACGCCATGCAGTTGCCATGACAATGTCCCACTCCTTTGTAATGCGGTCGACATCTAATATCGGGTTCATCTCTGATTGAATGACGACCCTAGAGCATTCCCCGGTTTCCAGTACTGGTTCTTTTCATTTCCTCCTTCTCTCATCCACAATTCTCTGTTCCTCAACCATGGTTTCATCGGCCACAAAGTCAAGGACGTCCATAATTTTGTGAATGATGAGGTCAATACTGCGATCGGACATCGCAAATTCCGCGTCCATGTCCACGACATTTATTCGATCCTCATTGTGGACAACAATGCTTTCATTGTTGGGAGGCATGTCTTCTAATCTAGCTTCCAACTTGGCTATGCGCAGTGTTTGCTAGTCTAATCGGTCCTGCAGGGTCCTGATTCGCTGGTCTTTTTCCGCCAGTTGTTCCTCTAACGTTACAGCCAGTTGTATTCCAAACGTGTCTGGGATGTACTCCAAATCGTATAGCAACCTTGCGTTCCTCCTACTAGCAATTTGTCAATTCACTGGACGCAAGAGTATGACCTCCACGTACAATATGGTTGCCAAGGTGTACGGGATTTGACCCTTTAAGAGAGGTTGACCCCACAATGTGCAATGCACCTCATTCGCCCTATGCTAGAAATGCAAGTTCGTGCAAGACCTGGACTCTGCGTAATTGTTTCAGGTTTGCACGTCATGCCTATCCAAAGGCCACAATCGATTGATGTGGTACCATTTCACGAATTTTTTGCATCTCGCCATCGGCCACCTGAACTCTTCCAGCCCTCTTCTGCTAGTATGCTAAAGTTACCACATACTTCTCAATTCAAGTCTTGCCTTGACCCTTTGATTTTCTTAGGGGGCGGTCCATGTTCATTGGGGTCATTTCCATGACGGTCATCGTCCTGGCCCTCTGCCATTCTGCAACAATCGGAGCAACACTAAACGAGGTTTACTAATAAGACGTAACTCTAAACCCTTCACTCTAACTAGTTTGAGTAGGTGTCAAAATAGTTCCTAAAATGAATAATGAAGCTGATTTACAAAAAACAAAACAATTGCGGCGACCGCCCGTAATGGCGGTCGCTCGATTTTCCTCCAAAATATAGAGAAGCGACCGCCTGTACTTAAAATAAAAGCGACCGCCACAAATGGCGGTCGCTCCATTTCCAAAAATTTAAATAAAAGCTTCGCGGTCGCTCCATTAAAAAAAAAAACGACCGCCAGTAATGGCAGTCGCCCCATTTCCAAAAATAAAAAAATAAAAGCGACCCCCAGTAATGGCGGTCGCTGCATTTTGTAAAAACAAAAACTGCCAATAATGGAAGTGAGGGGAGGAGCTTATATGCCCCCCCCCCCCCACCGCCTCATTCCTCGCTCCATGCGCAGGGCAGACCTCGTAGAAGCGACCGCCACCTTGGCGGTCGCTCCATTTCGCTAAAAAAAAGAAAAAAACGACCGCCAGTAATGGTGGTCGCTGCATTTATAAAAACAAAATAAAACTTCAAGCGACCGCCTATAATGGAAGTGAGGGGAGAATGAGTCGGAGCTTATATGCCCCCCTCCCCCTGCCTCACTCTTCGCTCCATGCGTAGGGCACACTTCGTAGAAGTGACCGCCACTTTGGCGGTCGCTCCATTTCCAAAACAACTTGTCAAGCGAGCGAAGACTGTTGTGTCATTCATCCGCACACACCACATCCCTTTGGCAATATATAAGAGGCACAAACCCAAATACGGCCTTCGCAATCCAAGTGTCAAGTTAAATAAGCACAGTGTGAAAACGACTAGAATAAAGCTAGTTATTTGTACTTAACACTTGGATTTAGGTCAAGTGTTAAGTTAGGTGTCAAGTTTAGTTTGACACCTGAACCGTCTTATCTTCACGAGAGCGGCAGTCGCGCAGCTTATCTCTCTCGAGTTGAGCCTACGCGACCGAGCTCCTTCATGCGTTTAAATCTGAGTGTGCTTATGATGGGAGTGTAGGTTGTTGTGGGGTGGAGTCCCTATAGCGTGGGGTGCCCCTGGCTCGACTTCTATTTTAAAGAGTGATAGCGATGGATTTCATATTTCTTGTGTTGAGAGTGTGTGTCTTTTTTAGCTTTACTTATCATTGTGGCAGACTACTTTATTGTGCATATATGTGTGGTGTGGTTTGGACAGCGATGTAGTTGTGTAGCGATACGTATGCGCACGACACAAGTGAAACATGTTTTGCCACTAACTTCTTGATGGTGGATCGGTTGGTGACGGTGAAGAGCAGTCTGGAGCACACCATCATCGATCCTCAATGAGATGCATACACACGGACATTGCGGGACTCCAGAAAAGCCAAAAGTCGAAAAGTTCAAAATAACATTCGCAGCGATGATTTTTGGAAGAAATGTGAAAATTTTATTTATATGGTAGAGCCGGTGTTAATCGTCTTGCGGGAGTTTGATGAAAAACAACCAGTAATAGTTAAGGCATGGTTACTAATGCAAAATCTTGATAAGCACGTCCAATCCTTGAGGCATCCTCCCTTCTCCTTAGAACCTGAACTTGCGGACAGTGCTAAGGATGCATTTTACGACCGTCGCTCGATGGTTCAAACGGACTTGCATTATGCGGGGGCTTTGCTCAATCCATTCTTGCTCGACAATACCATGCTCCGAGATGACGCTGATGCCAAGGCCGGCCTCGTGCGAGTGCTCATGCGACTGGCTCCGCCCAACCATGCAGAGAGACCTATATCCGAGTACCAATGCTTCTCAGATCGCCTCGACCCTTTTGAGGACAAGCCGGATCCAAAAGAGCTCAATATGTTGCCACATGAATGGTGGGATCTGATTGGAGCTGGAGCAAGAACATTGGCTCCCATTGCGAAGCGTATTCTTGCTCAAGTGTGTTCTGTCTCATCTTGCAAACACAATTGGAGCAGTTACTCATTTGTTCACAACAAGATTCGCAACAGGTTGAATCCCGCGAGGGCTGACAAATTGGTGTATGTGTATATCAATTGCCGACTGCTACGTGAGAGGGCAGCGGATAATACTGCAGCATGGTATGAGAGGAATTTGCATTCCGAAGACTCTGCTTCTGAGGTTGATTCGATGAGTAACGATACTAAGCCTCAGAGAGAATCATCTCAGAGGGAATCGTCTGCCTCCGATAGTAAAGATGGATCCGATGATGCTCCCGAAAATGCGTATGACCCGTTTACATTCATAGAGGAGGATGCTTATATCCGGCCGATCTTTGATGATCTTCTTGAAAAAATGCGTATCGCAAATGAAGGTGAAGCTGCAATTGTGTCATCCCCAAAACATGGTCTTCAAAATGAAGTTGGGGTCGACTCTCGCCCCCCACTACACGGTGAAGCCACCGGTAGTGCCATAATGGAGCTTAGGGATGATGTACTTCCAGGACCGATCGACGTACGCAACCCTATTCATACAAACGATGGTGTCGAACCCATTGTACAATCGACGGGACGGGATCATGCCTCACCGATACGACCAGCTCCACCACAATGCGAAAACCGATTCAGCTCCCCATCAACACAGCGGGCATTAAGGAGCAACGGGGTTGATCTGTTTTCCACACGCACGCATCATTCTGCTGCATTGGACCGGGCGGAAGTTGAAGCCTCGGATGATGACAACCTGTCACTACAATTCCACCTTAACTGACGGGTTACGCAGCAGACCCGTGGTTCCTCACATGCCGGACCATCTAATGTCGGTCCATCTCGGGCAGACCCCCTTCCGGTACCTCCTTCGAGACCACCTTCGATTGCGTCCCAAGTCCATAAACGACAGAGAACAGTCCAACCTTTTGTAGGCGATCGGCCCACAAACAGGCCAGATACCGTGGATGGTATTCAAGATCGAAGTGGGAGTCGACCTCAGAGAGAACTAAATGTGGTTCGAGGTCGCTTGCAGATTCAAAGGCCTGGACATATGAGGTCGGATAGGGAGGACGATTCCAGCAATGATCATGGCAACGGTGGTGAAGTCGAGAGTGACCCGGATTTTCAACCTATCGAAGCATTATGATTATGATCTTCTTCGTCCCGCCGTCAAAGCAGTAGAAGGAATTGAAGCAAAACAACTGTAGGCATGCATCAACACATTTTAGTGGACATGTTTATATTTCTGTAGTGAAGTAATATCAATGTGATCATTGTCACTGTGAATATTTGTATTGTTGTTTGTATGTGTTGGAAAAATAAATAAAAATGTTGTCAATGTGTATACCAGCCAAAATGTCGGCCAAAGGTACCGTCACTTGCTCATGTTTGTGTTCGGTGATTTGCTTGTGGAATGGAGAACAATTGTGTCATGCTTCCAACTGTGCATTCATTTTTATTTAAATGGAGCGACCGCCATTACTGGCGGTCATTTTTATTTTAATTATTTTGGAAATGAAGCGACCGCCGTTACTGGCGGTCGTTTTTTTGTTTTTTGGAGGAAAATGGAGCGACCGCCATTAGGGGCAGTCACCACTATTGTTGTTTTTTGTAATTGCAATGGCGGTCGCTTTTCCCCAATCTTCCAAAAGGAGGTCAAGGATATGAGCAGCACAACCTTGATAGTACATATGGGGATAACGCGCCAACAACATGTCTGTAGTGTTTCTCATGTTAGCGGCATTGTCTGTGCATATTTGCACGATTCTATCACTTCCGACCTGTTCGATGAAGTCCGTCGATAATTGGCATTGATAACGTCCATCTTTCTTCTCGCCGCTAGTGTCGACCAATCCCAAGAATTGTTCCCCAGCTGGACATACGAGCATGACATTGAACAACGATCTGTTTGTAACAGAACTCCAACCATCGGCACATATAGTGCTTCCATATTTTCTGATGCACTCGCCCGTCCTACTGTTGACCTTTTGGGTAAGCTCGGTCATGGCGTCTTCTAGCAATCATGTGCGGAGATTGTGATAAGTCGGAGGCACATACGTGGATCTAGACTCTGAGGTTGCTCTAACGGCAGAAACAAATGCCGGAAGCATTGCCACATTAAATGGTATGTTGGTCTCGAAGAAAAACTATGCCCATTTTTAATCCAACTGTCTTTTCGCAAACTAGTTAAGATCTTCCTGCATGGATTGCTGCAGTAATCCTCTACTCCGTTGAAGTGTAGGGGTACAAAGAGATGTTGAAGCAGATGTTGCTCCGGCACAACCCACTTGTCCAAGGACACCCGAAGCCTCACAAGAGTCACCATGGGTACTAATTGGGGCATCCTGACGGGAAGATGGAGTGTTCTGCTCAGAGGTCATGTCCAGATCCAAAGACATTGGAATATTGCCTCCATACTGGGCAAAGTGGCTTTTTACCCGCATAGATGCTTTAGGGCATAAACCCACCCCAGCGCTCTTCACACCTTTATAACCGAGGTGAGCGAACAACCGATCCTTACGATAAGAAAGCTTTAATCCACATAGGTTGCACTCAACACTACCAGTGGCACTGACAGTGTTCGGGATTGCCGTATACCAAGGGCTCAATTCCTCCCTTATCTTCACCCAATATCCACTCCCCTGGGACCTAGCCATGTAAGCAACAAAAAACAGTCACCTATAAATGAACGTGTTGTGAATGTAGAGTGCAATGCGATAGCCCAACACTTCTACATCTGTCAGCAACCCAAGTGGGTCGATGTGGGTTGTAGTGTTAGCTTATACACAATCTGCTGAAGTGGCTTTGGTGGAAGCCACAACGGCAAAAGGTGCGCACCATCTTCTTGGGCTACACTTTCGTTCAATGGAAGAGACCATCCAAAGCAACCTCAAGTGTTTGCGCCAAAAGAAGTGAGGAGCTTGGTAACCCTCCTCCCTTATATATGATCTAAGAAGAATGAAAGTGAAATGAACAAATGACGAACCAATAGCGTCCACCCGAAAAAGACTATACAACCATATTTGTTGTAATTTTGAAATTAAGCGACCGCTAATACTACGGTCGCTATTTTTATTTTTTATGAAAAACAAACGACCGCCACTACTGTGGTCGATTTTATTTCCTTTCATTTTGTGTAATATTGCGGTCACTTATATTTTATATATTTTTAAATTTAAGCGACCGCCCGTATGGCGGTCGCTTCATTTGTTAATATATTTAAAATAAAGCGGCCGCCAATATGGTGGTCGCTTTTATTTTTAATATTTAAAAAAAAAAGCGACCGCCAGTAAGGCGGTCGCTTTTAATCTTTATATTTTCAAGTTTAAGCGACCTCCAGACTGGCGGTCGCTTAAACTTAATATATATTTTAAAATTGACGCGACCGCCGGTTTGGTGGTCGCAAATATTGTATTGTTTTAAAACAAGCGACCACCAGTGTGGCGGTCATTTTTTTTAATATATAATTTTAAATTTACCGACCGCCATATGGCGGTCGTTTGTTTTTCTATATATTTTTAAAATTAAGCGACTGCCCAGTGGCGGTCGCTGTTTCTTTTTATATTTTTGAAATTATCCGACTGCAATATGGCGGTCGCTTGTTCTGTACATATTTACAAAATTGTGCGACCGCCAATACGGCAGTCGCTAGTTTTTTTTTTAAAATTAGGCGACCGCCAATCTTGTTTTTTTTAAGAATAAATTGAAGCGACTGCCAGCATAGCGGTCGCTATTTGTTTTTTTAATTCGAAAAATAAAACGACCGCCAGTGCGACCGCCAATCTTGCTTTAAAAAAAAAAAAATTGTAGCGAACGTCAATATGGCGGTCGCTATTTCTTTTTCTATTTCGAAAAATAAAGCGACCGCCAGTGCGACCGCCAATCTTGCTTTAAAAAAAATAAAAATTGAAGCGACCGCCAATACGGCGGTCGCTATTTCTTTTTTAATTTTGAAAAACAAAGTGACCGCCATAATTGGCGGTCGCGTTCATTTTGTTAATTTTCAAAATGTATTTGTCACCACCACCGTGTTGGCGTCGTGGCTGCTTAAGTGGCAGTATTTTACCTGGTACTATTTTTACCAGAATATTCCCCGAACCTGACGTGACGGAGGTCCCGTCAGCGTCAGGTCTGATGTGACCTGACGCTGACGGACGGACGTGACGCTGATAACCGAGTGCCGATAGAATTCTACAAGACCCTTTGGACTACCATCTCCAAAGATTTTCGTGATATGACAAACGTCATCAAGGCCCAAGGATTCATGCCCGAATCCATGAACCAGGGAGTAATCACGTTACTTTACAAGAAAAGAGATAGGGCAAGTCTAGGCAACTACTGGCCCACTCAATGTGGCTTACAAAATCATTGCTAAAGCCTGGCTCTTCGTATCCAGCCTCTCCTCCCTTCCATGATAAGGCCGGGCCAAGCCGGCTACATCAAAGGTAGGTACATCCTAGATAATGTTCTACTGGCTCAGGAGGCTAGCATCTATGCTATCAACACGGGTCAAGCTTTGGCCCTTTGGCTCTTAGACTTTGAAAAGGCCTTTGACACAGTAGATTGGTCTTTCTTGATGGCAGTCCTAAAAAAAACAGGCCTTCTTGATCCATTCTTTTGTCAATGGGTTCAGATCCTATTACAGGGGGGCAGTAGCAGAGTCATAGTCAACGGTCACCTCACCGAGCCTTTTCCACTTCAAAGGTCAGTAAGGTAAGGCTGCCCGCTGGCTCCCTTCATGTTCCTCTTTGTGGCAGATGCTCTAGGCTACATGTTAGATGACAACCCTCTGGTGAAATGCCTCAATATAGTAAACCCGAAAACCAACTTTGCAAGACACGTAAATGACTCCATGTTCGTCGACGACACCTTTCTCTTGCTACAAGCAGATCACTCCTCCCTTGTAGCAGCAGAAAATACCCTATCTCGATTTTGCAGCGTTTTTGGATTTAAAGTCAATTGGTCCAAAACCAAGGCTCTACTTCTAGGGACCCCTCCAAGTCCACAATCGGAACTGCCCCCACTTGGAGAGATCACTTGGGCCTACTCTGGCAAAGCTGCTAGGCCACACATTTGGTATCAACCTCACTGAAGAACAACGCATAGGTCCTACAGTTAAAAAACTCAAATGTCATTTAACCTACTGGGGTTCGTGCCACCTCTCCATCACTGGAAGGGCTTTGGTAGCCAACCAGATTGTCATGGTTTTAGTCATGGTTAACTAGAATTACCTACTTCTAGTTAACTAGGATATTTTGGATATTCATATTTGTATTTTGTGTGTTGGGACTTCATTTGGTCTCACATGCCAAGTGAGGTGTCAAACCTCACTTGGGACATGGGGATGGGTTTTCCCCTTGTGAGCGTTGAGGAGGGCTCATCTTTTTGTAGTTGAGCCTCCATGAGCCTCTCCCACCTCCATAGCTCTAGGTATTGAGTGGGAGTGTGGTGAGGGCTTTGTAGGGTGGATTCCTTTAACAAATGTGCCCTTGGCTTAACTTAGTTTATGTGATTGAGTGGATTCATGAGTGGAGTGTTTCCCTTGTGTTCACTTTCATTATCACTACAAGAAGATGACCTTATGCTTGTGAGTGCAGAGTGTAAGGGTTAGTTTAGCACTTGTGTATTGAAGAGCTTGGGAAGATAGCTCTTGTGTTGCAAGGTGTTGCATATATTGCAAAGGAAAATCATTGTGGTGTTAGGGCTTTGAGAGATATTGCTTTGCCCTAAGGAGGTGGAGAGCTCAAAGATGGAGCTCTTGTAGATCACAAGGCTTGCAAGGAAAGGTACTTGTGGTGTTACACCAAGGTGTTGGGGAGCTCAAGAAGGAGCTTGTTTGCCACAAGATTTGCAAGGATTACAAGAGGGAAGTTTTGTGTGTGTGGAAGCATGGATTCCAGGAATTGAGAATCGTTTCTATGCATTATGGAGTCAATGGTGTATGCCATGGCGTGTGGAGAGCAACTAAATGATTGTGAGTACTCATTTCACTATCAATCTAGGGTTAAGCAAGCTCAAGTGTGGATGTTGTGGAAGAGAAGCCAATGAGTTACATAGGCTTGGGCTTGAAGACAACAAGGGCAAGCACTTGGAGAGCATTAGGAAGCTCAAGAGGTTTGAAGGGAAGCATATGGGTGAAAATTTTATCCATGATGATGTGAAACCAAGCCTAGAGCATTGAAGAGCTTGGAGCACATGTGGGAGATCATTGGAGGTGGTCTTCATGAAGAAAAGAAATTGTGGCTCAAGGCATGCATAACAACTTCAAAAATAGACTAGCATGTGACAAGACAAGGAAGGGAAATGTGAAGGTCATGTATTCATTCCCTTTTGGCTTAAGTTTTGTGGTGGATGGTTGATCAAGCAAGTGATGCTTATGTGGAGCATGCTTCCCAAGTGTGGCTTCCAATTTCAAGCTTGAGGAGAGCTAGAAGGTAAAGGGAGCAAGTTGATTCCCTTGTGTATGAGGTGATGCATGTGTGGAGCATGCTTTTGGCTTGAGCTTTGCAATTTCAAGCTTGAGAAGAGTGGCTCTTGAGCTAGCAAGTGAATGGGACTTGAATGAACAAGGCTTGAGAGGAGGCTTGTGGCTTGCCAAAGGAGGTACAAGCTTGATTTGGAGTTCCAATGAGAAATTGAGCTTGTTGTGTGGCCAATGCATGGCTAGTTGAGTTGGAGACAAACTTGAGTAGCTTAAGGTAAAGAAGATCAAGGGAATTTGCCTTGGTTACCCCATAGAATGCATGGATGCTTGAGGGGATTAAGCATAGAGCCCCAAGGAGCACAAACCCTAGCTTGGTAAGGCTAAACCTCAAGGAAATAGAGGGGGAAGTGGCTAAAGCCTAGGGGGAAATGACTAAACCCTGGGGGAAAATGAACTACTCTATGAGGGGGAAATGGCTATTCCTAAGGGGAATACGTATAGGCCCAAGGGAATATTGGGGGAATACTATGGCATATTCTTGGGAATATTCCCATAGAACTTTGGGAACCTATTCGGAACTTGGGAACACATTGGGAACGCATTGGGAACATGGTGATATAGGAAGAGTCCTTGGAGGACTGTTTGGGGTCCTTGGAGGACCATTTGGAGGACCATTGGGAGTCCTTCGAGGACTATTTGGAAGACCATTGGGAGTCCTTGGAAGACTGTTTGGGGTCCTTGGAGGACCATTTAGAGGACCATTTGGAGTTCTTTGGAGGACTGTTTGGGGTCCTTGGAGGCCAATATTTGGCGAGCTTGAGGAGTCTTTGGCGACTTGTGTGAGGGACTATTTGGGGTCCTCGAGGGCTAAGTTTTGGCAGGCTCTTGGGGCCTTGGTGTACTGTTTTGGAGTCCCATTGTGCAAGGATTGGGAGCCTTAGTAAGATTGTTTGATAAACATATTCTTGAGGGCTCCTGGAGAGTTATTTGAGAGACCCTTGAAAGGTATTCTTGTCTAATGACAATTGCTATTTGTGAGATGAAAGGAGAGGACACACAATCGGAGATGCTTCTTTGGCAGGGAATAAACAAACAGATGGCCAAGGCGGGATTGCCCCCTCCCAATTTCCGTGGTTTCATGGCGGACAACGCACAAGCAAATTGGGCTGCCATCCGAAGGGTGTACGGGCGCCGAAAACTGACTAAGTCCGAACATGCACTGGAAAAATGGCGCCGAATTACCTGTCATGAGGGGACCTATAGCCGCGGAATTCGGCACCATTTTTCGCCAGAGAGACCTATTACGCGAAATACGTCGCCGTTTTTTCAGGTTACGGACCCTATTACCGCGAAATTCGGCGCCATATTTGCACATGTCGCTGGGAATTGGCATGAGCGGAAGACGAAATATCATGAGCACAACTGTCAAAACTGCAATTTTCCCTTCAAGGGGCCGAATAATATATTTGTTTTTCCTGACACATTGCATTAAATTATTGTTTTTTATTGTTTTTTATTTTCGAAATTTGTACTTCTGCTCATGAAAACCGATTGTCTTACTACTCTGCTCATGCCGCTCATGCCGCTCATGCCGCTCATGCCGCTCATGCTCATGAAATAGCAAACCTCCCACCGGCCCTTGTGTTAACCAGAGCTGCATAAGGTGGTTATCCACCAAGTTGTTTGTGGCACCCCTGAGAGTCTGCTCCTCTGTGAGCTTGTACACATCTATCTGCTGCTGTAAAGCCTCCATGCGCTTCGCATGAGGTTCAACCAAACTCACATAGGCAACAGCCAGATTATTGGCTTCTTTCCAAGCCTTGTTAGCGACAGAGAGTTCATTTCTATTGGCCATGACCGTTTGTTGCAATTCCAGGATGTACCTCTCTTGGTCAGCTTCAACCTGCCTGTATTGCTTGAAAGTATTCTCGTTGTGACAGATTGTATTCTTCATATCAATAATGAGTTTCGTCTGCTCGAGATTATCGGCCTGTACCTTCACACATCTTTTCGCTTGGTTGTTAATTTCTAATGTAGTTTGCTCAAGCGTAGTTGTGAGTGTAGCACATTGTATGGCCATCCTCAATTGTACTGTCTGCAGTATTCACTTCTTGCAACTTGCTCTCATGTTTCACCTGCATTTGGTATAGCTGTTGCTTATGTGCTTCGTGCAACTGGTCTTGCGCGAGGCCTTCTTCAATCAAATGTTCCTTGGCCAATTGCAAAGCAGCTTTTGTACTTTCTAACTCTTGCTGTATCTTGAGAGTGACCTCCTCATTGACTTTGTTTGCACACTCAGTGGCAAGTCGAGCCTCAAACTCCTTCCTGAGTTCCTTTCTCAAAGCTATCAATTGGGTAGATGGAACATGGGATTTCACATAAGTGCCTAACAAATTAAGTGTCCTGCTTATAGAACTCATAAGCATGGCCTGCTAGCAAGAGAGTGTGGAGATAGGGTAGTGGGATGAGGGCATGCTAGGATTAGGAATTGCTTTAGTCTCTCTTCCTTGTAGTCTTTCACCCTCTCTGTAGGCCAAAACCTTTCCGTAGGTGGAGGTAAGAGTCAGTCCGGGTTTGGGCTAGGGTGTCATTGCAGGAGCGACACTGTGGAGTGTTCTTGGTATGGGGAGTTGTTGTCTTGATTTTCTTGTGTTTGGATCCCCTCCACACCTGCATGCTTGACTGTGCGCCATGTTAGCTTTGTATGGGCGCTTGTTTTCATAGGAGGTTGGTTCGGATTTGATCACCGGTCAATCCTAGAGCGTGTTGTCGGTGGTGAGGCTGGGGTGATGACCAGTCAGACCATCATTGTTTCTCTTATGGTGAGGCTGGGCTGATGACCAGCAGACCATATGAGTGTTTGCGGTGGATGCAGGTGCAGGTTTATGTTATGAACCTAGTAGTCTAAGCCATAAGTTGCAACAGGTTCTCTACCCGGTTACCTTGTGAAAAGGGGGATTAGAGACAGGTTTACAACAGGTGTGGTTGTGAGTTTTCATCACGGAGGTGCCACCAGTTGCTGAGGAGTGCCAGTACAAGCACCAGCAATACTAGTGGGTATACAAGACGAGGTGTGCGGTTTAGGCCACCTCACCTTCAGTGTCTTCTGAGGAAGGTTCAGACTCGGGGTCAAGAGGATTCTCGCCAACGGTGGAAGTCATTTCCGTGCCATTGTTGTGGGACACGATGGAGGAGATATATGGAGCTACCAAGGGGTCACGTAGGTACTCTGGAGCTGTGGGCACCATCGAGCTTGATGACTTCATACAAGAGTTTGACAGTTGGTGTGATTTGCAGCAAATGCGTAATCCACAACTGTTTACGCCCTTTATGGCGTGGAAGGGGCTATTCCAGCATCTTGAGGGGCCGCCCATGGATGACTACCATGAGTTTAGGCGGGGACATGAGGTGGAGATTGAGGAATGGCGGGTGTATTGGTCACCTGACTATGTCTCCATCACTAGAGGCACAAGGGCAGTGGTGACATCGGCAGCTATACCGGCAGCTCCTGCAAGCAACAGTGGGACGTCAAGTGGAACAGAAGCTAGGAAGTCCACCCAAGCTCCTGCTGCAGCACCAACACCCGTGCCTGCCTTTAACCCAGTTGTGGAGTTCTTCGAGGAGTTGAGGAGAAACTACCAAGGGATAAGGACAGAGAAGTTGCGGAGCTTGCAAGAGTTCCAACGGAGGTCTACTGAGAGTTTGAAGGAGGCTTACACTCGCATGAGGCGCTTGATAAACGTAACCTAAGGGGTTACAGAAGCTCAGGCAGTCCAATTCTGGTATGGGATATTGGACAAGGAGCTGAGGAGAATGGTGCGGGATGCAACTCTCCTACAAGTGGCCCAACCCACCTTAGCAAACGTGTTTTTTCTAGCAGAGCGGATAGAGCTCAATATGGTGGAGGAGCGAGTGGTCATGGTGGGGTTTGGTAAGGAGACACAATGAAGTGGGGCTCCTAGCCAATAACAACCACTACCCCCAACGTGCTCAAGGCAACAAGGGGGCTCAGGCAAAGCCCAGGGAAGGGCCGAGAGGTCTCAATTGCAGAGGTCACTTCCTTCATTCTTAGGCCAACAACAGTCGGGTGTGACATGTTGGGATTGTGGAGGACCCCATGTTAAGAGAGGTTGCTTGGAAAGAGGCAAAGGGCCGGCACAGGCACAGCCTACACAACTACAATGTGGGCATTGTGGCAAGTATGGGCATGAAGAGGCCTATTGTTATGACTTGCATCCTGAGCTACGGCCAGGCCAATTCCAAGGGAACAATGGTGGCCGAGGACGAGGCAATGTAGTCCAGAGAGGTAGAGGAGGCAGAGGTCGTAACCAAAACCAAAGAGCACAAGGTCAAGGTCAAGATCATGACCAAGGCATGGTAGATAGGCTTGCCCAGCTAGAGCAACGTCTTGCTACCATGGCCACTATGCATGTTGCACCAGCTCCAAGGCCTGAGGTTCAAGCCCCACCTGCACAACCTCCTATGCCTAGGGAAGACCAGATTGGTATGGGCTTCATGTGTGGAGCCGCACTTGCATATATGGACTCTGCAGCTGCTGTCACTCGAGCAGCAACGCGTGCTCCTGAGCCAAGAGGAGTGGATGTGGATTTTGATCCACAAAGAGGGGACGCAAGTCGGTAGACAAGGCTTCCACAGTCTTTCACATTGGCTGAGACAGTGCCAACTATGCCATCGATGGCACCCGTTCGCCCAAGTGTATCAAAGGTAGAGCCACGAGTGCCATTGGGGAGAGTTGGTGTGGCTTGGGATATGCCAGTGGGTGGTGCTGCAAAGCAAGGTGCAGCCAGTACATTGTTGGGGGCGGCTACGGACTTGGTGATAGCTGGATGGCCTTGCCAAGGACATTCTCCCGCAGGTCATGGGAATGGCTTGCATGATGCACGATTGCATTTGTTTTGGGAGATGTTGAGAGTGTTGCGTGACTTGCAGACAAAGCAAGTGCAACCTCTAGCCTATATCTTGGAGAATGTTCCTCTTATGGGGGACTCTCGGGCCAGGGTTATGGTCAGTGTGCATCAGGTGCGGTCTTGGATTGGATTGGCGGTGCTATTGGATGCAACAGCGGTGGGATCACGTGCGCATCGACCTCGATTGTGGTGGACCAATCTTGCACCACCAGAGCTGCTCAAGAGAGCATATGATTCCATTCAACAGCCACCCAATCTCATGGTTGAGGGCATTTTGGACCAAGGGAGACAACCACAGAGGGTGCGACACGATGACCGTCCACCTCTAGCAGTCGTCAATCGAGTGGGGCAGCCACGTACAGCCTTGCCTACGCTCATGAGCTTTCCCTCGTCTCATGCTTTTCGAGACAATGGTCCTGGGTTGATTTGGGACAGTGTGCTACAGTAATTGGTGGAGCCCAATGCGGATGAGCGCGAGCGGGCAATGGGGTTTGCCACGGGCACTACATCTGTGCCAGCTTTGTCAGAGGCATCACGACGCTAGGTGTTGGGTTAGGCAATGGATCTAAATTGCTTGACATGGATAATTGGCTTGTGCATGGCTGAGCAACAGAGATTGCAAGCATTGATGGCTACTTCTACACTCCCATTGGATGGTGCATCCTCCCTGCCAACCAGGACGGTTGAGGCAGTGAGTGGGGGCGAGCACAAGATCGTGGGTTGCAAACACCCATGACAGATGTGGGATGAGATGCGCAAAGAGAGAGTCATTGGATCTCTCAAGCAGCAGTATGAGGAGTGGGGAGAGCCATGGACTGAGGATCAGTTGGAGGCCAAAGTAGCAAAGGTTCTTGAAGAGGTTGAGAATTTTTTTTGCTCAGATGATGTTCTCAAGGTGGCTATGGCGGAGCAAGTGGAGGCTACGCCACAGTCAGATTGGGCGGACAAGGCCCAAAAGGTTGCTATCTAGCAACCAAAGGATTCGTCTACTACCTCCAAGCCCGGTGTACCCAATGTTGCAGTCACTGAGGACAATTGGGAACCAGATGTTGGACCTACAGTCACCGGAGGAGAGAGACGGAGGATCCAGCGATTTCTAAGGGCTTATAGAAATTGCTTTGCCTTCGGTTTGAAGGATTTGGGGAGTTTGAAGGGTCAGGAGATTCGTATTGACTTGGCAAGTGACACGCCAATCTTTCGAAGGCCCTACCGGTATAGTGACATGGAGAGGTCATTGATCCAGTCACGGACTATGGAGTTGTTTGAAGCTGGATTGGTGGAGTTGTCAGGCGGGGAGTATGCCTCGGCAACGGTGATGCCAGCTAAGAAGGATATCTATGGCAATTGGACAGAAAGAAGGATGTGTGGGGACTATCGTCCTATGAACCGTCAGACTAAGTCCGATAGCAACTCAAGAGGAGATCTTTGATGCTATTGGGCATGCAAAGGTGTTTAGCACATTGGACTTGCGATCCGGTTACCACCAGTTGCCAATCAAAGAGGCTGACAAGCAAAAGACGACATTCTGGGGGATTGACCAACATGGGAAGGATTGCTTGTACCAATGGCGGTTCTTGCCGTTTGGGCTGAAGAATGCTCCTACAGAGTTTCAGAGGGTCATGCATAGGATTCTCGCGGGGCTAGACTTTGCCCGGTGCTACATTGATGACATCATCGTCTTTAGTGCTACGGTTGAGGAGCATGAGAGACACCTTCAGGTGGTGTTTGAGCGCTTGAGAGCGCACGGGTTGAAATTGCACCCTGGGAAGTGCAAGTGCTTCCACAACCAGATTGAGTATCTAGGCCACATGATATACCCTGGAGGATTGGGTGTTCAAAAGACAAAGGTGGAGGCCATTGCACGCATTCCACGCCCCATAGATGTTAGCAGAGTTCGTGCTTTCATGGGGTTGGCAAACTACTATCGACGGTTTGTCAAGGGATTTAGCAGCATTGCAAAGGCTCTTACCAAGTTGACCAAGGTGGGTCAGGAGTGGCAGTGGGAGGAGGAACATGAGGAAGCCTTTGAGGAATTCAAGACTCGATTGACTTCTGCACCTATTCTGAGGCGGCCAATATTCGGGGGCAGCCTTTCCAGCTACATACGGATTGGAGTATGTTGGGGATTGGAGCAGTGCTCACACAGGTGGATGATGAGGGAAGAGAGTTTGTAGTGGCATATGCTAGCCGCTTGAACAATGATGCCGAGGCGAAGTATAGTTCATATGAAGGGGAGTGTCTAGCTGCGGTATGGGCAGTGGCACATTTCAGATGCTACCTCTATGGCAATCTCTTCACCCTTGTCACGGATCACCAACCATTGAAGTGGTTGATGGAGTCAGACAAACTTAAAGGGAAGCTTGCACGGTGGGCATTTATGCTTCAAGAGTACGACTTCCAGGTGGTGCATCGAGCCGGTATTGTCAATCGGGATGCAGATGGATTGAGCCGTAATCCATGCACGAGCAAGCATGATGACACTGGAGCTCGGTGGCATGGTAAGACACATGAGGAGATGGTGCCAGGATGGCATGCATCGACTTTTTTTGTGCATTCTAGCAATGGGAGCTCAAGCTGGTCCATCCCATGCGATTGGTCATGTAGATAGCATGCATGACGATCCAGAGACTAGTGAGGAGTTTGGTGGTGCTAAGGATGTGCATGAAGATGCAGCAGTGTTGGCCTACCTTCGTACAGGAGAGACAGCAGCCAGTGTGACTGCTAAGGAAAGAGATCGGATCCTACAACGAGCCAAGAGGTTCAAGTGGGAAGGGACTCACCTACTTCGGGTATGGGAGGATGGACGAGTGAGAATTATGCCTCATCCAACACAACGAGCACAATTGGTCCGCCATGCCCATGAGGAGTTGGGACATTTTGGGGTGCGGCGCACTCATAGTTTGCTGCAAGGGCAGTATTGGTGGCGGGGCATGCACACGGATGTGCAACAGTTAGTGGCAAGGTACATGGTGTGTGATAGAGTGCGGGCTTCTTTCAATGCACCTACTCCACAATTGCATCCTTTACCCATTATGGGTTTGGGCTATCGTTGGAGTCTTGACTTCGCAGGCCCATTGCCACTAACTATTCCCCATAACAAGTATGTGTTGGTGATGGTGGAACATTTCTCCAAATGGATTGAACTGGTGGCATTGATTGACAAAGCAAGTGAGGGGGTTGCGTATGCATTCTTAGATCAAGTGCTTAGCCAATTTGGTGCTCCAGCCAAGGTACTCACGGACCAGGGGAGAGAATTCTTGGGGGAGTTTTAGGCTTTGTATGAGCAAGCCTTGATAGTCACCGCACTACTTCTCGGGATCATCCCGAGGCTGATGGCCTGACAGAGAGGGTTGTACAAACAGTCAAGCGTGGCTTGCACAAGTATGGCTTGCAGAAGGGACACTTAGGAGATTGGGACCTTCAGCTACCTTGGTTGGCCATGGGATACAGGTTTAGCAAACAAGCATCACTTGCCTCGTTCTCGCCTTATTTCTTTCTCTTTGGCCGAGAGCCAGATTTGCCTGCATCTATTCGCAGGGAAACTGCAGTAGTCCTCAACTTTGATGATCCGGATGTGTGGACACAAGCATGTGCCAAGCGGGCAGAGTTGTTCAAAAGAGTCATGCCTATGGCTTTTGAGAACCTTGCTATTGCCCAACACCGAGACACATTGAGGTACGCCACTATACGTGGAGGGGGATATCGGCCAAGTGTTCGGCGTTTCCACCTTGGGGACTATGTGTATCTACAGCAGACAGCGCCTACGACCTTGGATGTCACAGCAGGACGTGTGATTCTAAGGGTCAGGGAGGTGTTGCCTTCAGGAGTGCTGATTATGGAAGGTCAAGACGGCATGGTATGGAAGGACCATGTGCACAATTGTGCGCCATGTCACCTTCCACATGTGGATGAGAGGATAGATCCCAACCTTGTAGTGGTACCTGCAGGGTTGCGTTGCATGCTATGTGGGCATGCTGGTGGCGCCGCAACCATGTTGGTGTGTGACAAATGCTTAAGGGGGTGGCACATGGGATGCTTGACACCGCCACTTGAGGAGGTCCCTATCGGAGAATGGTTGTATCCACAATGCCTTGGACAGAGGTAGTGGGCATGACAATGGTGAGGCGGACAAGTGATCCAAGGTCTAGCTAGTGAGGCTTCAATGCCATGGATACTCAACTGAAGATCATGGATTGCATGAAGGCGACTAACGATGGGGCTACGTTTGCACCCGGCCTCTTGATCTATCGACTTCAGGTGTTGGGACTTATGCAATTGAAGACCAAACGATGATCTTATGGAGATGGATACTTGTCAGCTATCCGGTGTTAGAGGGACCTAAGCACCAGCTAGGGGGGCGATTGTGGCATAGCTTTCTAGGATTGTGTGCTTAGAATGTATGGTGGACAACGATGTATGTTGTAGCACGATGCTTAGGTGCACGACAGCTGTCATGGTTTTAGTCATGGTTAACTAGAATTACCTACTTCTAGTTAACTAGGATATTTTGGATATTCATATTTGTAAATTGTTTGTTGGGACTTCATTTGGTCTCACATGCCAAGTGAGGTGTCAAACCTCACTTGGGACATGGGGATGGGTTTTCCCCTTGTGAGCGTTGAGGAGGGCTCATCTTCTTGTAGTTGAGCCTCCATGAGCCTCTCCCACCTCCATAGCTCTAGGTATTGAGTGGGAGTGTGGTGAGGGCTTTGTAGGGTGGATTCCTTTAGCAAAGGTGCCCTTGGCTTGACTTAGTTTATGTGATTGAGTGGATTCATGAGTGGAGTGTTTCCCTTGTGTTCACTTTCATTATCATTGTGGCATAGCTTTCTAGGATTGTGTGCTTAGAATGGAGGTTTACTATTTCATGAGCAGAAACCATGAGCCATGAGCCATGAGCCGCATGAGCCGCATGAGCGGTGAGCCGAAGTCTAAGACACGCGGATTTCATGAGCGGACTCCTCCAAATTTGGAAATGCAGCAGATTAAACAAGTATTAGAATAATAGTTTTTTTATTTGACCTTGCCGTGTTTGGAAGTTCCACATCCTGTAATGCGGCAAAGATATGTCGTCAGTAACAAGTCCGCTCATGGTTTTTTAGATCCGCTCATGGAAATGAGCAGGGCTGCCTCGGCGTGATCCTAGTCACGTGAGCGCAACTGCGCTCACGCCACGTCACTTTGCGCCAATGCCACATCACGGGGCTCACTCCACGTCATCACACTTGAAGACCGCGTCACCACGCGCCCAAGAAGAAGTGGAGTGTATTCCCGCGGATTGGCACCCTTTACCGCGGAAACAAGCTGGACGACATAATAAAAGGCACAGTGGTCATTCCCACCTGAAAGCAACAGATGAATAAAGGATGGATGAATGTACAGTTGGAAAATAAACAGATGGATGAGTGTGAAAAATGAATGTAGATAGATGAATGAGGGATGGATAAGAGTCAAATGGATGAATGTATAATGGATGTTGAGCAATGAAAAACATTCATGACAGGAAGATGCATGACTAAAACTTTAGACGAATGCGTGTCATATACATGTCTCATGTATATGACATGAGTGTGGTAGGTTTGTGGGGTGGATTAAAGAGTACAGAGGATGAATGTACAATGGATGTTGAACAAAGGAAAACATTCATGAATGGAGCACGCATGAATACACTGTAGATTATGCACAATGGATATGACAAGAGTGAGGGAGGTTTGTGAGATGGATTCATACATATTGCAATTTAAATGGTAGAGGATTCTTTGATTATTTTTTTTTCCAAAGGAACAACTACGGTGGAGGAAGGGGATTCAACGTTTTCCAAAGAGGATGAAACAGAATATTAAAATAACATAGTTCAGTCTGACTCAAAGTCAGTACAATCTATCCCCGCTTCCTCTGCATCTAAGTCTAAGTATTTAAGAACTCCGGATCTATGCTGGCTACACCTACGGTCGGGCAGTAAAAATTCAGGGGATAGGGACTCGGCCGCGTGAAGTGTCATTGCTTCGGCATAATCAGGAAGCAGAAAATTGGAAAGGGGGCTGTCGAAAACAGACTCGCCACAAATGACTGTATCTCCTGAAGATCCACCGCTGCCTTTCCTGAAAGACAGCCTGAAAAAGTTATTACTGTAACTTTGATGTTATTGAGAAATTGAGTATGACTCCCAAAGTGGGTTTAGCACTTACTTACATGAAAAGTCGTTGTCGACCTGCTTATCTTCGGGATCGTCATCATTTCGAATTTGAATCCGATCAGTCTGTGTGCCTGAAGTGGAGCCAGACAAAAAGGGGAGGAGCATTGTGTTGTAGAGGTCAGAATCACCTTCCATGCCAAAAAGGCTTCTTCCGCCTGCCTTGCATGCATGGTAAGTTGCTCCTGCACCATACAGGAGGACATGAACAGTTTGGTGGGGGGATTTAAGCAAATGGAACTGGTGAAAGAAAATCAATTGGAAGGGAGAAACGAACCTGTGGACACAGAAGATCGACAACTCGTGTAGAGTGGTGGCTGCATGACTCCAGCAGTATTTGCATGAACGCTGGGGATTTTTCCTTTGCACCTCTCCAGGGAGTGCCATCCGGTCTCTTCAGAGTCTGACTGGACTGCATGAAGTTGTACAAAATGTCATCGACATGCGGCTCATAGGGGGGGTTGACGAAACAACCCTGGTCAGAAATCTCAAAGCTGCGGATGAGGATGGTGTCTTTGAGGTGCGAATCCTCCGCAGGCAGATCGCCTCAACATCCTCGTCTGCCAAGATAGCAGGTTAGTGTGGTAAACACAATCTATAGTGGAAGTGTGTACATCGGCTATTCAGAACTCAGGCATAAAACAATCATTTTTATCACGAATCGGTGATGATCGGTGTCGATCATGACAGATTCTTCTAGAGTGGAGCTGCAAAGAACATTGAAACTCATCATGAAAGCACAAGCAAGGGGAGACGGCATACCAGCTAACCAGGGAAACCCCCTTTCACAAGGTAGAGGCTGTTCACACAATTCCATGTGCGCAAAACTTCAAACCCTGAAGACTTCAGGTATGATGCCAATGCCCGATGACTATCTTTGTCACATGACTGAAAAAGCAGAAGTGTCCCTGCATCAGAGAGGAAATTATTACAGAACCCGAACACCCAACTTCAATAGTTGTCCTCGAATTTGTTCCAGCCTGGCGTCTTGCCCTTTAGAAGAACTTCTGGCATAGCCTGGCCATCCGGGATGTCGAGAATGACAATGTCCGCCGCATATGTTTTCTGCACACCGCACACGAAGGTGGGACCTGTGCTCACCTGCAACAGACATGTTTATTTTAAGAACGATGGCAAGAATGTTTTCAAAGAACCAGACTGAAATACTGTCAATGAAACTTTCAGAGAAAAAAGAAAGAAACTGGAATTCTCACCAGATTGAGGAATGAGATTTATTTGTCCCAGGTAGGCGAAGGCACCCCAGTGTATCCTCTCTTTCGACTCTGCATCATCGCCAGCCAACCCTCATTGACAATTTTAATCTCTCCTGCCGAATCAGAACGGGAAGGGTGTGGCTTGGCATCGAACACGCACTGAACTGTGCGGTATATCTTCCAGCAGTGAAATCCTGCCCACTCTCCATCTCCTTTTCTTTCTCCTTCCCCTTGTCATTTTCCTTCTCTTTGGACTTGTCTTTGTCCTTTGGCTTTGCTGGTGAGATGGCTATGACATCAAGAGCCTTGTCTTTTGTTTGCGGCCCGCCTTCTTTCCCTTCTGCGGCGTTCCCTGAGCATCAGGCTCCTTGGCAGCCAATGTTGCTATGTTTCTTTGGTACTCTTCGTCAGTCAGAGGCGCCAGCATCTCAACATTATTGTTCAAATATTTCATGTGCTGTTCTTGAAAGGTTGTGTGCTCCGGTGGGCAGTCAAGGTACCAGCCACAGTCTCTGAAGTGAGAAGGACTCCAGTCCTTCAATATCCCTACAGTATACATGGTTGGATCGTTTGCAGGGTCCGACCACATGTCAAGATAGTCTGGAATACCGCTCAGGTGATTTCCTTCCATAAGCACATATTTCGTGTACCTGTTAAACAGGAGATAAATCCCAACCCACCAAAGCGCAAAGTGAGTAAGATGCAAGTAGCACAGAATGAAAAAAACATGGAATGAAATGGCTCTGAGAACTGCTCCAAGGACCTTTCAGGACCACGCGACAGCTCCGGATGTGAATGTCGTCAACGCCATTCAAAAAATTCCATTCAATGATACTGCAAATACACCCTAATCCACGTGAATGCAAACTCTCGCTTTGGAATGACACAGACATAGAAGTGAATGTCGTCAACAGCACATTCACTTTGGATTTGTGAACACTGCTAATCAAGCCTAATGATTTCTCAAAGAGGCAAAATCATTGGATGGAAACTGAATGTCGGCAAGGACATCAGAAACTCGAGTAAGGAACCCTCCCTAAAAACTCAATGGACATTCATAACGAACATAACACTGAGGACCTCATAATAACACTGGATGTGAATGGTGTCAACGCCATTCACAAAATTCCGAACAAGGAACCAATAAATACACCCTAAGCTCATAATCCATGTAAATTCAAATTGTCGCTGGTGAATGACAGACATAGAAGTGAATGTCATCAACGACATTCACTTTGGATCTCTAATAACACAGCTAATCAAGCCTCAAGATTTCTCGCAAGAGGCAAAAAACATGCAACAACTGAATGTCTGCATTGACATTCAGCAAACTGGAGTGAGGAACCCTCACTGTAAACTCTATGGACATTACAAAAACTTACATAACTCTGAGGACCTCTTAACAACTCTGGATGTGAATGTCGTCAACGCCATTCAGGGACATTATCAATTCTTATCAGGAACACTATAATTACACCCTAAGCTCCTAATCCAGGTGAATTCAAATTCTCGCTTAAGAATGACTCAGACAAAGAAGTGAATGTCGTCAAAGACATTCAATTTGGATCTATGATTACAATCCTTATGAAGCCAATTATTTCCCAAAAAGTGCAGTAGAGTTTCCAGTATGATATTGCACCTGTACACAACTCGCATCATGGCCCACTCTCCTCCAACCTAACTGTCAAAGTCGTTGGACCGCAAAATGTTACCATCTTTGGAGAGCTCCCGGAAAAAACAGTATCTCCAGGTGAGACCTCTCCACTTCCTTATGTATGCCTCCAATGACATTTGGGGAGGGGAAACAATCGTAATGTTCAAGTCCTTCAAAGTCTGATCCAGCACAATGACGGCGTGTTTTTTGAGCTGCAAATTGTATATTTGTCAGTATTGCAAATAAGATACTCATCACATAATTGAAGAAAAGAAAACGGCTTATTTGAATACACACCTGACTCCAAAATGTAGCCTTGTGGAGCCAGTTATCAAACACCAAATCACTGATTCCTTCCACCTTTGTGCCAGGCTGTATGGTGCTTTTTGGGAACTGATTCAAGTCCTTTACTGTCTGATCTGAGTTCCATATCTCCAGCCACCTTATTTTTGTTTGTGGGTCGACCATGGATATGGCCAGCCGGTGCAATTTCTCCTGCTGCATCTCCGGATGCACATGCTTGTCATAGTGAGATTTGATCTGCTGAAGGAACTCAGAACCAAGTCCATGATCTACTATTCTAAGCTGCTTTCCAAAGGCGGACATCAATTTGGTTCTTCGCATTTCAAACTCCTTCTTTATTGCTGCTTCCACACCCTTTGATGTCCTTAGTTCCTCTGGTGTAGTGTGGTAATATTCGGATTTTCCCTTCTCAGCTGCCTCTGCCAGTTCTTGCTGCATTGATTCAAATAGTGATTAGCACCGAAGGGACTACAACATGTATTCGGAAAGTAAACTGAGTACAGACTCGGGCTTACCGCATACATGTACTCCAGAAATGCCTCTCGAGTCAAAGAATACCAAGTGCCTGCAGCTCTTCCTGTTTCGCACTTCTTGATTATTGGGGGGGGAGTACTGTCCGAAAATCATCCAGCTTCATCAGACCAATCCTCTGAATTCGGAATAGTGTGTGGACCAAGCTTGTTGTCACATGCGATTTCTCTGTTGATCTACAAAAACATTGGAAACATTGCATTCCTTAACACTGTTTTTTTGGGATTAACAAGACACTACAGAGGGAATGAAGTCTCTAGGATGACTTACTTGTTCACGTCGTGCATAGCTAAGAAGCCTAGCGATGTCGTTTCCTGGATCAAAACCATTGCCTCCACAACAACATGCTTGTCTTTGTCTTTCGCATGGTGTTTCTGATGTATCCCATCCATGCCAGCAATCAGTGGTTGCCGTCCCAGACGTAGAACATGTGGTTGCAGAATTGTTGGGTGTTCTTTCCCATCATGAAGCCCAGCTCGAACTCCTCATTAGCATCTTTCCAGCACTCATCCCAGGTATCACTGATCTCTGGAGACACTAATGTACTTTTCCCATTTATATCCGTCAGTGACACATAAAAACTTGTGCACCAAGTCTGTATCCATGCACAAAATCACTCTCCAATTTTTTATGTCATGGGAAAGAGGTGGATGCACAACAGGCATAGATATCATCCGGCACAGAGGGATGTCCAGACGCCCTCCAGATACGAGCATGTCCCTTATAACCTCCTGAGAGTTTACCTTCTGGAATGACATGAGTTCTTTCACCTTGTCAAGGTAGTGCACTTCAGATTCATCTGCTTCATCGTTATTCTCTGAGCTTTTTCCAGACTCGTCCCCATCTCCAGATCATTTCCCCTCTGATCCTGTAGGCTTGGACCTCACAGTTTTCTGCACGATGCCATTCAAATCTGACTGAGTAATGTGCAAATAGTGAACGGCGGTAACGACCATCACTCTGTCTTGACGAAACTCACAATGAATGGTGTGAAACAAATTCAGAACCATCCACACAAGCAAAGCTGATCCTGCCGATTCAAAACAAAACACTATGATTCTAGGGACACAGGAACAGAAAGGTTTTGAGCAAGAGCGAATGGCGTTAACGACAATCACAAAAGACAAGGACTTGCCGGATCGGTGTTGTGCAATGACATATATGTGTAAGTGATTGGCGGCAACGACATTCAGTATAATTTAGGGCGGACAGTAAGTGCAGATTATTCAGATTGACTCCATTGTGATGAACGTCGCAAGCATTCACTATTTCTTGTCTATGTCGAGAGTACTTTCCAATCGATACTCTACCTGAATCTACAGTATGGTCTTCAAATCTTTGATTGGCGGTACCGCCTTTCCACTTCTCTATCTGTTCAACCTCAAACAAAAAAAATGCATTGCAAAACATTATGACTGAATATGCCGACCCTCACTCTCTCTTCAAACACATAGGTACATAAATCTCATGAGGAGAATCGAATGGCGTTAACGACGCTCGCAATTTAGTAGATTTCAATCACATGTTCCTACTAAAGAAGGGAAGAGGAAGGACTGCTTGAAAGGCAATCAGACAGACTGTATGATCTGAACAACAGTGAATGACGGTACCGTCAGTCACCCACTCATTGTGCGGTAAACCCTTAACAGAGGAGTAGAAAGCAAATCACCGTTGTTTTATGGTGATGGTCGGTAGCGACAATCCCTTTCTGGGACATTCCACTCAATCTCTATGCAGATCTTCAACAATGAAATGTAAGTTAGAGAAAACTTACTGGCACCTTCTTAGGTTTTGAAATTGGATCCCCTTCTACAGCTTTCCTCTTCCCTCTCACATCTGCTGGAATTTCTGTCTGCTCTAGGGTTTCTGGACCTTCTCACGGTTCATCGTTCCTCGTACTTCCACCTCCTTCAGTTTCCCTGCGAGTCATCTCTGCATCCACAGGCTGATTTCCAACGCGCACTGTTATCGCCGACTGTGTCACAGCCGCTACCTCAGTCTCGGTCTGCTCTTGTGAATCAGTCTCCGCGTTCACCTGCTGCCTTGGCCCTGTGTTCTCCAACAAACGACGCCTCGTCATTTGCTCTCTTGCTCTGCGTCTCTCTCTAAGGGAAGTAAATAAAGAGACTTTCTTCTCTTTCGTATTGTAGAAGGAACCCTCTCCAGCTTGACTACCACTCTCCCTCTAAGCGCAAAAAGTAGAAAAACGAAGTGACTCCCGATTTCTTGCGGGATTGTGTGCGTTGTTGCTTGTCTCTAGAAGAATCGGATTCCCTCTCGCGTGACCGTTACACATAGTCGTTCCCTTATTAGTGCATATGCCAGCAATTAGTGTACAGCTGTTCGTATTCAGTTATCGATGTCTGACGTGTGTCGCCCAAAATAAACGGCGTGTTCTTTATTAGAACCGTTTCAATACTAAAAAATAACAGCGAATCCCAGAAATCTTGGCGCACAGTCTTAGACAAATAATATGTAAATGAACGAGAGTTTGATGACAAATTTTGGGATATCATACATGGTCATCCTTGTTAGCCAACCCACGTTCGTTTCACATTTTGAACTTTCCAGGTGCGCATGATCATTGGTAGTAGTATAAAGATACATTTACTTAATCTGCAATCCCACCCTCAGATCATGTGGCATGCTTCCAGGAAGTCGGCTTGTTATTGTGTTTATTGATGAGGTTCTGATTAACGGTTTAACAACTGCCGACATTGCTCCTAGGGATACTCTAACCACTGGGCCCACAAGAAAAATAATTAAAATGGACGGCTGCATATCTGGAAGGAATAACAGAATATGCACAGTCGTCGTCTGAGCTTCCTCTGCCATATTCTCCACTCATTCTTCAACTGTGTTCTAGAGACATCAGTAAACCGATTTACACTGAAGGTCTGCGATAGCAAGGTATCAACGTACGCGAGGAAGGAAGATGGCTTCCTCTGAAGCGGAGTTCTTCTCTCACGACAAACCAGTGCCGTTCTCCCAGGAAGTCCTTGACAATGGATTTGCAATTGTTCTGGAACATGTCTTGGCTACCCGTTTTCAGCTTCAGAATGGCTCCATCTTTTTGGAGAAAGAGGTGTACGATTTGAAAGGGAAGTTGTTGAAATACTCTTTCCAAAACCGTGATGAGACAGCTCATGTCAGCCAGTGGAGAGTGTGCCCTGGTCGATACAGAGTACTTGGAGAGCCTCGGCGAAAGTCCCTTGGGTCATATGTGACGCCCGGGACTGCTGCTTCGGTCGTTGAAGACAAGAAGGAGGTGGTGGTGAAAAAAAAACAGACGTCCTCCACTCCAATCGTTGAGCTTTCGGATTCGTCCAATGATGACATAAGTGAAATTCCAAATCCAGTCCTTCCTACTGTGGTTGGAGAAGCTGATGAAGAAGAGATTTGTAGTGTCATTCCAAAACTACGGGCGATGAGGAATGGCTGGATTCAAAAGTGAGTTGCGAGGAATTGATTGGGAATCTTGAAGCAGGTGCCTGTGAAGTTCTTGCCAGAGACTTTTGATGGCGATATCCTATTCGAGCTGCCTCCTCCTCCGCGAGTTGGAGGTGTAACAATCATGATGCATGGAATGGACAAGAACGACGGGCACCCGTGGTGCAGAACAAAAACATCCAATATTCAGAATGATGACAAGCTTGTTTTCAAAAGAACAGTTTGCAATGGACACCTTAGGTGTGATAAATTGAATTGTAGACACTTTCTTCAGTCTGGGGTTCATAATCAAAGCAAATGGGAGGGTCTGGTGGAAAATCCATTTCAGCCTGGGACTGCCCCACCACCGGCAAACACTTTCGTCTGCAAATTCTGCAAACTTGTGCCATCCTTCTTGGCGCTCTGCGGAGCAAAAATGTACTATGTTGTCCACCGTTTGAAAACAATGACAAGAGCTTGTGTGCATTTCGGATTCCATAACCATCCTGTCTCGAAGGGGGATTACAGGGAGATTGAGACAGTATCGAGGTTGATTAAACAGGAATTCGGGAGAAACCCATCTGCAACATCATCTACGATTGCTCTTGGCGCAAGCAAGTCCTTCTTGGAAAGCCATATTTTGAGTAAAGGGGATTCTGTGGGGACTAAACTTGACGGTGCAGCATTGGACCTGGTCATGGATCATTTCTCCACTTTAAGTTCACCTAACATTCGGCATCAGATCAATGCATTAAGTATGGGCTCTAGTATCAGAGGCTACATAGACAACATTTTGGAGTTGAAACGAGTGAGCAAGTACGATTACATCCAGGACAATGTATTCCCAGGTCAAGGTACCAAAGTTTTTCTTTCAAAATGTCGACTGTTGGGGAGGGCAGTGGGGTTAGCCTCATGAAGCGGATGCAGAAGACTAGGGACTTGCAGAACTGTTTTCTTATGTTTGATCATGTGAAACGAGTTGTCAAGTTAAATAAGCACAGTGTGAAAACAACTAGAATAAAACTAGTTATTTGTATTTAACACTTGGATTTAGGTCAAGTGTTAAATCAGGTATCAAGTTTAGTTTGACACCTGGTCCGTTTTATCTTCACGAGAGCGGCAGTCGCGCAGCTCATCTCTCTCGAGTTGAGCCTGCGCGACCGAGCTCCTTCATGCGTTTAGATTTGAGTGTGCTTATGATGGGAGTGTAGGTTGTTGTGGGGTGGAGTCCCCATAGCTTGGGGTGCCCCTGGCTCGACTTCTGTTTTAAAGAGTGATAGCGATGGATTCATGTTGTTGGTGAGCAGTGTGTTATCTAGTTTTCTTATCACTCGAGAGAGATGAGCTCTCTATCTAGTTTTCTAGTGCTAAGCTAGATATGATGTTTTTGTTTTTTTTTAAGCACTATTATAATATAGATGGTCATTGTCTACAGACATTGTGGTAGTGGGCGTAGGCGCGAGACCACTCATAGCCCTGTTGAAGGAGCGGTTGGCTGTTAAGAAGGAGGTTTCAAAGGTTGATGGGTTCTTCAGAACAAGTGCTCCAGATGTCTATGCCGTTGGTGATGTTGCCGCCTTCCCCCTGAAGCTGTTCGGTGACCTGCGCAGAGTAGAGCACGTTGATCATGCTCGCAAATCAGCTATTCAAGCCGTTCAGGCTATTCGTGTGTGGCTTGAATCTCACCAGCCTGCCTAGCACCTGTGTCGGGGCTTATTACACCACTGCGTGTATGCTGGGATTCTTGCATGTGATGAGTTCCATGCCTGAGTGTTTGGTTTTCTCCATTGGGGCGATTTTGCTGCAGATAACATGAAGAATGGCAAAACCTTGTGGGAGATGTCGCACATTCTTATGACTGTGGAGTTGTCCGCCGCTGGCAGCTCGAAGGGGGCAGGTAGGTTCGGGGGGGAAAGAGCAAGAGAAAGAGAAAGAAACAGTGAAAAAGAAAGAGAGAAGATAGAAGAAACACTTCCATGATTCGAGGGGGAGGCAGCCGAGTCACATGAATACCAGTCCCGAGTCGCAGGCTGCACTTGATTGTGGAGACACCCGTATGGATAAGTTCATCGCAGTGAGAAGAGCAGAAGGCCGACGAATAAATGGACTGCGTCCAGCTGCAGGGAAGCGAAGTGAATCCACTCACCCTTGGAAGAGTGCCCTGGTAGCAGCAGATCCTTCTCGTCCACAATGGCAAGAATCTTTGTTGACGGGGACAAATTGGAGCCAAGGCCTGGACAATCTTCAATGAAAGCCCCCCATGTGATCCCAGCATGAGGGTGAAGAGACAGATGTGCGAGCCGTGCTCGAAATTGTCAATCTTAGTGCGGAAAGTAGGGATTGGGCTGTTGTCAATTGGATTTTTCGCCATGAAGATGTCAATGTCATTTGCAGTTATCCATAAGGATTCCATATTGATGCCGTCATTTGCCGTGACAAGAAAGGAAGGGGAGGGAAGTCGCCTGTAAATCATGGGAGTGATGCAGGTAGACTTGGGGTCAGCTTGAGAGAGAGTGGAACCTTTAAGAGCAAGGGCTGGGAAGGGCTGAGCAAAACCAGGAGCTGGTAGGAGCTGACTGAGCAGAACCAGGAGCTGGTAGGAGCTGACGGAGCAGAACCAGGAGCAGGCATCTCTCTGCTGCATGGCTTTGGAGATTGACGAGCATGCAAGCTGCTCATGCAACCCTTTGATCAGGTCTTTGATCGGCCGAATCGGCCAACACCCCCACCCACCTCCTTGTTCCTGCTTGCTCGCGCAGGCTTGGCCATCACTGCCCTCGTCTGCGTCCGCCTTGCTTCTCTCCCTGGGCAATGACGAACATGAAGCCCCGTGAGAGCAAAGACCCGGAGTCAGCATAGTCGGGGAACGGCCTTAGGAACCCGTAGATAACCTAGGAACAGGTTGTAATGACGAGAACGTTTGGGTGTTAAAAAAATAAAATAAAAATCTTTTGATCTAATTTAAAGGATTTAGAGCCTAATTGGTCATATCTTTGTCAAATGGACTCTGTTTGACCCAGTTTTTGAGGGGATAGCTGCAGAAAGGGAAAATCTACCTATCTAGACCTGGTTTTTGTTTTTGGGACTCTATGGAATTTTTAGAGTGTGAGTGTGCCACGAAATATCCACAATCCTGTTTCTAGAACCTGTGCTGGCCTATATGAGAGACAAACCTGTGGATGTACTCCTTGTATGGCTGGGGGAAATGAGGACGTAATTGAAGGGCAGGTCTCTTCTCTTAGCCTGTGCACACAAGGGGACATGATCTATGTTTCCCAAGGAACTCAGACTGATTTGAGTGGAGAACAGTTGGACGAGTTGATTGCATACTGGGAGTCAGACATTAGCAGTAGACAACAGACTGCTGTAGTTGGCATTGAGGGCCTCAATATCGCCTTGGACAGTCAGAACTCTGTTGGAGCCAGCAGTTCTGCAGTTGTAGGTGAAATACCAAAGTGGGTGAAAGCTAGGCTTGGAACACAGCCAAAGACAGCTCCGGGGACCAAGGTGTTCAGCCACAAGGCCGTGGTGTACTGGAGCAGAGGAGCAGGAGCTACGCAAGTTTGTGCAATCAGATATGGTTGCAGCCGGATACGCTCTGCACAGGGCAACCACGAGCGGGGGTTCATCAGCAATGACATGTTTATTGTGCGTGAAGGAGATGTAGTCATTCGCAATGAGGACACCTGCAACCGTCTCAAAGCTTTCGAGTTGAGAGACTATCAGACCCTACCTTTGTTTTCTTTAGTGTTCAGTGAGTGGGAGATAGGGGAGTATTGCTTTGTCTCTACCTGGCAGAAAGAGGAGGAGGGTTGGTTAGAGCGAGCTACTGTAGCTTGGGACAAGGTTAGTGGCAGGTTTCTGGACATAGATATACCTCCTACACCTTACCATCACGCAGAGCGAGGCACTTTGAGAGAAGTCTGGAAGTTGATAGCATAGATCAGGATTAGATCTTGCTTGGGCGGGCTTCTATTCTTCCCCTCCATCTCTGTACTTTTTCATTACCTTGTACTCGTAGTTGCCAAAGCCTCTCTTGGTGGAGGCCAGTCAGTCCGGGGTTTTGGGCTGGGATATTCTGCAGGATCAGCATTGCAGCTGGATTTTGGTGTGGGGGTGTTGATGTTTTGATTTCTTGTGTTTGGATCCCCCCCAACACCTGCATGCTTGACTGTGCGCCATGTTGGTTTTGTGTGGGCGCTTGCTTTCATAGGGATTAGGCCGGATTTGATCACCGGTCAATCCTAGAGTATGCTGTCGGTGGTGAGGCTGGAGTGATGACCAGCAAGACCACCAATGTTTCTTCTATGGTGAGGCTGGGTTGATGACCAGCCAACCATAGGAGTTCTTGCGGTGGATGCAGGTGCAGGTGCCCTGAGCCATTGGGATATGACCCTTAGACTGCAACAGGTGCCCACCCATGTCACTATTAGATTAGTACTAGAGCCTTAGTGTCACGTGGAGGAGGTGCACATTGTGAGTGTCATTACGGAGTTACCCAAGGGTTTTGAGGGGAGTACGGCTACAGGCAGTAACAGTGCGAGTGGGTTCACAAGACGAGGTATTCGGTTCAGACCACCTTCACCGCCACCCTCAATTACTGTAGAGTCAGACACAGACTCGGAGGCTTCATCAAGGTGTGCACTTTCATTCGCCATTGTTGTGGAACGACATGGAGGAGATGTATGGAGCTACCAAGGGGCCTCGTAGGTACTCTGGAGCTATGGGCACAATTGAGTTGGATGACTTTATCCAGGAGTTTGACAGCTGGTGTGATTTGCAGCAGATGCGCAATCCACAGCTATTCACCCCATTCATGGCGTGGAAGGGACTGTTCCAGCATTTGGAAGGCCCGCCTATGGACGATTACCACGAGTTCAGGCGAGGACATGAAGCAGAGATTGAGGAGTGGAGGATGTATTGGTCACCTGACTACGTCTCCATTACTCGAGGCACGACGCGACCAGTAGCTGCATCAGTACCAATAGCTCCCACTGCCAGCACTAGTAGTGGAGCAAGTAGTGCTGGTACTTCTGCAGTGGTACCAGTTCAAAAGGTGCTACTACTCCTCCTGCCACGACTACAACACATGTGCCTAGATTCAACCCGGTGGTGGAGTTCTTCCAGGAGTTGCGGAGGAACTACCAAGGTGTATGGACAGAGAAGCTGCGAAGTTTGCAAGACTTCCAGCGCAAACCCAGTGAGAGCCTGCGAGAGGCGTACACTCGTATGAGGCGCTTGATAAGTGTGACCCAAGGGGTTACTGAAGCTCAGGCAATCCAGTTTTGGTATGGAATTCTGGACAAGGAGCTCAAGAGAAGGGTGCGAGATGCAACCCTGTTACAAGCAGCCCAACCCACATTAGCAGATGTGTTTCTGCTGGCTGAGCGGATTGAGCTCAACATGGTGGAGGAGCGAGTTGTTACAATTGGATTTGGCAAGGACATGCCTGTACGGGGCACAGCTGTCAGCCCACAGGCACAAGGGACTGCCCAACAGCGTGGTCAGGGGGCAAGGTTGCCCAGCCCAAGTTCCATGGAGCTTACAGGGGACCTCAGGTGCAGAGGCCGTGGCATCTTTTGCAGGCCAACAGCAACCAGGGGTGATATGTTGGACATGTGGGGGACCCCATGTCAAAAGAGATTGCCCAGAGACTGGCAGAAGGCCGGCACAAGCACAGCCTGCACAGTTGCAGTGTGGGCATTGTGGCAAGTATGGGCATGGAGATGCCCAGTGTTATGACTTGCATCCTGAGTTGCGCCCAGGCCAGTTCCAAGGGAACAATGGTGGCCGGGGGCGAGGTGGACCAGCCCAAAGAGGACGAGGTGGTCGGGCACGAGGTGCAGGCCAAGGGCAAGCTCCACATGGCCAAGGACGCGGAGGTCAGGGTGTTGACCAAGGCATGGCCAATCGGCTTCAGCAGCTAGAGCAGGCTCGCTGCCATGGCTATAGCTCAGGCGGTACCGGCTCCCAGGCGGGATGGCCCACCTCCTGTTCCCGAGGGAGGAGATATGGGCGGCATGAGATTTATGTGCGGAGCAGCACTACCACTAGAGCAGGTGGAGTCTGCTGCAGCCGTGACTCGAGGAGCAGCACGAGTTCCTGAGCCACGAGGTGCAGAGGTGGAGTTGGATCCACAACGTGGGGGCAAGCCGTCAGGCGAGGCTACCCTCAGTCATTCACCTTGGCGGAGACAGTGTCAACGCCATCCATGGCACCTAGTTCTCGCCCGACTGTTACCGAGGCGGAGGTTACTATGCCATTGGGGAGAGCTACACGTGCAGCACTGACACCTGCTACCAAGGCTAGTGCAGCCGGTGTGTTATTGGGGGCAGCCACCTCTGTGTGTCAAGCCCCACTGTTCTCGGCAACCATGATTGCGACGCCAGGGGTGAGACCAGCTGCAGTGTTCAGATTAGCAGCAACTCTCTGTGAGAGTGGGGAGGTCACTTCATCTTCTGCGGAGTTAGTGGAAGGTATAGTGGCAGAGGGATCCTCGGATTTGAGGGTCAAGACTGCCACGGCTGCGCCCTGCAAGCTGCAGCTGCCAGGTTGACGGAGCTGCCAGCTAGCCAGCCTTTGAGCGCGCCACGGTGACACCTGGAGTTGTCTTGTTAGACAACCAGGATGGCATTTTCTCTTTGAGTGGACCGGCAGGCAAGAAGTACCGACCACTGCGGGTCTTGTTGGACTCAGGAGCCCAGCCACTGATGTTGGGCAGAGCTGCTATGCAGGTTTGGGCCTCATGGAGGCGGATATGGAGCCTTGTCCTTTCCAGATACAGACATCTCTGGGAGGATCAGAGCAGGCGCGGGGCATGACACGGCATCAGTTGGCTATTAGACTGCAGCCGGATCATCCTGTAGATGGCTCAGTGATGCGAGCCAAGGCCATTGTGACAGACGCGGTCTCTTACGATGTCCTCGTTGGTGGGGCAGTGTTATACCCCATGGGCTTCACCCTGGACTTCTGGGAGGAGTCAGCATCCTACAGGCCTGGATGGCAATCAGGGGATGGTCGTCGTGCACAGCTCCCTGTGACATTCATTGGGGGTATTGCGGCTGCCCAACGGGGCAAGATGCCAACACTAGCCGCCTTTACAGCTGCAGTTAGTTGGCCTGGAGAGTTGCTGGAAGGCAATGCCCATGCAGAGGATGTGCCACCTCCAGCAGAGCAGGATGACATGCATGGTACGGTGGAGTTGCCTGCCATGGTTGCTCACACTCCATTGTGGGGTACGAGCGAGGATTTGCAGCAAGCTGCTGATAGACGGGTGCAACAAGCTTGGGTAGAAGCTTTTGTACCGTCAGGAGAGGAGGAGAGTGCGGTGATTGCACCAGGGAAACCTCAGTTGTCGCCATTGGACACCACACCTCTTGTGTGGCAGCGGCCGGATGAAGGCATATGCCTTCTGGACTTATTTGGCGGGATCAGCACTGGATTGGCTGCAGTGCTGCAGGCAGGTGTACGAGTTCGACGTTACCTGTATGTGGAGAGGGATGAGACTGCACGACGCGTCTCACTGCGCCATGTTGCTCAGATGCTGCAGCGGTACCCTGAGTTGTTGCCGTGTCTGCAGTTCGTGGATACAGCAGGCCTTGCCAGCAGACATTGCGTTGCTGGGGGCGCAGGATTTGGAGAGGGTTGGCTCCATTGATCTGGTAGTGGCAGGTTGGCCCTGCCAAGGGCATTCATCAGCGGGCATGGCAATGGATTGCGAGACTCGAGGACGGGTCTGTTTTGGGAGATGGTGCGGATTTTGCGCCACTTGCAGCTTCATCAGCTGTATCTCCGGCATACATCTTGGAGAATGTGCCATTGATGGGTGATTCTCGGGCCAGGGTGATGGCCAGTGTGCATCAAGTCCGGTCGTGGCTTGGGTCAGCAGTGTTGCTGGATGCAGCTGCAGTGGGGTCACGGGCTCATCGTCCACGGCTTGGGTGGACTAACTTGATGCCACCCGCACTGCTCAAGCGTGCATTTGATGGGGTGCAGCGCCCAGCACACCTCACCGTGGATGGCATTTTGGACACAGGAGGCAGTCTCAACGTGTGAGACACGATGACCGTTCGCCTTTGGCAGTGGTCAACAGGTGGGTCAACCACGAGCAGCATTACCTACACTGCTCAGCTTCCCAGGATCCCATGCTTTTCGGGATGGTGGACCTGGCCTCCTGTGGGATGCTCAGTTGCAACAGTTAGTGGAGCCTAATGCCGACGAGCGAGAGCGGGCTATGGGGTTTTCCACTGGGACCACGGCGGTGCCTTCTCTTTCTGAGGCATCACGGCGTCAGGTGTTGGGCAAGCAATGGATCTCAATTGCTTGACATGGATTATCAGCTTGGCATGGCTGAGCAACGTAGAGTGCGGAATGCACTCCCCTTTTGGTCTCTCTGCCTACCGAGACGGTACAGGCAGCGAGTGGGGGCGAGCCGGTGAGGACCACGGGTGTAGACATCCATGGCACACGTGGGAGGTGCTCGAGGTTCAGAGGGAGTTGGCAGCCAAGGCAGCTGTGATGGATGAGGTTGGGGATTCTTCTCGGGTTGAGGAGGTTCTCAATGATGAGATGATGGGGCAGGATGAGGCCTTGTCATTGACTGAGCAGGAAGGGAGTACTGCTCAAAGGTTGCAGCATAGCAACCACGGGACGCGTCCTCTACCTCTAAGCCCACTGGACTTAAGGTTGCAGTTACGGAGGACAATTGGGAGCCTGACATTGGACCCATTGTCACCGGAGGAGAGAGACGACGTATGCGGCGTTCCTGAGGGCTTACAGGAATTGCTTTGCCTTCAGTTTGAAGGACTTGGGAGCACTGAAGGGTCAAGAGATTCGCATTGAATTGGCTACTGACACGCCAATCTTTCGGAGACCCTATAGATACAGTGACATGGAGAGGTCCTTGATTCAGATGAGAACTCAGATCTTTGGGAGGCAGGTTTGGTGGAGCTCTCTGGTGGAGAGTATGCTTCAGCCACAGTGATGCCAGCCAAGAAGGATGTCTATGGCAATTGGACGGAGAGACGTATGTGCGGTGATTACCGGCCTGTAAATCGTCAGACAAGTCCGATAGGTATGCCATGCCGACACCAGAGGAGATCTTTGATGCCATTGGGCATTCCAAGGTCTTTAGCACGTTGGATTTACGATCCGGATATCACCAGTTGCCGATCAAGGAGGCGGATAAGCAAAAGACGGCATTCTGGGGGATCAATGAGCACGGGAAGGATTGCCTATACCAGTGGCGGTTCTTACCATTTGGACTTAAAAACGCTCCCGCTGAGTTTCAAAGTCATGGACAGATTCTAGCAGGGTGGAGTTTGCTCGGTGCTACATAGATGACATCATCATCTTTAGTGCTACGGTGGAGGAGCATGAGAGACACCTTCAGGGGTATTTGAGCGTTTAAGGACGCACGGATTGAAGTTACATCCGGGCAAGTGCAAGTTTTTCCACAACCAGATTGAGTATCTGGGTCACATGATATATCCTGGAGGATTGGGGGTACAGCAGACTAAGGTAGAGTCCATTGCACAGTTCCACGCCCCACGGATGTGAGCCGAGTTCGAGCTTTCATGGGTTAGCAAACTATTACAGACGGTTTGTTAAGGGATTTAGTGCCATTGCAAAGGCTCTAACCAAGCTGACCAAGGTGGACCAGGAGTGGCAGTGGGAAGATGAGCAAGAACAAGCTTTTCAAGAGCTCAAGGCGAGGTTGACCTCGGCGCCCATCTTGAGACGACCTATCAGGGGGCGTCCTTTTCAGTTGCATACAGATTGGAGCATGCTGGGGCTTGGAGCGGTGCTCACACAGGGTGGATGATGAGGGAAGAGTTCGTAGTGGCTTATGCTAGCCGCTCGAACAATGCTGCAGAGTCTAAGTATAGCTCATATGAGGGAGAATGCTTAGCTGCAGTGTGGGCCGTGGCACACTTCAGGTGCTATCTATACGGCAATCTCTTCACCCTTGTCACGATCACCAACCACTCAAGTGGTTGATGGAGTCAGACAAGCTTACGGGGAAGCTTGCACGGTGGGCACTCATCCTTCAAGAGTATGACTTTCAGGTGGTGCATCGACCGGGTTTGGTCAATCGCAATGCAGATGGGTTGAGTCGCAATCCATGCACGAGCCAGCAGGATGACACTGGAGCTCGGTGGCATGGTGAGACGGACGAGGAGATGGTGCCCGGATGGCATGCATCTGCATTTCTGTGTATCTTGGCAGCGGAAGGCCAGGTTGGACCTGCAACAGGGATGACTGTAGATCAAGTGTCTGAGGACCCTGAGGCCAGCAATGAGCAAGGTGGCGCCAAAGATATACATGAGGATTCAGTTGTGTTGGACTACCTCCGCACTGGAGACACGGCCCACTGTGACTGCCAAGGAGAGGGATCGGATCCTACAACGAGCCAAGAGGTTCAAGTGGAGGGGACACACCTGCTCCGAGTGTGGGAGGATGGTCGAGTGAGGATTGTGCCTCACCCAACACAGCGGGCACGGTTAGTGCGGCATGCCCACGAGGAGTTGGGGCATTTTGGGGTGCGACGCACCCATAGTCTACTGCAGGGGCAGTATTGGTGGCGTGGTATGCACACAGAGGTGCAACAATTTGTGGCTAGGTGCATGGTGTGTGACAGGGTGCGTGCTCATTCATTCAACGCCCTACTCCACAATTGCACCCTCTTCCGATCATGGGATTGGGCTACAGGTGGAGTCTTGACTTCGCAGGGCCGTTGCCACTGACCATGCGCCACAACAAGTACGTGTTGGTGATGGTGGAGCACTTCTCCAAGTGGATTGAATTGGTTCCATTGCCTGATAAGGCTAGTGAGGGAGCTGCGTATGCATTCTTGGATTGTGTGCTTAGCCGATTCGGTGCTCCAGCTGAGGTACTCACGGACCAAGGGAGAGAGTTCTTGGGGGAGTTTCAGGCTTTGTGTGACAAGGCCTTGATAGACCACCGCACCACTTCTCGGGATCATCCTGAGGCCGATGGCTTGGCAGAGAGAGTTGTTCAGACAGTGAAGAGGGGTTTGCGCAAGTATGGCTTGCAGAAGGGACACCTAGGAGATTGGGACCTTCAGTTACCCCTGGTTAGCCATGGGCTACAGGTTCAGCAAGCAAGCATCACTTGCCTCCTTCTCACCATACTTTCTTCTCTTTGGCCGAGAGCCGGATTTGCCTACATCCATTCGCAGAGAAGCTGCTACAGTTCTTAACCTTGACGATCCGGACGTGTGGGCACGTGCATGAGCAGCGTGCAGAGTTGTTCAAGAGAGTCATGCCCATGGCTTTCGAGAACCTTGCCATTGCACAACCCGTGATACGTTGAGGTATGCTACCATACGTGGTGGGGGCTATCGTCCTGGGGTTCGGAGATTCAACCCTGGTGACTATGTCTATCTGCAGCAGACTGCTCCTACAACCCTGGATGTGACTGCAGGACGTGTTATTTTAGGGTTCGAGAGGTCTTGCCCTCAGGCGTCTTGGTCTTGGAGGGTCGGGATGGCATAACTTGGAAGGACCATGTGCGTAATTGTGCGCCATGTCACCTTCCGAATGTCGATGGCAGGATTGACCCAAACCTGGCAGTGGTATCTGCAGGTTTGAGGTGCATGTTGTGTGGGTCTGCTAAAGGGCAGCCACCATGCTGGTGTGCGATCGATGCTCTAGAGGTTGGCATATGGGATGCTTGTCTCCACCTCTTGAGATGGTTCCAGATGGGGATTGGTTTGTGTCCACATTGCATTGGATAGTGGGAGTGGATACAACCATGGAATGCTAACAAGCAATGCAAGGCCCAGCTACTAGGAGACCTTGAACACACGAGATCCTGGCTCAAGTTCACAGATTGCAAGACGGCGACTAACGATGGGGCTACTCTTGTACCCGGCCCCTTGGTCTATAGAGTTTGAGTACAATAGGAACAGTGATAGAGGACTTAGTACGGCTCTGGCTATTACGTCTTGTAGCTATCTGGAGGTAGAGGGACCTATCCACCCAGCTAGGGGGCGATTGTGGTAGACTACTTTATTGTGCATATATGTGTGGTGTGGTTTGGACAGCGATGTAGTTGTGTAGCGATATGTATGCGCACGACAGCTGTCAATTAAATAAGCACAGTGTGAAAACAACTAGAATAAAACTAGTTATTTGTATTTAACACTTGGATTTAGGTCAAGTGTTAAATCAGGTGTCAAGTTTAGTTTGACACCTGGTCCGTCTTATCTTCACGAGAGCGGCAGTCGTGCAGCTCATCTCTCTCGAGTTGAGCCTGCGCGACCGAGCTCCTTCATGCGTTTAGATTTGAGTGTGCTTATGATGGGAGTGTAGGTTGTTGTGGGGTGGAGTCCCCATAGCTTGGGGTGCCCTGGCTCGACTTCTGTTTTAAAGAGTGATAGCGATGGATTCATTGTTTCTTGTGTGAGCAGTGTGTTATCTAGTTTTCTTATCATTGTGGTAGACTACTTTATTGTGCATATATGTGTGGTGTGGTTTGGACAGCGATGTAGTTGTGTAGCGATATGTATGCGCACGACAGAGTGAAGGATTGGATGACAATGGCTTGTCATGTCTACAATCCAGTGTACCAACGAGTTATGACAATTGCAGTTTGTGACATGCAATCCGAGGATACGGAATCCCAGAAGCTCATGTGGGAGCAGGTCCTGGGCTCTGGCGCTTCTTTATTTTGCATAGCACTCCATTAACGTCAAAAACTATCTCTGGAGCTGCATCACTTGAGAGTATGAGAGCATTGGAAGATGTTGGCGTTTTGGCACTTCCGGTATGACAGTGGGGAGCACCATGCGTGGTACGAGGCTTATATTTCTTGCTTTATCATACATTTACTTTCCATTTTTTGTCTCCTCGCTTTCTTTATGTTGTTTATGTTCTCTGTTTTGAAATGGTTCTCCACTTTGCAAACATGTCCATTGATGTCTGCAATTGGCAGAAACTGTGCACAACGCATGGTTGTAGCAGTCTGGGAAATGAGGTCGGGATTGTATGGCAACAACATGATTTGATACGTGCCTTGCAACAACAAACCCGATACCGTGATTTCTTGCGAGGTGGGGTGGCAAGGGTCCGGACAAATGGAGTTGATGTTGCGTGCTGTAAACAGATCTGGGGATCCAATCAAGATAGCACGGGCGGTGAGCATGTATGCCCAGGGCGCCACTTGTTTCTAGAGCTCCACATCTTGAAGGAGGAGAGATTCGGCTCCTGTAAGAGGAAATTGAACACTCCACCTGGTTCGGATTCCGATTCGCACAGGGCAGACCGTGATAACTTCTCAAAGCCTCGTGTTCCCTTGCATGACAGCTCCATGTCCGGAACCTCCATTGTGGAGGAACCTCCAACACGACGGCAAGTTCCAGCATCAAACAATGCCACTGAAATGGTGCAAAAGAGAAACAACCCCCTTGATGTGCTTGAGTCCGCATGCCCCAACCATGTTTGGCACATAGAACGCACAAGTGTAGGGTCTCGTGTGAAATGTACAACGATCAGGGCAACTAATTTTGAGAAGTGCACTTCATCTATATCCAGGTGGTGCCCGAACTCCCTGCTCCGACTTTCACGAGTTTGATGCATCCGTACGGTCAACCAGAAGCCAAGAACCACAAGTTCTAGTTCTGCGTACATGATTGTGCCAGATGTGTACCTGGAACTGTGCGTCCTTCCGTAGTGATGAAGCCATTTCCTCCAACCGTTTGGCCCGTGAAGGTGCGAACACATCTCAGATTTCAGGAGATTGAAATGCTGGAGGAGGCAGGCTTTTCCCTTGCGAGACAACCCCAACTCCATTCATGTGCTACTACTTCTGCGTCCTCCCGAGTCCCCCCGGCAAATCCTGACTTGTGGCCAACCAAACGAGATGGAAAGCTTGTTCGGCGTTTCCCTCCAACCGCTGAACACTTTGGCAAAGTGGAGTCCGCAAGAATGCTCCAAGCTCGTGTTGGAAGCACCACGGAAGTACCCGATCCAGGATATGGTCGGGTATTCACAATCACTTCCACATCTGCTGTTCATGACAGGACCTACGACATCACGGTTTCCAATTTTCCCCAATTGCACATGTCCTGATTTTGTGAATATGCTATCAACCAGTTTGGGCAAGAGAGGTAAATTCATACCCTGCAAAATTTGTATTTCATATTTTTGAAGAGGATGGTTTGCGATCCCAAACGTGACAACTTCATTCACCAGGCCACTATGAGTTTTCAACGAGGTCGATACTCTATTGCAGCGGGATACACACATGGGTAGCATCAACTATGCAATGTGGTATGTGGACGACCATGATTTGAAATGTGTAATTCACATCAATTCGTCGGCGGTGCAATGATATGGCCTCCAACTATACGGAGTGAGCTCTGAGTGGCAACTTTAAAAGCACATTTGTCATTGCACCGTTCGAAGTCTACATGTCTTGCTGTCGCTATGCACTACAATCATCTTTTGAAGATGATCCTAACTCTCATTGTTATTTGAGGAGGGAGGAAGGTCTTCCCGTGGCAGCCTCTATGGCGCAGACTTTGTGAGGATTTTCTCGTCCTCGTAATTGTAAAAGTGAACAAGCAGCATTTGTAATTGCACAATGTTGGATGCTACAATTGTAGGCCTCATGGTAGTCTTGATTCTATTTAGGCAAGATTCCCTGCATTAATTCCACGGTCATAGGACCATCCTCGGTTATAGGCGGCACATGTTAATGCTGACGTGGCAGATGACGAACAGTGTCATCATTTGCCGCACATCAGCATGCTGACATGACGCTCACGCCACATCAGCGTGGGTGCAGGCTCATGCCACGTCAGCAAGTGTGAGCGTACGCTCACGCCACGTCACTCCTACGTGAGCGTACACTCGCGCGCTCACACGCAACACTCACGCCATTGCGTCGTTGGGAAATGAGTGACCGTGCAACGAGAAATCCAGTATACCACGGCAAAAGGACGTCGCATACTGGCCTGTATAGAGTATTCCGCGGTTTTACATGCCTTAACATTGGAATGAAGCTGACCTTTTTGCCGCGATTGAACCAATAGAGTCTGCACCAATAGAGTCTGCAGTACTTCACAATTATGTTCTTCGGGTATTCGGCGGGAAAGGTTTGCGACTCAACTGGGAAATGCGGTGCCGCATTAGGGTTTGCATGTGCGAAATTTCTGGGCGGTTTGGTGTTGGCGAAGGCCGCATCTACCAGTACCTACGACGTTACTTGGAAATGCGGCGCCGCATTTCCTTGCCGGGGGTCGAATGAGGAAAGCAAGTTTGGAGAGCAGAAAAACAGGAACCCTCCAACACACAAAAATACATGCACGTGGAAACACAAGTGAAATATAGTATATCTTAGTTCGAGCAAAACAGGTTACTGGTAGGCAAGACATAAGTCGGACCTTTCTGTGGCCAGAGTCAGAGGTACTTGCAGCAGTACAGTTCTACTATCTGAAAAGGATGGGCGTACCATTGTGTGGGGACCGCAAGCCAAGCTCACTGGTCCCCTGGATCCATATTCAGAAGAGTGTGCACCTCTTGGGGCTCAACCCTGGTGCATGTATGAAGTGATGAGTTGTGGAATTACACCGGAGTCTCTTTAGGTACACGTAGTACAGATGCTTGCAAGGGCAGTATGATGCCCCCTTGTTCGCCATGATCTGGAAGTCGGTGCAATTGCAGGTGGTAATTCTGAAATGGTGATGGTGTACACCTCATTGCGAACAGCTGAGCCTGCCGTGGCCATCTGATACACACGCCCGAAGCCTGGTGGGGGCACTTCTGTCGAGCTCGGGATTGTACAGTTCATCCGAAGTGCATTCCCCATCCTTGTCTCGTTCACTTTTGAGGGAGGTCGCCGCCTCTTCGGTTTCCCCCAACGGTGTGTAGGATGCTTAGAGCTGTCGTCCCATTGTTCTTGCTCTCACAGGGGTCGGTGGTGGAGGCTGTGGAAGCGGAAATGGTCTAGGGACGTCAATGCGCCGCACCATCGAAATCCAGCGGCGGTAAGGGCGTCGGCCTCAACCTGACTCAGATCGCAGCCTGGTTCCACCAGCCACACCGGGGGAGCCTCTGGCATTGTTTGTACGCCGTACTTGGGCTTTCCATACACGCAAGTCATAATGTCGTGCCTGCAGAACCAGAACTGGGTGGTTATCGCCTCCGCAAACTTTGCATGGACAAATCTTCCTGTAAAAGTAGGAGCAGGGACAGCCCCATCTGGATTCCTCCTTATCATCTCTAAACAATGTTGCCGTGTATCCACTTGAATTGCGGAACACCTGCCTCGAAACGACGGCTTTGTGCGAGCAATTCTCCACTGTGACGCAGACACAATCGTCTCCACAATGGCTTGGCCATACTGCATAACAGCGGGCGGAATCTGGGGCAAGCGAGCGGTGGGAATTTCTCGCACGAATCCCCGCTTGAAGGTGATGACGATCTGGAATTTCTTGGGCTTCCACTGCTGGAAGACACATTGTGCGGCAACATGACGGGACCTCGAGGTGCTGTCGAATGTTCCTGTCGGATCTCCAGGAATCCTCTTCGCACCCGGGTTCCTCTTCAATCCTCCCTCACAGGGCAAGTACGGACGTCCCCCTCTAGGTGTTCACCTCTGCGGTGCAGAGGCGTCCCTTTGATCTTCTCTCGCAATGTTGTCGCCCATTTCAATGGATTCTTCGACCTCGAAGCTGTTTGTACCAACAATTCCTCCTTGTCCGGCCCAAAGCCCCATTGTTTCCCGCTCAGGAACTTGTAGTACGTGGCTTGCTGCATGATTGCTCTGTCGATGTCCTCCGTTGTGGCCGTCACTACGTCCACCAGATGTGCGGCAGAAGACGCTCGCCAGGAGGAGTGGACTGATTCTGCCATATTCGTGTTCGCATGTCCGTGTCGGAATCCAAGCACCGCTCCTACAAGGACAGAAACAATGGTGAGGGACCAATGAAAGGTCCGTAATAGAAGACAATTGACGAAAAGTTGGCATCATACCTCCCGCATGTACTGTCCGAACTGTCGATACCGGAAATGCCACCACCCCAACCAGCTGTGCAAGGCTCCCAGATTGGTTGTCTCCACTGCACCTGACGTGTTCCACCAAGCCTCGATGATAGCAAACTTTACCTCCGCGTCATCAAATGTGGGTGCATCCTTCCACGCCGTACAAAGGACAGGTGTTCAGCCTGGAATGAGCTAGCAACAAATTTGGTAGTGTAGTGAGATAGACTCTGCATCCAATGGAATCCACAGGATCTCTCTTTCCCCTCCATTGGAACATTGGGGTCCTCACCGTACACACGCCGCACCGCTGCCCAGTTGGCCTGAGCGTTGTCTGCCATGAATCCCCTGAAATTGGGCTCTGCAATCCCGCCCTTGCCATCTGCTCGTTTATGCCCTCCCACAGATGCATCTCGACTGTGTGTCCTCCCCTTTCATCTCGCAGATTGCAATCGTCATGAGCCTCTTGGAGTGATAGTCATAAACATGCGCACCTATAGTCACCCATGGGTAATTCGCTTGATGTGATCAAACATCACCCAAGCATTCGACAAGTTTCCAGTTGTCATGCGAGTGACCAAGTCGACTCCACTCCCAGGCCCACACGTCGACATTTTAAAAATGTAACAACGATCGGATTTGCTCCCTTGCCCTGGAAACCTGCTACCTTGGATGTAGTCATATCCAGTCATTCGTTTCACCTCCAAGATTGAGTGCATGTCCGACCCCGGGCGAACTCCTGCTTGCAAGATACGATGTGATTCCGCACATTCGGACTACAAACGTGCGAGACGGACTCCAAGGTCAAGCATCTCCTCTTCGTTCAAGGGCACTCGGTCTGAACCATCTTCAGACATGATTTTGCCAAGAGCAATCTTGTGGGCCGCCTTCAGCTAAATCTGCTTTGGTCTGGCTCCGGGGCTCAATTTCACCTCCTCTTTTATGATGTCGTGTGCTTCCTGCACAGCCTCACGGATGTTGCCTCTCGCCAAGGGGTGGCAGTGGACCCCAACGTGTATGCAAGCTCTAGTCAAGTCCGGGAGCAAATGGATTACGTAATATTGCTTGGCTCTGCACATGGACATGCACGTCGGTGGTTTTTGCAATGTGCGCACTTGAATCCGCAGGAGCTTGGCTGGAGACAATGAATGGATGATGCGTTGTGCCAGTCCAATCCGTCTGTTTCTCCGCCCTCCTTTGGAGAGAAAGTGGAAGCAGGCGGGATTGAGGCACCTCAGCTTCCCCGCACAGAGGACGTATCGTACACGAACACCATCAATTTTCGTGCTACTGGTCTTCATCACACACCAGGGGTGTCCGTCATGCTTTTGATCCATGTCTGTTAACATCCCTGAGGCTTTGTTTGACGAAGTAAAAGGTGAAAACTCAAACATGACATTGCCATTGACTTCGGGAGGCAGATACGTTACCTTCCTGACTGGAAATTTGGCATAGTCGAGAGCAGCCAGCTCGAGCGAGAACCATCGAGGTGATGTTGCCGTAGGAGCTGCACAATGGACCGGGTTGAGTTATGCTCGAGGGTACATGCGTAGCACCTGCAGAGACGTCCATGTCGGATTTGAACGACCGTGTGGAAGACATGGGGACCTCAATGCAGTCATCTTCCTCGTCGGAAATGTCGAATACGTCCACACGAGAAGCTATGGAGGGTCTTGACGGTCCAGGTCGGGAATGATTATCGTTGCATACCTCTCTGTTGGCAGTGGCCGCCTGTCGGTTTCCCGACTCCTTTGTGGATGGTGTGGGCAGCGACTGATTTGGAAGGGAATGGGCATTCCCACAGCTCGGTACAGGATGGTGTCTGATGGGGGTACGTGCCATTCGATTCCGCAACCTCCGTCGTTACCTAGCACGACAATGGTCTCGTCAACCTGTCCAGGAACATCCTTCCTTTCTTCTTCCAAATAAACTGTGCCGGTTTGAGCTTGAATTTGGAACAAAGGTAAGTTTCAGTCACTCTGCAAAGTCCTCCCTTGTTTGGGATCCAGGCTCTCCCAAGTTGCGGAGGACAGCAAACTATAGCGTAGGAATTTGGAGCCATCGAAGACCGCACAAAGTTGGCAAGTGCGAGGTTCAGTATAGCGACAGACCAAGGCTCACAGGCACCATGTAAGTGGATGTGCGGAGTCCATCGACGATTGGAAGTCGCACATTGAAGTGGAAGTATTGTTTCAAGCTACATGCATGAAGGTGCGAGGTTTGATTCCATAGCCAATAAGTATGACAATGATGGCCGATTCGGCGACGAAATAACATCTCCTGACAGTTTCTCCTGAGGGTGGATCCAGCAGTATTCTCGGTGCAGACAGGAACGTTCGCACTGACAAGTGCCAGGACTGTTAGTTAAAACGGTCAGACAACCAAGTTGTGCTCATCAAGACAGGCCGCAATTGTGTTGTTTCGGAACAATGCAACCCATTGAGGATCCGCATGCGGAAATGAAGTTCCGATTTCCCGTCCGGAGTGATTCTTTTGATTGCTGTTGGACGGAAATACGGCGCCGCATTTCCGTTTTGCATCTTAGTCAAGCACCAGTGCGACGGAAATACGCCGCCGCATTTCCGTTTTGCATCTTAGTCATGCACCAGTGCGACGGAAATGCGGCACCGAGTTTCCATCCGGGGGAAACCTTTAAACTCTCCAGAACGGAAATGCCGTGCCGCATTTCCATCCAACAAGTACGATATGTGGCAGTGGAACGGAAATGCGGCGCTTTTCCATTCTGATTGAAAATCATGAACCACTGGAACTGAAATGCGGCACGCATTTCCGTCCGAGTCGCACCTTCCGACATTCCAACAGAAATGCGGCGCCGCATTTCCGTTTTGTAAGCTGAGGGACGAAATGCGGCACCGCATTTCCGTCCGGTTGAGACCTTCATACTCTCCAGAACGGAAATGCGGCACCGCATTTCCGTTCTGACTGAAAATCGTGAACCATCGGAACTGAAAATGCGGCACCGCATTTCCGTTCGAGTCGCACATTCCGACATTCAAGAACGATAATGCGGCGCATTTCCGTTTTGTATGAGGCATGGGACGGAAATGCGGCAATTTCCGCCTGAGAATACTGACATTTCCGTTCAACCGAACGGAAATGCGGTACCGCATTTCCGTTCTGAAAATCATGAACCACGGGAACTGAAATGCGGCACCGCATTTCCGACCTTCCGACATTCCAGAACGGAAATGCGGCGCCATTTCCGTTTTGTATCTAAGGCATGAAATGCGGCACCGCATTTCCGTTTGACGGAAAATCGTGAACCATCAGAACTGAAATGCGGCACCGCATTGAGTCTCCAGAACGGAAATGCGGCACCGCATTCCATCCGAGTCGCACCTTCCGACGGAAATGCGGCGCGCATTTCCGTTTTGTATCTGAGGCATGGAGCTGAGGGATGGAAATGCGGCACCGCATTTCCGTCCGGTTGAGACCTTATACTCTCCAGAACGGAATGCGGCGCCGCATTCCATTTTGATGTTCGCGTCCGGGTGAGACCAGAACGGAAATGCGGCACGACATTTCCGTTCAACGAAAATGCGGGTACCGCATTTCCGTCCGAGTCGCACCTTCTGACATTCCAGAACGGAAATGCGGCGCCGCATTTCCGTTTTGTATCTGAGGCATGGAGCTGAGGGACGGAAATGCGGCACCGCATTTCTGTTCTGACTGAAAATCGTGAACCATCGGAACTGAAATGCGGCACCGCATTTCCGTCCGAGTCTTCCCTTCCGACATTCCAGAACGGAAATGCGGCGCCGCATTTCCCTTTTGTATCTCAGGCATGGAGTTGTGGGACGGAAATGCGGTGCCTGTATGACTTAGACTGTATGCTAGGAGACTTGAATGCAGAAGATGTTTGCATGCCTAACCTGAAAGATGGACGTTCAGGAGGGATCGCAGGAATCCGAAGAGCCGCAGGAAGAGTCCGTGGAGCTAGCTGCAGCACGCACACCCAGCCGATCCACGAGCATAGGTCTTCCTGCCGGGCCTAGCCCTGTGCGTTTCAAGGACGCGGCTTCGAAGGGCAAGTCTTTGCAGTTCAAAGCCCCAGAGAGCGACTCGCGTTCGAAGGTCATGGAGAATCGCCAACAGGGGTCGGGCCCTTCTCCAGCAAAGACGAAGAAGAAGCAGCCCGTCCTTCAACTGGTTTCTGAACCCGACCAGGCCGTTTCCCCCCCACCCAGGCGATGGAAGCAATTCCAATTGCAGCAGACACCTTCACTTGCAAGAATGAGGAATCACAAGGCAATCAGGGGGAGGGCGGAGCAGTCTCCTGCAAAACCGATTCCACGAGCTGAAGCCCAGTTCCTGCTTGATTTCCAGCCTGGTGATGTTGGGGGCATCTCTGCTGCAGCGAAGGAAATGGGATCGACCGATTTTGTCGATCTGGTACCGGAGGAGGGTGCTGCCGCTCAACGTTCGCAGCAAGACCTGACCACCGTTGAGGAAGATCTTCAGAATACTGCAGGCTCGGAGGAGGCCTCTGCAATTGCAGAATTGCCCACAAAGATTCCCCAGAGTGCAGCTCTAGTTGGGGATGCTCTAGCTGCTCAGCCCCTACCGCCACCTTGAGAAATGTCTCCGGAGGAATTCCAAAGTGCAGCGGATACAATGTTGGAGGAGTCACACAGTAGCATTGGCAGAGTCTGGGCAGCAGGGTATTCCAGCGGACTCTTCGAATCCCACTCTGTCGCATGGTCTCCCTTCCCATCGTCAGGCAGGCACTTCCCGGAGATGTGGATAAGCTCAAGTTCGCATTTCGAGAAGGGTACCGTCTAGGTTCGCCAACCTTCTACGTTTCCCTTGAGAATGAGGACGGCGAATCTCGTGGACCCACTGCGGATGAATTGTTAACATGGGATACCCACTGGCACACTCGCAACGACGAATTCGAGGCAACGCTGAAAGGTGATCCAGACTTCGGCCATATGTCGGGTAAAATGTTCTTTGTGTGGGACGGGAATCACCGACTTCTCGCCTGGTGGGAGTACATCAAGCAGAACCATGCCAAGCACATTGGCTGGCATTACATGGTGGAGTGTGTCATCCTCAAGGTGAAGGCGGCAGACTCCTCCCTGCTCAAGAATGCCATGGCGGACCTCAACTCGTAAGATACTCATACCCTCCCAAGCACATTTGAAATGCGGTGCCGCATTTCGGTTTCCAATCTGTTTTGTTTCCGTGCTTCCGTGGACTGAACTGGAGAGTGTGCCTTGCAGGGTCACTGAAAATGCGTACGTGCATACCCACATGGCACATATGCTGTACATGGTGAGGAAAACTGGTCTCATTGATCCGCACATGTTTGCGGAAATGCTGGAGCCCGAGCTCATTCAGAAAGCCGTGGCAAAAATTGACCGGACATGGTATCGTCTCACTATGGATGGAATGGTGGAGGTGATATACGAAGTAAGTTGTCCTCCCATTTCCCTCTGCTCATCCTTCCCCAATTTTCAGTAATCTTTCCACATGAATCGAATGTAACGCTTCTGCATGTTTTTGTTGGCAGTCAAACATCAAGCTGGATTTGGCCCATGCCAAATGCTTCTTCATGGAAAGTGAAGGGCAGGTCAAAACGTTGCAGTCATTGACTGAGCACTTGAAGGAAGCCGGGGTCAAGTCCAGAACGAAATACAAGTCAAAGCTTGTGAAGCTGGTGGCCATTGCAGATCCGGCACTTGGAAAGGACTTCATCCCCGAGATTGCAAAACACTATTCTTGGGCCATGTAGCCGACCATGCAGTTGGAGAAACTGCATCACCTCTCAACGGCATGTGTTGAGGCGAAAGAGAAGGTGAGGTTTCAATGCACTGAAGTTCCTTCCTAGCAATAGCCACTCTTCTTCCTGCACCTGACATTGGATCGGAAATGGCAGACACGGTGGCTGTCGATCTGGAATGCATCGGAGAGTATAAGGACAATGTGGTCTTTTCCACTCGAAGTTTCCGACCCTACTGTGGATGTGTGGCTCAACCGCATGACTTGGTGGTTCCAGGTAATTCAAGGTACTTCCCCAGATTTGCTTTTCTGAAATGAATTCCCTGAACTGCTACGTGACAATGCATGTGGGAATTGCAGGTAATGACGAATGCGAAGGAGCAAGTCGTCATGCATACAAATTCGTTCGGCTTGTACATCAAATGGGATGGAATACAGACATTGGAAGACTACGTGACACATTTCAGATGTGCATACAAGGACAACCTCTTTGCCAGGGAGCTGCAGACAGCAAGAAGGAGCGTGGAGTTTACACATCAGGAGGGAGCGAGAAAAGCTGCAATGCGAATTGTTTACAGGTGAAGCCCAGTTGTCCTTGTATGCGAAGCCTGGTTATGAGGTTTGTCTGGGAAATGCGGCACCGCATTCGCATTTTATGTTTTCGGTTGCACTCTGCGAGTACGTTGGACTCAACTTTTGCTCACGCATGCTGACTGCCCTGCAGGTATATGAAATACGTGCTTCTTCAGACAGGGGCCCTGGCTCAAGAGCCCCCGTTCTTCATGGCTTGGACCGTGGCGGGCCCAAGCTGTGTCTACACACCCGAGATGCAGAAACAATGGCATGCCGCGCATCTTGTTGGATGCCCGTGGTACCTGGACATGTCTGGCGGAATTGTTGACGAGTCTGAGAAAGATCTGCATGCGAAAGCAGAAGGAAAAAGAAAGGAAAGACGTGTCCCTGCTGGGCCAGAGTTGGCAAATGAAGCTGCTGCTCTGGAACAATCCAGAAAGGCAGCTGAGATGGCACAGAAGACAGTGGATGCAGCTGTGCAGGCTCAACAGAAGGGGTCGAAGAAGAGGACTTGCCAGCAAGGAGCAGCAGTTGTGACACCCAAGAAAACGAAGAAGCAGAAACAGATAGTACAGGAAGAGGGTGACGAAGAGGACTCCGATGGAGACTTTGCAACCAGCCCAACCCCCGAAACGCAGTCGAAATCCCTTGTGCCCACCGTTGTCACGAGAGGGATGAGAACAGGCTCGGCAAGAAGGCACTGGGGCACCCTTTCGAGCTGGTGGAAATGAAGAGGCCAAAAGTGGATCCCGATACAGTAGTCCAGTGTGTCAATGAGAGTTTCTTGGCGGCTTTGGATGGACAGGCAGCCAAGTTGGCATACATGAAGACCATGGAGGGTCTGAAGGGCAGAGCACTGAAGAAGGCAGCTGCCGAAAAGCCTTCCGACACCCCTGGGTTTCTGAAGATGGTCTCGTTCTTTGAGAGGGTGTGTGCAGACAAGGATTGCAGGAGGGGCGGAAATGCCACCGAGTGGTCTTGCGATATGATCATCTTGGATATTCCGGACGGAGAGCCTGTGGAAGGACTACAAGCTTTGCCATCTTGGAACAGGTACTCCGAGGACTTTTGGAAGAAAGGATTCGGGCTCGCCCGCATGGTGTTGGACGACAGAGGCTGTGTGGTTGTCCTGGCAAGCAGAGGCAAAAACACGCAGACAGGAATTGCGAAGTGGACCCGCAAGAGCGCCGTCCCAATTCTGAAGAAGAAGTGGACATGCATCAACACATTGGGCCTTCGGTCGGAAGGGAAGAAGGTAATTACGACATTGGCACTCGTCCTTTCAATTTCTTAGGAGTTTTGAAATGCGGTGCCACATTCGATTTCTAATCGTTCCCCACTGTGTATGCAGACGAAGCAGTTCGATGCATACTGCTTTGTGAAGGAGAACTCCACCTTTGCTTTCCGGAAGGAGGGATTGTTGGTTGACCCGAACTGCGACCCCATCGATTATGACGTCCTGTTCAACAACGTTCCCACGGAACTTCTCCCTCATAGCCTCACTTCAACGGAACCCCTGCGGTATTCACGGACTCGGAGCCCTGCCTTCATTCAGACAATTATGGAGACATGCACTGACGTGAAGGGCACAGTGCTCGACCTCATCTGTGGGACAGGTATGCAGAATCTTGTTCTATGTTGTTCTACAAATTCTCGTTATGCTTTAATTCGCAACATCTGAAGGGCCATGTCATAATGTGTGGATGGCATTGTAACAGGTGCCTCAATGTGGGCTGGGCGGTTTTCCGACCGGCACCTCTTTGCCTACGAGGAGGACACATCCGTCTGGGGATCCCATCTGGAAGGGCTGCAACGGAATGTGAAGGCTCCCATCGAAGCCAAAGACTCCTCGGATTCGTCGGAGTCGGAGGAAGAGACAGTGGACATTGATGCCGAGGAGAACCCGGAATACGAGTGAGTGCAAACATTGTAAGTTTGCAAAGCCTTTTGGGTGATTTTTTGTCAAACGCATTTCCGGACTGTGGTTCTCATTGGTCTCGTTGGTGTTTGTTATGTGCACGATTCCAGGATCCGGTCGAAACATGTAGGGCCTACACTTCCTGCCAAGAAGAATGTCCCGTTATTTGTGAGGGCCGACTTCATGACGAGCCCGGTGAAGGACTACTCCTTCCTAGTTATGCTAAACTCGCAAATACAACGATTAGACGATGTGAGAATCCCAGTAAAGTAGAGCAGATTTTGGAGAGGGCTAGGGAGGACAGAAGCATAAGGAAAGAGTTGGCAACAGCTGAGACAGGTAGACGGGTGCGAAAGTTCATATGTGATTCGGCGGATGAGAGCGATGCAGACAGGGATGACGACGACCCAACGGAGGTGAGATGGTCGGTTCCGCAAGGTGAAGATGAGATTTTCGAAAGCCTGGCCAACGAGCAGTCCGCTGGAGATGAGAAAGGCAATGATGGGGTGGAGGCGGAGCAGGACAGTCAAGGACAAGACGACGATAGTGATGATTTTCAAGATTAATAGAATTTTAATGAACTCTCTGTACATTTAAATTCTCTTCCAGACTATATATAGGAAATTCTCCCCATCCTTCATGTCCCCTCTCCCATGTGCTTCTCAACGACAACATCGTCCAAACCACGTCCCTCCCAAAATCGGAAATGCGGCACCGCATTTCCATGTCGGAACGGAAATGTGGCAACTGCAAAAAACCTCATTTGGAAATGCGGCACCGCATTTCCAAAACCGGGGCAAGAACAATTTTCAGTTTCATGGTTTGGACATCAGAAACTGTTCAGCCGAACGGAAATGCGGTGCCGCATTTCCGTTTTCGACACGGCAGTTTTGCCGATTGCCAGCTCCTTCCATGGAGGTAAATGGATATGCCACCCCGCATGCGGAGGTCGAACATGGAAATGCGGTGCCGCATTTACATTTTGGAGATGGACGTTTTTCCAACTGCAGACCCATCGACGGAAATGCGGCTCCCCATTCCATGATGCTAGACGGGAATGCGGCACAACATTCCATTGTCCAATAAGAAATTTCGATGACGTACATGGAAATGCGGCGCCGCATTTCCAAAACGGACATCGTTGTTTGTCCAATTCCAGACCCTTTGACGGAAATGCGGCACCGCATTACATTGTCCAATAAGAACTTTCGATTGCCAAACATGGAAATGCGGCGCCGCATTTCCAAAACAGACATCGTTGTTTGTCCAATTCCAGACCCGTGTGGACATTCCGTCTTGTTGGACGGAAATGCGGCACCGCATTCCATTGTCCAATACGAAATTTTGATGACGGACATGGAAATGCGGTGCCACATTTTCAGAACGGACATCGTTGTTTGTCCAATTCCAGACCCTTCGACGGAAATACGACACCGCATTCCATTCTGCTCTCCGGAAATGCGGTGTCGCATTCCATTGTCCGGTACGAAATTTTGATGACGGACATGGAAATGCGGTGCCGCATTTTCAGTATGGACATGGACAAGCATTAGCGATTGGACATGCCTGGACAATTCAAGGTCCAATATGGAAATGCGGTGCCGCATTTCCAATTCGAAGTATGGTAATGCCATGTCAAGAAATGAAATGCGGTACAACATTTCCGTTACGACCACAACGGAGGAAAGGGAGCTGCCAGAAATCACTGCATGGAGAAAAATGAAATGCGGTGCCGAATTTCCGAGCTTCGGCATGTACATGTTTCCTTTTACTCATACATGGATTTCCTTCACCTCAGGACTCTGATATCGCTGACTCTGGTATATTCATATGGACAGACACATTGTAGAAATGAGACCACAAATTGTAAACAGTGGGCCAATTACGGCAGTTCTTGAATACAATGAAACACAAACAGACAGAAGTGAGGTACGATGGGTTGTTTTATTGATCGAACAAGGTGTCTCACATTTAGCAAATCTAAGCCCTTCCTCCCTCTACATGGGCGTCACCAAGTCGACGGAACTTTGATAGCCCTCAAAACAAGCTCATTACTAATGCGGCACCTCGAGGTAAACTGCAATGCGGTCGATCTGGTGCCCTTGGTGGAGCTGACAACAATGTCATGCCCATCAATCATACCACCATCATACATTGACAAGGTCATTGTGGGCCTCATGTGCCCGTGCGATTCGTCTTCGCAACTCAGCCGAATGTCTCCATACACTGGAAGAGCGGAGTGAACTCCACGAATATAGTTTTCTCCGGTGCCGTCCTCCCTGGTCCACTGGCAGCAGTTCCAGCGCCAAAGTGAGGCTGTGCGTGATCTGTCCGGCATCCCATTCCACCTTGGTATATCGAGGTCAACAATTTTCAGGACCCACGGACCGCATTGACCCTCGCCCTCACCTCGCTCAAAGCGGTAATAGCCCTCCAAATACTCCATTGCGTGCAAAGACTCCCGCTTGATTCCATAAGCGTCTGTGAAAACAGAGAGCCAGACAATGATGTCTCCTGATTCTGGTTTGAACATAGCATAATCGTGGCCATGATAAGGGCAGTCAGCAGGATTTCGACGGCACGACATCCTTGAAAAATAGTAGCGGAGTACGCTCAATGACAGTAGCTCCCGGATGGAGGAGGCAACAGCGTGGTGGCTGGAAGAAGTTCCAGCAAACGCTGCAATTCCTCACAAACACTCCAGGGCACATTTAAATTTCCCCCCTACAGGAACCTGCACGGATGAAGATTGGTTGCTCCATGAATGTAGCCGTTTCAGTTTCCTTCCCTGCCATGCAAACTATGGGCAGTAAGTGCCAGGTGGGCCTATAGCCACTCGAGACGACGAAGTCCATCCCCCCTTCGATGTAAATGCGGCGCTGAATTTCCATCCGGGGGATGGACTTCAGTGGCAGATTTCAAACTATACCCCGTGGATGAGAAAGAGGTATCGGTTCATCCACCGCTGGCGTGATGAACACGTTACACGATGATTGGTGGGTACGTGGGACCCGGATGCTCCATTATTGGAGCCCGCACTGCTCTTCCACTTCTCATCATTTCAAAAATCTAAGGGCTTCGTTGCTGCCCGCAAGGTCATTGTCATCGGCATCAAAGACGTCCTCAGGTCCTCCTTTGCAAGGATGCCGTGCTTCCGGAACCGGGACGACTGCCCTTATGGAGGCTTCGATTATGCAATGTATTCGGCCACATCGGGAGACATCGTTATCTGGTACACAGTTTACACATAAGATACTGGTTCGAATGTGGAAACATTGTCCGCTTTTGAGTATATCCCAGGCCACTACGCCTTCGAGCGGGGTGACGATCTTGGTCTGAGGAGTCCGTGGCTCCTGCGCATCCTTGATTCCGATTTTCCCAGCTACGACGGGCACCCATGCAGAATAATGCGCACTGCTATGCTGTTGCGGTGGAACTGCTGCCAGTGGACGTGGGTGGACTCCATCGGAGAGACGTATACTCCTGAAGGAGTGCGCTCCTCTTCTCCATTGTATGGGGACATTCGCATTGGTGTGGACGACGAAAACGTGAAGCTTTCCATATTCGATGGTGGTATGATTGAAGGGCACGACATTGTGGTGAACATCAACAGGGGCGGTACAATGGCTGCAATCTAGTTTACCTGGAGGAGCCCGATGACTCATGAGCTAGTTCTCAGAGCAGTCGAAGTCCCATTGACAACGTGACTTGTATTCAGAAGGCACAGGGCTAAAGATTTGTTTGCACAATCAGCACAGTATACGTGCTTTAAATGCAATTCATGTGGATCAATAAAAACCCCATAGTGCCGTTTTTTTGTTCTATTTTGTATCCATCGTTCCCAGAATGCATCATTCCTCATTTCGTTTGGGATTGGGAGTGTGGGTGGATTTTGCAAGTGGCTGGTAGGCTGAAATGGGCCCCCATTGTACAGAGCAGTACCACCCTACCATTCGCGAAACATTGCCTTTCAATATGTAATTCTAAAAAACATTGCCGAACCTCCTTCATTGGGAGGTCCTTCTCCCCCTATGACCGTGACACCCTAAACCCTATTCCCGCGGACACTCATTTCTGGAAAATAGTCCTGCTCATGTTTTTTTCGACACTTACGACTCTGCTCATGGCTCATGCCGCTCATGGCTCATGGCTCATGAAATAGCAGCCCCCCTTAGAATGTATGGTGGACAGCGATGTATGTTGTGGCACGATGCTTAGGTGCACGACAATATATCCTCTTGGCGGGAGTTTGGTACTTTGCCTCCACATGGGGACCAGAGTCTAAAATCATTAAGGAGGTCAAAAGGTTTATCCGGAATTTCATCTGGGGTGCCAACTCCTCTGCGGAAGACAAAAGACCTCAAGTCTCTTGGGCCCAAATATGCCTCCCCAAAAAGATGGGTGGACTAGGTGTGCTTGATCCAGAAAAACAAATCATGGCACTACTGGGTAAATGGCTCCCAAGATACCTTGGACTAGAAGGTGATTGGTGGAAACTTATGGTCTCAGATACCATCTTTTCATCCTCCCCTCTTAAACGCGTCATTTGGCCTGCATCCAGCCGTTGGATTGTTCAAGGCTTCAATCACAAGTCCACTGGCTCTCCTCTCTGGTCTTCCATTTGGAAATCTTCGAACAGCCTAAGATGTTCTCTGATAAAACAGGAGCCCACCACAATCTCTGAAACATTGAGGCAACATCTGTTCCTAAATGCCCCAGCCCTTCAATGGAGGATCGAGGTTTGGCAAAGAGATGGGCAGCTTGGGAATCCAGAGGGTATTCTTCTGTCATACATCTCTGGGAGAGCAACCCTCCCTCAACAAGCTCTGGGCTCAACGCGACTCTGCTCTGGAATTCAACTCATTATCCAATCAATACCGGACTCATGGAAGCTGCTGCTCAGAGATGGCCCTAAGCAACTCAGACCTCACCAGTGGGTGCTAGCAAACCCCCCCTCCCTATAGAATCTCTACATTGCTGAGGTCTCACATGCACTCATAACAGGGTTCTGTTTCTGGGCGGATGACCTCTCAGGTCATCTCTCCTTTGTGGGTAGGGACACTGTCATTCTCCCGACTATCAATGTCTCCCCTGCTCGCATCTATCATTGGTCCACACTAGAAAAAAACATTCAACCTGGTTGCTCCCAGAGGAACTCCCATCCTTTCCTGGTTACAAAAAGAAACCTTTATCCTATTTGGGAACTCGAGCATCAGTTCATTGCAACTGGACCCCGCAAAATGGACTTGGTCTTTCCAGGATGAACAACAGTCTTTCTTCTCCTACTCGGCCAAAAGAGGCTATAGAGCTCTGTTGGGTGCCAGGCCCCTATACACGAAGTGGAATGACAAATGGAGTCATGAAGGTTTCAGGGAAGATGGCTGGAGAGGGATATGGGCTCAAGTATGGAAAAAACAAAACCAGCCAAGATTAGTGTTTTTCTTTGGCAGGTGGCAAACAGAGTTCTCAAGGTAGACCAGTACCTGAATTTTGACGAAGCATTGCTCTGTCAATGCTATTCCACTCAAACCATAGAATCACTGGAGCATTGTCTAATCCATTGCCAAGCACCCCGAACCATCTGGCCTTTGGTTCAGACTTTCTACAGACCTTGGGACGTCATGCCTTTCACATTGGTCAACATTCTCCTTAACTACAATCAACAAGGAAAATCCAGGGCTTCTGACTGTCCAGTCTTTGAATCTCTAAGAGGAGCAGTGCTCTGGAATCTGTGGAAAAGTCGTTGTGCTTGGAACCTCAATAGTGAGAACAGTAATGCTACTGCAATCCTTACTATGGTCTTTTTTTTTATCTTACTATTGCTGCTAAGAAAGCTTGGGCCCAACTGTGTGCAACAGTTGCCAGGATTAAACCCGAGCACGAGTTTGCCCTACTTGAAAGCGAAATAATGGATTCCGCCAGAGAAATAGTGGGTTTCGCCAGTGAAATAGTGGGTTTTGCCAATGAAATAGTGCATTTCGCCAGCAAAATAGTGGATTTCTCCAGCAAAATGGTGGATTTCGCTGGTGAAATTTCCAAGTATCGTTGCATATGTCATTATCCTATAGTTTTGTGGGCAAAACTAAATGTATTGTGTTTGGTTTAACCTAACTAACGTAACCTAAACCTAACGAAGGGTGATAGGATGACTAACCCACGGAAATAGGGTGACTAACCCATCTACGTGTGGCTTGTGCTCACGTGAGCACAAGTTTGCTCATGTGCACACAATTTGGTCCCCGTGAGCACAAATTTCCAATTTTAGTTTCGTCGCAGTATCTTTTCGAGAATATTCACAAATTTTCGGGCATGTTTTCTTCTGCTCACGCACTACCCAACCTCGGTGGTGGGCCAGTGAGTTGCTCTAGCATGAGCCTGGAGTGGTGAGAGATAGGATGGTGGGACCAAGTGGGTTGAGGCTGCTCCGGGACGACGACTACTCGAGGACGACTAGGGTAGCGGCTGCTCGTCATAGCGAGCACCCTTTTTAGATATGTGGTTCAATCAATCCTTCTGTGCCTGAAGGTGCATAGTGTAAGTAGATAAAAAATGGGTTCAACTGTAGTTGTCATGACACCTCGCTACGACGTCCTTTATTAGATTAAGGTCGTTCTACAAGTTTAGATTAAGGATTGTGTCATTTGGCTTAGGCTTGCTCATGAGTGAAACTGAGTTTGTAGAGAGTCTGACATCTGATGGTCTTTTCTACAAAAATTCTATCTCTTGCTATGTAAACTGTTTAAACTGTTTATATTTATTTATAAATAGGCGCCAAACCATCAGCAAGCTCAATAAGCAATAAGCATCAGATAACTCAAAAGAAGCGATCGGGAGGTAAATATCAGTGTTGGGCGGTTATTTGATTTTTTTCATAACCGGCGGTTCCGGTTGCTTCAAATTTAACTACTAACCTCCGGTTGTGGTTATTAAATTTTTCTATGGCTAGATATAACCTGTCGGTTACGATTACTTGCAAAAACCTCAAATAACCGGCCGGTTTCATCAAATAACCGCGGGTATTGGGTGGTTCTTTAAGAGGTTTTTTGCTCGGTTATTTGAATGCGTGGCCTCCGCCGGTTATATACATATAACCGGATAGGTAACCGCCGGGTATTGGAGAGAAATTCAAATAACCGCCCCACACTGGTAAATATATCTGGTGAGACAAAGTTTGTTTGTGCCACGTCCCACAGACAGTAAACTCTATAACTCTATAATGTTGACAGTGCGTCGCCCAACAGCGAGCGAGAGGCAGCTATGGCGTCTCTCCACCTCGATCTGCTGGGTGGATTACGGCTGTCTCCACAATTCTATCTCTACTCCCTATCCCCTCCTCCCATCTCATCACTAGCGTCCTCTTTCGGAACTAGGTTATTCCTGGGAATTTCTACCTTGCCTCTCAATCGCTTGGAGTCTCCCGGGCTTGGGGCCCCAAGTTATGTACTGCGGAAATATGGGCAGGGAAATCGGTATTTATGCTCACATTTGCAACCTGCTACATGCAATGGCTTGCTTGCTGGAGCTGGTGAGAAGAGGGAGAGAGGCTTTCGGCTCCTGAGAGGTGCTTCTGTGACAGTCGGGGCAGTCTCTGTGAGCCACGAAACTGTGAATGAGTCGCGTGGGAAGAAAGCAACGCTGTATAGGCCTGTCGTCATTCTACCAGTAAGCTCCAATTCAAATTCCTTAAACCCTTTTTCATAGCATCATCCAGTGTACTCCATGAAGAATGCAACCCACCAAACCTGAAACGCTGCATAATGAACGTCATGAGGCCAATTGCTAGTTTGACGATTCCAACTGCACAAACATGAGTTTAATTCGCACTGCATGCAGTGATTTTCCTGAAGACACGCAAACCAAATGCAATTCTTCTATGGGATGACTAGAACTCGCCACACACAGTCATCATAAACGAGTCACTCTGACCGTAATCTCCATCCAAACCTGTACAGCAATTGTGGGATGCTTTGCTTACCCCGTCACTGCAGCTGTTTAGTGCACGTTATCCAATTTGGCCAAAAGCCCTCCCAAGAAGGTAGTATTGGATAGACCACTTGCAGTTAGAGTTTCCCAATCATGAATCTTTGCAAACTCTTCAGGTTATTTGCAATATCTCTGTAGCTGGACAGATGAGCAACTTTCAGGGAGTAACATTGTTACAGGCATGTTTGCTTTCTAAATCTATGCAGCCAAGATAGAGAATAAAGGACAAGCTTGTATCTGATGTCATAGGGTGGGATGGTCCTAGGAAGGGACATTTCCCATTTCCCCCAGGCCACTAGTGTGTGTAGTCATGCAGCAGCAGACACAGGAAGAACCTCTCTCTGTCTTGGGAGGCATTATTGTTTCTTCAGTGACTGGTCAAAACTGGCAGAGATATTTACCCAGAACCCCTTGGCAGCTGATCGTACAAGGACTCCATCTTTGTGCAGGGTGATAGGCCACTTCTGGTAGTGCTGTTGATTGTTATGCGTTACTGTCGCAGAAGTTTGTTGAGCTTTCTGTGGACATTATAAGGTGCATATCTACGGCGGTGTTCTCCTACTGTGTCCGATGGACAGTCTGTGCCTCCTGTGGATAATCTCATTTTCCTCTTCTTCCACCCTCATATATACAGATACAACATGCATAACTGTCTTTTCTTTAGCACTTCTCCAAAGACAGGCTAGTTGCTGATCTGTGGTCGGTGCAGGGTTTAGGGAATAACACAGGTGATTACAACGAGCTTGCGTCTGCTCTTGAGGCCAGGGGTGTGGCTGTGACAGTGGCCCAGGTGTCACGACCTGATTGGCTGCGCAATGCTGCTGGCTTACTAGATGTTAACTATTGGAAGGGAACATTACAGCCCAGGCCGGTGCTCGACTGGTGGGTCCTTTTTGGTTGCTCTCTGGTGTCTCTTCTCCATGTTTCTTTGAGATGTTGTTGGCTCCATGGTCTATGAAGCTAGCAAGTGGATTTCTCTAAATCCACCTTAAATCTACAGCCTGCATGCGCATTTACATAGGAGTGTATGGGTCAAATGTCAAGATTGGCTCAGTCAGTATTATACCTCCCCTCACTTGAGTTGCGTATCCCACCAGGATGGGAGGGTCAATGGCAAGTGCTGAAGGCAAGTTCTTACAGGGCTGCAGAGTGGAAACACTATTTTCCCCATGCAGCCATCTCTGACCACTCAATTCCAGGAAATCTCTTTTTCATGAGGTTCTCAGACGGTTCTTCTGCTATTATTCACCAAGGGCATATTCTTTACCATGGAGTCTCTGCATGCCAAGAGGTCTGGAGTGAAGCTGCCCCGCTATTGGATAGAGGAAACAAAAATATTATTCTATGGAACCTTTACTTTGTTGGATTTTTGGAATCCCCTGTAACTGTGGTGTCGAACTAGGAAACAGCTTTGGGGATGGGGTCGAATTTGGTCCAAAAGTGAGCTGAGTTGCACATGAAAGGATGATGGCTCACAGCACTCTTTGCCTTGGCCGCCTTCTTATATGGCCTGACAGGTACTTGGAGAGAACAAAGAATGCCATCACTGCAGCCAAGGCCTTAGCTCCTGGTATGCTCCGGTTTCTCTAACTGTTAGGAAATCTCTTACCACTTCCTTCCACCCACTCTTTTCATCTTCCTTTCTTTGCCTGCCTGAAGTGTTGGGTCAAGTGAAGCTATTTCTTAACTCATGTAGCCTCTCAGCTCATTCTCATTCTCATTCTCCAAGGGCATATGTGTTACTCCTGACTGCTCCTTGCCAACTTACGTTCCGTTGCAGGGCTCTGGTCAGGTTATTGTAAGGACTTTTTAGGAGTGTGTCAGTTGACTTCCAGAGCGATTGGCGCTGCAACCAAGCTGCATTCATCACATGAATCCAGTTCCCCTCTGGGGCATAGACTAATTATGTCTGTGGCAGAGGGGACGAAGGTGTCATTGATAGGGCACTCTGCGGGTGGATGGCTGGCACGAGTTTTCCTGGCCAGCTACGGCACTGAAGACATTGCTCTCCTTCTCACTCTCGGGACACCTCACTTGTATGTACAAAGCAATATCTACCAGTCCATTGTTTGGATGGTGACACTATGTTTTCGTGATTGTCATGAAACAAAAGCTTTCCTTGACAACTCAGTGTACCGGGCTGCAGACCTCCTCCCAGGGGCGTTCCTGGGGTGATTGACCAAACAAGGGGTCTCCTCTATTATGTGGAAGAAAACTGCCCTGGAGCCTTCCATGCACCCGACGTAAAGTATGTTTGCATTGCAGGCAGGTACATTGCATTCGTTGGACTCCAGATCATCTTCAATTTAGTTTCAAGTGGAAGAGCAGTTTGTATTCTCAGAAATTGATTATATCTTGTGAGATTTGGGCCCTTGCACTCTTTTAGATTATTACTACTACTCAGATTGCTGTTATTGCCACGGAGGGAGGAGGAAGTGAGGCTGGGGGAGAGTCGAGAAAGAGAGACTCGTTTAACCATCTGTGTAAACCTTGAATGCAGGTATTTGAAGGGTGACAAGTTTTTCACTGAAGATGCTTCAACAGTTGCAGCAACTGGTATTGGTATTGTTGAGGGCCCAGATGGGAATGTTTTGGTATCCGCAGCAGAGGAAGGAAACCTAGAGCCAGGTGTGGGAGAGGTGGTGGAGGGCAGGGTTGTGAAACCAGCTCCTCCCACCCTGCGAGCGCGTATTGTTGGACAGGGCTACAAACAGGTCTGTCAATCTCTTCTTACCATTTTTGGGGAATCCTTCTTCTCTACTTCCTTTCTGTGCATTGGGATTTATCTGTGTAACTCTTCAAGTGCTGTGTTTTTCAACCTAAGCTCTGGGAGTTGACACCTTTTCTTATGCGTAAAGACTCTCTCTCCTGGTGCTTCTTGGCAACATGCTTCACATCTATTGTATTTGGCAATATTTGCTGAGATTGAATGTTTGTGGGCTTTTGAACATTTAACAGGTTTGTGGCCAGGCAGATGTATGGGGGGATGGAGTTGTGCCCGAGATATCAGCCCACTTAAACGAGGCTTTAAATGTCACATTTGAGGGGGTTTACCACTCCCCAGTGGGGGCAAGCGATAAGACTAGACCCTGGTATGGATCCACAGGTGTGCTCAATGAGTGGGTGCATCATTTACTTGAATAAATACCTCCCTGACCTAAATTCAACTTACTGTAATCTGTGCTTCATATGTAGAGAGCGTTTGTGCCCAGGTGCATGAATATTATTTTCCTGTGTTTACATAGTATCGTCAGATACCCACACTGGAGTCAATCTTCCTGTGGGTGACGCCGAAAAGCCCAGACTCACCCCCAATAACAGTGGTGAAGTGAACATTGCAATAGAAGGGGTTCTTACAGCCAAGCCAGATTGGAGGAGACCATGATTGTGGTCCTTTCTGAAGGAGCTGCAGGCATGACCATGAAATGGCTACCAAATTTTCACAGCCCCTGTTTCTGAGGAATAAAGATAACTTCTTAACTTCACAGAAAGCATGGGATCCCTGCCCTTGCCAAACATGGCTGTACCGCTAAGCACAGCACCGGTCTCAGCAATCAATTCTTCTCTTCAAGTGTAATGCATGTGCAGCAGGAATGGAAGAGGAGAACAGGGCCAACATGCCCCTGCACGGGTAGTTTGTCTGAAAGCTTTTGAGCTGCATGGTCTTTCCAGAACTTGGTCTGTACTCAAGCCAGACTAGTTGGCTATAATCACTTCACCAGTAGTCCCCACAAGAACAAACCCCATCCTGAAAGTGATGAAAGTGGCTGGCATCTCGTATGACTACAGCCCGCCCAACAATCTTTGAGATGAACTTGGTGGCTGTGTGGCAATCACCACACACCAGAAGATTCTTGATAATGTAGAGAGGCATCCCAGAGGGGGTGGTGATCAGCCCAAAAGCAATGGCCAGCATCTCGCTGTGGTTGCAAAGAGCATACTCCTTCGTCTCCTCCTTGTCATAAAACACAACGCGTACGTCAGGCACATACCCTGCCTCCTTCATATGCCCAGACAATCTCTTCAGCTCAGCATGAACTTCCTTGATTTGTGGATGTAATCTGTCTTTCACAACAAATTTATGAACCTGGTTGTCGATCTCAATGTAGCAGCGCTCTGGCTCCTTTCTGACACCTCTGTCCTTCATCATTTCCCTCACCTTTGCTTGATCCTCCCACCTGCCAGCCATAGCATAAATGCTTGACAATAGCTCATAAGTTGGAGAGTCTTCTGGATCCAACTCGAGAAGGCATTTTGCCGCACGTTCTGCGAGCCCCACATTAGCATGAAGTTTGCAGGCACCAAGCAAGGACCTCCATACCACGGTATCTGGTTGGATTGGCATTTTGTTGATGAAGTCCTCTGCCTCATCCAATCGCCCAGCACGGCCAAGAAGGTCCACCATACAACCAAAATGCTCAACTGCAGGAGTGAAGCCATGATCTTGACTCATGGAATGAAAGTAGTGACTCCCTTTATCTACAAGACCTGCATGGCTACATGCAGAGAGAAGACATTTAAAGGTGATATTGTTCGGCTTCAAGCCTTCCTGCTGCATTTGTTCAAATAGTTGCAGTGCTTCCAAACCACAACCATGCTGACCATATCCTGCAATTAGTGCACTCCATGAAACCACATTTCGTTGAGCCATGTTGTCAAACACTCGGCGAGCATTCTTTACACTCCCACATTTGGCATACATAGCGACAAGGGCAGTGTCCAGAATGATATCTGGTGCAATTCCAGCTTTCATGATGTCAGTATGGACTTCTATTCCTTTTTCCAGGGCTGTTAGGCTGGCACATGCATTGAGAACACCAATGAATGTGACTTTATTGGGAGTCACTCCTTCCTGTACCATTTGCTTGTAGATCTTTAAAGCCTCCCTACCACACCCATGCTGAGCATATCCTGCAATGATTGCACTCCACGACACAACATTTCGTTTAGCCATATTGTTGAATACTAGACGGGCATCCTTCATGCTCCCGCATTTGGAATACATGTCAACAAGTGCAGTGTCCAGAACAATATCTAGTGTAATCCCAGCTTGAATGATGTCGGCATGGAACTTTTTGCCCTTTTCCAGAGCTCTCAGGCTACCACAAGCATTGAGAACAGAAACGAACGTGATGTTGTTGGGCATAACCCCTTGCAGTATCATTTCCTCATACATCTCCAAAGCCTCCCCACCACACCCATGCTGAGCATATCCTGCAATGATTGCACTCCACGAAACAACATTTCGTTCAGCCATGTTGTCAAACACTTGACGCGAATCCTTCATACTGCCACATTTGGTATACATAGTGATGAGGGCAGTGTTCAAAATGATATCTGGCAGAATTCCAGCTTTGCTGATGTCAGCATGGACCTCGCTACCCTTTTCCAGGGCTGACAGGCTTGCACATGCATTGAGAACACAAATGAATGTGACCCTGTCGGGCGTGACCCCTTCCCCTGTCATTCTCTTGTAGATTTCCAAAGCATCCCTACCATACCCGTGCTTGGCATACCCTCCAATCAGCATGTTCCATGTAAACATATCTCGTTTAAGCATTGTCTCAAAGACTTGGCGTGCATCCACCATGCTCCCACACTTGGCATACATGTTGACAAGGGTGTTGAGTAGAAAGATGTTTGGCTTGAATCCATTTTGGATAATATGGGCATGCACCTGCTTCCCCTCTGCTAGGCATTCCGTTTTGATGCACGCCTGCAAGAGATAGACATAAGTGTGTCTTGAAACACCTGGTTGGTCCAAAATCTGTAGTGCCTCTTTCAGTTGTCCTGCGTTATAGGGGACTCTGACATTCCCACAAGTGCCAGAACACTTCTTGGTGACTCCAACTTTTGGTCTCCTTTGAAAAGCGGTTGTAGTGGACATGCCTGATTCAAATCATATATGCCTGAGTCAATTCTGGCTCAAATCTTTGTTTCTCCAGAACCCCACACTTGAACTGAACTACTATACCTGAAAGCTCCTACCTACGTTAGAACAGATTTCTTCATGAGGACAGGCTGCTATATTGAAATAATAGTTGGTTACCTTCCACAACACTGTGTGGATGTGTCCTTCACCTCACACAAGAAGGACAATACCAATACTGATGTCTTCCGCATGCATGACCAAGACCCACATCTGACAGCTGTGTTCACCTTCACACTGACAAGAAAGGTACACCACAGAATAGCTGGGTACTCCCCTGTAGTCAACCCGACAATGCACCCATAGTTTTTGGGATCCATTTCTGTCCAAATCGAGGAAGGAAATGTTTCCCACATATCAAATGGATGGCTACCTGTCTAGTCTCATAATAATCAGGATGCATGTACTGACCAGAACAACTTCAAGACTGCTAGGGGTGTATTTCTACAAGAGGAGGCGCTAGCATACAGGAATAATCTGTCAATCCACTTCCCTCTTCAGAAAGTTCAGAAGTCTGCTAGGGGCGTATGTCTACAAGAGGAGCGACTAACATACAGGAAACACTCTGACAATCCCCTTCCACCAGGACTGGCCGCAGACTTTTGCCGAGTTGCGTCCAGCTTCTCCAATTGACCATCTACTCACGCAGGTTTCTTGTATCTGCCAATTCAGAATGCCTTGTCGACATTCTTGTGCTTGAAATCTGGTCCTCTGGAATTGATCTGCATCCACATTCCATCCCTGCATCCTTCAGTCAGCTACCCAGCACGACAACAAAAATGCATAGATCCTACCCATCTCCCCACGTAGACAACCATTAAACAGAGCAGGCATCCTATCCCCACAAACCTGACAGTAGTTCATATGTTGAATTGCTCAAAAGTGTAGTCGCGCAAGCTTTGGCTGCACGACTCCTCCCTGGATACAGCTGCTTTCAACCAGCAGGTTATTGAAACAGCCCGGCATGCACGCGCACACCCGTTGGAGGGATTTGGGTCATGCCGCAAAGCATGATTTTGACTCGAGCGCTGCTCCTTTAATCCTCTCTCTCGCAACGGATGCGATACATGTGATTGTGATTGTGATTGTATGCAAGTGATAAGTCGAGGACCGTCAGGAACAAAGACAGGCCCAAAAAAATGTGAAATGGTACTCTACAGCGCCTCTCACTTTGCAATATTAGCGACGTTATGGCGCACGCGCGGCCTCAGCGGTTGGCCCCGCGCACGGACGCCCCCCTCCCCCAGCCGCGCCTGCGGCCGCAACAACCGCGCCCGCGGCTGTCCGTCGCGGCCGGTCCGCTGTGCCAGTCCCCTCACGTCCACCCTGTCAGTCTGCCCGCCAGTCCGCCGCTCATGAATCCGCTCCTCGCTAGTCTGCCGGCCAGTCTGCTGCGCCAGTTCACCAACTTCCAGTCCGCCGACAAGGCCCGATCTGGACCATCCGCTCCTAAATCCCATCTGAGCCCTCCATTTTTAGAGCCTAAACCAAATCCGGCCAGTCTCTTGTGAGGGCTCTTTGTTGTCCGATGTTGCGGTAGGCGTTTCCACGCACGCCCGTCTTCTTCTTGTGCACGAGCAACGTTGATGATGATGAGGGGTGTGCCTGAACATGGCAGGACTGTCAGGGCGGGCTCTACAGCCACTATCGTGCATATGCTTCCACTATTTTTGCCTTTTTGTTGTGCTTTAGGGAACCTTGGGCTTTTTGGTATGGCTGTATGTCATGAATATGCTACTGCCTTATCTGTCCTCCATATCGTCATCTGCTTCCGATCCCTCATGATACGCTTAACGCCTTCGTTTTGCATCTGTTCTAAGAGGCTTGACCCCTTCGTACTACAACGGAACCCATGAGGGCGGAAATCGCGGAAGCATATGCACATGGGGGAGTGTATACATTGCAAATTCGTATCGGACGGCGGGACTGTTTAGGGGACCAAGTAAAACGGCTTGCAAGGAAGTGCACAAGTTGTGCATCATCACATCCCTCTGGCATTGTTTAGAAAGCATGAACCCAAATACAGCCTTAGGAACTCGGGTGAAACCCGCTTTGCCACAAACTTTTTGATGGTGGATCGACGGGTGACTATGAGGTCGGGTCTGGAGCAGGTGATCATTGAACCTGTGAGCAGATTCCCTTATCCGTGAGCAGATTGTAAGCGTGAGCAGATTATTGATGCGGACCCTAAAAGCGAGGGAACAAGTGGGCCTATTGCCGTGGACACAAACTCCACTGCAAGAGCGCAATCTTCTCTCCATCGGACCGAAGACAGACAGACTCCATGACAACAATGTGGCACGAATGTGAAACTGTCAGATGAATGTATCTATGATGAACGTAAAAGAGAATGGATGAACATTGAATGAACGTTGAATGAGTGTCGGATGAAAAATTGCCCAAATGAGTGAACCATGGATAACTGCAACAACATGTGCGTAGGGATCCATGTGTTGTTGAGTTTAAATAAGTGTATTTTAATTTGGCGAAAGCTTAATTCCGGCCCAGAAGACCAGTCAGATTAAGCTGGCGTCAACGCCACCTTCATCTGACACATTCAGAGGGGAAAAAACAAATATATATATATATATATATATATTTTGTTTTTTTGTTTTTTGGAAAATTTGCAAATGAACCCAACCCCTGCCTTGCAAGCAAAAGACCTGGCGTTTACCCAGCATGGATTTTTGGTCACCTGGAAGAAGGACATGACAACGAATCATTAGCCAAGCAATTTGTAGATGCCATTCACCCCCAAATAGCACACCAGAGATTAAGGTGTCGTTGACAACACCTTAATCTGGCACATTCGGGGAAAATAAAATAATAAAATAATATATATATATATATAGAAAACTTGCAAATGAACCCAGCCCTTGCTTTGCAACAAAAGACCTGGAGTTTACCCAGCATGGATTTTTGGTCACCTGGAAGAAGGACATGACAACGAATCATAAGCCGAGTAATTTGTAGATGCCATTCACCCCAAATAGCACACCAAAAGACCAGCCAGATTAAGGTGTTGTTGACGACACCTTAATCTGGCACATTCGGGGAAAAAAAATAAAAAATAAAAATAATAAATAATAAATATTGTTTTTGAAAACTTGCAAATGAACCCAACCCTTGCTTTGCAACAAAAGACCCGGCATTTACCCAGCATGGATTTTTGGTCACCTGGAAGAATGACATGACAACGAATCATAAGCCGAGTAATTTGTAGATGCCATTCAGCCCAAATAGCACACCAAAAGACCAGCCACCTTAATCTGGCACATTCGGGGAAAAATTAAAAAAAATTAAAAAATATATATACATATATATATTGGAAAACTTGCAAATGAACCCAACCCCTGCTTTGCAAGCAAAAGACCTGGCATTTACCAGCATGGATTTCTGGTCACATGGAAGAAGGACATGACAACGAATCATAAGTTATATGGTCCGAGCAATTTGTAGATGCCATTCACCCCAAATAGCACACCCAAAGACCAGCTAGATTAAACCTTAATCTGGCACATTCGGGGAAAAATAAAATAAAATAAAACAATATATATATTAGAAAACTTGCAAATACATTCGGGAAAAATAAAAATAAAAATAAAAAATGAATGAACCCAACCCCTGCTTTGCAAGCAAAAGACCTAGCGTTTACCCAGCATGGATTTCTGGTCACATGAAAGAATGACATGACAACGAATCATACGTTATGTGGTCCGAGCAATTTGTAGATGTCATTCACCCCAAATAACACACCAGAAGAATAACCAGATTAAGGTTGACGACACCTTAATCTGGCACATTCGGAAATAAAAATTGGAAAACTTGCAAATGAACCCAACCCCTGCTTTGCAAGTAAAAGACCTGACGTTTACCCAGCATGGATTTTTGGTCAAGGACATGACAACAAATCATAAGTTATGTGGTCCGAACAATTTGTAGATGTCATTCATCCCAAATAGCACACCAGAAGACGTTACAAATTTCATGTTATGTGGAGGCTGCAGCTTGCAAATTTAGTCTTCTCTCTTCTCCCCCTCCTATGCTTTACGATAGAGAGGATTTTGTGCAGAGCAAAGGCTAGTGTCTTCATAGACAGGTCTCCCTTCGTTTTGGACTCCGACTCCAGTAGCAGTGGATATTCTTCGTCGGAATGAATCGGCTGTTTTCAAACGATTTATACTAAAGCACCAAATGGCCTCTCCACCTTCTTTGCAATTGGGTGTCAGCATTTCTCTCGACTTAGGATACCTGGTGAAATGACAACCACAACCCTCTGCAGTTGGCAGAGGTTCACTCTGGAGCTTAGAGGATTTGGCAACCACTACTCAAAAATGCTTTTTAATTTTGTATTCAACCATAAACTACATTCATCCATGTGCCATTCGTCCAACATACATTCATCGTCCATTCATCCATTATTCATCCGTCATTCATCCATAACGATGAATTGGTATGCATGTTATACTGGACACTACCCACAGTAATAGGTCCTCTAAGCCGAATAGGTGTCCGCGATTATAGGTGAGCACATCCAAAAGCGTGAGCAGAATTCTGCTCACGGATTCTGCTCACGGTTTAGCAATCCCCTCCGAATTGTGGAGTATATATGTGCTGCAGGTATAGGGGCACACACCCTTTTCGTAGTCCTCCTTAAAATTCTAGGCCGCGTTTTCCAGGCCTCCACGAAATCCCATTTCTTTTTCAAGGACATGTTGTTATTGTCATTCACAGGACGGAAAGCTTTTGCTGCCGCAGGGTGCAACATTCCCGCCGCACTTTTGGCCAGTATATCAACGAGTTGGCCTTTACAGATACGAAGACAAGACAAGACATGTGCCTCCAGATATTTGTCATCACCGACAATCCGAAGTATGTCTACAAATTCTTGCTCCACGGAGGTGTTCACCTCGGCTGGGCACTCGTCGTACGCAAAGTCATCTTCAGCTAGTCTGCCCGTTCCATTTCTGCAGTCCTCATCATCGGCTGTACTACCCAACATCAAGTTCAGTAATCCTCCGTGAATGGTTCCCAAAGTTGTGCCACAAAACGCGCACGATGAGGCCATCCTGCAAGTCAGGGTGAAGCAACTTGAGAACTTGAACCTGATGCTTACACAAGTTTCCCTTCATTGCCCACGGGCACGTGCAAGAAGCCCAATCGCTCGCCGGATTGTAAACAATATATGTTATGCCGGGGTGATTGGTGCTGAGAACATAGGCTGGCTGTCCAGGGCTCTCTGGAAGAGTAACATTGCACGCTGGAATGTCCCGTGCCGTAAGCACCAAACTGGAAATGTACTTTTCTTGTTTGTCATTTTGTATGAACCCGTGCGTCTTCAAATGGATTGCGTACCAGTAGTGTGTTAGCACACGACCAGTCAATTCCCATATAAGCCAGTCCACTCTACGACCAGTCATCTTGCCTTTCCCCATGGCAAGTCTTGCCTTCAGATTTCCATGGTATGCTTCAATGCTGGCATTTGTGTCTTGACTGGCATGAGGAACAAGGCGCGATGTTGTACACCACATTGCTATTTTGGGAGCCCAGTACTGGTCGTATACTGAAGAAATTCCAGATCTTTCGGATATTTCATCCTCATACGATGGATTCTCCTTGCAACCCACCGAAGCACTCTTTTTGGGTTCCGTGGTCCACCTCTATAGTACATGAGATCTCCCATATCTTTCAACAAGTTTGCAGCGGTGATATGATCATTTGTTTTCTTGCATGATTGGTTTGCCCAAGCCTTGCGGACATGTCAAAGGCACAGGAATATGAGTACTCCACGTCAAAAAAAATTATGCACAACATCCATGTGCACATTAGATTCTTGAGAGGGGATTGCATTAGTGGGACTATAATAGCGGACTGTAAGAGTGGACTGTGCCGGCGGACTGTATCAGTGGAGTGTGGCAGTGGACTGGAGCAGCGGACAAATACAATGGAGGGCCGTACTGGACAGTACAATGCAATGACTGGCCAGTGGACTCCCCCAGTGGACTGACCCAGTGGACATCGTTGCCCAGTGGACAATACAATGCACTCCACTTACCAGGACGGCTAACCCACTTGACTTACCAGGAGGACTTCACATTGGACTTGCCCGTCAGGCTGTTCCAGCGGACTCTATGAGCGGAGTGCCAGCAGACTGCCACCGGACTGCATGAGCGGACTGCTAGCGGACTGGTCTACAACAGACTTACCAAATAGCGTTTATTCTGCCTCGACATCGTCCACAATGAAGGCCAGTTCTTTCAATTCTTCACCAATGTGTGGTGCATAGGCGTGGCGGGTGTTCCTGAACTCAGCCGCCTTCCCATGTGAGGCTTTCCATTTTGGGTCTGTATGCTCCATGTTGTTGTAGTACGTGATGACACATATGTCGGGGGTGAGGTAGTTTTGCTGGACCTTGAAACAACATTGACAACCACGCTTATAAGACTCTCCATACTCGGACTTCTATCTCCTTGGGCCTTTATGAGGGTGAGATGTTCCAGCACCCACAAGAGGTCCTCCACGCTTGAGTTTTGGATCCTCCACTATTGCATTGTTGGTGCGCTTGTCATCCTGACCGTAACAGCATTGATACCTGGACATTAAATTCAAAATCGATATCCATCATAGTAGGTGGGAAACAAAAATGGCAACACACATGCAATGATTGTACAAAAGGATTGTGAGGATGGTGCACACATGATACTGTTCAGGAATATGTTGCCTCTGGGCTCTTTTCGCATGCCGGGTTGCACTTTAGTATGGACACTAACCCAAAACTGAGTGGGGTAATCTACCAAACTCTCCTCTCCAAGGATAAAGTCATCAACTCTATCCCACGGTATGCAAGCCTTTTGAACATTCACTTGCACACCCATATACCCATATTGCGTCTCACTCTTCCAAAGGAGGTCCTTCGTGTTGAAGGCTCCTGGTTTTGGTGTTTGCAAACATTGTCGAAGAGGCCGTATAAGCGGGCTTTCCATTTCCAGTCTGTCGTGGCATTCTGCTTGCACATCCATGCCCTGTACAGTGCAGATGGCACGCTTCAAAACCTGTAAGAAACACGCCGCAGTACCCTGGACACGATGGACAATGTGCAAAAGCAACAGTGCGCACATTTAGGGTTTTGGCAAGTGGCAGGCGCCAGGGATAAGGTTTGGGCTTAGGCCCTAAAAATGGAGGGCTCAGATAGGATTTAGGAGCGGACGGTCCAGATCGGGCCTCGTCGGCGGACTGGAAGTTGGGGATCTTGCGCAGCAGACTGGCCTCCAGCGTACTTGGCGAGGAGTGGACTCATGGGCAGCGGACTGGCGGGCAGACTGACAGGGCGGACGTGAGGGGACTGGCACAGCGAACAGGCGGCGGCGGTTGCAGCCGCCGGGGGGGGAGGGAGAGCCGGGCGTCCACCGCTGAGGCCGGGCGTGCGCCATAACGTCGCTAATATTGTAAAATGAGAGGCCAGAAACTGTCAGACGTGGCTAGTTTTGGCGAGTGGGGAACAGCCCTTGAGTCAGCATATTACAGAGAGAAATCGTCCAGTATATACACCAGTTTTGACAGATTAGTATGACATATTCTTCATTGAGGGGGTCTGGATTTAGAAGGTAGTGGATTACCTGCATTGATTCTGCATGTGCCTTGGCAGGGTGCTTTGGCAGATGCTTGTGTTTTGCTGAAGATGAGCACGATGATGTATCAATCTAGGTTTACTCAATGAGGCATGTTGAAGTAAAGTTATATAGTAGGTGGATCATGGGTCACCACACACGAAAAGATTCTTGATAATGTAGAGAGGCATCCCAGAGGGAGTGCTGATCAGCCCAAAAGCAATGGCCAGCATCTCGCTGTGGTCGCAAAGAGCATACTCCTTCGTCTCCTCCTTGTCATACAAAACACATCAGGCACATACCCTGCCTCCTTCATATGCCCAGACAATCTCTTCAGCTCAGCATGAAACCTTGATTTGTGGATGTAATCTGTCTTTTACAACAAATTTATGAACCTGGTTGTTGATCTCAATGTAGCAGCGCTCTGGCTCCTTTCTGACACCTCTGTCCTTCATCATTTTCCGCACCTTGCTTGATCCTCCCATCTGCCAGCCATAGCATAACAATAGCACAAGTTGGAGCGTCTTCTGGATCCCACTTGAGAAGGCATTTTGCCGCACGTTCTGTGAGCCCCACATCGGCATGTAGTTTGCAGGCACCAAGCAAGGACCTCCATACCACGGTATCCGGTTGGATTGGCATTTTGTTCATGAAGTCCTCTGCCTTATCCAATCTCCCAGCACGGCCAAGAAGGTCCATCATACAACCAAAATGCTCAACTGCAGGAGTGAGGCCATGATCTTGACTCATGGAATGAAAGTAGTGACTCCCTTTATCTACAAGACCTGCATGGCTACATGCAGAGAGAAGACATTTAAAGGTGATATTGTTCAGCTTCAAGCCTTCCTGCTGCATTTGTTCAAATAGTTGCAGTGCTTCCAAACCACAACCATGCTGACCATATCCTTCAATTATTGCACTCCATGAAACCACATTTCGTTGCACCATGTTGTCAAACACTCGGCCAGCATTCTTCACACTCCTGCATGTGGCATACATGGCGACAAGGGCAGTGTCCAGAACGATATCTGGTGCAATTCCAGCTTTCATGATGTCGGTATGGACCTCTATTCCTTTTTCCAGGGCTGTTAGGCTGGCACATGCATTGAGAACACCAATGAATGTGACTTTATTGGGAGTCACTCCTTCCTGTACCATTTGCTTGTACATCTTTAAAGCCTCCCTACCACACCCATGCTGAGCATATCCTGCAAATGAGAAGTGAAATGGTACTCTACAGCTTCCTGCGACAAAAGGAAGAAAGAAACAAGAAAGAGGGACGGGCCACAAACAGCCCCAAAGCAAGAGAGAGAGGAGTGACCATGATTAATGTGCGAGAAAGTGCATCTGTTTCCCTGCTTCTACTGTACAGTGGTGCCCGCCCAGTGACATTTGAAAACAAGTCGTTCCAAAGCTTCTCCACATCGGTATGTCGCCTTTTGCGTATATGGTATCCACCACGCCTGCCAACTTTCACCATGCAAACACAGATTGTGCAAACCAGACCGGAACCTTTAGAAACAATAACTTCCTGACGAGCAGGTAATGAGCATGGAGCTAGACTGTGCCTGTCTTCTGGTCAACAAAGCACTTGTGCATCAATGCACGCATGGCTGCCCTATCCTTCCTTGCAGTGCTTTCACAAAGATGTCGTCTGAAGGCCCGCATATCGTAATCCCTCAAGGCTCATTTCACCTCTCCACACTTTTCGAACTCACTGCAGGTGAAATTCAACACAGGTTGAGATACATGGTTGTACGTTTGAGTGTGACTCCATGAAGGCTGAAGGCTGTTCAACTATCTGAGCGTTTGGAACTCTGGTACCGCATCGTTTCGAAAGGGTATCGCAAGTACAACTAGGTCAGATGCTGGATAGAAATGTCTGTGAACCAGAGAATTGGCATGGCCCCCACCTCGTAATACAGGGGCGAGTGTCGGTATGGGGCAGGGCTGTGCTGTTGTGAGTGCATTGCAGCTAGGCCCTGTCCACTTCACGGTCTACCCTCAATCGCGATGCTCGTGGTTCGGGTTACTGGTCCTACCGCCTGCTTGGCTCACCACGGCAGGTGCTTTCTCCATATGCTCTAGGACGTTGATAGGTTTGTTCCAACATGCTCTGAAGGCCCACCTCTCTCGGTGCTACCTGAGTGTCTTTTTGAATTTGATGCCTCACATGGGGATTGGGAAGAAACCTCTGGATTTGCGTTGAAGAGTTGGAGAGGGTAAGCATGTTATTTGTAGGCGCCCACCGCCCTTTCTGCTACTTCCACATTGGCTTCTCCGACTCTTTCCAGGGACGTCAAGCAGGGGTGGCTTCATTGCTTCTTAGCTTGGTCGTGCTAGAGCTTCATTTGAAGTGTGGGCTGCACACTACGTACCCCTTTCGGTGTTCCCCGAACCGTATTGCATTCTGATTTGTTTCGAAAAAAATCCCAACCAATTGTGAGGCAGTGGAGGCGAGTGGAACTGGAAAATGATTATGGGTAGGGAGAAGAGCAAGGAGGTGAGGTGCAGGTGGAGAATATACCTGTGGTCAGATTTAGCAAGGAAACTACCAACACAGTGCACCTCATTGATGTGGGCCGAGATCAGGGATTTGGGTACTCGAAAATTGTTGGCAAAATTCAGCCTCGTGCCAAAGACTGTTACTCAGATGGCCGTGCCCAGCTGGTAAGCTATCGTTTACCCAAAAAAGATTGATAAACCACCATATTCAACTTACCTGGAGTGATAAAGAGACAGATGAGAGCCCCAAGCAGTCCCGTTCCATTTAGTACATGAGAGGAAAAGGGCATATTAGAAGGTATAGTTCAAATTTCTGGATTCCTCAAAAATCTCGCCCACTTCTTCTCAGTTGGTGGTGTGCAGATGTCATAATAGGCAATTCGGGTTGTCTAGGGTAGAGATTGACAATGTTCAGTAATTCCAGATGTGTAGGGATGTGTATGTACAGGTGGTTTGCTGAACTTACGTTTGCGTAGATTGCCAGTTTAGTGATTATGGCACAGGTGGGACAAATCGTCATCACAGGCTGGAGCTGGAGAATCTGGATATGGGGAGAATGGGGCACTGTGTGAAGAAAGTGAAAACAAGTTATGTTCCAGGGCTTCTGGTTGTGGCAGCTTATGTCAATGAAAACGATACTCCAAAAAAATGTGTCAAGGTGAGTAGTACTTTTTCTCGACCTTCAGTCACATATCTCAAGGCGGTGAGGGGAGAAAGAGCATTTCATTCTGTTTTTCTCTTAGCAGCCTTTGTGCAGAGTATCTTTGTCTAACTTACACGACTTTTTGCTTCTTGGTCTCTTCTCTCTCTCTCTGGCCCACTATGAGTATCTTCAATTCCACGTAACCACTACCTACAGCTTTAAGCGACAGGATATTGTTGGTAGACTAGGGCACCTGTCCTGTTGGATGAGATGTTAAGTGTTTGATTTTATAAACTGGAATTGTGGACTTCTGGCCTTTGCAGATTGGCTGACATGCAAGGAAACGTCAAGGGTATTTTTCATTGGCTGATAACTTTGCCTGTTGGGGTGGTAGATATTGGCAACTAGTGGGGTGTGCGACACAATTGGGGAGTCCCTGCAGTATGGGCTAGTGAGAGATGGAAGACAGGTGGTTGTGAGCACGTTGAACTTTGTTGGATTGAAGAATTCAGGTTAACCTTTCTCTAGCCTTTCAGATTCCTCCAAACTGGGCATCCGTGTATGGCTACAAGGCTCTGACAGCCAGGGAGATGACCCATTATCCTTCACACTATTCTACTTCAAAGTTATGCAATTCAAGTTAGTCTGAAAAGGTCATTATTTCGTGAGCGATTATCCTTATCTCAATGCATCCAATAGGGAAACTTTCTTCTTTTTTTTCTTCTTCTCTCTCTCTTCTTCAACCTGGGTAGGTGAGGGGGATGGAGGGCCAGGTTATAAGATTCTAGAAAGCAAACAAGCTGAATCACACCACAAATCTACTCTGAAGTTGTTTTCAGCCTTTGATGATCAAGTGGGATGCAAGGAACACCTCATCACACTCTGGATATTGTGCTGACTTTCAATTTAAGAAGAATTCAAGACAAGCAGGGTTACAGCCTTCAGGAGGGTCCTGAATCTCTTCAATTGATGAGACAATGTTCAAGCACTAGGGCTGCTGAATAAAACCAATTTAGAGCTGGCAAAGTTCTCATGGTCTTGGTTCTTTCATACAGGTGAAGCAAAGAGCATAGCACAACACTGGCAGGAGTTCTTCTCGCACCCTTCACATTGGTGGGATAACAGGTTCAATGAGGTGGACTATCTTCACTATGGACACAAAATTGTTTTTGTAGGAGTGCTTGCAGCAGAGACCTGCATGATGCTGTTTTGTGCACGGGCTTGTCTCTCTGTCCTTGACTTTAATGACAAATTTTCTGTTAAAAAGCAGCAAAGTTATCTTCTCTCTTTCTATGAGTAGATTGCAAGTTCTTCCTGATTTGGATTATGCTTGGAGCTCTCTGATTTGTAGCCTGAGGGTATCGTGGGAAGCTATGGCTTGTCACCTGCCCACTGGTGGTTCTCACAGAAAAGTCCAAGATCACCAGACTTCAGACATAAGCACACAAATGAGGCCCTCCAGATTGATGGTTGGTCGAACCTGCCTTGGGAGAAAGCAGTACCAGCTGCCATGATACAAGGTGAAGCAAAATCCGGTGGTGCGGTCAACAAGAAATCTTCTGTTTGTGGCAGGGATGTGAGGACACTATGTAAGGCTGGACAACTGAAAAAGGCACTGCACATTTTGATCAAACAAGCCATGTCAGCAGACTCCAATACTTATATCTGTCTCTTGCGGGAGTGCATCAGAATGGAAAATCTTGGGATAGGAAAGCAGGTGCACGCCCACATTATTCACAGTGGATTCAAGCCAAACATCTTTATTCTCAGCATCTTAGTTAACATGTATGCCAAGTGCGGAAGCGTGTTGGACGCACGCCTAGTGTTTGACATAATGCCAAAACGAGATGTGTTTACATGGACTATTATGATGGTAGGATATGTGAAGAATGGCTGTGGTAGGGAGGCTTTGATGATCTACGAGCAAATGATACGGGAAGGAGTGATGCCCGACAAGGTCACATTCATTTGTGTTCTCAAGGCATGCATTAGCCTGGCAGCCCTGGAAAAGGGCAAAGAGGTCCATGCTGACATCATCAAAGCTGGGATTCCGCCAGATATCTTCCTTGAGACTGCTCTTGTTGACATGTATGCAAAATGTGGAAGCATGGTGGATGCACGTCAAGTGTTTGACAACATGGCTGAACGAGATGTCGTATCATGGAGTGCAATGATCGCTGGATATGCTCAGCATGGGTATGGTACAGATGCTCTTGAAATCTACAAGCAAATGATACGAGAAGGGGTGACGCCGAACAAGGTCTCATTCACTTGTGTTCTCACTGCCTGTGCCAGCCTGGCAGGTCTTGAAAAGGGCAAAGAGGTCCATGCTGACATTATCAAAGCTGGAATTGTGCCAGATATCATTCTAAGGAATGCCCTCATCGACATGTATGTCAAATGCAGGAGTATGAAGGATGCATGTCAAGTGTTCAACAGCATCTCTAAACGAGATGTTGTGTCATGGAATACGATGATAGCAGGATATGCTCAGCATGGGTGTGGCACAGAGGCCCTATATCTATTTGAAGAAATGCAGCAAGAAGGCTTGAAACCGGATGTGGTCACATGGAGTTCAATGATCACAGGATGTGCTCAGCGTGGGTGTGGTGTGGAGGCTTTCAAGATATATGAACAAATGATGATGGAAGGGGTAATGCCAGACAGAGTCACATTCACTAGTGTTCTCAATGCGTGTGCAAGCCTGGCAGCTCTGGAAAAGGGCAATGAGGTCCATGCTAATATCATTAAAGCTGGGATTCCACTAGATGTCATTCTGGAAAATGCCCTTATTGACATGTATGCCAAATGTGGGAGCATGAAGGATGCACATAGAGTCTTTGACAATATGGTTGAACAAGATGTGGTTTCGTGGAGTTCAATGATCGCAGGATATGCTCAGCATGGGTGTGGTAGGGAGGCCATCGAACTATTTGAACAAATACAACGGAAAGGCTTGAAGCCAGACAGTATTGCCTTTACATGTGTTCTTTCTGCATGTAGCCATATTGGCCTAGTTGATGAAGGTCGTCACTACTTTGATTCCATTAGTCGAGATCATGGCCTCACTCCTACAGTGGAGCATTTTGGCTGCATGGTGGACCTTTTCGGCCGTGCTGGACTATGGGAAGATGCAGAGGACTTCATTAACAAAATGCCGATTGAACCGGATGCTGCAATGTGGGGTGCCTTGCTTGGTGCCTGCAGAATTCATGGTAATGTGGAGTTAGCAGAGCGTGCAGCAAATTTCCTTCTCAAGTGGGATCCACAGAGCGCTACAACTTATGTGCTGCTATCAAACATCTATGCTGCTGCTGGCAGGTGGGATGATACAGCAAAGGTGAAGAAAAACATGCAAGAAAGAGGTGTTAGAGAGGAGTCTGGACGCTGCTGGATCGAGGTGGACAAGCAGGTACATACATTTGGTGTAGAGGATCGATCACATCCACACATCAAGGAAATCCATGTCGAGCTGGACGAATTATCCGGACGGATGAAGGAGGCCAGGTACCTGCCTGAGACACGCTTTTCATTCGATGATTTGGAGGAGCAAAAAGAATTTTCTCTTTGCCACCACAGTGAGCGACTAGCCATTGCTTTTGGTCTGATCAGCACGCCCCCGGGCACACCTATTCGCGTCAAGAAGAACCTTCGGGTGTGTGACGACTGCCACACTGCCAGCAGGTTCATCTCAAAGATTGTTGGGCGAGCACTTGTTGTAAGGGATGCAAATCGCTTTCACCACTTTCAAGATGGCTTTTGTTCTTGTGGGGATTATTGGTGAGACAAAAGTGCATGGAAAGTCTTCCACATCAAATGTCAGGGTGGAGTACTAGTAAGCAGAGAGTTAACCTGGAAGAAATACGTACTTTTGTTGCATGCAGCAGTCAGTACTGCACTCAAGAGGGACCATCAGAATGCACGGATAATTAACAGACTGGCATGTAAGTCACAAAGACTCTCACTGCAGACATGTTGCAAACAGTTGGTATGAAGCTGTGGTGAACTTGCAACATATGATATGTGATACACTCATTTCATTCGCACCAAAGTTGGTAGGTATCAAAGTAATGTCTCATGGTGAACATGGGTTTCATCATTGTAAGAAAAAATCGAAGGACCACTCAAAGGTGGGTGGGTTACTGGACTCTACACGTATCTCGCCACAAAATGAATGTTCATACACTTCTATTTTTCCCATGATATCTGATCCAGCCTGAAAAGTAGGTGATTTGCCAAAAGCAACAGGTAGCTGGTAGCAAAAGTAGCTGATGCATTTGCATCGGACTTCACAAAGAGACCACAATTGCGCTTAGGAAAGAAAGAAGTTGTGGAGCTATGGAATTATGCAGTTATGGAGAATTGGATCGGAATTGTGGCTTGAACTGGCTTTTATGGCCTCTAACACTCTGGTGAGATCCATGGTGCCTGGTTTAGCGCAAAGCAAACTGGAGGCCTGTTTCATGTGGCCATGGTCACGGACTATGCTTACTGTACAGAAGCCGTAAATAGAAGTGATACTCCTGATAAAACACCCATGGAGATGACACGGAGGTACATTTTGACGTGTGCTGGGAAGTGCAGAGACAAGGCTGTGAAGAAGCAGCCGCCCTGTCCTTTGATATTTGGGTTCAGGAGAGAGAGATGATGGCATTTAAAAGGACCTAAGGAAAGAGACATAAAAAATGCAGCAACAAATGATAGTTCACACCCATGCATGATCAATCCTTGAAGCTGGATGATCTTTTCCAATGTATGGAGGAGCCTGCAGTTGCAATTGTTTCTTGTATCAGGGTTGAAAGTACATGGACCAGAATATATTTCAGGTCTCACAAAGAAAACCTTGACACACGTACACACATGTAGTGGGGTGAGATGGATCAGATAGGAACAAAGATATTACATCAACCGAGAGGGTCCATGGGACACAGAAGAACAACACAGTAGAACCACAGAAACCCAGTTGAGTTGAAGCAAACCCAAGATGCCGGAGGAACAAGTGCCTCAGACAGGTAAGCCACTGAGCACTTCAGGGGAGAAGGAGATGCTGGCCCACTCCTCACGCACCTGCACTCATCCTCCACATTTGTGATTCACTGGACTTGAAATCAAATGCAACCCCACCTAACTCCATGCTGCCAGCTGCAGGATCTTTGGGTGCAAGAAGATAATAACCTGGAACTTGTTGATGGAGGCACCGTCACGATAAAAGAAGACCAGCATGCACTTCTCCAGTAGAACGCCCTCCTCCAATGTCATGCCTTCTTACCACTCATTACAAATATTGCCACATGGTTCTCCTCATAGTGCACCCTTATTCATGGTTGCATCCCAGCCAGATAAATTCAACTTCCATTACCTTCACAACCACACAACTTTTTGGGACACAAGTGAAGTATCTACCACCCTAAGCCCATGTGGACACCTTTTAGCACCTGAACACCAACAAAGATGAAAGGAAGAAATTTCCTAGAAAGGGATTCTCCACTTGACTTCAACACCCAGAAAGCTTAGGCAGAGTTGACTGAAGCACCCACATCTCCTCCCATCTGGACAACACTGGTACACTGAAGCCTCCTCCTCCTAAGATTTGTAATAAGGGAGCCACAGGAGGTGAAGAGAGCCTAGTTATTGTAGTTGTAGTGCTGAGATCGTGGCACAGGCCTTTAGAACAAAAGTGAGCGTGACCTTATCAGGTGTCACTCCATTTGCTCATATGTGTCAAAGCCTCACCCATGCTGAGCATATCCTGAGATCATGTCATTCCATGAGGCCTGATACAGCTTTCATGATGTCAGCATGGACCTCCCTGCCCTTTTCCAAGTCAGCCAGGCTGGCACACCCATAAGAATGCTAATAACATGTGTGACCTGGTTTGGCGTCACCCCCTTGTGCATAGATGTGTGAACTCCTATTCTGAGCATATCCTGCAATCAATGCACTCCATGAGACCACATCTCGCATAGCCATATTGTTGACCACTCAAAATGCATTGTTCATGCTCCCGCACTTGACAGCCTTGAGGGCACAAGTAAATGGTACCCTGTCAGGCGTCATCCCTTCTTGCATCATTTGCTCATACATCTCAAAGGGCTTCTCTACCACATTATGTATCATTATGTTCCATGTAACATCATTTTCTGGCATTTTGTTGAATACTAGGTGTGCATCCACCACACTTCATACATGTTGACAAGGGTGTTGAGTATAAAGCTGATTGGTTTGAACCCACTTTAAATAATAAGGTTCTGGACCCGCTTCCCCTCTGCAAGGACTTTCATCTTCATACATGCCTGCAAGAGAAAATTATATATTGTAATCTGCCCCAATCCTTCCTTGGTTCAACATCTGCAGCACCAGAGTCACTCCTCGGAAAGTTTATGACCAGGGCAAATACGTCGTGGGCCTCCTTCGACATCCACAAGTTGAAGGTGGTTGGCATCCCATCACCCCAACAATCTTTGGGATGAGGTTAGTGACCATATAACAGTCTCTACACACCCACTGGGTCTTGCTGACCAAGGGCGTGCTGACCAAAGCAATGGCTCGCGTCCTACTGGCGTGGCAAAGAGAAATTTCTTCAAAAAGAAGTCATCCACATCATGCAATACAAAGGGCATGCACCCAGCCTCCTTCATCTGACCGGACAATCTCTTCAGCTCAGCATGGATTTCTGCAAGTTCTAAATACAATCTGCATTTGCAAATGTCTGCAATTGGAGAATTCAATACAGCTGTTTGACACCTCTATCTGTTATCATCTCCTTACAATTGCTTGGTTGTCCACTTGCCAGCCAACCAGTCATGTATGATGGCAGCGTTGGAGTTGTGCCATCCTGTGAATCCTAGTGAATAAAGCATTTTGCTACACGTTCTGCCCGCTTCAAATCCCCATGATTTCTGCAGGCACCAAGTAGTGATCCCCACAGACGAGCATCTGTTTGGATTGGCGTCCGAATAATGCAGTTCTCTGCCTCTTCCAATTGCCCTGCACGGCCCAAAAGGTCCACCATGCAACTAAAATGCTCCACAGTGGGGGTGAGGCCATGATCTCGACTCATGGAATCAAAATAGTAATGGCCTTCATCCACTAGGCCCACATGGCTACATGCAGAGAGAAGACATGTAAATGTGATGCCATCCGGCTTCAAGCCTTCTTGTTGGATTTGTTCAAATAGTTGGATGGCCTCCTTACCACACCCATGCTGAGCATATCCAGTCATCATTGTGTTCCATGATACCACATCTCGGTGAGCCATACCATCGAACACTCGACGTGCATCCTTCACACTCCCACATTTCGCATACATATCAACAAGGGCATTATTCAGGCTGACATCTGGAAGAATTCCAGCTTTCATGATGTTGGCATGGACCACTTTGCCCTTCTCCAGGGCTGCCATGCTGGCACATGCATTGAGAATGCCAGTAAAAGTGACTTTGTCAGGCATCACTCCTTTCCGTATCATTTGTTCGTAGATGTCTACAGCCTCCTTACCGAACCCATACAGGACATGTCCTGCAATCATGGCGTTCCAAGAGACCACATCTCGTTGAACCATATTGTTGAACACTTGACGCGCATCCTTTAGGCTCCCACATTTGGCATACATGTCAACAAGGGTATTATCCAGAATGATATCTGGTTCAATTCCAGCTTTCATGATTTCAGTATGCACCTCTTTGCCCTTTTCCAGGAAAGCCAGGCTGGCACACACATTCAGAACACAAGTGAATGTGACCTTATCAGGTGTCACCCCTTCCCGTATCATTTGCTCATAGCTGTCAAAAGCCTCCCCATGACAACCATTCTGAGCATATCCTGCGATCATGGCATTCCATGAGACGACATTTCGTTGAGCCATACTGTCAAACACGTGCCGCGCATCTCTTATGCTCCCGCATTTGGCATACATGGTAATGAAGGCAGTGTCCAGAATTACATCTGAAGTAATTCCAGCTTTCACGATGTCAGCATGGACCTCTTTGCCTTTTACCAGGTCTGCCAGGCTCACACATGCATTGAGCATGCACGTGAAGGTGATCTTATCAGGTGTCACCCCTTCCTGTATCATTTGCTCGTAGCTGTCAAAAGCCTCCCTAGCATAGCCATGCTGCGCATATCCTGTGATCATGGCATTCCATGAGACCAAATTCCGGTGAGCCATGGTGTCAAACACTTGACAGGCATTCCTTATGCTCCCACCTTTGGCATACATAGCAAGAAGGGCAGTGTCCAGAATGACATCTGGCGTAATCTGCGCTCTGACAATGTCAGCATGGATATCTTTGCCCTTTTCCAGGGCTGGAAGGCTGGCACACGCATTTAGAACACAAATGAACGAGACCTTATTGGGTTTCAACCCCTCCTGTATCATTTGCTCGTAGATCTTCAAAGTCTCCTTACCAGATCCATGCTTGGCATACCCTGCCATCATTATATTCCATGTAGACACATCTCGTTCAGGCATTTTGTCAAACACTTGCCGTGCATCCTCCAAGCTCCCACACTTGGCATACATGTTGACAAGGGTATTGAGTACAAAGATGTTTGGCTTGAGTCCACTTTGGATCATGTGGGCGTGCACATGCTTCCCCTCCGCTAGGCCTTTCCTCTTGATGCACTCTTGCAAGAGACTGCCATAAGTAATGGAGTCTGCCGAAGTGTCTTGTTGGTTCAAAATGTGCAGCGCCTTTTTCAGATGTCCTGCCTTCAATAATGTCTTCACATCTCCACAAGTATTACATGAGTCCTTATTGACTCCCTCTCTTAGTCCTCTTTCAAAAGAAGCGATTATGGTGGAGCTGCCTGATAAAAATAAATGTGCCTGATTCAATGCTGCCATCCTGCACAATTGGGATTCGTTGTTATAAATCTTTCATCTCAAAATTCATGTAGTGAATCTGGAAGCTCCAACATATTCAGTGGAATATCACCTCATGAGGACAGGCTCCTTGCGACAGATTGACAGGGTTTAACGAAGGGTTTTAACCATTCGAAACCAGAGCATGGAGGTCAAAATGTTTGAAACAGGCCTATCAACTGTGAGACACCAGCTGTGACACCTTCATCGTGCCAGTTAAATATGCGATTACTTTCATAATGAAAAAAAGATACAACGTACAACATTTGTCAACTCCCTGTTGGGGCCCCCAACACACAGAGTTCAGGCTCCACTTCTGTTTGAAGGCAATCAATATCCCCTCACCCTACTCGGGATAAGCCGTAAGCATTTTAGTGGAGTTGTAGGCAGAACACCCCATGCACCGACGTAACACTTTGTTGTACAAGACCAAAATATTATGACGCGATCAGGTGTGCTACGATCCCTCATGTGGTCGGGAGATATACAACTGCCAAAAAGGAGAGAATCTCGTACTGAAAGCGGTTCGGCGAAACCGCTACCCCAGGGATTGCCACAGACTTCTGCTGACCTTCTTCCAGCTCCTCCCACTGCCCGTCTACCCACACACGTTCCTTGTGGCAGCAATTCACAGTGTGTCGTCAATGGTTTCGTGCTTGACCTGTGCTCCTCTGAGATTAGCATCCACCCACATTCCATCCCTGCCTCCGCACCAAAGCTCACGCAACTCATCATCAGACAGCTCAATAAATGTCCACCACTTGATTCACGGCAAACCCAAGTCTCAGTTTCCTTTCTGGTTTTCAGAAATGCAGCGAGTACCACTGAAGAAACTACGAAGGCCACAATTTGAACACCCTTTGTTATAGCAGCAGTTCTCTCCTCACCCAACACTATAGTTTTGCAGCAACGGACTTGACCGCCTTCACTAACTCCTTCCCTAACTTACTGCGAAGCTTCCCTTCAAACCCACCTCGCCATGGCTGCCATCGATTGTCCCTACGCAGCAGCCTCGCTTGGTTCCAAGAATCTGAGGAGAAGCCAAGCCTCGGATCGGCGGACAAACTTCATCCATCCCCGCCTCCTTCAGCCGCTGTCTCTCCGCTCTGCACGTGTACTTCTGGAACAATCGACCTGTGTTCTTCTTCCTGCAGCGCTGGGAGCTGGAAATGTGAAGAATGGAGATGGAGATCGGAGTTGCTTCACTGAGAAGCAATTCAGTTCGCTAACTCGCTGCGACTGAATCTTCGAGTGCGTCCCTTCCCCCGGCTCTCTCGTTCCCGAATTTCCGCTGGTGTTTGAACCTGGCCATTTCAAAGTTTAGTATTCAAGATTGTCTCAGCAGTCAAGTATCTGTCACCTACCCCGCCTCAGGTTTTGGCCATGGCAACACGGACGAGTCTTTCAAATCCTAGCTCAATGGCAATTGGAACGCTGACCGGTCATTATTCGTCTGTAGCCGCAAGGAAATCTCCAGCTCTGGTTGCTGCTACAATCAGACATAAGCCGTTGAAGTCTCTTGCAGCTCTTTCTGGTTTCACAACCATAGGGAGGGTGTTTTGTGACGCCGGTGGAGGTGGGAAGCCTTCGCTGGCCTCTGTTGCAAGGTGTCTGGCTGGCAGCAATGTCGGTCCATGGCAAGCTTTTGTAGGGTTTAGGCCTCAACGGGTTGGAGGAAGAATACATTTGGAAAAGGTGGTATTTCCAGGCAGACGAGCGTTTTTGGCAACACCACCTCGCGCTGAGGCGCGAAGTTCGTCGGGGGTAAGAATCAGCACTGTCATCCAAAAACCTGCACCTTATATGTAGGTGTGCGCCAAGGTGTGCGCACGGGGTGAATAGAATTACGTCAGACACCTTCTTGCAACGTATCTGGTATGCCTGATTGTGGTCTCGTTTCTAGTTTCCCCTTTTGTCGAATGTCTTCAGTCGGAGTATAGGTACATATCCCTTATATATGTAATTCAAGTACCGGAGGGTTGAATTTTTATCCTGGGCTTTTGGAGGGGGATGCTATTTGTACTCTGAGTTCCCTGGGATGGTGCAGTCAATTGGATACCACCTTCAGCCACCCCTGTTTTGTCTATTCTAATGCAATCCTTCAGGAATGCAGTGTGACATGAGGAATGTCCTCTGCTGTTTTAGCCCTCTAGCTGAAAGCGAATGTGGCTGGTAGTGGCTACCGCAAGGTTAGTAAGGAGAAAGGGGAACAAGATAGTTCATACTATGAAACATAAGGGGAACTTGCGGCAGGATTTTTCTCTTAAGTTGAGTTTGGCCCACAGTCAAAGCCAGAACATGGAAACTTTGCCAACATGGTATTTGGATGTGCAGATAAATCAAGGAGAATTCACAGAGATGGCTTGGCAGGCTATTGTAGCCTCACCGGAAGTTGCCAAAGAAAGCAAGCAGCAAATTGTAGAGACAGAACATTTGATGAAGGCTTTGCTGGAGCAACGAAATGGGCTAGCACGGCGAATCTTTGCCAAAGCAGGAGTTGACAACACATCTCTTCTGCAATCAACTGACCGGTTTATTCAGCGCCAACCGAAGGTTCTTAAATAACTTTGGAAAGCTAGAAAGAGATAGCATTTGATGAAGCCATATGTGACACAGTGGAATGTGCTTGTCAGAATGCGCCTTCTTAGTGCTTGGTTGAAGTTTGGAGGTTAGAGCCCCAGGTTTGCAAGACAAGTATAGGGATTTGATTGTACATCAAATGGTGATTGCACATCAAATGGTGATTGTGTTGAGATGGAGTTGCACAAGTTGGAAATTATTGGTAGACATGCCAAAAAAAAAATTTGGTCATTCCGTTTTCTATTCTTTTGTTTTGCTTGTATGTCGTTTAGATTTTATTAGGTGAAGCTTGGTCTTGCTGGGAGGTGTGTCTTGGTAATTTGGTCTTGTGCTTCCATTTGGAACAATTTGGAAACTAGCAGTTATTTTATGACATGAAGTGCCTGATGTTCCCCAGGTTACAGGGGATACAAGTGGATCGATGTTGGGTCGTGATTTGGAGGCCTTAATAGACAGGGCCCGTGGCCACAAGAAGGAATATGGTGATTCATTTGTTTCTGTGGAACATTTGGTGCTTGGATTTGTCCAAGACAAACGTTTCGGACAGCAAGTTTTCAAGGAGTTCCAGTTGTCAGCCAAAAGTTTGAATGCTGCCATTGAAGCCATTCGAGGCTCCCAGAAGGTCACTGACCAGGGTATTCTATATCCCTTGTGCTACTTCTACCAAAATTGTTCTATGTGCGTTCTATTCACTCCTGTATAGCCCAGCAATAACTCTTATTTGAGAGAATGTATGAGAGGTTGATTGCCTTAGCCTTGTGGCCGTAGACCTGCACCTAGTTTCTAAACAGTGGGTGGAGCATGGGGACTTCTGGGTAGGTCCCCCAGCCCAGTGCTTTTGCAGTCGAAAGGCACTTGAAGTAAAGAGTTCTGATGGGATCTGCTGTAGTAGTCTTGGTATGACAGCACCATTCTTATCTAGAGAGACAATGTACTCATGAGATGTCAATTGCCATAGCCCTGTGGCCATCGACCCTGTGCCCAGTTTGACAGAACAAGACACTATCTGTGAGGTCACTCCGTGACATTGGTATAAGCAATCAATATGGGCTTTCCAGATATCCTCTACAAAGCCCTTGACACAAGCATCAATCGGCTGTGCGTGAGCTGCCCAGCAATGAGAAGCCCACAGGACCAGAGAGAGAATGTACTCATGTTTGCCATAGCCAGGGCCAGAGAGAGAGAGGGTGAGCGAAGCATGCTTGGCCATAGCTTATGTGTCAATATTGTTTTTTGGGTGGTGTGGATGGCCGGCTCAGATCCAGAGGGCAAATACGAAGCACTGGAAAAATATGGCAAAGATCTGACAGAGATGGCACGTCAAGGAAAATTAGATCCAGTTATAGGCCGTGATGATGAAATCCGACGCGCTATTCAAATCTTGTCAAGAAGAACAAAGAATAATCCAGTGCTCATTGGCGAGCCAGGTGTAGGCAAAACTGCAATTTCTGAAGGGTGTGTGTCCTTAAACAGACCCAATACTTTTTGAGGTTGACCCGTCTGGAACTGTCAGCATGAGTATACTCTCAAGAATGTCCTTGCTGTAGGGTGACCACAGACCCCTCTACATTTATGATGTATAACAACACATTCCACAGCACCATAGTTGTTACAAATCTGAACCCACATATAAGTGATGTTTTTCATTAACTGACTTCCAGTTCGTGTGGATGAGCAGGCTGGCCCAGCGTATTGTACAAGGAGATGTTCCCCAAGCTCTCATTAACCGCAAGGTTTGTACTGATCTGCCTGGCACTTGGCATTCATCTGGCATTGGTGGTTCTTCAGAATTTACATCATAGAGAGTGTTGTGTCTAAACACAATCATGGATGTTTTGATGTATGTCAATAAGTGCAATGGAGGGTATCTGATCAAGATTTGTTTGCCTTGTGGCAATAAAACCTGTGGAAGATGAATTACGCTGAGATCAGAAAATGTACTGCAGTTGATATCTCTGGACATGGGGGCATTGATAGCGGGTGCCAAGTTCCGGGGGGAGTTCGAGGATCGATTAAAAGCAGTGCTGAAGGAAGTCACTGATTCTGATGGTCAAATCATTTTGTTCATTGATGAGATCCATACGGTGGTTGGTGCTGGTATTCCCCTCCCTCTCTTCCTGGCAATGAAAGTTCTATTGATGTTCCTAACATACACTCTGCTGCTGATGAAAAAGCGGTTTCACCTTTTCCTCTCAATTCGTGAAGCATAAGTGGGATGCATAGTAGCTGAAGAGACCTTTCGTGTTGAATGTCTTAGTCATAGGTGCTTACCCTTGAACAGCAAGTGCCTAAAAGGCAACTTGTGTGCCTGGTACTCCAGTCCCGAGAGTCAGCCTTCAGTGACACTAAAGCCTCCTACCCCTCTCTCTCCTCCCCTGACTGTCCTTTCCAAACTGGTGATGGAATCCATCCTTCGCATTATGCTGCAAGCGAAGTCTTATGGGTATATCTCTTTCTGTTTATGTAGTAGGTTCATGTGTAGCTCTACTTCTTAGTGATCCTCTATTCACGAATATTGTCAAACAGGATACGAGTGTTGTGTTTCTCCCTCAAAATGATGAGGTAGCATTAGGATGGCCTGGATACATGTGTGATTTGTTTGAGGTGTTGAGTCATGTTTGGTAAGGACTCCTTACTTCTCCAGTGCCAGTAGTTTCAATAATTCAGTTCTCATAATTAGAGTGTTGTGAGCATTCCAGGTGCAACAAATGGTGCTATGGATGCTGGGAACCTCTTAAAACCTATGTTAGGGCGCGGAGAACTGCGGTGCATTGGCGCAACTACACTTGATGAATACCGAAAATACATAGAAAAGGATGCTGCCTTAGAACGACGCTTTCAACAAGTGTATGTAGACCAACCATCTGTAGAAGATACGATCTCCATTCTTCGGGGGCTTCGTGAGCGGTATGAGCTGCATCATGGCGTTCGAATTTCCGACAGTGCCTTGGTAGAATCTGCTATGCTAGCAGACCGCTATATCAGCGACCGGTTTCTCCCTGATAAAGGTTCTATCTCGCTCCTCTTGGATGTTGTTCTTGTCAGTTCAATAGGCCCTTCAGGCCTCCTATGGACATAAATATTTGCCTCTCTATGTTGCTTTTTCCCCTTCGAAGATGGGCTAACTTGAGGTTTATTATTTCACAGCTATTGATCTGGTAGATGAAGCTGCGGCAAAGCTAAAGATGGAGATCACTTCAAAGCCCACAGCGCTAGACGAGATTGATCGGTCTGTACTCAAATTAGAAATGGAGAGGCTTTCACTGAAGAATGACACAGACAAAGCATCACGTGACCGCCTAGATCGCCTAGTAACAGAACTGGAGTTGTTGAAGACGCAGCAGAAAGAGCTAACTGATCAGTGGGAACATGAGAAGTCAGTCATGACTCGCATTCAGTCAATCAAAGAGGAGGTACTATGATGTGTTTTTATCCATTTTAACACGTCCAGTCCTTATTGTGCAGTCAACATTGTATTTCTTCCTTTTGCGCTCGAGTATAATACTATTTGTCTGCATCACATGTTAAGTTACTGCCATCACAGTATTTGGCCATGGAAATTGTCTGACAAGTCATAATAGCTCCATCTGTGCTTTCTTGTGCACTTGTGTGATTCTGGATTGCGATGGATCTGTGAATCCATCAAAATCTCCCATAATATAACTCACTTAATGGGTGTGTACAGGTGGATAGAGTGAATTTGGAGATACAACAAGCAGAGCGTGATTATGACTTGAACCGTGCTGCTGAGCTGAAGTACGGCAGTCTAATGACCCTGCAGCGGCAGCTGGAAGCTGCCGATCAGGCTTTGACAGAATACCAGAACAGTGGCAAGTCAATGCTTCGGGAAGAAGTTACTGGAAGTGATATAGCTGAAATTGTGAGCAAATGGACAGGGATTCCCATCTCGAAATTACAACAGTCTGAGAGAGAAAAACTCTTACATCTTGATGATGAACTCCATAAACGTGTCGTTGGACAAGATCCTGCTGTGAAATCTATTGCCGAAGCAATCCAACGGTCAAGGGCAGGACTCTCTGATCCGAATCGGCCAATTGCTAGCTTCATGTTTATGGGTCCTACTGGAGTGGGCAAGACAGAACTTGCTAAGGCATTGGCATCTTACCTTTTCAACACAGAAGAAGCCTTAGTCAGAATAGATATGAGTGAATACATGGAAAAGCATGCAGTTTCACGACTCATTGGAGCACCTCCTGGGTATGTAGGTTATGAAGAGGGTGGGCAATTAACCGAGTCGGTCCGTCGGCGACCCTATTCCGTTCTTTTGTTTGATGAGATTGAGAAAGCTCATTCAGATGTTTTCAATATCTTCCTACAAATTTTGGATGATGGACGGGTTACAGATTCACAGGGCCGGACTGTTAGTTTCACCAACACAGTAATAATCATGACTTCCAATGTGGGGTCTCAATATGTGTTGAATGCCAACTCCACTGGCAACAGCAAAGAGGTGATTTACGAGGCTATGAGAGCTCGGGTTATGGAGGCAGCAAGAATGACGTTTCGCCCCGAGTTCATGAATCGGATAGATGAATATATTGTGTTTCAACCCCTTGACCGTGAGCAAATAAGCAAAATTGTGACACTTCAGGTATGCAAGTTACCTTCACCTTCTTGATGAGTTGTGCTTGTTTAACTTGATTTTTATCTCTTATTGTGATGAAATGGCATAAAGTGGCAAGTAAGCAGGACTATCTCCCTCATCATTAGTTCTGGCAGTATCGTCTCTCGGCTGTGCTGATCATGGCATTTGCTTGTTTTCCCTGGTTGTCTGGTCATATGTATCTTTCTCATGTTTTGGGATGGGCAGGAGGGTTGATTTTGATTCAATAAACTCCACTCGTTTTCTATCAGTGGTTGTCACAATCCGTATGTTATGAATCAAACTGTTTTCCTATCAATTGTTTCCAACTGTGAGTACCTCCACATGCTGCTTGGCATGAGGCTCAGCTGTCTGGACTCCGATCCACCATGGTTGTGAGAGATCTTGCCCATTTATAACAGTTAGAGACCTGTGCAAATTGTGCTTGGGTAAGAACAATTGATGCAATTCATTCTTTAACTTTCCTACTCCATGCAGTTCTTTCGATTGTTGGAATTGGCTGATTATATGATGCTGGTGTACTTTCTGCAGGTGGAAAGGGTACAGAAGAGACTGACTGACCGTAAGATCATTCTCCGGGTGAGTGAAAGTGCGATTCAGTTACTAGGTGAAATGGGTTATGACCCAAACTATGGAGCACGACCTGTCAAGAGGGTTATTCAACAATATATAGAAAATGAGCTTGCAAGGGGGATCTTAAAGGGAGAGTTTAGGGAAGAAGATACAGTTGTGGTGGACACCGAGGTCATTCCTGGTACTACACTCCCACAGCACAAGTTGACTTTCCAGAAGCTGCAACGCCCAGTGAGTTCAGACCAGGAATCAGATGTCAATCCAATTGCATATGCTCAGGGTCGGTAGTGGTAAAAAGTGCCAGGACATACTAGTATATTGCTAATACTAGTATCAAGTCGTTGTTTCCATAACAAACAAATCCAGAAAAAGAGGGAGAACTCTGGACTGGAGTAGAGTTGGTGATGTGTCTGTGCAATGACTAAAATTTCAAAGAGGAGAGAACAATCCAGAAAAGCATAATAGTCCATGATGTGTTGACATGCCCTAGCAAAACATGTACTAAATCTGTAGATTCTGTTATTATAGCTAAGAATAAGTGCTCAGGATGACATCTGGTACAAATGCCCGCTTGGAAAATCTCACTATGGAACTCTTTGCCCATTTTCCAGGGCTTCAAGCCTTGCACATGCATTGCAGGCACAAACAGACTCGATGTGGTTGGACTCCCGGCTCTTTCCGTCTCACCTGCTCATGTCTCCAAAGCATTCCTACCATGTTTGGTAAATCCTAGCATCATTATATGCACTTGATCAAACATCATTGAGGCATCTGTTGATTACTTAAAAGGTGCAGAAAACACCAGCCAATGATGACGTAATTGGGGTTAAGCCACCGATTCAGCTCAAACAGGGATGGTAATCTATGCCCTCTGCAACCCATGAAAACCCACCATTCTGCTGAACATCTGTGAGTAGACTAGGACGTGGAAGAAACGTGTTACAATACCCAAGCTTTTTTATACCTTATCACTTCTTCCACCTTGCTGCATTGAACTTCAACTTTTTCCTTATCTTTTGCAAACAAGAGTATCCATCGATTCATCAAAGAAAAAATTAGGGAATAACTTTTGATAAGAGTCGCATTTCCGCACATGCACGTGCGCATCTTTGAACATGGAGGGCCAGTAATATCCTGCCCTTAAAGCTTTCTGCATTGTGAGCCGCCCGGCAAAGTGTCATCCACAACAAGACTCTAAAATCTTGGGAACCTCCTCTGGGGTGACGCATCGCCTCAAGAGTCCATCCAATCCCCTTCTTTAAAGTTGCCCTCCCACAAGAGCAAACTTCATGTTGCGCAGTCGTAACCGTCGTCGCGCACGTCAATCCATTCTTGGGGGAAATTCTAGGGTGCTCAAAAATTGAGCAATGTGCTCATACCATGGAGGGACTGTCTCTATGGAGAACAAGAATGCGTCCGGAAAATCATCGTCAATAGGCTCATCTCATGTTTTCTCCGACAATCAGGAAAGGTCATTGGCCTGAGCATTAAGCCTTCCAGGCTTGTAAACTACCTTGTAGTCAAATTCTTGAAGTAGAATAGCCCACCTGGCTATTCTTCCCGTCATAACCAGAATGGATGACGTTCACTTCGATGCAATAACATAGTAATTAAATGCTACACCATGGATCTACGTAGATCCAAGGTTCAGGATTGAACACTACGCCCGCCTTTCAATCCAGGGGTCCCATTGCAGTGCAGTGAGCGTATGAAACTTTCACAAAGATGGATCCCATCATAAAAAGAAGCATCACCTTTACACGGTCCAAACCAAAGGGTGCAAGTTTCACTACAACAGGGTGACCCTCATATGTGCCACGTATGATCCGTCCACTCCAACCTATCGCAAAGGGATGCGCTTCCAAATGCAAATGTTCTGCAGGAGTCTCCCGCAAACCATCATACCCGCTGCGGCTCCTGTAAGAAAACACATGCACCTTGTATTGGCAGATCATATGAATAGTAGATGGATGCTAAACCATGCCACATGACTATCCATTGTTACATCATTTAACTATCAGGACTCACAACTTTACCATGAGTGTTCAAAACAAACAATGACACTTACCGAGTAGTCATAGGGTGAGGTCCCACATCATTTGCTTTTCTTTTTCCTTGTGTATGAATAATCATGAGTATCCTGGCTCTGGGAATTGTCCCTGAACTATCTTGACCAAAGTCTTGATAATTGACTTTAGGAGATTCTTTCCCTACAAAAACACAACCCCATTAGCACCTGGACACCTGCAACATTATTAGTAAATAATGCTTTCATTCAATCGACATTGCACAATACTTCAGAACATGCCATTAAAAAAAGAAAAAAAAAAACCATTACCTTCAGAACAGGCCATTACCTTGATCTGGCTCTTCAAACACTTGCAGGTCATGGGCTGCTAGATTCAAGACGTAGCCAAGTGCGCCGAGAAATTTATCACTTGCACAGGGTATGGCTTTAGATATCTCGAAGGTATTCCCCACGCGACGTACAAAATACGACAAGTCAAACGATGAAATTATTCCATAGCCCAAACGCATGTTTACCAGGTAAGTGTAGATCTGGCAAACAGTCCTGGCCAAAGCCTCAGATCGAGGGGCAGGCAAAGGCCCAGAAAAGTCCCTCCAAGCATCAACCAAGTTTGGACATTGCAGATGCACATCTGTCCTAAATGTAGATGGTCGCTTCATCTCGACAACTAAGAAGGGTCAACCGTCGAGCGATAGCACTAGGTCAGAACGGGAAACTTTGGCAGATGCCAATGATAGAGCTCGTTCGTTTGGATCCAGAGTCCTCAAGGATGAGGAGCTTGAGTAAACCTTGGTTTGGACGGTGAATTTGTCGCCAAGAACGAGACGACCCACTTTATTTAGGACATTCCAATAATGATGTTGCACGATTCGCCAAAATAAAAATAATATATATATAATTTTGGTTATTGCGACGTCCCGGCGTCGCAAGCCAAAAAAAAACTGTCACAAGCCTCCGTGGCGACGCACCTTGCGACAGCTGGGCCTCGCAGCAGGGGCCCTCTTTTCCCCTTCATGCCACCTTGTGACGGCTGGGTGTCGCAGTGGGGGATTGCGACGCCGGGGCGTCGCAAAAATGCACCGCGGGGGCGCCATTGCAGGCTGAGTGCCGGGCGGGGCGTGGGGGCGCGGCTAGGGTTGCTAACCCCTCCCATTTGCTGTAGTGTTATCTCCTCTTCCAGAAGGGAACGACTATCCTTGCACTTGTCCATCACGCCAATGGGGGTGATTAGAGTGGACCAAAAACGGCAGATCATGAGTACATAAAGAGTACATAAAGAGTACATAAAGGAGGATGTAGCGAATCCTCACCATCGGATTTGCTTCAACTGACAATCTTGACCGTCTATTATTGACTGTTAAAATCAAGATTTTTAAATTGCGATAATATCAATTCACAAATGTTTTTTTGAAATTTGATCATAATCAACTCTGCATTTATAGTGAATGAATGCGTCTAATGAAAGAAGTTTTGTTATTTCAAAAGAATTTAGTCATAAAGGACTTTATGAAAATAGCTATTTTTTAGGCTCAATATAGTACATAATATTTTTTTAATTTCATATTTTTAAATGATAGTTTTCATTCCAGATTCCTCATTCTCCAAAGCAAGGTTGAGAGAGTCCATTTTCTTGACTTTGTTCTAACTCCTATATTTAAAAAGTCCATAAGGTCTTTTTCTATGGACTGTGACAATTCCTTATGGATTTTTTAAAAGTCCATAGCATCTAGAGATTCTGGTTTTTGATAATGAGATTTAAAAGTGTGAAAGTATATATAGATGAGCCTCTATATATTAGTCCATTTTTATTGATGGCATTGTCATGTAGGAGTATGATAATTTACCACTATTCTATGTCTGGGAAAAAGAGTGTTGTGACAGCAAAAAATGGACACTGTAGGCTGCAATCACCCATGGGGAAGAGGGGAGCAGCAGAGATGATGAGTCGGGGCAAAGATAGGCAAAAGAGTCGAGCTCCTCTACCACAATAAGAATAGTTACCATCAAACTTTGCGTACGACAGATGGCGAACGTAATATCAAATCCACGAGCATGAGATGTGAGGACGGACACATGCAAGCGTGATCGAAGGGCATGATGCAGAAATGAAGGGAAGCAAGCATTCACCAGCCCGACCTTCGTTTGCAAGAGAGAATAGAAAGCAGAAGGAAGAACAAACGCAAACACAAACCCCAACCCTAACCTTGTTTGGCAGACGCTAAGGCTCCACGTCTATTAGTCCCTAGCTTCAATATGGGACCTATAACCTGTCAAGTTATTATACCACTAGTGTGATGTTAACTAGGAAATAATTAGCTTTTATATATTGACATTTGGGATTGACCCAAGTGTCAATCCAGGGGCCAATACATGTTTGGGCACCTGCCGTTGTTATCTTCACGGTAGATCGCGGTGGGCTCATCTTTCTCGAGTTGAGCCTCACCGCGTCTAGCTATGGCGCCGTAGTGTGGATTCCCCATGACGTGGGATGCACTTGGTTCGACTTAATATATGCGTGATGTTTTCATGTGCGAGTGTGTGAGTTTGAGAGAGCTTGTATGCTTGTATCATTCCTTTTCTTATCACTCGAGAAAGATCAGCTCGAGTCTGTGAGTGCCAGGTTCGAGTTAGTTGTAGCACTTGTGTTTTTAGATCATGAGAAGCGGTTCAGCCTAGAGTGCAGAGAGCCGTGCATGAGCCTATCCAAAGCAGATAGAGTGCAAAGGCGAACATGTTGCAGGTTTGCCATGGATAGAGAGGCGGGTAGCCTATGTTGAAGAGCGGCGTTGCATAGCTCAACGCTATGGCAACCAAGTTTGGGCTTCTAATGTTAAGCGGAGGAAATGCTGGTCACGAGTGGGCGAACTGATGGTCGTCTTCTTCAGCCGCAGGCCGAGTTAAGGAGCTGCTGAAATGTGGGCTGCGCATGGGAAGTTAGCATGTTGCAGGTTGGAGATGATATATGATCAGCTCCAGGTATCTGCTCGAAACGAGTTGTTGCAGGTAGATGAGGAGCAGCCAAATGGCGGAGCTGCGAGGGGATGCATCGCAGCCTGTTGGGAGCTGCAGCCCCAAGCTCATGAAGAGATATGAGTGAAGAGAGGGGGCTGGTCCCTCTTGTGTGCAAATCAGTACACTTGTAAAGCATGTGCTGAGTTGGAGTTTCAATCTGAAACTCAGCAGTGTAAGGGCTCTTGGAGTGGCAAAAGCGAGGCTGGAAAGGCAACAACGAGGCGCCCTAGAGCCAAGGGAGATGCATGAGAAGTGCAGGTGCACCAAATTTGTAAATGTGTGTATTTTTAGATTTGTTTTTGTGAGCTTCATGAAGAAAATGGAGCTTGTTGGGCAGCATATAACTTGCTTGTTGAGTTGGAGGCACTTCTAGTGGCCCATGAGAGCTCAGGAGTGCAGGGCGACGGGGCTGATGGCTCCGCAGAAGCCATAACTCGTCGGCAGCAGGTGCTGGAGCAAACCCCAGCTCAGGAACGCCCGGGAACTCATGGGAACTCGTTGGAGTTCTAGAGAACGCAGGGAATAGTGGCCGTGATGGGCCGTTGGGGCGGTATCACGAGATACCACGAGCCCAGGTCGTGATGGTGACCGTGACCGTTGACCGTGACGTTGGAAGTCGTGGTGCGGACACAACGGGTGGGCACGGTGACCAGATCGGGGGATGGTGGGCCGTGAAGGATCGTGGGAGTGGTACCACGGGGTATCACTGGGCAGCCCGTGGCCAACGAGTGCCTAGGGTGGGCCGTGAGGAGTCGTGGCGGTTGGAGCCACGGAAGGCCGCGAACAGTTAGAGTGAAAAAAAAAAAAAATTAATTAATTAATTAATTAAAAATAAATAAATAAAATTCACTCGTTTCGTGGGACCTTGATGGGGAGGCTGGGCTCTGAAGAACAACGGTTTTGAGCTAGCTGATCCGGCAAAAAAGTCGGAATTGCCTCCCTGTTGCGTTTTAACAAAGGGGATTACTTCCCTGTAGGTAATCTTTTCTGGTTTTCAGCCCAGTTCTTAACTATGGGGGAGACCAGCCTGCAGGTAATTCCTTTGGACATAATGTTGTTGGGGCCTATATGTACCTCTATTTGCTCCATTTTTGAACCTTCAGTGAACGGTGTGGTTTCCTGAGGTGGTTCCATTCGGAGGAATGGCTGGTGGACGTAAGGAGGCACTGGCGGACCCTGTGGAGGCTTGCATAGGGCCTTGGAGGCCAAGTTTCATGAGCTCGTGGAGGGCGGTTTGAGGAGTGTCTACAGGATGCTCTCATGGTCATGCAAGTAAGAGAAGAGAGGAAAAAAGAGGGTGTTGGGACGAGAGCGTGCTGGGGATAGGCATTGCTTTAGCTTCCCTTCCTCGTAGCTTTCCACCTTCTCTGTAGGCCGAGACCTTTCCGTAGGTGGAGGCAAGAGTCAGTCCGGGTTTAGGCTGGGTTGCAGGAGCGACACTGTGGAGAGATTTTTGGTGTGGGGGAGTTGTTGTTTTCATTCTTGTTTTTTGGATCCCCTCCACACCTACATGCTTGATTGTGCGCCATGCTAGTTTTGTGTGGACGCTTGATTTTATAGGTGGTGGACTCGGGCTTGATCGCCGATCCCACCCTAGAGCATGTTGTCGATGGTGAGGCTGGGTTGATGACCAGTCAGACCATCTTTGTTTCTCCTGTGGTGAGGTTAGAGGTGATGACCGGCCAACCATAGGAGTGCCTGCGGTGGATGTAGGTGCAGGTGCAGGCTATGTTAGGAACCTAGTATTCCAAACCATAAGCCGCATCAGGTTCTCTACCCGGTTACCTTGTGGAGAGGGGGTTAGAGACAGATTCATGACCGGTTGAGTGCCAGTTTGTCAACACGGAGATGCCACTAGTTGCTGGGGAAAGTGCCGGTACGAGCATTAGCGATACTAGCGGGTGTACGAGACGAGGTGTGCGGTTTAGGCCACCTTCACCTCCTGTGTCTTCTACGGAAGGTTCTGATTCGGATTGTGAATCAGGAGGACTCACACCGGCGGTGCAAGTTGTTTCCTTGCCATTGTTGTGGGACACGATGGAGGAGATGTATGGAGCCACCAAGGGGCCACGAAGGTACTATGGGGCAGTGGGCACCATTGAGTTGGATGATTTTATCCAAGAGTTTGATAGTTGGTGTGACTTGCAGCAAATGCGCTGTCAAGTTAAATAAACACAGTGTGAAACTAACTAGAATAAAGCTAGTTATTTGTATTTAACACTTGGATTTAGTTCAAGTGTTAAGTCAGGTATCAAGTTTAGTTTGACACCTGAACTGTCTTATCTTCACGAGAGCGTCAGTCGTGCGGCTCATCTTCCTCGAGTTGAGCCTGCACGACCGAGCTCCTTCACGCTTTAGAATCTGAGTGTGCTATGTAGGGAGAATAGGTTGTTGTGGGGTGGAGTCCCCATAGCTTGGGGTGCCCCTGGCTCGACTTTTATTTTAAAGAGTGATGAGTGATGGAGTTGGTTTTCATGTTTCTTATGTCAACAGTGTGTTCTTAGTTTTCTATCACTCGAGAGGTGAGTGCCAGAGGTGAGTTTAGTTTTAAAAGTGAGAGAAGCGATTTGTCGAAAGAAGGTGAGCAATGCTTGGAAGGGTGTGCAAGTGTAGGTGGGGGACTGAGATGGCAATCGAGTGGGGGACGTCCTTGGAGTAGCTCGGCCGTGTCCTTTACTGCATGTTTGTGCATCACGAGGAGACCGAGGGGCTGAGGGATTGTGGGCCTTCTTAGGTGAGGGGTATCGAGCAAATCCACTTGGGACGGATGCAGCCGGTGACTGAGGGCGCGCAAGAGACACAGATGGTGACTGTGGTCTAAGCGGCGACTGCAACTGTTGAGTGGGAGAAACCGGTCCCGAGTCGCCTGCGGCTGCAGTTGTTCTGTTGGTGGGCCCACCAGGATGAGTAGAGCCTTTATCGAGCTGGCTGTCATAGCCGCAGCTGTAGAGAGACAACAACTTCAAGGGTAAGCTTGAGATACTTTGCAGAGATCCAGGCACATTTCCAACTGATCACCCTGCAATTGTGGTGTTGAACAGCAAGAAATCCTCATGACCATTATAAGCCTGATTGCTATGGTCTAGGCTAGTTGCAAAGTCAATATAATGTGCAATTAATTGCTCAGGGTTCTTGACAATTTCATAAAATGTTACGCAATCGGCCTACATCGGTCATGCTTACGGGTCTGGACTTTCCGATGGAAACATTTGGGCTGGACAAAGAAAAGCAGTCAGACCTGTCGATAAAGGAAAGCTGCGGTCGTGGTAATACACTCTGCTTTGAACCCCAGGATCCACAATCGTCCCATGAGTTCAAGACCGAGTTATCCATCGGCATTTGACCGCTAGCATAGGGGTACTGATTGCAGCCCACATACACTGAAGGCATCCCAAGCTTTGGCTTGTACTGCACTTTGGTCGAAGATTGAATGGAGGTTTTGGCAACTGGCAAATACATTGAGCTGCGCTGACTCCTAGCCAGCGATGGTGTCAAGCAGAGACCGCCAATGCTGCTTTGTTGAGGCTTCGTAGGGATAATGGAAACACCTATGAAGGGGGTTGCTGAGGATGACAAGTAGGGTGCTGTCATTGCAAACTGGTTCTTGAAGGCATTCGATGTGGACATCCCAACCAGGGAGCTGTTGGATGAGAGTGGGGTGGTTGCATCAACAGGTCTGTTGCCGGTGAGACAAGTGCTTGTGGAGTAGTTGCCCAGAGCCCCTGTGGGGGTGAATGTATTGGAACGGGACGATGCTGTGCTGCCTAGCTTCCCCAGTTGGGCTTCCGTCAGTTGATGGTTCAACCACCTGCACCCAATACCAGGAACACCTCTATCAAGACTCCTGGGCGTTCAAAATTGCACTGGCAAGTTTTCTTGAGCAACATTTGTGGGGTTCTTTCAATCTGTCCTCCCCAGTTCATTTCATTTCCCTGGAGTCCCTGCACACTGAAGTGAAAGTGAAGGCATAGTCACAACACGGAATATGTAAATGCAGACTTTCTACTGGCGCTAAAGGCAGCTCAAACAGGATTGAGAACCGAAAGCACAGCTGAAGAGACAAACAACTGGGGCAAAAAGTGTGAAAGAGCAGCCCTGACGCCAGAGGCATGGCAGACCTGGGGTGCAGGACGAGCAGGGGCTGCCAAGCGTGTGCCTGCGAAGGAGGATCCCAGCACTGCAACCTCTGTTGGTAGATTGCAATTCCACCATTTCGGGCACTTGCAGGGCACGGTATTTTGACCTTGATGGGAACCTGCAGTGAATCGCAAAAAACGTGGGAATAGTTTTTAATGGCGAGAACGTTTTGGTGTTAAAATAAAAATAAAAATAAAAACCTTTTGATCTAGTTTAAATGACTTAGAGCCTAATTGGTCATAACTTTGTCAAATGGACTCCGTTTGACTCAGTTTTTGGGGGGATAGCTGCAGAAAGGGGAAATCTACCTATCTAGACTTGGTTTTAGTTTTTTGGACTCTGCTAAAAATCTATGGAATTTTTTGAGTGTGAGTGTGCCATGAAAGATCCACAATTCTTTTTCTAGAACCTGTTGTGGTCTACATGAGAGATAAATCTGGGGATGTACTCCTTGTATGGCTGGGGAAAATGAGGACGTAATTGAAGGGCAAGTCTCTTCTCTTAGCCCGTGCACCCAAGGGGACAAGATTTATGTTTCTCAAGAAACTCAGACTGATTTGAGTGGAGAACAGTTGGACGAGTTGATTGCATACTGGGAGTCAGGCATTAGCAGTAGACAACAAACTGCTGTAGTTGGCGTTGAGGGCCTCAATATTGCTTTGAACAGTCAGAACTCTGTTGGAGCCAGCAGTTCTGCAACTGTAGGTGAAATACCAAAGTGGGTGAAAGCTAGGCTTGGAACACAGCCAAAGACAGCCCCGGGGACCAAGGTGTTCAGCCACAAGGCCGTGGTGTACTGGAGCAGAGGAGCAGGAGCTACACAAGTTTTTGCAATCAGACATGGTTGCAGCCGGACACGCTCTGCACAAGGCAACCACGAGCGGGGGTTCATTAGCAATGGCAAGTTTGTTTTGCTTGAAGGAGATGCACTCATTCGCAATGAGGACACCCGCAACCGTCTCAAAGCTTTCGAGTTGAGAGACTGTCACACCCTACCTTTATTTTCTTTAGTGTTCAGTGAGCGGGAGATAGAGGAGTACTGCTTTGTCTCTACCTGGCAGAAAGAGGAGGAGGTTTGATTAGAGCGAGCTACTGTAGCTTGGGACAAGGTTAGTGGCATATAGATATACCTCCTACACCTTACCATTATGCAGAGCGAGGCACTTTGAGAGAAGTCTGGCAGCTGATAGCATAGATCAGGATTAGATTTTGCTTGGTCGGGCTTCTATTCTTCCCCTCCCTCTCTTTACTATTTTCAATATTTTGCACTTGTAGTTGCCAAAGCCTCTCTTGGTGGAGGCCAGTCAGTCCGGGGTTTTGGGCTGGGATCTTCTGCAGGATCAGCATTGCAGATGGATTTTGGTGTGGGGGTGTTGATGTTTTGATTTCTTGTGTTTGGATCCCCCCCAACACCTGCATGCTTGACTGTGCGCCATGTTGATTTTGTGTAGGCGCTTGCTTTCATAGGGATTAGGCCAGATTTGATCACCGGTCAATCCTAGAGTATGCTATCGGTGGTGAGGCTGGAGTGATGACCAGCAAGACCACCAGTGTTTCTTCTATGGTGAGACTGGGTTGATGACCAGCCAACCATAGGAGTTCTTGCGGTGGATGCAGGTGCAGGTGCCCTGAGCCACTGGGATATGACCCTTAAACTGCAACAGGTGCCTACCTGTGTCACTATTAGAATTAGTACTAGAGCCTTATAGTGTCACGTGGGGGAGGTGCACATTGTGAGTGTCATCACGGAGTTACCCAAGGGTTTTGAGGGGAGTACGGCTACAGGCAGTAACAGTGAGAGTGGGTTCACCAGACGAGGTGTTCGTTTCAGACCACCTTCACCTCCACCCTCAACTAGTGCAGAGTCAGACACAGACTCGGAGGCTTCATCAACAGGTGTGCAGTTTCTCCGGGGGGTGCACTCCTCATTAAATGTACCAGCCACGTGCGTGCACAGGAGGGGGTATTTTAAACCCCCCAATATACAACATTATACATACAAGATGGGGGTTTAAAACACCTTAAATATAATATTACAGTAGGGGGTTGTTGAGTTTTCAGGGGTAGCGTAGTTGGTAAGGGCGACGATTAGGCTGCGATGCACCGCGAGATCAAATCGCAGGTACATCCTTTTGTCCCCTCCCGCGGCATTCTCTTTTCCCTCTCCTCCTCTTATCTCCTCTCCCGCGTTCGCCTTCCCTTCCGCGAAGATGGCTGAACAAGATGTGGCGTCGTGCAAGCCTGGCAGCCCTAGAGAAGGGCAAAGAGGTGCATGGGGATATCGTCAAAACTGGAATTGTACCAAATGTCATTCTAAACACTGCCCTGGTAGCTCTGGAAAAGGGGAAAGAGGTCCATGGCGGCATCTTCAGAGCTGGAATTGTACCAGCTGTCATTCTGAACAATATCCTGGTGGACATGTTTGCAAAATGTGGGTGCATCTTGGCGAAAAGCTGTGCAAGGACTCTGTTCTTGATGTAAGTGAAGAGGGTCGCTCTCAGATGGGAGTGTACACCGGAAATGTATCAGAAAATGTTCAGTCTTCAGGCTTCCCGCACGTCGGGCATTGATAGGCTACCTTTCCTCTCTGCATCTGTTTGTTTGTTCAAAGGTACACTCCCTGACTGCATTTCAATTTTAGTCTATTGCCAAGAGTAGAGAGAGCGAAATGTACTCACAGTTGTCTTGGCAGATTTTTCCTCAACCTTCTGTCTCTTTCAGGCAGCCAGTTGTCCGCCTCGTCTTTGGATGTGGAGTACCTTGGTAATGATTGGTAAGTGCAGCACATACCTGTGGTATCTCGCAGCAGAATACATGCCAAGGATAATCAGAGTGATGCAAGAAGGACTCCACAGATGGTGGGCAGCCAAGGGAGCTGCAGTAAAGCAACACACACATGGCAAGGGAGCTGCCAAGACAAAACAGTTGATTAAGCTACGAAGGAAAGGGAAGGCACAATATCAACTGCGAAGAAAGGTAGCAATTCAGGCATGGGAGCTGCTGCTGAAACAGGAGAAGGAAGGCACTCAGGGCAGAACATCAAAAGAACCAGCAAAAAATGAGTAAGAGGGAGCACACTTCCCTGTCAGGGAAGACAAAGGCTGGCGGCTGAATAGGGTTGCCCGAATCATCTGAAAATGAAGAACCCAGAGGATTTCCGCAGATAAGAACAAGACCAAGCTGTGAAAACAAGAGAGAGAGGGAGCTGCCCTTTATTGGAGTGATAAAAACCAGGGCTAATTACCAAATCAATCCTCAAGCAGCGAGGAAGAACAAATCTGGAGTGGCACATGAAGGGGATGATGAGAGAAGTGAGAAGCAGGAAGGAGTGCAACACAATGAAGGAGCTGATAGCAGCAACAGAAAACAAGAGAATGATGCAGGCCTGATACATGAGGGAGAGACGCATCAGTGGAAAGAGAAACCAGGGTGGAGATACCTAGCCAACCATGAGGGCAATGGCTGGAAAAAGATAGACAAGGCTGGAAGTATGGAGAAACAAGCACGTGGAGGAGAAATTACCTGAGAGGCTGGAGCATAAAAGAGGGGAAAGTAAGTACTTCACCATCGTCCAGGCCACTTTCCCAGCTCTTACTTCACCCCTTAGACTCTTTGTTTCTCTCAGCTTCCCTGTCGCCTTGTCCTTTTGCTGCACCTTTTTCGTCATTGCATGATGCCTTTGTTTCTCCCTTCTAGCTCATCATGGAACTTGTGTACTGCTCTTTTCTTCCATGTCGCATTCACCCTCCTCATGTGTTGTGCAGAACTTTGCCAAAGGTAATTGAAGCATACCACCATCGTCTGTACGGTGCTGATTATCCACACCAACACTATCATAAAAGCTAAGCACCATCTGCCCCTTGCCTCGTTTGTTTGTCGCTTGTTATCATCAGATTTCTTGGCTTCAGAGCTGATGCTTGCCTTCCCGCTTTTCTTTTGAATCCTCACGTCATTCTCGGTGTCACTCACTTCCTGATGGCTGGTTTTTATTTTCTTTTCATCACGGAGGCTGTTGGAGGACTCATTGACTTAAGATGACATCCCTTGCTCTCTCGGCAGTAGACACACAATGATGGTTTGTTGCTCATCTCTCTGTCTATGTTTGGGCTAATCTTTATGAGCACTCATGGGATCAATGTACTCTCCCTGTATTGGACTGCAGTGTCTTGAGGGCTATGCTGCAGATCCTCTACTATTTCCTTCCTGCGCTTGTTTGACTCTACTCCTATCACCCGGTCGTTGTAAACTATTAGTGCAGTACTGGCATAATCCTTACATTGGCTGTCCCTTCCCCTTTTTGTCATTGGAGTTGTCTCAGTCATCTCTCTTTTCTCGTTCTCGTTGTCATTCTCGCTGTTTCTCTCATAACTACATGATCCCTCCTCAAAGCTGCTGATCATAGCATTGACCCTTGGGTAAAGCTCAAACCTGACTCGTTGCTTCTGGTCTTTTCATTTTGCAGATCTGCTCAAAGACACTGGTTCTCAAGCCTGAAGAAGGTGTCCTCTTTGTCCTCATGGCTCTCCTTCTCCCTTGTCCTTCCCAATCTGGTCCAGTTATTTCAAAACAGAAGTCCTTGCTTATGTCTGTTCTTGTCATCCTTGTTCTCTCCATGCTAATGGCTGCAGGTTAGTGTAGATGCAGAAGTGAATGTTGTGTAGCTCTAGCCTGAATTCCATACTAATAGATAGTAGTGCAGTTCACGGTCACTCTTTCCAGCAAATTCACTAATGGATCTATCATCCTTTCTTGCAAGGGTGTACCTACCAGCATGTAGTGTGAACAGTGCAGCCATCCCTACATTCTCCCGCAAGCACAAAATCATCACTGTTTCAGGTCTTTGCTCTCCATTTTGCTCTTCTCTCCTTGTCATATTTACCTCTACGTCCTCAACCTCATCTGGTTTTCCAACAGGGAATCTACCGAGAGCATCCACGTTTGTGTGCTTGCTTCCAGGTCTGTGGATAATGCGAAATTCAAAATCCTGGAGCGTCACTCACCGTCACTCACAGTTGATAAAATCAGGCACCTCAACCATGACCACACTTCTGAAAGAGGATCAAGAGAGGGAGTCCACAATGTTTTTCTACTCAACACCCTTGTCAACATGAATGTTATGTGCGGGAGCATCATCGATGCTCACCAAGTGTTCAACAGAATGCCTCAACGATCTTTGATCACGTGGAATATAATGTTGGCAGGATGCAATGAGTGTCCAAGCCTGCGAGCTCTGGAAAAGGGGAAAGAGGTCCATGGTGACATTGTCAAAGCTGGAATTGTACCAGATGTCATTCTGAACACTCCCCTGGTGGACATGTATGCCAAATGTGGGTGCATTAAGGATGCGAAGGGAGTTTCCATGGCTGAACGAGGTGTGGTGTCGTGGAGTGCGGTGCTTGTAGGGTATGCACAGCAGGGACGTGGTATAGAAACTTTGGAGACCTATGATCAAATGATGGGGGAAGGGGTGAAGCCCGACCACATCATGTTTGTGTACATTTGCAATGCGTGTGCAAGCCTGTCAGCTCTGGAAAAGGGCAAAGAGGTCCATGGCGACATTGTCAGATTTGCAATTGTATCAAATGTCATTATGAACAATACCCTCGTGGACATGTATGAAGGGAGTGTTCGACAGTATGGCTGAACGAGATGTGCTGTCGTGGAGTGCGATGGTTGCAGGATATGCACAGTAAGGGCGTGGGATGGAGGCTTTGGAGACCTATGAGCAAATGATGTGCGAAGGGGTGAAGCCCGCTTGGCATTGCGTGATGTTGAGGAAGAGCTTAAAGAATCGTCTCTTTGCCACCACAATGAGAAGTTGGCCATTGTTTTTGGGCTTATCAACACACCCTCTGGGATGTCTTTGGGGATCATCAGGAATCTTCGGATGTGTGGTGATTGCCACACAGCCACCAAATTCATCTCAAAGATAGCTAAGCAAGAGATTGTTGTACGGGATGCAAACCGCTTTCACCACTTCCAAAATGGTGTTTGTTCTTGTGGGAGTATGAAATGAAATGCTTGTCACCTAATTGAATGTATTGAACTCTGTCAATTGCGAGTTAGGTTGGACTCCAACAGTGGCAGCAAAGGCGCACGAAATATCTTTTTGGAGAGGAATTCTCAATAGTAGGGTTTGAACATAATTGGACCTTGCGAAGGTTGAAACTGTAGAACAAGTTCAGAAACTGTCCTAGTTGATGAACAGAGGTGCAGTGATTAGGTCTTGATGGTCTTCAAGAGGTTCAGTCTCTAATGAAAATACCCAGGACTATATATCAGAAAATGGAAATTTTCTTCAGGCCTCTTGCACATCGGGCATTGACAATGTCCCTTCCTCTCTGCATCTGATTTTTGTTCAAAGTGAGATTCCACAACAGTTTCATCGAGGGCAAACAGATTTTTTTAATTAATTAATTAGTTTTTTATTCTATTTTTAAATGAATAAACTTGATATAATATAAAAACATACATATACATATTTGAGGGTATTTTTTATTTATTGGAAAGAAAAATATACATACAGAAGGCGGTATTTTTTTTAAATTACAAATTTCTATATATTTACATGAGGGGGTTTTATAATCTTCAAAATGTATGTACAGAGGGGGTATAAATGATCCAAAGACCCGTATACAAGGGGTTTTTTTTATTAGGCGGCGAACGCACGTGATACGGACATTTTATAAAGAGTGCACCCCCCAGGGCAGTTTCATTCGCCATTGTTGTGGGACGACATGGAGGAGATGTATGGAGCTACCAAGGGGTCTCATAGATACTCTGGAGCTGTGGGCACAATTGAGCTGGATGACTTTATCCAGGAGTTCGATAGCTGGTGTGATTTGCAGCAGATGTCGCCATTGGATACCACATCTCTTGTGTGGCAGTGCCCGGATGAAGGCATATGCCTTTTGGACTTGTTTGGCGGGATCAGCACTGGATTGGCTGCAGTGCTGCAGGCAGGTGTACGAGTTCGACGTTACCTGTATGTGGAGAGGGATGAGACTGCACGACGTGTCTCACTACGTCATGTTGCTTAGTTGGTATAGCAGTACCCTGATTTGTTGCCAGTGTCTGCAGTTCGTGGATACCAACAAGCCTTGCCAGCAGACATTTCGTTGCTGGGGGCGCAGGATTTGGAGCAGGTTGGCTCCATTGATCTGGTAGTGGCAGGTTGGCCCTGCCAAAGGCATTCATCAGCGGGGCATGGCAATGGATTGCAAGACTCGAGGATAGGTCTGTTTTGGGAGATGGTGCGGGTTTTGCGCCACTTGCAGCTTCATCAAGCTGTATCTCCAGCATACATCTTAGAGAATGTGCCACTGATGGGTGATTCTCGGGCCAGGGTGATGGCCAGTGTGCATCAAGTCCGGTCGTGGCTTGGGTCAGCAGTGTTGCTGGATGCAGCTGCAGTGGGGTCACGGGCTCATCGTCCACGGCTATGGTGGACTAATTTGATGCCACCCGCACTGCTCAAGCGTGCATTTGATGGGGTGCAGCGGCCAGCACACCTCACAGTGGATAGCATTTTGGACACAGGGAGACAGTCTCAACGTGTGAGACACGATAACCGTTCGCCTTTGGTAGTGGTCAACAGGGTTGGTCAACCACGAGCAACATTACCTACACTGCTCAGCTTCCCAGGATCCCATGCTTTTCGGGATGGTGGACCTGGCCTCTTGTGGGATAGCCAGTTGCAACAATTAGTGGAGCCCAATGCTGATGAGCGCGAGCGGGCAATGGGTTTTACCACTGGTACCACGGCGGTGTCATCTCTTTCTGAGGCATCACGTCGTCAGGTGTTGGGGCAAGCAATGGATCTCAATTGCTTGACTTGGATTATCAGCTTGGCTATGGCCGAACAGCGCAAAGTACGAAGTACACTTCCCTTCATGGTCTCCTTGCCTACCGAGACGGTACAGGCAGCGAGTGGGGGCGAGCAAGTGAGGACCACAAGATGCAGGCCGCATCCATGGCACACGTGGGAGGTGCTCGAGGTTCAGAAGGAGTTGGCAGCCAAGGCGGCGGTGATGGATCAGGTTGGGGATTTTTCTCGGGTTGAGGAGGTCCTCAAGGATGAGATGATGGGGCAGGGTGAGACATTGTCACTTACAAAGGAGGCAGTGGTCACTGCTCAAGAGGTTGCAGCATAGCAACCACGGGACGCGTCTTCTATCTCTTAGCCTGCTGGACTCAAGGTTGCAGTCACGGAAGACAACTGGGAGCCTAATGTTGGACCTATAGTCACCGGAGGAGAGAGACGACGTATACGGCGGTCCTTGAGGGCTTACAGGAACTGCTTTGCCTTCAGTTTGAAGGACTTAGGAGCACTGAAGGGTCAAGAGATTCGCATTGAATTGGCTACTGACACGCCAATCTTATGGAGACCCTATAGATACAGTGACATGGAGAGAGGAGCATGAGAGACACCTTCAGGTGATATTTGAGCGCTTGAGGGCGCACGGATTGAAGTTACATCCGGGGAAGTGCAAGTTTTTCCACAACCAGATTGAGTATCTGGGTCACCTGATATATCCTGAAGGATTGGGGGTACAACAGACTAAGGTAGAGGCCATTGCACAGATTCCACGCCCCACGGATGTGAGCCGAGTTCGAGCTTTCATGGGTTTAGCAAACTATTATAGATGGTTTGTTAAGGGATTTAGTGCCATTGCAAAGGCTCTAACCAAGCTGACCAAGGTGGACCAGGAGTGGCAGTGGGAAGATGAGCAAGAACAAGCTTTTCAAGAGCTCAAGGCGAGGTTGACCTCGGCTCCTATCTTGAGACGACCTGTTCTTTTCAGCTGCATACAGATTGGAGCATGCTAGGGCTTGGAGCAGTGCTCACACAGGTGGATGATGAGGGAAAAGAGTTCGTAGTAGCTTATGCTAGCCGCTCGAACAACGCTGCAAAGTCTAAGTATAGCTCATATGAGGGAGAATGCTTAGCTGTTGTGTGGGCCGTGGCACACTTCAGGTGCTATCTATACGGCAATCTCTTCACCCTTGTCACGGATCACCAGCCACTCAAGTGGTTGATGGAGTCAGACAAGCTTACGGGGAAGCTTGTACGGTGGGCACTCATCCTTCAAGAGTATGACTTTCAGGTTGTGCATCGACCAGGTTTGGTCAATCGTAATGCAGATGGATTGAGTCGCAATCCATGCACGAGCCAGCAGGATGACACTGGAGCTTGGTGGCATGGTGAGACGGATGAGGAGATGGTGTCCGGATGGCATGCATCTGCATTTCTGTGTATCTTGGCAGCGGAAGGCCAGGTTGGACCTGCAATAGGGATGACTGTAGATCAAGTGTCTAAGGACCCTGAGGCCAGCAATGAGCAAGGTGACGCCAAAGATATACATGAGGATTCAGCTGTGTTGGACTATCTCCGCACTGGAGACACGACAGCCACTGTGACTGCCAAGGAGAGGGATCGGATCCTACAACGAGCCAAGAGGTTCAAGTGGGAGGGGACACACCTGCTCCGAGTGTGGGAGGATGGTCGAATGAGGATTGTGCCTCACCCAATACAGCGGGCACGGTTAGTGCGGCATGCCCATGAGGAGTTGGGGCATTTTGGGGTGCGACACACTCATAGTCTACTGCAGGGGCAATATTGGTGGCGTGGTATGCACACAGAGGTGCAACAATTTGTGGCTAGGTGCATGATGTGTGACAGGGTGCGTGCTTCATTCAACGCCCCTACTCCACAATTGCACCCTCTTCCGATCATGGGATTGGGCTACAGGTGGAGTCTTGACTTCGCAGGGCCGTTGCCCTGACCATGCGCCACAACAAGTACGTGTTGGTGATGGTGGAGCACTTCTCCAAGTGGATCGAGTTGGTTCCATTGCCTGATAAGGCTAGTGAGGGAGCTGCGTATGCATTCTTGGATTGTGTACTTAGCCGATTCGGTGCTCCAGCTGAGGTACTCACGGACCAAGGGAGAGAGTTTTTGGGGGAGTTTCAGGCTTTGTGTGACAAGGCCTTGATAGACCACCGCACCACTTCTCAGGATCATCCTGAGGCCGATGGCTTGGCAGAGAGAGTTGTTCAGACAGTAAAGAGGGGTTTGCGCAAGTATGGCTTGCAGAAGGGACACCTAGGAGATTGGGACCTTCAGTTACCCTGGTTAGCCATGGGCTACAGGTTCAACAAGCAAACATCACTTGCCTCCTTCTCACCATACTTTCTTCTCTTTGGCCGAGAGCCGGATTTGCCTACATTCATTCGTAGAGAAGCTGCTACAGTTCTTAACCTTGACGATCCGGACGTTTGGGCACGTGCATGTGATCAGCGTGCAGAGATGTTCAAGAAAGTCATGCCCATGGCTTTCGAGAACCTTGCCATTGCCCAACATCGTGATACGTTGAGGTATGCTACCATACGTGGTGGGGGCTATCGTCCTGGGGTTCGGAGATTCAACCCTGGTGGCTATGTCTATCTGCAGCAGACTGCTCCTACGACCTTGGATGTGACTGCAGGACGTGTTATTTTGAGGGTTCGAGAGGTCTTGCCCTCAGGCGTCTTGATCTTGGAGGGTCGGGATGGCATAACTTGGAAGAACCATGTGCGTAATTGTGCGCCATGTCACCTTCCGAATGTCGATGGCAGGATTGACCCAAACCTGGCAGTGGTATCTGCAAGTTTGAGGTGCATGTTGTGTGGGTCTGCTAGAGGGGCAGCCACCATGCTGGTGTGTGATCGATGCTCTAGAGGTTGGCATATGGGATGCTTGACTCCACCTCTTGAGATGGTTCCAGATGGAGATTGGTTATATCCACATTGCATTGGATAGTGGGAATGGATACAACCATGGAAGGCTAACAAGAAACGCAAGGCCAAGCTACTAGGAGACCTTGAACACACAAGATCCTGGCTCAAGTTCACAGATTGTAAGACGGCGACTAATGATGGGGCTACTCTTGTACCCGGCCTCTTGGTCTATAGAGTTTGAGTACAATAGGGACAGTGATAGAGGACTTAGTACGGTTGTCGCTATTACATCTTGTAGTTATCTGGAGTTAGGGGGACCTATCCACCAGCTAGGGGGGCGATTGTGGCAGACTACTTTATTGTGCATATATGCGTGGTATGGTTTGGACAACGATGTAGTTGTGTAGCGATATGTATGCGCACGACAGCTATCAAGTTAAATAAACACAGTGTGAAACTAACTAGAATAAAGCTAGTTATTTGTATTTAACACTTGGATTTAGTTCAAGTGTTAAGTCAGGTGTCAAGTTTAGTTTGACACCTGAACCGTCTTATCTTCACAAGAGCGTCAGTCGTGCGGCTCATCTCTCTGGAGTTGAGCCTGCACGACCGAGCTCCTTCACGCTTTAGAATCTGAGTGTGCTATGTAGGGACAATAGGTTGTTGTGGGGTAGAGTCCCCATAGCTTGGGGTGCCCCTGGCTCGACTTCTATTTTAAAGAGTGATGAGTGATGGAGTTGGTTTTCATGTTTCTTATGTCAACAGTGTGTTCTTAGTTTTCTATCATTATGGCAGACTACTTTATCGTGCATATATGCGTGGTGTGGTTTGGAAAGCGATGTAGTTGTGTAGCGATATGTATGCGCACGACAGCGCAATCCACAACTGTTTACACCTTTTATGGCATGGAAGGGGCTGTTTCAGCACCTTGAGGAGCCGTCCATGGATGATTACCATGAGTTTAGGCGGGGGCACGATGTTGAGATCGAGGAGTGGAGGATGTACTGGTCACCCGACTATGTCTCCATCACTAGAGGCACAAGGGCAGCAGCCACACCGGCAGCTGCACCAGCAGCAGCAGCTACAACAACAACTTCCACGAGCAGCAGTGGGACTAGTGGTACAGAGGCTACGACGTCCACCCAAGCTACTGCTACACCAGCACCAGTGGCGGTGCCTACTTTCAACCCTGTTGTGGAGTTCTTCGAAGAGTTGAGAAGGAATTACCAAGGGGTGAGGACAGAGAAGTTGAGGAGCTTGCAAGAGTTCCAGAGGAAGCCGACTGAGAGCTTGAGGGAGGCTTTCACTCGCATGAGGCGCTTGATTAATATAACCCAAGGGGTTACGGAGGCTCAGGCAGTCCAGTTCTTGTACGGGATATTGGACAAAGAGCTGAGGAGAAGGGTGCGGGATACAACTCTCCTACAAGCGGCCCTACCCACCTTAGCAAATGTGTTTTTGCTGGCAAAGCGGATAGAGCTCAACATGGTGGAGGAATGAGTGGTCATGGTGGGATTTGCTAAGGAGGCACCACGGGGTAGTGGTGCTCTTAGCCAGCCACTACCTCAACGTGCTCAAGGTAGCAAGGGAACTCAGGTGAAGCTCAGGGAAGGGCAGAGAGGACCTCAGATGTAGGGGTCTCTCCCTTCATTTGCTGGCCAACAACGGGCGGATGTGGTGTGCTGGACATGTGGAGGACCCCATGTCAAGAAGGATTGCCCAGAGGGAGGCAATGGTTTGGCACCGGCATAGCCTGCACAGTTGCAGTGTGGGCATTGTGGCAAGTATGGGCATGGAGAAGCCCAGTGCTATGGTTTGCACCCTGAGTTGCGCCGAGACGAGTTCCAAGGGAACAATGGTGGCCGGGGGCGAGGTGGACCAGCCCAGAGAGGACGAGGTGGCCAGGCACGAGGTGCAGGCCAAGGGCAAGCTCAACATGGCCAAGGACGTGGAGGTCAGGGTGGTGACCAAGGCATGGCCAACCGGCTCCAGCAGCTAGAGCAGAGGCTCGCTGCCATGGCCACAGCTCAGGTGGTATCGGCTCCAAGGCCGGATGGTCCACCTCCTGCTTTTGAGGGAGGAGACATGGGAGGCATATGATTCATGTGCGGGGCAGCACTACCACTAGTGAGGGGTGCCACTACCACTACCACTATGGGTGGGGCATCACTACCACTACCACTGTGGGTGGGGCACCACTACCACTACTACTATGGATGGGGCACCACTACCACTATGTGTGGGGCAGGACTATCACTAGTGCAAGTGGAGTCAGCTGCGGGCAGTGACTCGAGGAGCAGCACGAGTTCTTGAGCCACGGGGTGCGGAGGTGGAGTTGGATCCACAATGTGGGGAGGCAAGCCGTCAGGCCAGGCTTCCTTAGTCATTCACATTGGCGGAGATATTGTCGACGCTGTCCATGGCACCTAGTTCTCGCCCGACTGTTACCGAGGCGGAGCTTACTATGCCATTGGGGAGAGCTACACGGGCAGCACCACTACCTAGTGTTGCCAAGGCTATGGCAACTAGTGTGCTGCTGGGGGCGGCCACAGCTGTGTGCCAGGCTCCATTGTTCTCGGCTACCATGATTGCGACGCTGGGGGTAAGACCAGCTGAGGTGTTCAGGCTGGCAGTTACACTCTGTGAGAGTAGAGAGGTTACTTCATCTTCTACGGAGATAGTGGGAGGTGTAGTGCCGGAGGGATCCTCGGATTTGAGGGTCAAGACTGCCACGGCGGTGCCATGGCAAGCTACAGCTGCCAGGTTGATGGAGCTGCCAGCTAGGCCAGCCATTGAGCGCACCATGGTGACACCTGGAGTTATCATGTTAGACAACTAGGATGGCATTTGCTGTTTGAGTGGACTGGCAGGCAAGAGGTACCGGCCACTGCGAGTCTTGTTGGACTCGGGAGCTCAGCCATTGATATTGGGCAGAGCTGCTATTGCAGGCTTGGGCCTCACAGAGGCGGATATGGAGCCGTGCCCTTTCCAGATACAGACATCTCTGGGAGGATCAGAGTAGGCTCGGGGCATGACACGGCGTGAGTTGGCTATCAGACTACAGTCGGATCATCCTACAGATGGCTCAGTGATGAGAGCCAAGGCCATTGTGACAGACGCGGTCTTGTACGATGTCCTTGTTGGTGGGGCAGTGTTGTACCCCATGGGCTTCACCCTGGATTTTTGGGAGGAGTCAGCTTCCTATAGGCCTGGATGGTAGTCAGGGGAGGGCCGGCGTGTGTAGCTCCCTGTGACGTTTATTGGAGGAGTTGCGGTTGCCCAGCGAGGCAAGATGCCAACAGGCAGCATTCACAGCTGGAGTGACTTGGCCTGGAGAGTTGTTGGATGGCAACACTCATTCATGTGTCACCTTCGGGGGAGCAGGATGACATGTATGGTATGGCGGAGTTGCCTGCCATGGTTGCTCACACTCCATTGTGGGGTTCAAGCAAGGATTTGCAGCGGGTTGCTGATTGTCGTGTGCAACAAGCCTGGGTAGAGGCTTTTGTACCATCAGGAGAGGAGGACAGTGCGGGGATTGCACCAGGTCCACCTCAGTTGTCACCAGGACACCACCGATCATGTGGCAGTGTCCGGATGAAGGCATTTGCCCCATCTTGCAGCGGCAGGTCCTTTCGGTCTCTTGTATGAGCACTTACGCGACTGTTTCTCTCCATAGGACTCTGCTAGTGGCTTCTCTCAGCTATTTCAGATTTGCTCCTTTATTGCTACTGGCCGTATCCCTGCCCCATTGGCCCGTCTCCTTGGGGCCTCCAGATTGTTGGCTATGAGCAAACCCTCAGGTACTGGCATCCGCCCTATCGCAGTTGGAGAGGTTCTTTACCGCCTTGTCAGCCGCTCACTTTGTCTTCAATTTCGAAATACCTTCTCCGGACACCTCTTTCCGCACCAGTTCGGGGTCGTCACTCCAGGTGGTTGCGAGGCGGTGGTTCAGGGGATTCGTGCAGCTCTTGATCTTCATCTGGATTAGGTGGTTCTCCAGGTCGACGTCACCAACGCTTTCAACACTGTGTCACGAGCGGCTATCTTTCAGGAGCTCCGTTCAGCCGGAGGAGATTTCCACCAGCTCATTCCGTTTGTTCAATTATTCTAAGGTCTGATTACTCTTCAAACCTACAATACAGCTAAATGCAACTGAGCTCCGATTGATCAAAGAAGACAACTCCAAAGGAAAGCAGGAGTAAATTGGTCTCTTCAGGGTGAGAAAATGTCTGCTTATTTTTTCCAAAAAACTAAGCAGCATCAAGCTTCTACATCCATCTACGGCCTTCGGGATGGGATGAATGTTCCACAAACTAACCCAAAAGCAATGGCAGGAGTGGCGGCAGAGTATTTTACCAATCTCTTCGATCGCCCTCCCGTTTCGGTGGATATTCTTGCCAGTAGGGTTCGAGTCCTGGATTCTGTCTCCTGGACAACCAAGTTGTAGCCTAGTGGTAATGGGCACATACCACCTCAGAAGTGGTTGTGGGTTCAATCCACCCTTGGTGTCACAAAGGTGTCCACCTTCCTAGCGGAAGGCGGAAGGCAGTAACCCTTCGGGGTGAAGAGACACCATAATTTACGCTTCCTTCCGAAGGCGTCAAATAATATAAAACTATTATTCTGTCCCCTATCTCCTCAGGATAATATTAAGCTTAATGAGCCTTTCTCGGAGATGGAACTCATTACTAACTGCTACTTGGTTTACTGTGCACCCTGAAAAGGTATGGTTTGTTTGGCCAGTGGAAACTGGTGAAAGAGTTGCACTAATAAGTGGTTTTGTTGTCTGTCAGGATGGGAAAGAAGTATTTGGGGTGGGTGTTGCCCCTACCAAGAAAGAGTCAGAAAAAGTCGTTGCCATTGATGCATGCAAGCATTTGCAAGTAAGCTTGTCTCTTCCAAAGGGGTGGTATACAATCTATGTATCGATCATCTGCTAGTAGGAATACCAGTGGTCTGTGGAAGCCATTTGGGAGGCGATTGCATTTTGTGTGGTTTTAGTGGAAACAACTGGGCATACAGGAACGTGCTGGTGGGATTGAAGAAGAGCATTGTAGGATGGGGTGAAAACCCCCGGAACTTTCTGGTGACCAGTGCTGCGTTTTGTGATATCTACGGTGCTGAAATGCCCATGCTCTGCCTATCACTTTCCGCTCAACTGGCCCTGATCATGCCAAGGTGCGGGCAGCCTGAGGATTTGATTTCCACATTATGGTTGGTGAGTCTGAGGCGGAGGTAGGATTGTTATAGTGATAACCTTGCGTCAACTATGTGTTTTTTTCCATTGTAGGTGTCTTTGTCATTGGTATTGGGAGTTTTTAACTGATGAGGAAAAGGGAATGGCAAGTATGAACAAAGGAGGGGATTAGGGTGCCAGGTGTTTGTGGCAGAACTGATAATGCCAATCAAGGGCAAAGCAGAAATTTATGTCGCAGTGGGCAAAGGGCGCAAGAAAGCAGAGGCAGAGCGTGCATGCTACACGTCAGCCTGTGACAAGTTGCACCAGCTAGGCTTGCTCCAGAAACCAAATAAGCAAGGCTCCTCACCAACTAAAGAGCCCTCCCCATGCACTACAAATGTTGTGCAGATCCAACAGGTGTGCATTGACCTTTGACACCCAGTGCTTTTGGGGCTTTATCATCAATTTGTATGCAACTGGTGCAAGTGGGCATTCTCTCTCAGGACAGAGATGAAGGATATTCAAAAGCAGCTTGCACTAAGCAAACTACAGTGCTTGCTGGTCATACATGTGTAGTCTTTCGTTTTCTACTCTCCCCACCCCACCAATGCATTGGATGCTTAAAATTACCATACAATGCAGTGCTATTTCCTTTGATTCAAGCACTTTGCCACACAATGTCCAACATGGAACCAGTTCCACAACGGGAGAGAAGAGCACCTTCCTGGCTGAAGGAAACCTTTATTTGCTTGACGGGGATGGTGGAAGGTAGGGGACTAGGCCCATAGATTAAAGCTCAGTTACCGGACCAGAGGATTAAAGGAAAAATGTGTATTTTTCTGTTGACTACTATTCTTTCTCATTATATCATATAGAGGGTGCAGCCACCTACATAAATGCCCATAATTTTTTTTGTGCTATCCATTGTTTTCCTAACGTAAACATCACTATTGATTTAGAGAAAGCTGTACTTGCTCCCTGCATAGGTGTCGACTCACTCTGGAGGTTTAATATTTCGCTAGGTCTGCGAGATGTCAGATGTGGCTTTGTTATCACTTACTGACTTCATCTTGTCATTGATGATAGGTGGAGGAGAAATTCAGAAGGGAGAGTGAGAAGATCCAAAAGGAGCATGCTGTTGAAAAGACTGCATGGTTGAACTTGATTGAGGAGGCCATAAATGTATGTTGAATATCTTCTCAAACTTTTTCTTATCCTGCCTCCTTGCTCAAGTTCTATTTTTTGACAGAATCACCTCTAGTTTGTGCAGGAAAACAGTCACGGAACAAAGAAAGAATTGGACATGGAGAAGCAGCTTGAAGAGGCAAAACAACTGCTGCAAAGGTTTGAGTGCTCAGTTTGTTTTCAGGATTTGGACGGCTGTTTTCGGGGAGAAAGTTCATTCAAATGCCCTCGCGGTGAGCCAAGAAAGAGGGCATGTTTCATCCCTTGTAATCATACAAGTGTGTGCACTGATTGTGCAGCAAAAATCTGGCAAACAAGTGAAAGGTGTCCGTTGTGCAATACCAGATCCACACAAATACCAATCACAATTCACTTGTGAATTGCATACTCTCACAACTCAACCATTTTGGTACAACCCAATCGCAAACATCTTAGAGGCTAACTCTTTAGAGTAGTCAATTTTTTTTGCCGTTTGTTGGTGATAATAGCTGTGAGGGATCGGAGTGTCGTGAGGTGGATTGCTTTGAAACATTTATGAATGGGTGATTTTGAAGTTGTCATGTATAGTGTTGATACTGGCATTATGTATGTCGCCTCTAGTGCAGGCAGTGATGACTGTTAGTATGTAGGTTTGTTTGGACCTTTGAACTAGCGATGAACTTCAACCTTGGACGGAAACAAGCTGGTAACATAATTTGGTCCCTTTTTTTTCTATTTTTAAGGGGAGACACCTAGAAGCAACACGTCACAAATCAAGCCCCTTAATTATAGTGAGAGGAGAAAATAACCTCTTTCACAGTAACCTCACCAGGAAAGCTTGCTCATGGGACACCGCCCAAGGGATGGTCGTGTTTCTTCTCCAAAAATCTTAAATCATTGTGTTTTTTCATAATATGGGACAAAGGCCCTGGAAGCTTTCTTTGGAATTATTTAGGAGAAAAAAATAAAACCCCAGATACACCATAAGGCATACACACCATCATATAGTTAGTGAGTAAAGATCGAACCCCCAAAGGTTGAGTGAGAATTGCCCAATCTAATATGATGAGGAGTAGATGAGCCCATCGTAGAAGTAATAGTAAGCAAAATGACAAGAGCCGAAGGGGAATCTTGCAGAACTATAGGTAATTATCAGCGGAAGTGGAGCGTTGCTACCCAATCGAATTCAGGTGAGGCCATGGAGGTTGGGTAGCACGTGAGCAGAAGAGGATATACTGGAAATTCCTAGAATATTCTTTGAAAAGATACGATAACGAAATTAAAATGTGCAATTTGTGCTCACTTGAGTACAAGCCACGCGAAGTTGGGGCATAAGGAATATCCAGTCGCAACTCATTTCCAAAGGATGGAGATTCTCGAACAAAGAAGGTTCTTGGGCTAGTGCATACAGATCTATGCAGTCCTATGTCAACTGAATCTCATGGAGGTGCAAAATATTCTTTGACCTTCATTGATGATTTTTCCAGGAAAACATTTCTCTACACGATGCAAAACAACTTTGCAGTTCTCGATAGATTCAAAGCGTTCAAAACTTTGGTGGAGAATCAAACTGAAGAAAAGATCAAAACTCTTTGGTGTGATGGCGGTGGTGAGTATATTTGAAAGAATTTTAACCAGTTTTGCAGGGAGAATGGTATATTGTTAAATAATCAACCACACCATATACGAAGTTGCAAGAGGAAGAATCGAACACTTGTTGAGAGTGTGAGGTGTATGTTGCAACACATGAGGTTAGACCACCGTTTCTGGGCAAAAGCAGTGGCGACTGCAGCATACCTCCAGAATCAACTTCCTACTAATGTCATCTCTATAAGGACACGAAGTAAGGAATAAATTGGATGCAAAAACAATTAAGTGTATCTTCATTGGTTATTGTGAAGAAACAAGTTGCATACCCCTGAGAGCAAGTATGTAATCATTAGTCGTGATGTTATATTCAATGAGTCTAGGAACTTTCATCAGGAAACAGTAGTTCCAAGTTTGGACCATGAAAAGAGAACTTGGCTCTAACTCATGAAGAAAAAATAGAATAAAAAATTATTGAAGAGATTGTTGAGGTTTAGATGGAGGAGATGCAATCTACTACGATTGAAAAACCCCCAAAGGTATTTTCTGCCTATTTCATTGACAATGATGAACCTTAAAGTGTGTCAGATGTAATGAGGAGTGGGGATTCTTCACACTGGAAGGAAACTATGGCATCTGAGTTTCAATCTCTTCAGGATAATAAGACTTGGAGTCTTGTTAAGCTTGACGACAGTCTGTTGACTGCAAATGGATTTTCAAGGTTAAGTACAATGCAAATCGTTCTGTAGCAAGGTATAAAGCTCATTTGGTTGCAAATGAGTTTTCACAAATTGAAGGTATAAATTACAATGAAACCTTCTCCCCTATTGCACGGATGGAGTCAATTCAAGTGATTCTTACGTTTGCTACCGTTGAAAATCTTGAGGTACATCAGATGGATGTATGTACAGCCTTCCTCAATGGATGGATCAACTGGGTTCATATGGTATCTCAGATAGTGCTCGCAAAAGCGCAGAGCTATACGGCTATGCAGATTGGGCTGGTAATATTGATGACCGCCATTTTACATCTGGCTATATTTTTATGCTAGCAGGTGGAGGTGTTAGCTGGAGTAGCAAGAAACAATCTACAATTGTTATGTTCTCAACTGAGGGAGAATATATGGCTACATCTCAAGCTACAAGGCAAGCATTATGGTTATCATCATTTCTCTCAAGTATTGGTCGTCCACAGAGGGATACCATGGTCATATATGATGACAACCAAGGGTGTATTGCTCTCTCGAAGAATCCAACGTTTCATGCTCGCACAAAGCATAATGAGATTTATCATCATCTGGTACGAGAGAAGACTGAAGCTAGAATTGTCAAACTGATATATTGCAATACCAACAACATGGTTGCAGATATTTTGACAAAATAACTTAGTGTTGAAAAGCATAAACGCTTTCGAGGTTTGATGGGAGTAGGTAAGTGTTTAACTTGATAATTCGTTGAGTGGGGCTGTTGGAGATCAATTCCTGACCAAGTTACTACTATCTAGAGTTACTATGATGACAAGTCAAACTTCAATAATAACAGTGCTGACAAGTCACAATTAACAATAAAGATAAGCTTCAGTTAGCTAAAGTTAGCTTTAGTTATTTTTTACTCAAGTCAGTGTACCAGAATAACAGGACTTGGGGATAACTTAAGTAAAAGCATGGAGTCATGCTATAGTTATCTCAGCTATTCCTGGATTAGAATTTGAGTATAAATAGGGAGAGCTCGAAGGGTGGACACACAGCTTGTTGTGGTTGTACGTTGGGTGGAGATTCTCAGTAATCAATTCATCTTTTATCTCTATTCTCTGTCGAATTCCAACACCACCCACGGTACAAACTACATACTAGATGCAGTTCAACGTGCACGGTCTGTCGTGCGCATACATATCGATACACAACTACATCGTTGTCCAAACCACACAACATATGTGCATACCAAACACTAGTCTATCACTAGTGCACCACTAGTGCACCACTAGGCTGCCACTAGCCACCACTAGTCACCGCTAGTGCAGCCACTAGTCCAACCACTAGGCTGCCACTAGCCACCACTAGTGCAGCCACTAGTCCATCACTAGGCAGCCACTAGTCCACCACTAGTGCAGCCACTAGTCCATCACTAGGCAACCACTAGTCCATCACTAGGCTGCCACTAGTCCACCACTAGCGCAGCCACTAGCCACCACTAGTGCAGCCACTAGTCCACCACTAGGCTGCCACTAGTCCATCACAATAGATAAGGAAAAGAATGATACAAGCATACAAGCTCTTTCAAACTCACACACTCGCACATGAAAACATCACTCATATATTAAGTCGAGCCAAGTGCACCCCACACCATGGGAAATCCACACTACGGCGCCATAGCTAGACGCGGTGAGGCTCAACTCGAGAAAGATGAGCCCACCGCGATCTGCCGTGAAGATAACAACGCCAGGTGCCCAAACATGTATTGGCCCCTGGATTGACACTTGGGTCAATCCCAAATGTCAATATATAAAAGCTAGCTATTTCCTGGCTAACTTCAAACTAGTGGTAAAATAACTTGACAGCTGTCGTGCGCATACATATCGCTACATAACTACATCGCTATCCAAACCACACAACATATGTGCACACCAAACACTAGTCTATCACTAGTGCACCACTAGGCTGCCACTAGCCACCACTAGTCACCACTAGTGCAGCCACTAATCCAACCACTAGGCTGCCACTAGCCACCACTAGTGCAGCCACTAGTCCAACCACTAGGCTGCCACTAGCCACCACTAGGGCAGCCACTAGTCCATCACTAGGCTGTCACTAGTCCACCACTAGCCACCACTAGTGCAGCCACTAGTCCATCACAATCGCCACCCTAGTTGGCGCTTAGGTCCCTCTAAGTCCAGGTAGCCACAAGATGTGATAGTGGCCATAGCCTCACTAAGTCCTCCACCACTGTCCCTACTATACTCAAACTCGATAGATCAAGAGGCCGGGTACAAGAGTTGCCCCATCGTTAGTCGCCGTCTTGCAACCTGTGAACTTGAGCCTGAGATCTTGGGTATTGAGTCCTATGAGTTTGGCCTCCCATGTCTTGTGAGCTGCCACTAGTCATATCCACTACCACTATCCCAAACAGTGTGGACATAGCCAATCTCCATCAGGAACCCTCTCAAGAGGTGTCAAGCATCTCATGTGCCAACCTCTTGAGCATCGATCACACACCAGCATAGTGACGGCACCACAAGCATGCCCACATAGCATGCAACGCAATCCTGCAGGTACCACTGCAAGGTTGGGATCTATCCTCCCATCCACATGTGGAAGGTGACATGGCGCACAATTACGCACATGGTCCTTCCATACCATGTCATCTCGACCCTCCAGAATCAACACTCCTGAAGGCACACACCTCCCTGACCCTTAGAATCACATGTCATGTTGTGACATCCAAGGTCGTAGGCGCTGTCTGCTGCAGATACACATAGTCCCCAGGGTGGAAATGCCGAACACCTGGCCGATATCCCCCTCCACGTATAGTGGCATACTCAATGTGTCTCGGTGTTGGGCAATAGCAAGATTCTCAAAAGCCATAGGCATAACTCTCTTGAACAACTCTGCCCGTTGGGCACATGCTTGTGTCCACACATCCGGATCATCAAGGTTGAGGACTACTGCAGCCTCCCTGCGAATAGATGCAGGCAAATCCGGCTCTCGGCCAAAGAGAAGAAAATATGGTGAGAAGGAGGCAAGTGATGCTTGCTTGCTGAACCTGTAGCCCATGGCTAACCAAGGTACCTGAAGATCCCAATCTCCTAGGTGTCCTTTTTGCAAGCCATACTTATGCAAACCCCTCTTCACCATGTGCACCACTCTCTCTGCCAAGCCATCGGTCTCAGGATGATCCCGAGAAGTGGTACGGTGGTCTATCAAGGCTTTATCACACAAAGCCTGAAACTCCCCCAAGAACTCTCTTCCTTGGTCCGTGAGTACCTCAGCTGGAGCACCGAATCGGCTAAGCACACGATCCAGGAATGCATACGCAGCCCCCTCACTAGCCTTGTCAGGCAATGGAACCAATTCAATCCACTTGGAAAAGTGCTTCACCATCACCAACACATATCTGTAGTGACGCATCGTCAGTGACAAAGGCCCTGCGAAGTCAAGACTCCACCTGTAGCCCAATCCCATGATGGGTAAAGGATGCAACTGTGGGGTAGGGGCGTTGAATGAAGCACGCACCCTGTCACACACCATGCACCTAGCCACAAACTGTTGCACCTCTGTGTGCATACCACGCCACCAATACTGCCCCTGCAGTAAACTATGAGTGCGTCGCACTCCAAAATGCCCCAACTCCTCATGGGCATGTCGCACTAACCGTGCACGCTGTGTTGGGTGAGGCACGATCTGAAGGCGGGTGAATTTTTCCCCTCCTCAAGGGCTTGTGGTTTCCTTTAAGAAAATCAAAAAAAGAAAAGAAAATCAAAAAGGGGCTTTTAGGGTTTACAAAAAGGTTAAAAAACTTAAAAAGTTGCCCATCACGGTAGCGTGAACAGACTTAGAGCGAGCGGGAGGGAGGGCAAACATGCATGGGAGGCCCGCAGTTGGAGCAACCTTCGCATCTGAAGCAAGCAACCCTAGAAACGCTAGGGTATGTGTGCGAGGAGGTTTCGGCTGGGAGCTCGCCGTTCTTGGGAGAGTCAGCTTCGTCTTAGCAGGCCGTGTTTCAATCTCTACCCGCTCGGCCCTGATTTTACAGCACAGAGCAGAGCTGGCATGAGTTTCTTAAAGATCCTTCACGATGGTGGGAGAACCGCAATCGCAAGGTGTGGCTTTTTCTTAATGTACGATGTGAAGAAGTTTGTCCATCCTGCAAATGTGGGTTGTTGGCTCCTGTTAGTACCATGATTTGGTATTCTTCCTGATGTTTACAAGGTTCTTGGGAGAGTTAGCTTGGTCTTAGCATGCCGTGTTTCAATCTCTGCCCACTCAGCTGCACCGTGGTGGTTCTCACTAACCAATCCGACATTACCTAACTACAGACACAAGCAGCACACACAAGAGGTCATCTTGGGTTCATGGTCAGTCAAATCCTCCATGGGTCATGACACAAGGTTGAGGACAATGTGGTGAGGGCACCTTCTTCTTCGACCTATTTCAGCCTATTTTGCCCTCTCATCAGACTCGGCCCTGAATTTGAATCATGGAGCAGAGCTGGCATGAGGTTTTTAAAGATCCTTCACGAGGGTGCGACAACCGCAATCGCAAGGTGTGGCTTTTTTTTAATGTACGATGTGCAGAAGTTTGTCCAACCTGCAAATGTGGGCTGTTGGCTCCTGTTAGTACCATGATTTGAGGCCAAGTCCACCATCCCGGAAATCATGCGATCCTGGGAAGCTGAGTAGTGTAGGTAGTGCTGCTCGTGGTTGACCCACCTTGTTGACCACTGCCAAAGGCGAACGGTCATCGTGTCTCACTGCTGAGACTGCCTCCCTGTGTCCAAAATGCTATCCACTGTGAGGTGTGCTGGCCGCTGCACCCCATCAAATGCACGCTTGAGCAGTGCGGGTAGCATCAAGTTAGTCCACCATAACCGTGGACGATGAGCCCCTGACCAGTGGTTGCTATGTTGTAACCTGTTCAGCAGTACTCCCTGCTTGCTCAGTCAATGATAAGGCCTCATCCTACCCCATCATCTCATCCTCGAGGACTTCCTTAACCCGAGGAAAATCCCTAACCTCATCCATCACCGCCACCTTGGCTGCCAACTCCCTCTGAACCTCGAGCACCTCCCATGTGTGCCATGGATGCTTGCACCCCGTTGTCCTCACATGCTTGCCCCTACTCACTGCCTGTAGCATCTCGGTAGGCAGAGAGACCGTCGAAGGAAGTTTACTCCGCACTCTACATTGCTCAGCCATAGCCAAACTGATAATCCAGGTCAAGCAATTGAAATCCATTGCTTGCCCCAACACGTGACGACGTGAAGCCTCAGAAAGAGATGGGACCACCATGGTCCCAATGGAAAAATCCATAGCCCGCTCTCGCTCGTCGGCATTATGCTCCACTAACTGCTGCAACTGAGCATCCCACAGGAGGCCAAGTCCACCATCCCGGAAAGCATGCGATCCTGGGAAGCTGAGTAGTGTAGGTAGTGCTGCTCGTGGTTGACCCACCTTGTTTACCACTGCCAAAGGCGAACGGTCATCATGTCTCACATGCTGAGACTGCCTCCCTGTGTCCAAAATGCTATCCACTGTGAGGTGTGCTGGCCGCTGCACCCCATCAAATGCACGCTTGAGCAGTGCGGGTGGCATCAAGTTAGTCCACCATAACCGTGGACGATGAGCCCCTGACCCCACTGCAACTGCATCCAGCAACACTGCTGGCCCAAGCCACGACCGGACTTGATGCACACTGGCCATCACCTTGGCCCAAGAATTGCCCATCCGTGACACATTCTCTAAGATGTATGCCGGAGATACAGCTTAATGAAGCTGTAAGTGGCGCAAAACCCGCATCATCTCCCAAAACAGAGTCTCGCAATCCATTGCCATGCCTGGCTGATGAATGCCCTTGGCAGGGCCAACCTGCCACTACCAAATCAATGGAGCCAACCCACTCCAAATCCTGCGCCCCCAGCAACGAAATATCTCCTGGCAAGGCCTGCTGATATCCACGAACTGCAGACACCGGCAACAACTCATGGTACTGCTGCACCAACTGAGCAACATGGCGTAGGGAGACGCGTCGTGCAGTCTCATCCCTCTCCACATACAGGTAACGCCGTACCCGTACACCTGCCTGAAAAACAGCAGCCAATCCGGTGCTGATCCCGCCAAACAAGTCTGAGTGAAGACCTCCCGATCTAGCTTGAGATCCTAGTCTGGCTCGAAGTCCTCAACAAAAAACGGCAGAATATCCTGAGCTGATGGGTGAAGGGCTTCGAGGGCAGTGACAGTATCCGGTGATGGAGGCGCTGGTGAGGAAGGTGCTAAAGCCTTGGCCGCGCGTGAGTACTCGCCAACGCGGCCTAACATGGGACTATGACGAAGTCGCCTGTGGGCCGATGAGGGTGGCTGCGTGGAGGAAGCGGGAGGGGCGCGTGCCGCAAGGGCTAGTGCCCGTAATTGATGCTCATCTTACAGACTATCCCAATCTCCAGATAAAAAACGGCGAAGACGGATGCGCGTCTCTCTGTGCCCTAACTGACCGCCACGAGGGGGCAAAACCAAACACCACTGAGGAAATAACAAGAAAAGATACCATGCTGGTATATCATCAGGATCACGAGCCAGCCTGTCTAAGGGTAGACGGAGTGCCAGTTGGACCTCATGACGTAGTGCCACCAGAATTCTTTGTATAAAGACGAGGCCTTAGCAGTCCTAGCTGAAATGCGCCTAGAACATCTAGCGCTGAAAGCCAATGCCAAGCAGAGGCAGGAGGTGGCGCGTGCAAGACATTGGGCTGAAATGGAGAAGTACCATTTGTGGGGGACTGATGAAGAGCCGCACACGTGCGCTGGTGTCGCGCAAGCCCTCTGATGCGCGCAAAAAGACGACCGCAAGCTGGGCATGGGGTACGGTCTGATGGGAGAGGCGCCTGCTGTTGGGGTAAGAGTGGGGTCGGCAATGCAGGCTGCACAACTGGAGAAGAAGGCACGTGGAGAGGCTCATGACCAAGAGGAGTTGGGCTGCCTTGAAGCCGCTGCCGAGAATGGGATGGAGAACCTGGAGGAGAAGTGACTAGCGTGGGACCTCGAACCCTACCTGAGAGGCGCAGTGGGGGAGGGCTCAACAGACACTGTGGGAGTTCTTCGGTCGGTGGGGCACCAATGGAAGAACCTGGAATCAGCGGTGGAAAAGACCGTTGTGAAGATGACGACTCTTCTTGAACTTGGTGTCCGGAGCTTGGACTCTGGTGCACATCAGGAACATGTGAGCTAGGGGTAGGGGTACGTTGGCGTTGGGGTCTTCCAAGAGGAGCAGGTCTTCCAGTAGGAGCAGTTGCGGCTGTGTTCAGCACCTCTCGTTGCTCTGGGGAACGAACTGCCAGGGATGGTGGAGTAGGCAGTAAAGGGTTTGTGGTGAGGGTCAGGGCTGGAGTTGGCTGCCTATAGGGGGCTGATCGAGCTTGGGGACGAGGCGATCGAGGCCACCTGACCGGCGTGGGGCCCACTGTTGCACAGCGGCCGCTTGCTCACTTAAAGCTGCTACCGCTGTCGCCAACACCTCCACTAAGTTGGCGGCGCTGCAGGCCTTGCCGAGGTCTGGCGGCGACGCCGCTCATCGTACTTCTCGTGTCCACGCTCGTCAGACTCAAAAAGCCCCGAAGTCTTAGAGAGGGTGTGGGAGTGCATAGCAGCAGGCCCACCACGGCCATGGCGGTGTGCGCAGCCAGAGTTTCCTGGCTTGCTACTGTCCCAGCGTTGGAACACCCATCTGTGTATGTGCCATCTTCACTTGTGTGCGCAACATGCAAAGGCTATAGGTGGGGGACGTCGCATCGCTTGCTCATCTCTGGAGACCTCTCAGGTCCGAAGAGGATACATTCCAAGCACGTTTCTAGGTTGCTCTGTATATTAGATGAGGGATGGAGTCCATGCGGCTATGGATGCAGGCCAGTAAAATCAAGTGGCAGGAAATGGGGTGGGAACCGTGGTTTGGTTGCACGGGTTTCAGAGATTTCAGGCCGAAATGGCGAGGGTGCTGGAGGGCAGAATTCGGTGCTTGACAAAAGGGAAGAGGACACAGGGAAATTAGGGCCGAGGGCGAGGCTGGTGGCCCAGCGGAGTGAGAGTTTCAGGATTGAGGAGGTTCAGCGCCCGCTTGCGCAGTATATGAGCTTGCCGGCAAGCCAATACTCAGTGCTGGATGCTGAACGTATCGAGCGCGTGGATGACACTATGTTCAGATGCTATGCCCACCGCCTCAAATTCTTTAAATTTGAAGTGGTGCCTGTGCTGCTGGTGCGCGTGGAAGAGCAGCCCAATGGTTGCTGCATTCGCCTTCTCTCCTGCACGCTGGAGGGGTCTCCGATTGTGGTTGCGCAGAACAAAAAGTTTTCGGCAAGTATGGTGAACAAGGTCTCTTGGAGTGAAAGTGAAAGACCTTCATTAGCTCGGCATCTGAATTCTGACACAACCATCGAGGTGACCATAGAGATTCCTCCAGCTTTCCGGGCGCTTCCTATAGGAGCCATCGAAGGAGCTGGCAACAAGGTGTTGTCTCAATTACTAAAAGTTATGCTACCTCGATTCCTTGCCCAGCTGGGCAAGGACTACTATGCATGGGCTTCGGGGGACTCGTCACGTCAGCCCTTGGGAACAGGCGAGCTGTGACCTTTGGACCACCTGCTTTGTCAATGTTGTCTGCACTCATCGGAGCATGTGTAGGTGATTTGAGGGTGATGCTGCAAAAAGGAGAGGAAGAAAATTATTCGATCTTGCTCGCCATGTATGAGCTCTGCATTTAGAATGTTACGCAATGTTTAGGACTTGAAAGAACCAGTTGAAAACTTCAGAGTGGTCTGGAATCGACCTCCTTGTCCTTCATTTGTTCATAAGCTAGAGACGATATACCTTTGATACCATAGTTCTCTTGTACTCATATACTAAGGGCTGTATGGAGCACTCTTACAACCTTTCTTGACAAGATATTTGCATGAAGTGACTGCAGTGAGAATACAGGGCCACCAGACATTTAAAGAATTCATATGCCCTTAGAAGTGGGGTAGTTTTGTTTTTAAGAATAATCCGGTCAAGATGGAAGTTGTGATGATTTTGATATCAGTGACATTCCGTGCTACCTTGGACCCTTGGACATGTAAGCATTTAGCGAAAGTGGATAAAGAGACCTTCCACCACCTGTGTGGTTCAAAGTTGAAGGCAAAACTTTGACAACCCATGCACTAGTGAGTGCAGATTGAGAGGCTTGTTGATTTGTAACCTCAAGTGCTGCAAAGGTGGGCCCTTCTGCCACGAAGCCCTTGAAGAAACAGAGAGCTGGGTATGAGCCGATTAAAGAACCTAAAGGTCCCTACAAACAGATCATTCTCACTCAGGAGGCTGTTTCTTTTCCAGGGAGACTGGGTTTACAAATGGTTTGTTACCCGACATTGTGGAGGGAAAGTTTTTCAGGCCTAGCTGCGCAAGCCCCCTTCAGTCTGTCAGATGTTTTTTTGTCAATAGATAAGAGATGAGATGAAGAACAAGAGAGCGTACTTTATTCATGACATTGTGTTCTGAGGCAATCTCTCATGTGAAACATGCCCTCTGGAATGGAATGGAAAACCAGGCAGACTTATGCTCACTTCTTTCTTGCAAAACGTTGGCTTGAAGAGAGTAGACCTTTCAAAGAGTTGTTAGTGGTTGGCAATGGTGGAAGGCATCTATTGAGGAGCATAGGCTCAGTACATCCTGAAATTATGTTGTTAGGGGGCAGAGCTGTAATATTATGTACAGTAGTAACACTGCTCCTGAGGTAGCCTCCTCTGCCTTATGAACCTCGACCAGGGGAGGCCATTGTTGCAAAATAAATGAAGGCCTATCCATCACCCTCATTTCACAGTCTTGAAACAACTGCGTTGCCACTTTCTGACCTGATCGTTTTAGCTTCACTCTTATTATATACCCTTCTCACATGACTTGTGTTCTACGGATCACCACTAGAAACTAGCTTGGGACCCTGGACTTTCCAGATTGGAGAATCCTCGCTTAAAATTATGCACGAGAGTTCCTCCTATATAGGATCCAGAAGCAATATTGGCATTGATCCAAGAACACCACCAGAAGAGATTGTACTCATAAGACGTTGTTTGCCGTAGCCTTGTGGCCATTGACCCCGTGCCCAGTTTGAGCGGGAACAAAAGGGACAGAACCTACCTCTCTCAGGGGGTGACGTTGGTAGTAAGACTTACCTTCATATATAGAATGACCTCCCATCCCAGTAACAGGAAGGCCCTCAACACATGGTGGGGTTTGGAGGGTATCATTCCCAAAAAAGCTTTCTTTGCTATGTCCCGGGATGGCTCTTCCCTTGGGGGCTGGTTGTTTAAAGTCCACCCTTCTGGTTTTTTACACTCTCCTGGAATTTCTCATTGCGAGGAAGTTGCCCTCTACGCCATCAGAGTCATTTGTATGAACACTGGCAAGATCAGCCCCTCAGCGGCCAATGGCTGCCACCAAAGCTCTCACTTCCTCTGGTTTTTGTTGGCTCCGCTAACCTTGCTACAGTTCGACCCTGGTGAATGGATTTGGCAAGATAAGAAGCACTCGCCTTTCTTCTCTTACACGGTCAAGAAAGGGTACTCTTTACTCAACTTCCATATCCCAGTGGATCTCAAGTTTACCAAGAAATGGGCTCATTTCTCCGGCCATCCCAAATCTTGGAAGTGCATTTGGAAGGATATTTGGAGGAAAGACCGGGCTGCAAAGCTGTCGGGCTTTCGATGGAAGATGGTTAACAGAATTCTCCCAGTCTCTTACTCTGTCTCTGATGCTAGCTCAGTTTGTAAGCTTTGCAACATGAACGTGCCTGAAACCATGGAGCATTGCCTACTGTACTGTCACGCTGCCCGTGCTTCCTGGCGTATGGTCCGGAATTTCTACTCCTTCTGGAACCCTCTCCCTCGGGATGATACCTCAGTGTTACTTCTTAATTTTCAAGAGGATGCATTGTGGTCACCTTGCCCGGTATGGGGTTCCCTCAGAGCTCAGACGCTATGGAATATCTGGAAAGCCAGATGTACATCAGCCTCTATGGCACTTTGATATTGAGGTTATTTTTTCCTCATGATGCTATGCTTGTATCTTTCCCTTTTTCAATAAAGTAAAACAGGGCCACACCCCCCTGTTCCGCGAAAAAAAGAAGAAGAATTAATCCGGGTTTTCCAGATATCCTCTAGAAATCCCTTCACACAAGCATCAATCTGCTGAGTGTGATTTGCCCAAAAACTAGGGCCTGGGCTTTTGGCTCAGCCTCGAGATTTCAAAGTTGGTAAACAGGGGGTACAGGCACAATTCCCTTGATAGAGTTGAAGAGAGCGTGTCTTTGGTGAGAGAACCCCGGACAGTGTATCAGAAAATGAATACTGTCTTCAGATTGCCCACACAACGGGCAATTGCACTCTCCCTTTCCTCTCTGTTTGCTGCTTCAAGAAGAAGAGAGAACAAGTCCACAGCTCACTGACCCACGCAGAGAAGGATGGGAATCTAGGTAGCGATAAGACCATGAAGACGAGAGAGAGGGAGAACGAGCCCGGTGCATAGGATACGCCTACCTACATTGCGCCTTCTCTCACACATGAACATCGCAGTTGATAGTGCGCACACTGCGCTCTCATACTGCTGATGGTCCGGGCCGTTCCTGGATGGCTGTTGCGCCATTACTCAAGCATATGACGCTGGCGCGATCATGTATGGCATCATGCGGTTGGCCTGTAGTAGCATTGCAGGCGACTCTTTGCTCCTGCAGGACAACGGGACTTACATCGCTTGGGGCTCCCCGAATTCCAGGCCAGTGGAAGCTTGCTTCGCGCACCTCGTCTGGCAGCAAATATGTTTTCGCAACTGCCAATTTGACCCATGTGAATGTACCCGCTGCAAAACTCTGCATCCGAAAACCTATAAATTCGAGCGCACCCTTTGCTGACACGGAAGTTGCTAGTTCTCCATCTTCACGTGCCAAGACGGTGAGTCTAAGTTAGGTACCACTTCAGCTTCAAGTGAGGCACTGATCTGAGTTTGATTTCATGCTCTTCCACGGTTTAGCTACTTTGTTCCTGTTTCACCCCTCGTTAGGTGGAAGTTCTCTACGTCCGGGTGCATCAGTACTAGCGTAATCTCTGACTGGGTCTTTGGAAGTAAGAGACACCTACCCGTTTCGTCTGCACAGAATAACCCACAATCAGTAAAATGCTGTGTTAACACAGAACTGAGTCGTCAGGCAATTGCATGTGAAGACAACCAGAAATTATGGCCAACAAAGTAGACAGGTGATAGAGCACACATGGCCGGTAGCTTCTTCCTATTTCATATATCAGGATGGCTCCATGCACCACTGCCCACCCTCTCACCCTCAGCAATTGGAATAGTAGATGCACTCCCTGGTGTCATCTGCATCTGTGATCGCACCTTGCTGATACACAGCTCCCTTCCACTTGCCCTGGACAGGTGGTGGTCATGATTTTGTAGCAAGTCCCCACTTCGCAGCTTGATTTAGTGCCATGCAGATGTGAATGGGCAAAAATCTTTCTCTTGACTCTTGGTTCTTATGTTATTGATTGACAGTTGCAAGTTAATATGCCTGTCACCTTCCTTTGCCAGATGGAAGTTGACAAGGATTATTGCTCAATGTCCTCATCCCTTAGTTTGGCACACCTTTTACACACCATTTGTGTTTGCATTGCCACATAGGGTACACGACTTAAAGGTGTCAAGCATGTGCTCATGCTAAGAGCAAGATTTTATGGTGGGAGATTGTCTCAGGTTGTGGATGTGTGGACAGAAGTGGAAACATGGGTGGTGTTCTCAGATTTACATTTGAGTAGGCGCACTTATGACACATGTCTGCAAGTTCTTCGAACCGTCCATGCTGAGGCATGTGCCAGGTTAGGCTTCTGTTCTGAACACAGGACCAATTTTTCGCCAACAAGTGTACTCTTTTAAGCATTACCCTCTAGAAATGCAAGCGGGCAGGCCAGTCACAGGTAACAAGGGCTGTGCAGGAAGGCAGGCATTGTATTTTTGGGGGACTTTTGGCATGCAAGAGGAGCGCTACCTGTGGAGCTCTTGAATATGGCTGTAATGGAGCTGCAAATGTGGGATTGCCCTGCCATTTTTATTCCTGGCAATCATGACCAGGTTTTTTTTCAGCCTGAATTTTAGGTGAAATGGTGGTTAATTTTTATGTGCTTGGTGTGGTTTGTTTGTGAACCTTGAGGTCGGGATAAAGATTATTGCGTGGGTGACAGGTGAATTTGGGAGGAGAGGTTCATGCATTGCAAGTGTTGGAAGCAGCCAATCCTTACATCAAGGTGTTGTCGAGTCCTGTAGAATACTTGGGAGCTCTTTGGTTGCCGTTTCGCCGTGACTACACATTGATTGCGCAGGCTCTGCAGCAGCATGGCACTGTTCAAGCGATCTTTGCCCATGTGGATGTAGTAAGTTGTCCTCTCTCTGCTCAGTCATGGCTTTCCACTGACTTGCGAGCAGAGTATGTGAATATTGCAATCACTGGTGTTTGATAGACTGACAGCTCAAACCTCTCTAGGTGGCAAGAAACTTGTGGCAACTGGCTGTATATATATACCTTTACAGGCAATTGGATTGTAAACAGCCATAACCATAGGTGGATGCTTTTAAATAAAGTGTCATTCTAGTTGTGTTCTTGTTCATCTCTCCCTCTCCCCATGTGTCAATTTCCGTCCATTGGTCCAAACTGGGCGCGGGGTCTATGACCACAAGTCTATGGCAAACGAAGTCTTATGAGTACATTTTTATCTCTCTCCATTGGACATGATTGTGTGGATGTCCTCTCTGATCTCTGATTATATATCTTATTACTAGTTCTCAATCTGACAATTGTGCTCTGTCCAAAAACAAAAACAAAGTAGTCATCTAAATTAAAGTTCAAACTTCAGGAGATCTTGGTGACGAAAGTGCTAAAGGGGCCAGCAAATCTTTGTTATCAGCAAGTAAGAAAGTATTTCAACATGGTTTATCCAGGTGGGAGCATTCATGAACGAGGCATTCCAGGCAAAGGGGGGATTAGACCCATCTGTGTTTCCTGCACATTTGCCAGTCTATACAGGCCACTATCATAAGCCACATGTGGTAGAGGGAACTCAAATTGAATATGTTGGTTCTCCCTACCAAGTTTCAATTGGGGAAAGTGACCAGGCAAAGCATTTTCTGCTTCTTGACAAGCACTGGCAGGCAAGACCTTGAGCTCAGTTTTGCAAATACATCTGCCTTATTCTGACTTGTGAGCTTGTGATGCATTGCTTTTTGTGTGGTTTCAATCTTTTTAGTTATGTGGGGTTCACCTCACTGCTTGGCAGTTACTTTAATGTGGTGCTTTTTTTTATGTGTGGGTCACCAGTTGGCATAGTGTGGCTTTTGGGTGCTCAAAGGCTGCAGGCCACCTTTGCTGACCACACAAAAAACCAAGCAGTGCCTGTCGTATGGCCATATATCTTGACTAGGTGGCCATATATCTTGACTAGGTGGCCATTTATTTCTGATCCAATATCTGAATGAATTCTTTTGCCTTGTGGAATTCCTGTGTGATGAACATCAAAGCAGAAGATTGGAGAAATTCCAGTGGATATAGGTCCAAGACACCTCATAGTCTCTCAAAATGAAGGGTTACCCCTTGAGGTGGTCAGAAATGTTCGGGTTGGTGACCGCGTTCGCTGGCATCTCTCCTCCAATACTCTGGATGACTCTAGTAAAGGACATCTGGTACGTAACCATAGCCCCTTACCGTTGCCATCTGATTACATGTCAGGTCAACTACATTTGGTACACCTTGGCTTCACTTATCATCTTTGTTGCAAATGGAGGCTGATATCACAAAAGCCAAATATACCGCATGTGACTTGGCCTGCCATGGGGCTTTTTTACTAAGCTTAATCTGCAACTTTTATATGATTCTGGAGAATCTGCATGGAGTTTAGATGTGGGTGTCAGCCAGTAGGACTCCCAGGAGTGCATGCAGCTTCTCGACAAGTTGTCTTTTGATGACACCTGAAGCAAGGATTTTGGGTGGGATTGTGTCGTTTTACTTGTGAATGAGGTTTGGATGCTATGAAGTCGTTTGGTTGTGACTGAGGGATGATCAGGGACTTTAGTGTGTTCTTTGAAAATTTACAGTAATGTTGGTAGTGGTCAGTGTCTCTAAACCTTGAAAATAGCGCAACCCATAAGCAACCTGCCAGTCAGTGCATCCAGGGCATGCTATTTAATGAGCACGAGCCATGAGATGTGCATGAAGGCACAGTTTGTGTATAATTATCCTGATTCGTATGCGGCTGGCCTTAATACCTGTGTCACGATGCTCTAATACCTTGGTGGGTTGATTAGCTAGTTCAGGTGTAATGCCTTCATCTGAAAGATCATGGACAAGTGGTTCGACAACAGATTCTATGGTTACACTTCAGCTGATGAATGTAACCTTACGCAGGAAGAGCTGCAAAGGAGGGGAGTGCTGGTTGATCTGGTCTACCCTATTGTCACATCCAGGCAGCGCATCAAGGAAGCTGAGCACCTGGTAGTTTTCTCACCTCCTTGTCCAATCTTTCTTAATGCCAAGAGGACAGTTTAACTCTGGCATAGTTAATTGTCATCCTTGCTGTTATTATGTGAAGAGCAATCCTGTTTTTGAGTTCATGCATGCTGGTCTTTCCAGGGAAAGGAGCCTTATTCTGTTGGTGAAGTTTGCTTGTTTCGTGCTTGTTATATACCAGGCTACTAAGTAACAAGATGACCTGCTCTGATAATGTGCAGACTGTCTGACGGTAAATGGAGACTGATCTGTGCTTTCTTTAACACAGGATGCATTTGGTCTGTTTGGACTCTATGCAAAGAGTGTGACCATGAATGAGAAAGTCACCAAGATGGCAGTCGACATGCTGCGCAGCTTGAACTTGCCTGCTAAGCTCATTCGGAGGCCTCTAGGTGACTTTTCTACTTCCTCATAGGCGTACTCACATTTGGCTGATCTATGTGCTGCTTGGAAAATGTGGTGCGAGGCTAAAAAGGGAAGAAAATAATCATGTGGTGGTGCTTAGGAGCAGTGATTAGTGGTTCAAGAAAGGACACTTGGTCACAATGTGTCACGTACCACACATCTATAGGATTCACCAGCTATGTATTATAGGTGTTCATTGTCTAGAGGTTTCAAAGAGCAGGTCCATGGACACACGTCTCTCATATAAGGCTTCTTTTTTTCTCAAAGAAGTCTTATTGGAGCCGCCGCCTGAAATGTTTTGAATATTTTAGTTTAGTCCAAAACAAGTCAACAGCTCTATGGATGGACCATTCCCAATTTGTATGTGACAATTTGTTTAAGCATTTGGTTATTCTGGAAGCAGTTCAGTGTCATATCAGTCTCTTCCGGATCAAGGCACTAGTGAAGAGCTTACTAGGGAACCACTTTGATTCGAACAGTGAGCCTGCACATGTAGTGTCTCTTTCTGCTGTCTTCTTTTCCTTCTAGTCCATCCAGCTGCTCTTCTCTGTGTGGGCGGGACACAGGATCTGTGTCGATGAAAGCGAAAAGACTCCGGTGAAAGCCAGTGTAGACAAGGGCCATTTCCCCTTGTGGGTACTGCCTCCTGTTCGGGGTGGACTTTTTTATGTCCACAATGGGACAACCAACATTTAGCCCAATAATAATGTCACAAGCCACCTCACTAGTGGTTGCGGGTTCAAACCACATGTCCACCTTCCCACCGGAAGGCAGTAGCCCTGCGCAGTGATACCATAAGTTATGCTTGGTTTGGAAACGCACTCACAATTTTTTCCATTTTTGTCCACAATGGTATGGCAAGCAATGTAGTGAAGTTGACGCTTACAGACTGACTTAAATATCTTGTTATGAAACCTTTTAAGCATGCACCAACTGAAGTAGCATTGTGGTGGTGGAAAGTGTTTTTCCACAATGCCTGTTCTTGAATCCTGCATTAGTCACTGATCTAGCTGGTTGGTTACTCCTGTGCAGTGCATTTGAAGTTGGAGGGTATCGAAATGGAGGGTTTTGGGGTATTCCTAGAGCCCGTAAAGTACCCACTTGCAGAGAGAGGCGTGCGAATAGTTTCGGGCCAAAATTTGGACTCAAGCGGTGCAGACAGCAATGGTGCTGGAAAGACCACCCTTGTTATGGCTCCTCTGTGGGCCCTCACAGGTACTTGACCTGTTTTTGCTGTCTAGGCCTTGTCAACTACGGCTGCAGACAGGGAGGCCATATATGGCCGCCAACCATTGGCATAGGAGGCGGAGGGTACATAATCATACAAGTGAACTAACATGGATAGTTGGTCCAGGCTCCACAGATGCACGGCCAGATTCAGTTCGTGGATTGACAGCAGCAGAGGTGGTGCATCATAATGCCAAATGTGCACGTGTACGGGTGGATGGCACCATCAATGGAACACCTTTCACTGTAGAACGAGTAGCAGGCAGGTAGATTGTGTGCACCCGTTGTTGCTTGCCATTTGCATTATGCTTGTGTATGGAGCTCCATAAATTACCTTCTACTGAGTTTAACCTGTTAAATGGTTATTTTTTCCTTTATAGTTGTTTTATTAATATCCACAGGGGCCAAAGACATATCCACAGGGATTGAATAGAATTTATTTGTGAGCTAATTGGTCATAGCAGAACTTCAAGACAACCAAAAGATCTTGGTTGACACAGAGAGAGATGAAGAGATTATCTCCAAGACGAGAAGAAGATGGAAGTTTTCTCTCTAAGATCATCCCTTCACGTTATCTTTAATTAAATGCACCATTTAGTACATGTTGACTACTTTTTGTTCACAAGAAATCCACAGGTCTTTAGGAAACATCCCGTGGAGCAACCTTTTTGCAAGGAGGAGTGGGATTAAAAAGAGAGGTTGAGAATCTACTCATTTGTCGTTTATACATTGCCCAGTCATTGTGGTGTACTTAACCTCCTGAGTCAACGGAGGGATCAGCCCCTCTGTCACATGAGACTCAGCCAAAAGTTTCTACGGCACATTGCAGCTGATTGCAATCCAGTAGCAGGGAATTGAGTGTTTATGGAGAAGACACATCAAAAGAGTGTCACAAACGCATGGGCCCATCAAAAGGAATATTAGGCAGGGGTGTTGAGCAAAGGCAAGGACTGATAAGTTTGTATCTTGTTCTTAGTGAAAGGGTGTTCTTTGGCCTCTTGACACGTGGCTCAAGGGTGTGGCCCTTATCTATGCTCTTTTCAATATCACATACTGGTCTCTCTGTTGGAATGCTCCGACTTGCTTTTGTGCATCCTAGTCTATGATGCTATTTCATATTTTTCAGGTGCCAACAGGTTGTTGAAAACCAGAGAGCATACTTCACGGCATGACTGGCTGGTAATCTTGTTGCAGAAAATCTGGGCTGAAGTTTGTTGTCGATGGTGAGGATAAGACATGCCAGGAGATTCGGATGACTCAACAGTGCATTGATGAGTTCATGTACTCTCTTAGCTTGTTCCTGGTTCTTTCACATGGCAATTAAAGTGGAATGGAATGTGTGCATATGTTTGGTTGGCAGGGCTTTATTCATGACGTCTTGTAATGGGATCTCCTGGAGATTAATCCTTAGGGAAATGTTGACTATTCTGCACTTCACAGGTGGCTCCAGACATCTGTTTAACAATATATTGGAATGTCTAGCTGTCCAGGTTTGTGAGTGAGCTAATGCTATATGCTGCAAAAGTATCCAATAGCTTGTAACCGTAAGCTCGAAGTTTGTTGCTACCGTGTTTTTTTCTTTCCCCAACATATGCTTATGTACCTATTTGCATCTGCTTAAGCACTGCAGAGGCACCTCGGTCCTTCACCGGACAGTATTTCATGGGCAGTATGGTGCTGGTGGGTTGCTTGAAGCCTCTGACAAGGACTTTAAGGTAGGCCCGCTTAGCCACAACACTGGAGTAATGGGCAGTTGAGTAGCTGGAACTGTAAGAAAAGTTAGCGCATATCTTTTTTTGAAGGCTTGCACCATGATAACATGTTGGAGGAAGCTGATTTGATGAAGTTGCACAGGAGGAGTTGAGCAAGTTCATGGTGATGGAGGTGTGGGTGGCTGCCCGGGAGCACAGTATGAAAGTACTTTGTATGAAGCGCACAGAAGTGGAGCGCCTTGAGGGTGCCGTTCAACAGCTGGCTCAACAACATCAGCAACTAAAAATGAAGGTCCCCTTCTTCTTGCTCAGTGTGCACTTTTGTGAGGTTCGTTTGGCCTCAGCACCTCATTCTTGAGAAAGGTTTCTGTCGCTCCTCCTTACAGTCTTATCTGGGTGCAATTCTAGTCCCATGCACTTTAACCTTGCATGCATCAAGTACAGACTAAGGGATCAAAAGGACTCCTTTGCTGAAGCAAAATGTGCTGTACCTGCAGGTGGATGAGTGCATGTGTTGCTCACATGAATGGGAGAGACGCAGGTAGAGAAGAACCTTCTACAGCAACCCAAGGCAGATTAGTCGTTTTAGTTGCGCTAGCAAGTTGTTGTTTTGTGTACATGCTACCAAATCAAGTGCAGTTGGAGTCTTAAACATGCATGCCATTCTTTCCTGTGTTAGCTTCTTTGTAGCAACGCTATCAATGTTTGAAGAACCAGGGATGCCACAGAGTCTACACCCAGTTTTGTAGACAGCCTAAAGTCAGTAGAAAAGCAGAATATTATACTAAAGAGAAGGTGAGAATGTAGGGGTGAACAAGTGGCAACAAATGAAGCAGAACTGTGCGATGCGGAACTGAAGCTGCAGGGTGCAATAGCAACTTGCAGTCAGTTGCATGCAAAGGTGGCAGCTGCATTGTGTTCTTGGGAGCTTCTGGGCAAGAGGTTGGAGCAGGCCCTTCAAGATGGCATGGAGGCATGGACCGCACCCAAGAGGCAAGCTGGGACAGTGAAGACAGGCAATGCAGAACTTCTTGAGACTCTATTGGAAAGAACAGCACAAATGTCTGACAAGGTGACATTCCTTGTTTTCATATGGTTTGAGTCTGGTAAATTTCCACCCTGAACAGCTACTTCCTTCCCTTTGGAAGGTGGACACCTGCTAATGGCTGTAACGGGGTCAACATGGTTATCAATTCCCCCGCAAAAGACTCAAAAACCACAAGAACCAGCATGTATTAGGTGACCTGTGTTGACATAGTGACCCCCATTTTGGTAGCTCGGTTGGCTGTAAGCGGCGATGTACACCTATGTACGTTGAACCCACAACCACTTGCAAGGTAGCCTTTTGCCTTAACCCCCGGGGCATCTGGTGGATGCTTTTCCAGAGAGAGAATATATCACAGTCTTCAGAACATGGATGTAAAGCCAAAGTTATATTCACTCGACGGTGCTAACTGGTGCTTGAAGATAGGCGCTCTCTGTAGAGAAGGTGGTAACATCTTTCACTCATGGTGTTGTTCGACAAGCACACAACTCATTCTCAGGTGGTGACCAAAGCATAGACCGTGTGTTTCCTACCTCCAAGTGTCCCGACTTCTTCACCTTACGAGTCCATTGAGGGTTTTAGTCAGGTATTTGCTGCAGCCATCAGGAAGTTGGTTCTTTGTCTTGTTCGCAGTTTCTCTTATTGGGTCAAGATTTTCTTATCAGTCTTTTGTTGCAGAGAGTGACAAGATGTTTTCTTGCATGGCAGGTGAAGAATGCAGAGGCGGACGTGGGTAAGAGGAGGGAAATGCTGGAGGCTTTCAAAATGAATGTGGCAGGGTCATTACTGTGTGAGAACTGCCTGCAACCTATTGATGCTAACCATGCCTCTCAAAGTCTGCTGCAGCTTGAGGCTGATTTGACCACCTCACGGGATCAGCGTCAGCTATTCTTAGAGGTGTGTTTCTGCGTTAAGGCATCAAACAATGCGGTTCATGGACGAGCTAGAGCCTATAAATTCATGAACAACTTGCGCCGTGTTCAGGCTAACATTTTGCTTAGCTTTGTAGAAACTTACTTTCCTTGTTTCTTTCTCTTCTCTACATAAGAGCAGAGACAAACTGGGCCCAGGTTTCAGGTTTCAGGAGCTCTACGCTAAATCACATCTTCACAAATCAGCCCCATTATGGAAGAGAAAGATAGAGAGTATGTTCATTGTCTTCTCTTGTGAACTGGCTACAAGAGACAAAAGTTCAAGAAGCGGTGATCAAGAGTGTCATTGGCAGGGTGAGAGCAGCGGGGGAGCTGTCTGCCAAGGTGTAGAGTAGCATTGGCTTGAACTAGGGATGTCCTCTCTCCCCCAGAGTCTTCCAGAGTGACGAGTTTCTGATGTAGAGGTTGCCTCAGTCTGAGTTGGGGTGTCTTTGTCCGTACTCGCTAAGCAGATTCCTTGTCTCTGTTAACTTATCTCCTACAATGACACAACGTATGAAAATGTTCTTCTTTGTGGGTCATGCGATTGAGGTATTGACTCCTTCACATGGATGGCAATCCATGTATAGGATACAAGTACCCCTCATCTCCTGACCCTCCATATGATATTGTGACAGACAGGTTTGGCAGTTGCTGAGCTTCGTCTCTCAAATACTAGACCAGCCAAGTAAACATCAGAGGCACTGTCCTCAGGAAGTGGTTGTTTGGCTAGCTTATCACTCCCACAACACTATCGGCGAGATTTCGGGGACTAGAACTCACAGAGTCAAGTCAGAGACAAATGATCGAGCTACTAAGAAGGATAATTGGGTCTAGGAACCTTACAACATTCTCACATCATTTGGTTTGAACTGACCACTCATCAGCTTCCTTCCCAGACCAGGGTTGCTGCTGGAACGTAAGCTGCCAGGATTGAGCTCAGCGATAGTTCATGGTCTATCTGAGGGATTTGCCTTCAAATTGGCAAGTGTTTAAACCTCACGAAGCAATACAAGAGCAACGGAATCAGAAAGGATCTTAAGAGGATGACTTGTGCAAAGGATGTAAGGTTCGGAGCTCAGCTCAAACGAAGCTCCAGTTTTGCAAAGACACATTTATATCAGAGATAGATCGCACCCTTATGTGGACTACTTGTCTGTCACACTCTCCATATCCTTATAGCCCTGGGAAAATTGGGAGTCAACTGAACTCTATGGATTGATGACATGCCTAGGGTTTCCAGTATGCAACTTGTCGATGTGGGAGAAAAACGCCATTTCTTTCCTCCTGTCCAATGTAGTATGAGGTTGGATGGAGATACTACTGTCTTTTCCATGACTGGTCATCTTTCACAGAGGCCATCAGTTAAAACACCAGAACTGCTTTCGTGGCCTACCAGCATGAGGCCCTCCAGCAAATATAGGGAGTTTGTTAGGGTTTAAGTCATGTTTGGTATTTAAAATCTCATATGGAACTTCCTTTCAGTCAACCCTATGGCCTGTTGGACCAACAAGTTTTCTTCTCGCTTTTCCTCTTGGTGGTCTATTTTTGTCCCCCGTGGACCTTCTTTTTCTCTACTTGAACATACAGGGGAACAGCCATGCAGCTTTATCATCACAAGACCACCTTCAGTCTGACAATCACCTTGGGATATTGATACATGAGCAGGAGCACAAGAACAGTGAGGAGGAGCTTAAGCGTGTGCGGAGAGGCATAGCTGAGGAAAATGCCAAACTGGCGAAAGCTCAGGATGCATTCAAGCAAACCTCTGTGAAACTACTTTCACATGTATCCAGCAGCTGTTAACCTGCTTATTGAAGGCCTCTGGTGCAATCTAGAATGCATGACTTCTTGGTGTATTTCCTATAGCCTTAGAAGCTTTTGTTGATTTATGAGGATAGGGCTTCTGGTGTCTTGAACATTGTCATCGTTTGCATACAAAGTGTTACAGGGACTTTGTTTGTAAGGGTAACCAGAGGGAGCTGCAGTTTGGACTATCATATGACAAGAGGGCTGCTGTAACAGGAGAGTCCTGCTGTTTGCAAGTTCTACATCTAAAGAGGGCAGCACTCACTGAGAATGATTGATTGCCAGTTGGTTTCATTTTTGCTATGTGAGTGTATCAAAGCCTTGTGACTTGCCTAGCAGGCTTGACGGGAAGCTGGACGTGATGTTATTTGCAGCTCAATAGGATTCGACAAGGTGTGACATCTGCTCAAATGGTTCTAAATGCTGCTTCAAAGTTTCTTTCTTCAGCATCATGGCAGGCATCTACAGCTGACTTTCCTGTTACAGAAGATTCACTCTCACCCAACAACTCCAATGAAAACATTAGAGACCTATCCAGTGAAGAAATGGATGCAAGGGAAGGAGATTTGAGATACTTGATTCAACAACTAGAAGGCAAAGTGCTGTCAGGGAAAACTTGCAAGACCACAGTAGAGCAGCTAAGGATCAAGTGCACTATGGTGAAGAATAACGAGAATCCATACGAGGCAGAGTTCAAGGTCATTTCTAGATTGTATGCGACCTTGCAGGCTGATATCCTGGAGAATGAGTCCCTCCTGAAGCTCTCCTTGGAGGAGGCTGGGTGGCTGAAGGAAATACATACTAGTTTCGGCCTGACGGGTGTCCAGGTGCATTATTTGCCATGGCCGTTTTGAACATGAATTTCTTTGCACTATTATACCATGTTGCAGTACATGTGAGCACATTCTTTTCAAGCAGTTGTCAGGCTTGATCAGTGTGAAATCCTAGTCGCTTATATGCCATGGCCATGAGGTCAAAACATATTTTTGCTTCAACCATGTGTATTAGTATCATTTACGGACACAGCTGAGTGGTTCCGCATTTGTTCGAGTCTGCAGAGCTACATCTTAGAAGGAGCCTTGGCAGAGGTGCAAGAGAGGACGGCGAGGTACTTGGAATCACTGTCTGGTGGTTCCTTGGAATTGTTACTAAAGCCTACCAAGATCATCAAAAGCAGCAAAGTGTCTGTAGAGGCCATTGACAAGATAGCAGTTGTGCACCTGTCCAATGGCACCCTGGAGCATCGTGCACTTCGTCAACTAAGTGGGGGAGAGCGCAGGCGTTTGGCAAGTTTTCACTGCATACTTTTCCAATTCGTATTTTTGCACCACATGAAAAAGATCTTTCTCGAGATTAGAAATGCTTGGCAACTTACCTGCATGAAGCATTGACTCTTAGACAATCCCTTGAGCTTTAGTTGCTTTTGGGCTGTTTGTGGCCCCTCTCTCTTGTTGTTTCTTTCTTCTTCTTGTCCCATAAGCGAGAGAATGGTATGTCCATGCAAGTTCCTAACGAACCAATTTGATGTCAAACTAGTCCCTGATATCTTGTGCTAGGCTCTGTAGCAGCAGCATACTGCAATGTAGGTATGCACCTTCTACGTGATCCCATCAATGTTCATTGCTCTTTTGGCTGGCCTACAGTAGCCAATGTCCTGTGTCAGAATTAGGAAACTTGATATTGTGAGGCTTGAGTTTTTTTCTTGACCTGGTCACCAACCACCTCCACAAGTTTTGGAGTAAAGATAGTACCAACCACGTGACTCTTGATTAAGTTGAGTTGGTGGCACTCCATACTTCCAGCCACTTGACTCTAAAATCAGTATCAGTGGTAGGTAGACATTCCTACAAACCAGCCAGAATCAGTGGTAATGTTCTATAAGCTGCTAATTTGCACTATATGAACAAGGGAAGTATGACAGAAACACTACTTCTGTCACACTCTTCTGACCAAGAGAGGCCTCGCACGTCTACAGTGATGTGCGGCTTTCAGCCTCTTAATACCGACCGAGCCTGACCTGTGGTGCTCCAAGGGGTCTAGAAAAGTATGTGCAGTGCAGTCTTCACAGCCAATGCAGGGAATAGTCAGTGAGTAGAAGCTGTTAGATCATGCACTCCAATTTGTGTCACCCTTACTTCCATCAGGTAGAGAACATCTGAATCAGGTGTATTGCCTGCTTCTTTGATCTGTTTATAACATCACCAAATATATGGCCTTGAAGCTATGCACAAGCAGGGTCAGTTGGATGTGTTTGTCTCTCTTGCATGAAACACTGGTGACTTTCTGTTGTCCAGAGCAGGTCTTCTGACTTACGTGAGTGGATACTGTGCCAATTCTACCAGGTCTAGTATGAATGTAACTCAGGGTGAGGTGGGATGGCAGTCATTGGCACTGGCTCTAGGATACGCGGAGTTTGCTTCACAACGGGGGGGTGTAGATTGTAACCTCCTTGTCCTTGATGAAGTTCTGCAGGTACGCTCCTTATACTCGGTACGTCACTGCAAGACAAGGTTGTTGAATGTTGAGAACAAGAGAGAGCTCACCAAAAGAGATGGATGGTTAATTCATGATAGAAGGGAATTGAGGAGTTGGAATGCATGGGGTGCCAGTTGTCCGTCACTGTTTCTATTGTGCGAGACTAAAGCTTTTGTCGATTTCTCATGTGGTTGGTTTAATTGCAGCATCTGGATGGAGAGGGGCAAGCAAGGGTGGTGGCAGTGCTCAAGGGGTTGCCACATAGTACAGTGCTCGTGGTTTCACAAGCCCATAGCTTGTTGGCAGGCACCTTTGACTTCATAGATTGGGTTGTGAAACACCGTGACAGGGCCACCATTGAGACTGCAGAAGAGTCCATGCTCTAGACATTTGTGCACACAGAAATCATGTGGCATTCTCTTTCCTGCATTATCCTACTGTTTTGTTTCTACTTATCCCTTTGACAGCCAGGGACACAATTGTTTTATTCCTTCTCTCCTACTCTAGCATGGGACCGAGTGACCGGGAGCCTCATACAGCCCCGATATGAGCTCATGGTCCCTCATTATCAACTGCATTGTGTAGCTGCACATCTGGAACCCTGACACTTGAGGCGACCCAAGTTAGAGACAGTGATCGTGGAGCATAGCACTGCGTGCACAATGAGTGCTGTACCAATCCATCCCTTGCCATGTTCTGCGTCAGACTGCACACCCGTTCCTACAAAGATCGTCACAGACGTGTGATTCCACTGCCATCTCCTCCTTCTGTACTCCACAACAAAGTCGCCAGCTCCACGCGGGGCGTCCATTGATTATTCCGGCCTGCATACATACGTGCAGGTATACACACAGACTAATCCGATTAAAAGATGGGCAAATGAAATGAACCCATCTCACATTCTAACGAGGGAACATCATTTTTAGGAACAAATGGTGGCGTAGAGATCTGAAAGCGCCCCAATCGCTCAGTTCAATCGAGCAAGGACGCGTTTTTTCGCAGGATCCGTGGAGGCCGCAAGCGCAAAGGAGGAGCAAGGATCTCCTCAACCGTTGTTTCGGGAAGGATTTGTGCATTCTCGCATGTCGGTGTGATTCCTCCTACTAGGTAATTTGTTGGGTTGGTATACAAGGTGCACGGAGCGATGACGGCCTCGAACTTGTGAGGATTTCTGGTATGATGTCAATGCCAGCTCTTCAAAACGTGGACTGAGTCTCACTTACGGTGTGGACTGAAACCCAACAACCGTCTTCGAAAATGCGCTTGTCCTTCGGGTACGTCGTAATCGATGTTCGTATGTAGCAGCCCATCTCTCTCTCTGTCTCACGCACGCACGCACGCACGCATCTTGCAAGTTTGGTAGTGTACTCTTCTCAGGAGAACAGCTGACTCTTGATATACTGATTCATTATGTTTGTGCCATAATTGGAGAAGGGATGGGAGCACAGAATGTGGAATGCGGCATCAAAACTAGATGTGTAGGTTGCATGACAAACTTTGGCGAATCCCATCAGGAATTGTGGGGGTTAGGGCTAGAAAGGGCTGACGGCATCGAAAAACCAGCAATAAGGAAATTGCAGGAGAGCAACCTCTATTCTGAAAGAGATGGGAAAGAAGTAGTAGGTTTCTGCCATGATGCTCTTAAGAAGGATCTAGTGAAGCCCGAAATGGTTGAACTTGTTGGTCATGGTAGGAAGTCAGGGAGTAGTGACAAGGGGAGTAGCAAGGCACAGGGGTTGGCAGAGCAGCCCTGTAAGAAACTTGAAGAGAAGAAACCATCAGTGAACACTACAGTCAAAGACCCAGGAGGACTGAAGAAGGACAAGAAGGAAGACACTGACTATACGGTAAGCAACATGTGGATGAAGAATGGTTCCTGTGATCCGGCGCAGGTATGTGCAGATGAATCATCGCTTGAAGAGTGCCCAGATTGTAAGCCATCCCCCTCGAATTGCATAGAGAAAACAAAAGGGTGTCATAAGACACCACAGAAAAACACAATGGATGCGTGCAGCAACCAGAAAGTTGCCAGGGAGGATCTTGCCTCTATCCCGTTGTCTGCTGAATGGGAAGATGTCAGGGGTTGTAAAGACTTTAAGCCACAAATGTTCGATTGGGTGGAAGGAACAAGGGCAAATGAGAGGCACAAGTTTGGGGGGATCGTGGAGGATAGTTTTGGTGAGCAGTGGCTCAAGAAAGCGACTACAAAGACCACTAAGAAGAACTGTGGCTTCATGCAGGTCAGTCATGATCAATCACAACCATCTGGCTACGGGGATCGCAAACCTCATTTTCGGGATACTTACATGGAAGCAGTCTCCTCTTTAGCTGAAAATTTTTCTTGCAACTTGAATGCCAGTTGTGCATGTAGCAATGATGGTGAGACAATCAATGCTGCTGATTGGAAAGCTGTGGAAACTACAGCCTTCGTTGGTACCACAGTTTCAAAGATGGCAGACATGCCAAAGGATGTGAGATCAGATACGCGGGTGGATGAGGAGGACGGCATCATAGAAGTTTTGCAATATGTCGATGGAGAGGCGAGAGCTGAATGCAAGGTAATCTATAGGGGTGATGTCGAAAATCAAGGATAATCTGTTTTGAAATTTATGAAAGAAGTATTGGACCTCTGAGAAGTTATTGCCATGACGATGTTTGAGATGAGCAGATAGCCTGAATAATTAGAGGCAGGGGAGGAAACCCTTGCGGGCAGCTGCCACGGAATCTGGGTAATATGGTACACACATGTTTCCTGCTACTGCCCTGATGTTAATGCCGTTTCGCATGCATCATCTAATGTTAAAGTAAACTGCGTTTTTGGTCCAGTTGTTACTTGGCCTGCTAAATTTCTGTATTTTCCGGTTTTGGAAATTCGATTAGGAAGAACATGAAACACTGTTACTTCGTATTATCTGTGCAGAAAAATCACAAGTCTGGAGATGAACATTCAGAGGGAGATGTGAATGATGTATTGCTTACAAGCTGCAAGTACTCGGTTTTAAATCTTACATGCCCACTCAGTGGGAAGCCAGTTGTTGACCTAGATGACCCTGTCCGCAGGTACATTTATTGATCTATTTATGCAAGTTTTGCTTCCATAGTTTTTTTATATGATATGTGTGGACAGCAGAGGATGGATGCAGGATTGTGTGTGTCGCGTTTGTATGAGGGAGCAAGAGGGACTGGTAGCCAACCATTCTGAGATAGGGAAGCACAAAATAAACGAATGGAAGTGCAGGATAGAAAGGCATCTTCAATAATGATATCAGAGATTACTTATCGCAGTTTTCTCGAATTGCCCGAGAACCCTCTGGCTACTATCTTGTGGAAGAACTTGAGGTTTGGACCATCCTATGGTATAGTTCTTCCTCAAGAAACAAAGAACTATTGGGCCATCACATTGAGCATTGGACCATGAGGACCCTGGATTAAGCTTGGGTTGAACTGCAGTGAGGATTGTCATCATATTTATGATCGAGGGGTGGCCACAAGCTACTTAGCAAGTCACAAAACGGAGGGTTCATGTCAATGTGCCGCTGCAGGTAATGTTTCAACCTATCTTGTATCCTCAATTCAAGAATATGAAAATTGTGGATATCTTAAGGGTACAATTAAAATTGATAGCGGAAGATAAAGTGACGATGTTTCTTCTAGTTTGTACTTGTTTCTTCGTTTCTTATGTGTTACTATCTGTAAGCTCTTTGAGGTATTTCATGGTCCTTACCAAGTTCCTTCTTTGTTCTGTCATTTAGACGTGCAGTTAGAGTGCTGGTGGTGGGTTTTTCTATTTTTCCCTGTTTTTGAATATGAGCTGAATATTAGCTACTAAGTGTCTGCATCAATCTGTTCTGCACTTGGACGTTTGCCATTTGTTTTGAGTGAGTGAATGACTTTGTACACAGGCTGCAGTGCGCGACTAATGGAAAGCAAGCTTGTTAGCGATAAAAGGTTATGGCAGGATATAGATGAGCTCCGCCAGCTAGAGGCTGCTGTCCGGGAGAAGCAGCTGGTGAAAGAGTGTGTGGACATTGATGACAATGACGAGTGATCTTTGGTCACGTGGCCCTCTTGGCTACGATTTATATGCGGCCATGAATTGCATCCCCTCAAGGAAAGCAACTATTGTGTGCACAATGTAGGTGTGATAATAGTTTTTGAATGTCTCTTCCCTGAAATGTTGCTTAAGCTTTAGTGCAGCCTCAGACTCTGCTTGAAGATGCCTAAGCAGCTGAGATGGACGCATACCCACATTGATGATGTGTGTGGTATGCATCATGGCTCAATTATGACAGAGTGGAAAGGCAGTGAGAAAGAGGAAGGTGTGGGCCTATGACAAGCATAACTATCTCACCATTGTTCATTACAATGTAAAGCTCTTATGAGACATTGAAGGATATTACACTCAAGGAAGACTGCAATGCATGGCCTTGTCAGCTACATGCAAAATTGCTGCCCATGGCCTCTGCCGCCCTTGCAGGTCTTCCCACATGCATCTCTCTATTTACTTTTGTGACTGCCCACCCACCCTCAATTCTGAGGTGGGACTCCAGGTTGCCACTGAGCGAATGGTGGCTAGGTACTTCAGCAAATGTTCACCCAGGACTACGTAGTTTTGAAGTGTACAGTAAAATTATGAATACAAGATGGGTGAATGAAGGCACTACTTTTGGAGCTGGAAGGCTGTTTACCCAAAGTTTGAAGGACGGAAACACATGCATTCCTCTTTTTCATGAAAAGGAAACCACGGAGAATTTTTATTCATGGTCATCCGTTGTGCTATCAGTCCACAGCTATCCATTTGTCTTCATAAACTACACTCCCCCTCATCATCTGCAATTTGAGCTAAGAAGGTAGGTAGCAGGTACACTAGGGTTGTAAGATTCACAAGTCCACAAGTTGCCGACCCCACCGCAACCAACACGCCGGATCCCATGCTCACTCTCATCGCATCCCTCTCTTTTGTGTTTGCTGCAGCAAATTAGTGGGTGGATGGGCTCGCTGTTCGTGCCTAAGTTACCACATATCCCCGCACCTCCTCTTCTGCCGATCGTCTTGCAAGCGGATACATTGTCGGCAAGGGAGAGATGGCCAGCAAGTGGGGTCACCGAATTCGGCCTTTCCTCTACCTTGTTTCTTTTATTCTCTTCCTTGTGCTTCTGCGGACACATCTCTATGGTAAGGATCCTTCATCCGGCCCTATACGGGCTATCAACCGCAGAATACACCTCAGATCTAGCCATGATTGGAAGTCAGACACCTCGTGCCCACATGCATCCGAGCAGGGAAGCCAGGGGGCATTCAGGCGTATTCTGGGTCTAGAGAGTATCAAGGCTGCTGTGAAGAATGGAACACTCCTTCCCACAGAAACTTTAGCAAACCCTATTTTAGACAACGGAACAACCCTCTTTGAAGGAGGCGAGGAGATCTTTACTCCGTGTCAAAATGTCAGAGCTCACTTGGGCTTTCCGGATTCATGCTCTTACGTGCGAGCCAATCCACAGTGCCGGTCCGGAACACTGATCGAGTACACAGATTTTTTCTATTGCAAGTGCGCACATTCGCCGAGTATCGCATATTTCGTATTGTTTCTATGGCTGATGGCTCTCTTCTATATGCTGGGGAATACAGCGGCCGACTTCTTTTGTTCTTCACTGGAAAAGCTCTCAAATCTGTTGCTGCTGCCACCTACAGTGGCTGGGGTTTCACTCCTTCCCCTTGGAAATGGAGCCCCTGATGTGTTTGCGAGCATTGCTGCGTTCATGGGATCCGAACATGGCCAGGTAATTTGCTTTGCTTCCATCTTTACTTTCCTTGTTCAATACTGAAGCACGCCTCTTTTATTATTGTAAGGCAGGAGTGTGTATGGGGAAGTGAGAGAAGGATGTGCATGTGTTTGAAACAAATTTTACTATGGGTGGAGACTCAAAAGACCTAGGCTGAAATTGACACACTTACAAGGGGACATTGAATCAGGCTAATTGGACACTAAAGAAAATAACACCCAGAGTGGTGCATTAATAATCTTCCCCTATTAATTTTTCTGGTTGCAGGTTGGGCTGAATAGTGTGCTAGGGGGTGCGGTCTTTGTCACTTCAGTGGTGGCCGGGTCAGTTTGTCTGGTGGTATCAAGTGCCCCTGGGACAGGCATGATACACCTGGATCGCAGTTGCTTTTTCAGGGATATTGGGTTCTTCCTGGTCTCCTTGGGGGTTCTCTGCATTATCCTCATTGTTGGAAAAGTACATTTCTGGGGAGCTGTTGCGTTCAGTTCAATATATGTGGTGTACGCGATAACAGTTGCTGCTGGAGAATGGGTGAAGACCCACAAGAAGCGGCAGTCATCATATGCCTTAGAGCCTCTTCTTGAAAGTATGATATTCAAGCCTCTCTCTCTCTCTCTCTCTTCCTATTTGCAACTGGAGTCAAATTTCAGTTTGTAGCACCCTTTGAAATACCAGGAGTGAGTCAACAAGAAAAATCCTAAAAATTTGCAGTATGTGGCCTTGAAAATCTTACCAAAATATTTTAGCATTGTACCCACCTTTGACAGTTAGACCGTTTGCCAAAGTCCACTGGACTGCTATGTCAAGGTACAGTTGCTCTTAACTCGTTGTATGCCTTGTCTGACTGTTGCCCCACAATGAGGCAATATGGCAGGGCAGCATAAGTAGTCCTGTTTGTCTTCGATTGGCAGGTTATTCGCCGCTTCGTTCTTCCTACCTAAGTGACGAGGAACAGTTGGGACCATTCTCTGAATCTATCGATGCAGGCCCGTCAACTGAGACCAATCTGCCCCAGTGGATGTGGGCCTCTCATGTTGCCATCTACTCACACAAGGGCTTGGCCCCATTGGAGACGTCTTACCGTCCTCTGTGGGGATGGAGTGAGCAGCAAGAAGCCGAATTGCAGGTGAGATTGCATGCACATTCGAACCATCCATAGTCATCATTTGGGTCCTTCCAGGGCTGAGGATGCGTTTTGTCCACGTAACAGTACTTGTTTTGGTAGGGTTGGGCTAGGAAGTTGAGTGAATGAAGTTGAAATGGAGATAAAGAATTCATAAGAAATCCTTGGTGTTGTATAATGCCTACAGATTTGTCAGATTTGGATTGTTACTGGATTAATAGCTACCCAGTTCAAGGCATCTTCCTCCATGACTTGTCCTGATAATAACTCACAGCTCATTTGATAGGGTTACTCTTGAAAAGGAGAGAATCTCTCCTAACAGAAACTACATAAAGATCACAGATATAGCTCGTTATGCCAGCAAACAGATCTCAAGGACAGGTGCTCCTTGAATGTCTTCCCTCATGCTTAGAGAGGCCTGTTGTTTGTAGACCTTACTAACTGATTTTTCAGGCTGGGAGATCGCTTCAACGGCTACTTTGTCGAACTCTGGAGATTCTTCTCACTCTTCCCCGTCGCCTAACCATTCCCATCGTTGAAGACTCGCGGTGGTCTCGTCCATTTGCAATTGCAAGTGCAGCATTGTCCCCAACTCTTTTGGCAGCAGTATGGGATAGCAATGAAGGCCATCCTTTGGGGGGCAGCGTAAGAGTATATATGTTTGGCGGAAGTGTAGGAGCTCTCTTGAGTATTCTTGCATTCGTTACCACAACGTCTGAGCACCCTCCCCGCCAGTACCTGTTTCCATGGGTGGTTGGGGGATTCATAATGAGCGTTGTGTGGTTCTATCTGGTTGCAAACGAGCTTGTGGCAGCATTGGTTTCCTTAGGTGTGATGTTGGATATTGATGCTGCTATTCTGGGCCTTACTGTCCTTGCGTGGGGAAATTCGATCGGGGATTTGGTGTCAAATCTTGCCCTTGCATCCAACGGAAGTGACGGGGTCCAGATTGCAATGTCTGGTTGCTATGCAGGGCCTATGTTCAACACGCTGGTTGGTTTGGGTCTCTCCCTTTTGCTTGCTAGCTGGAAGACCTATCCTTTGGCCTTCGTTGTCCCCACTGATAATACATTATTCTATACCCTTGGGTTTCTTTTTGTCATACTGCTTTGGGCCCTCGTAGTTTTGCCAGCCCGAAGAATGGCCCCCAGCAAGGGTCTTGGAATTGGACTATTGTTTCTGTATGCATCATTTCTTGCACTGCGGCTGGCCAACATTCTTGGTCTCATTTCTATGGCAGGTCTTCCTTCTGCGCTGGCCTTTAGAAATAATGGAGTTCGGTAGCCAGAGAGAGATGAAGATGGATAGGCAGATAAAGGTAGTTTAAGAACCCCTTTTCTTCAATGTGAATATAGCCCTCTCCTGAGGGTGGGGATGTCATTTCGAAAACATGCTGGAAACAATTTCCGGACAAAGCTAAGGTCCAAAGTAAGCACATGCAAGCATGATGGGGACTCTCTTCATAGAATAAACTGCAATATAATTTTTTTTTTGGCCGGTTGAGGAGGTTGAGGAGGGCTTATGAAATATCTGGAAACAAAATTGTTTGGATTGGGTGCATTGCCAAAATGGCTTAACCAACCACTGTCCAGCAATAAGTTGAAATGCAGCTTCGCATTGACAACTACATGACTGCACTGGAAACTCAAAATTAGCCAGCTGAGCGAAATTTAGTCTCTTGGAATGTGATTTGGCTCCTGTTAGTACCATGATTTGGTATTCTTCCTTTAATGAGTCAGCGTGGTCTTACCAGGCTGCGTTTCAATCCTGCCTGCTTAGCTGCACCGTGGTGGTTCTCACAGACAAATCCGACACTACCTGACTACAGACACAAGTAGCACACACAAGAGGTCCTTTTGGGTTGATAGTCGGTCAAATCCTCCCTGGGTCATGACACAATGTCAAGGACAATGTGGTGAGGGCACCTTCTTCTTCGATCTATTTCAGCCTGTTTTGCCCTCTCATCAGACTCGGCCCTAAGATGCATATTGAATTCTGTAACTTAGCTAGTTGGGTGGATCTGTGGTGGTTTGGAGTGACTTCGACAAGTTACTGCCGATGTGGCAGCAGGAAAGTATCCAAAAACAGACAACAGATGAGGAGAAGCTTTGGAATGAACACTTTTCCGACCCCAGTCAATGGTGGACAATGGAGACAAAAAGGTGAATGCTTGTTGGACTACAGAGAGAAGCAGATGCAATTCAGAATTGGAACTACTGTAATAAGTAGGGTTGGGGTGTTTGCTGGAAGATCTTCATGCCGTCAGTGTCAGCTGCTAGCAGCAAGGCTGAGGATGTATTCATGATTTGTCCACAGGCAGGGATAGCTGAAGGATCAGGGATAGAGAGGTCCAGATTCATCCAAGAGGGCCGGATTTAAAACACAAGATTACTTCTGATCCCGTGTGGATCAATAGCTACAAGAAATCTGCATGGGTAGATGGTCAACTGGAAACAGCAGCTTTGCAGCAGCACAATTTATAGAACAAGGCACTGCTCATGAAGGCACCTTCTACTTCAGCCTGTTTTTCCTTGTTATCAGAGTCGTCCCTAAATTTTCATGTTGAATTCTGCAAGTTAGCTCGTTGGTGGATCTATGGTGGTTTTGGATTGATTTCGACATGTTACTGCCAATGTGGCAACAGGAAAGTATCGAAAGACAGACAGATAACAGAGACAAGGAGAAGTTCTGGAGTGAATATGTTTCCGATCCCAGTCAATGGTGGAACAATAGGCGTAAAGGTGAATGCTTTTTGGAAGCAGATGGAAGTCAGCATAGGAACTAGTGTGATAAGTAGGGTTGGGGTGTTTGCTGGAACAATTCTAGGCTCACTGTCAGCTGCTAGCAGCAGCAAGGCAAGGATGTATGCATGATTTGTGCAGAGGCATGGATAGCTGAAGGAGCAGGGTAGAGTGTGGGTCCAGATTCATCCAAGAGGGCCGGACTTCAAGCTCCAGATTACCTATGATTCCCTGTGGATCAATAGCTACAAGAAACCTGCATGCGTAGATGGTCAACTAAAGGCAGCAGCTGCAGCGGCACAGTTGATAAAATCAGGCACCTCTTCTGAAAGTGGATCAAGGGAGGGAGTCCACAATGCCTCTTCTGGCACTTCTGGGCATGTGAAGATACTTTGTGTGGCAGGCAGACTGACAAAGGCTCTACAAACTTCAAACCAAGGAGGCATGTCAGCAGATTCAAATAATGTCTATCTCTTGCTTAAGTGCATCAAGATGGAAGGTCTGGAAGCTGGAAAGCAGGTGCACACTCACATTATCCGAAGTGGATTCAAGCCAAAAACCCTTGTCGACATGTATCTTAAGTGTGGGAACATCATGTTTGCTCACCAAGAGTTCAACAGAATGCCGCATCGACCTTTGATAACGTGGAATATAATGTTGGCAGGATTTACCAAGCATGGGTGTGGTAGGAATGCTTTGGAGACCTATTGAGCAAATGCTGCGCGAAGGGGTGAAGCCCAACCACATCACATTTGTTTGTATTTGCAATGCCTGTGCAAGCCTGGGAGCTCTGGAAAAGGGGAAAGAGGTCCATGTTCACCCAGGACTGTGTAGTTTTGAAGTGTACAATAAAATTATGAATACAATATGGGTGAATGAAGGCACTACTTGGGAGCTGGCAGGCTGTCTACCCAAAGTTTGAAATCCATTTGAGGACTTGGCTACTCAGTGTAAACACATGCATTCCTCTTTTTCATGAAAAGGAAACCACGGGGAATTTTTATTCATGGTCATCCGTTGTGCTATCAGTCCACAGCCATCCATTTGTCTTCATAAACTACACTCCCCCTCATCACGAGTCATCATCTGCAATTTGAGCTAAGAAGGTAGGTAGCAGGTACACTAGGGTAGTAAGATTCACAAGTCCACAAGTTGCCTACCCCACCGCAACCACCACACCGAATCCCATGCTCACTCTCATTGCATCCCTCTCTTTTGTTTTTGCTGCAGCCAATCAGTGGGTGGATGGGCTCGCTGTTTGCTTCAATCCTGCCTACCACATTTCCCCGCACCTCCTCTTGTTCCGATCGTCTTGGAAGCGGATACATTGTGGGCAAGGCTCACCACCAAGCTCGCTCCACACGCTCATGCTCGTCATCATAGCTTCTCCCCCAAGGATCTTTCTGTGGCCGCAGAATATTTGCTGCATCTCAGTTGCATGGACATTGAATACATGTGAGTGTGTAAAGTGTAAACGTTACACGGCCCAGACTGGCCATACCGTCTTATCTCTGCAGCTGCCGCTACACTGACTGTTTAGCACCGCATTACAAGCCCGCACTAAGTAAGTAGCGCATCCATTGCTTCACTTACTGACTGCATTACCAGAACCAGCGATTTGAGACCCTGCAATGAAAGTTTGGTGAGAGCGCGCAGGAAAGAATCTGGCGGGGCAGCAGGCGTGCAGCAAACATGGCTACCACACCAGCCCTCCCTGTACAGTGCAGGGATCGTGCCGTGGCTGCCCGGCCTCCAACCTGCCCGCTTCGCCACGTCCTCTACGCCACGTTGGCACAAGCCCTCCGGTGGACGGCCTCCTGCCACGCTGGCGCACAAGCTAGGGGCAGGCCTTGGCATGGAGTGTATGGGCTATGCTGCGGGAGCGGTGTCCCATAACTTATGTCACAAGTATAACTTATGTGAGGCAACTTATAGAACGTATACTGCTATTGCCATATTGCCACTAACTATCTTACGACTGTACCTATGTAGTACTGTAGCTGTTTTTCTTTGTTTTGCTTTTCTGAATTTATATGTACACTTGAATATCTTAGATATATGAAAATACTATTGTAAGTGTTCACATCAGCGTTTTTTTTGCTGGCGGATTTTCGCCAAATTTCGACCTCAGGGAAAAAAAGGAATATTTTGTCGCAAATTCCTTGTTTTTTCATGGATGAAATCGCCAAATTTCTCCAAATGAAAGAAAACATTATGGATGAATTTGCCAGATATGGATGATATAAATGGATTTGTGTACAAAAATGAATGATTCTGTCCTAATTTCAGTGGATGAACAGAATGTATGGCTATTTTTTGCCAAACTCTCTAGCCACTCGCGTTTTTTTTCAAATTCCAAAAACAAAACACGGGTTCACATTATAGTGAATATAGTGGATTATACTAAATGTGAACATTTGATGAATATAACAACATGTTAGTATACTCCACTATAATATACGAAAAATGGTTACAAATGCCTCAATGCTTCTCCCCTCCACACTTCCACATGGGACGCCAAATGGGGGGCCGCCAGCTTCCAAGAGGAACGTTGGAAGGAAATCTGGAATGGAATTTGGGTGAAAATGAGACCTGCGAAGGTTAATGCCTTCCTCTGGCAGGTTGCGAACAGGGTCCTCGATGGCTCCAGTTCTCGTATGCAGATGTTGTTCGTTGGGGGTGGTGGAATCGATTGAGCACTGCCTCCTTCATTGTAAAATTCCATTGGCCGATACTCAGCTTAGTCCTTCGAACCTGGGCCCCAAGCCCACAGCCTTGTTCCTCAACTATGATCCATCAACAAAACAACTTGCATCATCTTGCCAGGTGTCTGAAACAATCAGAGCAGCCGGGCTATGGCACATTTGGAAAACAAGATGCGAATGGACCTTTAACAACTCCAATTGCACGATTTCAATGTTGTTGGCTATGGTTTTTTTTTATGAACAAGCTGAGGCTAGGAAAGCTTGGTTGAAATTGACTCCAGACATCGCCAAATATCCTGGGGCTTAACTTACACGGAGCCTTCAAAGATTCCTAGGCCAAGCAGGGAATCCTTTGCTCCAGCCCTTCGCCAAATGCCTGTACATGGAGTTCAGTCCCAGAGGCAGGGGAGGCCGGGGCGCGCTTCTTCCTGGATTTCGATAGGGACGTTAACTAGAAGCACCGCCAGGGAAGGAGCTCCCGTGAAGCTCAGGTTCGACAAGTAAATTGGTCCTGGTTGTTGGGCTCTACTCCACACTCGGAGCTTCTCGCAAGTTGGGATCTAGGGGTAGTTTTGCGGTTCTGCATGCGACCATTATCGACCAACCCCTTACCATGTACACTACAGGAACAGGGGGGGGGGGGGGGGTGTTTAGTGACGTTGCGGCAACGGCGCTGCCACGCCGCGGCGTCACTAAACGCTGCTTTTGAGGCAGGGGCGCAGGCGCCCTTTTGCGATGCCTGGGCATGGCACGAGCAGTCACTAATCGGACGTCGCATAAATGCGACGGATGGGGGTTGCAAGCCGCTACCCCCCTCCAGTGACGCCCCGCCGTCGCTTCTTGGCCATCCAGGGCGCTAGGGCCCCCTCCTTCTAGCCACGCCGGCCGTCGCTACCATCCCGGCGACTGCGTTGGTTAGGGCGACGGCTCGGCGTGGCAACCAATTTTTATTTTATTTTTCCGTGCCCGGACTAAAAAAATAACCACCAAGGGGGGCCGTAATTCTTACTGAGGGGGAACATCCCCGAGACCTTAGCCAACCTGCTAAGCGAGGGGTGGATAGATAATTGGGGGGGGGGGGGGACGAAAGATAGAAAGAGAGCCAGGGGGAGCCTTGGGAGAGGTGAGGCGAGGCAGAGAATGACGAATTGCTAGGCCAGGAACAACAACAAAATACTAGGCTAAGAACATCAACGATCTAAAGGGAACCAAGGCCCTAAACGAATTGAGCACAATGTCTTCTCAGCAGTAGGGAGATGGTGGGCGGAGGAGCTGACACGAGATGGACAAGCAGAGCAGTCACATTCAGAACTTGAGTTGAGCATGGAATTTGGGGTCTCATGCACGCTCGCGCAGGCGCCATTGTAATCCGCATCGTCCCCCTCACCAGGGGACCAGCTCCCATTGAGGGGGGATGGATTGTTGCTAGACAAATTGTGTGTTGGAATCACCGGCGCCGAGCATGTAGCCGTTGCCCCAGGAGTCATGGATGTCTTGAAGCAGCTTCCTCTTCCGTTGCTCCGAAGCATGTACTGGGGAACATTGGCCAAAATGGTGTCCCAAGCTCTAGCGCTCCTCCGGCCAACCATAGCAGCTACTTGGGCCTGCGAGAGGAAGTGGTCTTGAGACCACGTATTTGCAATATAAGTGAATCCCTATTGTTCCCAAAAAGCCCATTGCGGAGTCTGCGATAGTAAGATATCAGAATCCATGTTGTAATTAGGGAATAGAGGTTGCCTCATGCATTCCTGGAGATTCAAAGGCATTCGTTGCCTCTCATGCAGTGCCAGGCCTTCCATACAGACTGCCAGGGCTTGGAACCCAAAGAGACAGTGGCGTTTTTTCCTTGAACAATCCATCTTAGTGATTGAGCCCAAAGGATAGAGGAGGTCGGCAGGGAACCCATAAGCTATGGCTGAATGAGCTTGCTCTTTGGTGTGTTTCTATGAACTTTGATAGCTCTTGGGATCAATTTTCCAAGTAGCGCCTTGATCTGCGCAGCGGGGTCTATGATTCCTAACCCGCCCTGTTGTTGTTTTTTACACAATTGATCCCATGAAAGCAAGGCAGTTAATTGACAGTCATAAACCCATTTTTGTACACTCTTTCATATTTATATGGCTCATTGTGCTAAACCCACATTTTTATAAAACAATTATGTCTATAGCTTAATAAACGAGTATATGTTATATATTGTTGTTCATATATAAGATGAGATATCAAGATGAGCGACATCCGTGCAACCCATTGAAATGACATAATTCCTAAACTAACACAATCTAAATTTCTCTAGCTAAGTTAGAAGTCATTTAAAACAAAACACATTCAACTATACATGAACAAGATGTATTATTTTATCATAATATTACTATATATATCAAGCTCATCAGCACAAAATATGTAATTGATACTTAAAAATGGAAGAATGTATGTGTGGGCCCCCAGGCTGCTTGTGCGCCAGCGTGGCGTAGAGGACGTGGTGCAGCGGGCAGGGGGGAGGCCGGGCAGTTATCCCCTCACTGACTGGGACTTATTAGAGCCGAGGGGCAGGCAGGCATCCACCAAATGCAAGAGTGTGGAAGTCGAGGAACGGTCGGGTGGACTGCTAATTTTGCTTCTTGTCCCACAGTGCAACCCCGAATCTTATGATCTCAAGCCGCCACATGGCTGCCCCAAGTATCTTTTCTAACTAGTAAGGATTCGTTTTCCAGTTAGGGTTAGTGATGAGAATTCCAGGATCATCAGCAGTGGGACGAGCCACAAAGATCTGCTCTTAACGATCGCTTTCAATACCAGAGTAACTTAGGTCCCGTCACTCCTGCTGCACTGCTGCACTCACACTGCCCCACCAAGTCATGGCCGGTGTGGTGGGGGAGCCCATCCAAGTTGATGAATCAGTGCTACTGCTACCGGCAGGGCCCCACATTGGGATATCCAAGTACAATTATATTATGAGGGTAGTACCGAAGATGGAGCAACAGGACAGAAGGCAACCAGGTTTGTAGCTGGCCACAGATCTGCATCTCTTTATTGTTAATCATCACTGCGATTTCAGACTCTCATTCCCACTTGAAATTTTCCTCTCATCTCGATCGTCCGGTACCTACCGCCCCACGGTGAGCTGTGTGTATCCGCCAAGGGTTCATGATCCCTTGGCCCCAAATATGCAAGCCTTGGCCAGCACGCTTTCATCCTTTGCCCGCACTCGCCAATTCTGACAGAGACGCTGTTCAACTCCCACGACAGTTTGCATGGAAAGCATGTACAATCTGAGTTAGAATCCTTCCAAAACATCACGATTCTCTCAACCGACCTTGGAGCCGCCGACAGACACATGGCATCAGCTTTACCTTTTTCCATCCTTCTCACCCTGCTCCCTTGAGATCGATCGAATCAAAGTGTTGCAGTCTTTCGCATGATGGCAGCATGCATGCGGCACCTGTCAGCGTGCATCGACACACCAACTGTCACTCACATTCACCATGTGCTCAATTTCTCAACCCTCGCCCTCAAAATTCAAATCTCTGCCGGACTTTCAGCCTTTCCAACCAACTGAGCTGGCCATGAAGAGGTGGAGATATTCTATCCTTGCGCGACGCTTCGTGAATCCTAGTCTGCTTCTCTGCCACTTGCAATTCGCAGACGGTGCAATGCAATCCTGCCAAGCAATGCAAGCGCAGGCCACGACAAGTGTGGCGGGTCGAAGCGCAGACACCGCGCCAGCACCGCCATTGCTGGGGCGACCTGCAGTAGATAAGAAAGCTTTTTCTATGGCCGCCCAAGCTGCCCGCCTTCCGTCTCAGCGGCACACACACGGACAGCGGCCCTGCCACGCATCCACCAACCAAACAGACAAACCCTAAACGACAGCCATACGATTCTCATCCTTGTCTCCCGACGAATCTAGAGCAAGCATCCATCCATCCCCGCCCCACGTGTTTGATACTTGTTTGCTTGCCGGCCTTACAATCTTGCGCAACACGCCCCGTGCCGCCTCCCTTGCTGCCCACGCAAACACATTTTGGCAGCCCGGGTTTGAACTGGGTACCTGACGGACCCGAACAGTCTAGAAACCATAAATCAGTTACAAACCTCCATCCATTCCATAGAACCGAATCCATCACTTAAATACATGGCACGTGCTTTCGAATCGCAATCTAATCATCCAGTATTTGAACCCTGAACCACTACTGGTTATAATACATTAACCAGTCGATTATTCCAAGAAATAATAGCATAAAAAATGTGTAAATATAGATGGTAGTCGGCGAGCACGCATGGATGGATGCGGGCAGCATCCACGCATCCATCCATCCATGCCTCCATGCCTCCACAAGAGCGCGTGGTGGGGAGGGCAGAGGGGGGCGGAAGAGAGAGACGAAGAAGAGGAGGGGGTGGACTGCGGAGACGGGGCTACTTAGCTATGGTGTGAGTGCGTGCCAGATTGCGAGCTTTGTTCTTGTGCGAGAAGCCATCGGAATGCTGTTCTTCCAGATTGACTTTACTCTGCGCCTCCTGCTCAGCGTTGGAAGCTTCCTCTCGCCGCGGCTTCTTCTGTTGGCTGGGACAACATCATACGCGACTTGATTGATCCGAAATAACAGTTGACGACGATATTCCAGAAGGTGGCACTAGCTAACCGACTCGCGGATATGACACAGCAGGGGTCGTCCTTGTTCTCAACGCTCGGGGCCGCCTTGAATTCTCATTTTTCTCTGCATCGAAGTCCTAATGTGCCGGTTAAGCGAAGTCCAGTCTTGCAGGAATTTGAGAGCAAGCTTGCTGAGCGGCTGGATGCTTTGAAGCCCGCAGGGGAGGAGAAAGGCTTTCTCAGCATCGACTGGCTGCTTGAGGCCATCTCTGTGGTGCTTGCCACGCATTCCAATGTAGAGGCTCTTATTCCAGATCTTCAGTTTCCTCTCTCTGACAGGGACGATAAGTGGGTGGACGAATACCTAGATGACAGTGCGAAGCTTCTGGACGTGTGCAATGTGCTGAGAGAGGGCATTTCAGACGTGGATCATTGTCAGATGCAAGTTCAGCTTGCTCTGCACAATCTGGACAACAATGAGAGTGCTAGTGAGGCCAAGTACTACCGTGCGAGAAATGCACTCAACGATTGCAAGGAGGCCATCAAGAAGAAGGATACAGAGTACCGGCAAGGGCATCCTAAGTCCAAGCTTGAAAGTTGCAGTTCGATGTTGCGAACTATGGGGGAGAAGTTGGTCAATCCCAAAGGTGTTGAGGCTACAAAGGGGAACGGGTTCCTCAATGCCATCTATGGGGCTAAGGTGACCACTATTTTCGTATGTGGCTTGCTGGTTATAGCTCTTGCCTGCAAGCCGAAGCGGCCGCTTGTGAATCTTCATGTTGCAAGTCATTATCAGTGGTCTTCCTCCCTGCTCACTTTGCAGCAGAGAGTGAAAGAGGAGACTGATAAGAGAAAGACCAGGGGATCGATAGCCCTTCTCCGCGAGCTGGATAGCGTGGATGCCTCCGTCAGGCGCTTGCATGATTTTCTTGATCGTAATCTAACCGAGAGGAATTTGCCTCTAGTCAAGGAGCAGGCCGAGGAAATGAAGCAGTTGGTGGAGGAACTCCGGAAGCATTCGGAAGATCTTGGTAAAGGTTTGGGGCCTTTGGAGCTTTGCGTCAACGAGTTGTTTAGATTGCTAATTTCCAGCCGCCTTGCCCTGCTCGACATCTTGAGCAATTCCAAAAGTTAGCAGTTGTAGAGACGAACTGGTACACCGCTAAAAAGCCGGACTTCTTGAGCGCCCATAGTGTTCGACTCACGGAGGAAGGCGGGAGTCTGTGGAGACCGCGGATTCCGCTATCCGCCATCACTCCATATTAATATACTGGGGAAGCGGAGGAGGAGGCTTGTAAGATACTTCAACGCAAGTTGTTAAACATTAGGAGAGGGAGTAGCTTCGTGCTTCCGATATCTTCTTCTGTGTTACACTACTTGCCAGGAGGTTCAGGAGATATGTAATTATATTAGAGGTTAGTTTCCACCTCCTTATGAGCAGAGGACTGCACAGTTTTGATAGTTCCAATCAAAGTTCAGTGCACCGGGAACTTCAAGGGATATGTAATATATTTGGCAAGTTGGTCTTTGATAAAAGATTCAGCATTGTGCCAATACCTTTAATACAGTGTATACACTCGTATCTCTGAAATTTGCCATTGTCTACACACCTTGTCATATGTCCTCGCATTGGTCTCAAGAGTTTAGGGCCTGTCTGGGAGGTAGAGTTGTACCAACCAGAAAAATTGGTCTAGCTAATTCTGTGCACTATAATGTCATCTCCTGTGTTCAGATACTTATAACAGAGTCTTGTAGGCCTTGTTTGGATTCATGTGTATGCAAACATTCAGCAATTTCCCACAGCATGATAGTGGAGTGATGCCATAATGAGTAGACTATTAACTGTGGACGAGAAAGGACTGAACCAGGAAGTCTTTAGGTATATGACTTTGATTTGACTGAGGTGACGCTCTCACAGGGTTTCAAGAAAGGAGGGATGTGGTAAGAAGGACAAATGCTTGCAGATACAGTGGTTAACCATTCCTCAAAAACTCCAGAGAACTAGCACACAGACAGATAGAGTCTGAGTAAATTGAGCTTAGATTGTGCTGCGCCCAGTCGGCGCACGAGAATTCAAGGACTTGCTTATACTCTGCCAGTCAAATGGCTCTCCCCCTTGCCCTCTTTGTAAGGCTCCCTTCTTCCTCTATGGAGACAAACAAATCTATGGTTTTTCAGATTCGCACCTTGTTGGTCATTTGTTGTCTTTCTCCTAAGAGATTCTGGTTGTATTTTACAGCAGATGACTGCATTGCCTTCGTGATTGAATGTACTGGTCTTGTTTGATGTTTTCCTGGAGTGTAGTGGTAAGTGCTGGATGAGGGCTTCTTCTCTCCAGGCTTTAACATTATGGGCTTGTCAAGAATCAACTGAGTGAGCATCAGGGACATTTTCCTTTTCTACTGCCACTTCCCGCGTCATCGATCTTCAACTTGACAACATGAGTCAAATTTCAAGTCGCTGGAATGCTGCATAATTCTAAACTGGATCATTTAATCTATGCTCAGAGCTTCCCAAGGCAATCTTCATCTGCCGCGTTGAATCTGAAACTTGACATGTAGTTTTGGGAGGCTGAGGCCATCACATCTGTGAAGATTCCCCCCCTCCCCCAAGACCCGAGCTCCGCAAGGGCAAGGAAAATCAGAACAACTTAGAACATCCTCAGCTACAGGATTGAAAATCTTCTAGGAAAAACCTGGCACCTGCCAGTTGGGCCTAGGACAAAACCCCTCTGTAGGAAAACCTTTGCAGGGAGTACATGTGATGTCCATCCTACACTACCTAAATTACCAGCTAAGCTAAGATTTAGGCGAGATTTCGATGGACCTAGATCAAAACATGACAAGTGAATACCAGAAGCAATGCTGGAACAAGTCACCCAATGGTCCGCCTGGCCATGATCACACCTCAAATGCCTTGTCAAGTTGATATTGGCTATCATGTGCATGCCACTGTTGTAATGCCAAGAAACCAAAAGCAATGGCCAGCTTCGCAGTGTGGTGGGAAAGAGAGTTTCTTTGGATCCTTGTCAAGCAACTGGTCAAAAAGGGGGCAAGCACTGTTCTTGTACATTATCCTCAATGACATCTCTCGCTCGTGTTGATGTAGTGCTTTTGTGTGCTCACATAATTTAGCTCATTATGATTCTGCCTTCTTTCTCCTTTCTTCTCCCTCCCGACTCCCATTCTGCTCTTCTCCCACTTCCCTTCCTGAGTCATCCCCTTCTCTGCCCTTCCAAATTCATGGCCCATGTCTCCACCCCTCTTTGTTTCCTGTACCCAAGTGGTGTAAACACTGCATGTTGATTATTACTGATGAATTGGCTTTTGCTTCTGGTACAATCCCTTTCCACAACCATGTTTATCTTGAACACTTCTACAACTGAACTTGAAATCACTACAAGAGTTTAATCTTGGACTTGAGCCCCTCTCTCTCTCCCTCTTTTATGCTGATGTCCAGACTGGGCAATGTGAGTGGGTTCAGTGTAAGTGGACGTGAACTGCCCATCAATTGTATATTTCTCTAGGTCACTGGACCAATAAATAGACTGAATACTTCTAGTCATTTCCTCCTGACAATTTTGAAAGTCCTCTCTCTCTCTCTCTCTGCAATTTCATAAACAAGATATTTTTCCTGGGAACTATGGCACCTTAGATTGTCAGATAACCAGGAAGGGCTTGTGCTCTAGGGGGTTGACTAGGGCTTCGCATCTGCTCAATGGAAAGTCATCTCATCTATTCTTCTCTCTCCTCACTCTGACTTCTCTGATCTTCCTATAGCCTTTTGCTGTACAACCGAGTCTCAGTCTATCCGTATTCAGAAGTCCCAACTCACGCCCAAAGTTTCTTGCACAAGCTAGGTGGAGCCATTCAACGCTTAGTAAACTTGGCGACATCAAGTAGCTCAAGCTTTTGCATCGGTTGTTCAGGTTGGTCTTCGTACTTGGCCGACAGGGATGAAGGAGGTGGTATTGAGAGGACTGACAGCTCTCACCATGGGTGTTGGAGATATCCAAGTTTGAAGTATTGCACACTTTAAATGAATTGACCTCATCGCTGTGCCTGCATACTGCTTCCAGCCCGGTAGTCTGGATAAGAAAAGAAAGGGTAACAGGATTAAGAAAATTTGGCGATACTGCAACTAATCACATCCATATGCAGTTGAATGAATACCTCAAACTCTTAGAAACCCCATGAGTTTCTGGGAACTCTTGGGGGATTTGTTCAAAAAACCTCTAAAGTTTTTGAATCTCTGCAGCTTGGTAGGACTTGAAATGAATCCATCAACTTCTTCCGTGATCTGACAAGCTCGTCAAAAAATTGGTTGATTTCACTTGATAGAGTCTCCAATCCACCCTGCATGCAATACAAAACAATGAGTAAATTAAACAGAACTGGGACAGGTGTGGAGTGTGAACTAGAATAAGGTGGTGGTGTCTATGCTCTGGGAGACTGGAGATAGATGACCTGCAGTTGGCTAATATTATCTTGCAGCTGCTGAATTGTGTTTTGGATGCAGAGATGGACCGACTGATCTTCCCCGAGCTTGCCTGTGACTAGCATGGATCCAACCTTCGACGTTAGGTCTGCTGCACACCCTTGGACGTGCTTGAGCTCTTTGAAAGGAAACTTCTTCACCTGTACAAGCTGGCGGCCAGGTCCCGTCTGACTGAACTCTACAGTGAATTTCTTTTGCATCGACGCAAAGCTGGCGACCACGAATCTTCCCATCTCGAGGTCGTGAAGCTTGCAATTTCGATACTAGAAGAGAATTCGGTCGACGAAGATGTGCAGATCGCCGAGACAAGAACACTCGAGACAAATTCCGTTGTAACACTTGTGGCCAGCATAGCTCCCGCTAGTCCATCAACCTTCTTGGAAGTAGAACTAGGATTCACAGCCTGCACCAATCCTGGCAGTGCGCATCCCGATCGTCCAAACATGCTGTTGGAATGGCCCAACTTCCCATCTGATTTCCGACTCTGTGACCCCGCATTGGGCTGCAAGGCTGCTGGATGGAAGTACAGTAATTTTTCCAACTCTTCTTCAGAACTCTGTAATGCGACACGCAACAGCCCATTGGTGGTAGGCTATGGCTTGCTGTGGATCGTGGAGAGGCTTGCAGCACGAGCTGTGCACACATCTGGTAGTGTTCGAATCGAGACACTGCAAGCTTCAACAAATTGCAAATGTCCAACAGCTTCATGCTGCAAACCATGTATTCCTCCACCCAATCCTCGGACCCTTTTAAATTGGATGCTCCATCTTCCGAAATATCATTAACTCCTGCAAACAGGTGAACCGTGTCTGAGTGCGTGGATCGCAGGAAATCTATTGCTAGCGTAACCCACCCCAACGTTAACAAGTGTGGCTCAAGGGACTGCTCGAGGTTGTCCAATCTATTTGCAAGAGAGGACAAGAAGACCTCGAATTTGTCAGTGATATGGCTGGGTTTCACGCCTGTCAACCGTCGCCGCTGCCCTAACCAGCCAAACACCATGGCTCCACAATGGACTTCCAGAAGACCACTGATCCAGAAAAGTAGATTCAAATATCTCTCTCTCTCTCAACATGGACTTTATACCGTTTCTTCCAGTTCCTATCCTTCTCTTCTCGACTACTTCCCTTTTTTTCCACAAAAGCTGCAGTGCGGCTCGGATTTCCTTCTCCATGCAGCGTGATTGTGACCTTAGACCGCGTTTGAGTATTCTACTGTGCTCAGGCGCTCCTAGATTGATGCTCAAGTAGTCTTCAGGTAGTCTTTTCAGAGATTGATTCATGAGCCTCTCTCTAGTCCAGCTCTAGCGTACAATTTTATGTTTGTAAATGGATAGTCCACATGTGTGAACTGCACACACAAGGGAAGTTTCTTGTGCGCTCCATACGACCCATCAGACTACGCTTGCTGATCTGTGTCTGACGCATGACACGCTACACCAAAGCCTGTCCATCGGAAAAACACTCTTTCAAGCTGGGCCCACCTCATTTGACTTCGGCCAGATTGCGAGAGTTTGTTATGGAACGGTACATGAAACCCTGTCACCCTCCGAACAAGAATCTTGCTCGGAACACTTTCACGAGGAAGGAGATATTCTTGCAGAGCGGATTCTCGTTCGAGGCACGTTGTGGGTATAAGTTACTCTTCCACGGCATCTGGCATGGCCACACTTCGTGGTTCCATGGATGCACCCACCGACCTATCTAATCAGGTTATGAGATTCACATGTGTCTGCATCTAGGAATCTGTATGTTCTCACTTCTCAGGACAACAGACGATGATGAGCAGTCAACGAAAGCTACGCTGAGCGCACTTTGCTTGGGTGCCACGGTTGCGGCGCCTGCGCAGTGAATTCTTTCCGCAGCGGACCCGGGGTCCACTGCATTGCCATCGTCATGTCCCACTCAACAATTGACTTTTTAGTACGTGTGGAAGCCAAACCGACCTCTGCAACTGAAGAATAGAGGTTTCAAAAAAGGTTCTTGATCAGGCATGTGGTGTGCCTGCAGTAGTGATGAGAATTTGTATCTCTCCTGCTTCTTAGACAGACTAACCATCTATCCTTCCATAGATCTGCAGCAGCTGCCATGAGAGTTTTTGTGCAAATAGTGGAGGAGGTGGCAAAGCAGGCATTCTCTCCAGAATGTGGCCAACTACTTCTCACAGCAAAGCAGGCCCACAAGAGAATTGATGCCAGTGGTATTGGCTAAGAGAACTTGTCACCCACAGCTCCATTATAACTAAGCTTGGAATATATGACCTGTCTGTGAAATTAGTTCACCCTATGAGCCCTGTTTAGCCACAGCTTCTAATTGAATTACTGGACAAGAAGGTGAAGCCGAGACAGTAAGAACCCCTTCTGTCAGAAAACTGTGGCAGATCTATCAATTGTTAAGGCAGATGGATGCATCTAAGTTGATACATACCACCCAGACCTCAGTCCAGCCGTCAAAGGATCGATCTCACAATGGGTGACATGGAAGAAAAACAAAAAGAGCTCTTGCACCTAGTAAAAAGATGGGCCACAGCCTTCATTTTCTGCACAAACTGGGTTCTTCTGTCCTCTCTAACTGACAGATGGAAACAAGAAAGCAAACGAATTTCGAAAACCTGTCTGGTCTCTGGCAGGAAAAGATTTCAATAGAACTTAGACATTTGTCAGTTTCACTGCCAAGCATGTTCTCCTTTTAGCCTCTAGCTCAATCTCTGCACATGGAAAGTCTTCCTCTCTCTCTCCATCTCTATTGATCTCTGCTTCTCTACTTTACCACAAACACAGAAATTCATTCTTTCAACACAAGCAGGTGCATTTTCACAATCCACAAGATTCCATGAACCTTAAAACCCTTGGACCTGAAAATTCTATTCCATACCACATCCTGTAAATCCAGTATGAATCCCAAAATTCTCAATCATCAACACTCTATCAGTCAATCATCAACACTCCATCAAAGATCTTTCTCCATAGATTAAAGAATGAATCAGGAAACTGGTAATAACAAGGTTATGTACATGACATAAGGAGGGACAAAAGAAATGCCTCCATCTTAGGGTAGTATGCCGCCTCTAAAACTGCCTAGTTTGAGAAGGATAAGTAGGCAACTGCAGCCCTGGCAGGTCGGTGTGAAGGTGTACGGGGTCCGTCGTATCATTCCTAATGCGCTTCACCTTTGCTGTCCCAAGACTTCGATGCTGGAAGCCATAGAGGTCAAGCACCTGGTTGTCTGCAAAGTTGAAGGCGCGCTCCATTTGCTTAAGACATCGCTCCACCGAGTAATCACCATAGCTCCCACAAGGCTTGCAACCTACAAAGTGGGTGACAAAGGGCCATCGATCATCCCCAGAGCCCGGATGATTGTGCTCCATCATCTCCTCGTACCTCTCCACCAAAATCACCCAGTAGCCGTGCAAGTAGTAGGAGTTCTCCAAGAAAACTTTACCGACCCATCGTTTATCTGTGACTAGAAGATAGATTGTGCAGATTGGTCGTCTGCCTCAAACTCTGGCCTTCCAGTGAGTGTCTTAGTGAGCACCTTCCCGGCTTCCACTCTCACAGGACCTTTGGGACCCATAGGAGCCCACGCATCCAACAGATCGAGCGACCACTGGCAATTTCGGAGCAGAAAGCTCCCAGTGTTGAGTCCCACCCAGCTCTTTTGATTGTAAACCAGCTCATCAAAGCCATGCAGAACCAGATTGTAATCCTTGTATTTGTCAATAGGAAGCTCAAAAACCATATCTGTGAACATAGCATCACTGTCCATCCACCATATCCACTCCACCTCTGGGTGGGCAAGCATCAGCTTCCGCAGCAGCGGCAGCTTCGCCCAAAAGCCCGCCATTTCTTGGTCCAAATGTGCCATGTTGTAAAAGATCTCAATGTCATGCAACCGACAGTAGTCGATCTTGTTCTTGATCGACTTGAGGAGATAATGGTCACCCACAGGATTATCACAAGGCTTGGGTTGCGATCCTGTCACCAGCAAAAACCGGAGCTTCCCCTTCACGGTTTTAGCCATACTCGGGTTCTTCCTCAGCCATACCTCCCGCTGCTCATTCCAGTCTGAGATAGCAGGACCCAGACTGTAAGGCACATTTGGATCTGTCACTGGCTCCCGCTCTTCAGGCTCCTTCTCGTTTTCAGCAGTCAAAACTCGGCGGGGCTCACTCATAGCTCCAACCAGATGCTCCCGCATTTGCTGCAGATCCTGTACAGGCCCTCCGAATTTCCCCCCTCCTATGTAACCTCGCAGCACAAGAATGGTCACTAACCCACACAAGACAGTCATCTTCACATTCCTCAGCGTGTGCTGCATTTTTCTTCGTGAGTACTTCCACCCCCTCATGCTGTGCAACCCCCTCATGTTGCTCTCTCGCATCCTTCCCAATCAACTCTCGCCCTCACCTTCAGCCGCCCCAACGTGCAGCAGAGTGGAGCAGAATAGTGAAATCCGCAGCAAAGCAGACGCGGAAGCAGGCCTCCAGAGCTTTACCACAGCTGGCCCGCCTTGTCTGTTTGCCCCTCACTGGCCGCCGCACCTGGCCCCCTCCTTTCCTTTTCTCTTGTCTTGTTTCTTGCCACGCCTTTCAAACCTCCGCGTCCAATGCATTTCAACCTTCTCTCTCTGTCCCAAGTCTTGCTTGTTGTGGAGGGGATACAAGAGATTGTATCCCGTGTGAATGGTGAAGGTCAAGTTTAACTCCAAACAAGTGTAGGTGTACAGCAGGCATCCACAATGGAGCCTGACATTGTTGAGCCGCACTTGTGTGTGTTGCTAGTTTCACAACTGCATTGGCTTCTTTGCTCTTTGTACAAACCAAAGCACTCTAGCAAGTCACAAAAGCAGTTACCTTCTTGAGAGGTAAAGGTGCTTTTGGTGCACATTGGAGATTTAGAGCACCCACACCACACCTTGACACTGTTACACAAGAATATAATTGTGGAATCCACGGAGCATTCCTCCGAACTTGTCCTCAGAACTGTAAGCGACATCAGAGGTTATCTTGAGGACAGGAAAGGGGGTGCTCAGCCGAGAGCTTATGGGCAATAGATAGGGGAGATATCGTGAAGCTAGAGTCACAAGAGAACACCTTCATAGACATCAGGGACAGTGAATCATCAAATGGGTATTTAGGAAGTTTCAGATTTGGCAGCACTTCACATTGACACGGGCAGGTAGATTAAAGCCTACATGTGGATAGGATTCGCCATGTTGCCATATGCTCGAAAGAACATCATTTCACTCCCCTGTCCTGGCTGTATATCAGGCCATCTGATTCATACTTCTGGCCATTCGAGACTTTTTATCCTTCACAGAGGCATTTAAGCTCCAAGACAAGATTCCACTAGCCTTAACCATCCACCTTATGCTTCGCTGACTATTTTAAAGAGAGACATTAGACATTGGTTAGAGCAAAATTAAAGGCTTACTTCCAAGCGCTCTCAACTGCTCGTCCCTAGCTGGGCCAAAGCACCACATTCAAATTCAGAGGTAAGTACCCCTGTTGATGAGAATGAAGAACTAAAGTTCTACGTCATGCAGAAGCAAGTTAGTAATGGTGCTAAGTAGGGTTAGTGCATGCTGACAGCAGCTTGCCTGAAGACCTTCCCTTTGTCGCTCGTGACATACATTGCAAATATTACCTCCCTCTGGATGGATCAAGATCCCTTAGGCACCAAAGTAGGAGTACAACACCTAACAGACTCAGTATCTTACCCTGATGTTAGTTTAGGATAATTTGAGACAAATACAGTTCATAGTGGCCATGTGTGCACCCCAAACAATCCATGATTGAGGGTTACAAATAGACTCACAGTTGGTTCGAAGCTTTGTCTAACCACAAATGCTTTGCTGAGGAAGCAACTCTGAAATTCTGTAGATTTGCATTGATCCAAAGTGCAAAGAGTGGAAGTCACAGGTGCTCAGTCTGTAGCCATTGGTGATTCGCGGACTTCTAGCACATAATACGCCCAAGGAGCAGTGCTAAAAGTGCCCGTATGTTGTATTGGACACATACTTACATAGGAGAAGTTCCATGGAACCAAACAGTGTACATGCTGAAACGCAATGGTAGAAGAGAGAGAGCACAACGGTAAGTAAGCTTCTCAGAAACCCCCTTGCACATCCAGGGTTCCAGGAAATTCCGCTCCTGGTAATGTGATGGACTGGATACTGGTTGAGCTCAGCACCTGAACTGTAGGTGGGCAATCAACACGTGGACTCGCCAGTGAATAATATGCCAAAAGCTGCTTTGTGTTTGGCATAACCTCTACATGCAAAAACTGGTGATCCTCTACTCGGCTTTTATGTTCCATTAATAGGCTTTGACCAACTGCGGCAGTGGCACCATACCCTTGAACCCACAGATACTTCAACGATTTCATGGACTCCCAAGCATTTGACAGTGCTGCCTCCCCAAACGGACAGTCTCGGAGTTCCAGTCTTTCAAGTCGCTGACATCCTTGCGCTAGATCAGCTAGCCCCTGGTCACCCTCACCGGAACAGCCGAGAAGAATCCATGTAAGTCTCTCACCGAACTCCCCAATATAAGCCAGACCTCGGTTGGTCAACCCCCCATGCCGCAGGTAGACTGAAAAGCGAGTCAGTTTTTGACACCCTCGCAGCAACAAGCGCACTCCATCATCCAGGGGAAGATCTTCCACTACTTCCAAAGTCCGTAATAAAACTATGCGGAAGTCCGTAAGGTTGGTGAGATATTGCCCAACTGCGGCCAGTGCTGCATTCGTGATATTGGAAAGATACATCACTAGGAACTGAAGCTCCCTGCAGCCTTCAGCAATGGCTGTCAGCCCCCTTTGTGAGATGAAGCACGAGCCATCCTGGTCAACTCGCAGCCGCTTGAGCCTTGAACAGGTTCTGCCTATCACCTCTAGGCCCCTGTCACCGACCACACTTCGCACCTGCACCCAGTCAGCCACAGTTAAGCCTTCCCCATTCCAGCCTTCCTTCCCTCACCCCTCCACCTATTCTCTTCTAGTTCTCTCTGCTGCTGCAGGTAACCTGTATTTTCCATGATGACCCTTAGGTTAGACAGTGTAAGTCCTTCCCATCACTATATTCAAATGACATGAGAGGCCGATAAAAACAAAAAAAGAGCAATATGATGTAGTTCCAAATACATGCCTCCAGTTCTTCGAGAGAGAAGCAGGAAGTAAGCAGCTGACAGTGGGCCTCTTCATTCAGTAAAGTGAATTTCAGATCAAGAATCTTCAATCTTGAAAACCCAGGAAGCAGAGACCTAGCCACGGCTTTATGGTCCTCAAAAATACTATGGCATCCAGCTCCAAGCTCCTCAAGCGGCATTACACAGAGCTTCAAAACTTCTTTCAGCTTCTCCACTTCGATCTCACTGACTTTGAGAGAAATCAGAGCCTTGCACTTCTGTACCAATGATCTTACAGCATCCACCACACCGACCTCGTCCAACCCCGTTGAGACTATGTTCAAACTTTGTAACGATGGATTGTTTTGTCCAAGCTCCCACAGCCACTGCCCACCTTCATCCATGATCTCGCTCTCTTCCAGATAAAGCACCCTCAGTGATCTGAGGAAAAAATCACTTCATACATGTCAACACACAGGGAAAACTCAAAGCAGATTCCAATTAGGTGTCTACAAGGATAAATCTGAAACTTTAAGATTGAGAGGAGCACCTGGGCACCACAACAAAACCGGGTAAAATTTCCCCATTTCCAGATACATGAGAATGCAAATATCATGTCCAGTTCTATGTAACCGGCTCAAGCAACATCCAAAATATTTTAATTGGGGGTGAAAAGGTTCTGTACAGTTTCTTACACAAGCCTCCAAGCACTCATTCACTTCAAGTGAAAGATGTTCAATAACTGCATGACACAACTATCCCACTTACCTCACAACAAAATGCTCAGAATATCACTATGGGCCAGAAGCCTGGCATCCATGTTACAGGCTAGTCGTGACGCTTGTAAGCAGAAGTAACTATGCATCCCCATATGTCAGACCTCAAAACTTTCAAGTGAAGACTGTGGTGCCCCCTTGACAGGATAGCAGTATTTATAACTAGTGTTATTACAGTTACTTTTAAGTAGCACAGGCAAGCAGCCTCAGAGCTTGGGATTCATAAATATGATCCGAAATGTAATGTTGCAATTTGGCTGTCGATACGCAGCTGATTGACTTTTACCTTTACCTACGATTGTAGCTCATCATCATATTTCAAAGCACTGACTGGACAGCCCCAGCACAAAAATTACCTGCAGGAGTGAGAAATGAAACCGAGACCAGCAGTAGAGAAGCCCGAGCACTTGTGCAGCTTCAGCACCTATGAGATATACCAGAGAAAATTTGAGTACTGACAATCAACACATAATAGATTACTTGGATATTGCTCCAACTTGGACATATGAGAAGGCGTCTCTGACAGCTCTTCATTTACAGAAGCAGTACATAAGCTCTGGCACTTTAAAAACAAGAAACTGGGGGGATAATGCAGAGTCTATAAGGGGGAAAAAACTAAGAATACCCTAAAGCTGGTTTAGACCTTCCCAGAAATCTAAAATGGCTCCACCACTTCTTGGACTGCATTCACTCCCTTTAGAGGTTCTTGATCATTAAGCTATTCTAGCTCTGCCAATCCTCCAGATGCACTCACTATCTCTTGGTTTTCCCTACCTTGTCCTATGGGCCCTCCTGGCCGTCTGTGGAGATCACGAAATTTCTCTCTCTTTCTGTCACAAATTACATTCTACAAGTTACAAACACACTCTTGCTTTGTCGAAACTTTTGAAGGACCGGGAGACAAACATAAACCAGCAACCCATACAGGAGTGAATATGCCTGAGGAGACAGACTCATACAGCACACAAGACCAGAAACACCTGAATTATGCATCATGTTGACTTTGACTCAGATAAATGCACCAACGGCAGAATAATACCTGTAAGGCAGCTCCGCAGCCCGTAGCCAGTGCCTCCAGGTCCTCATCAAACACTTCCATTCTTCGCAAATGTAGTGCTTGAAGCCTTGGATAAGCTTTCACAATCTCTCTCACCCAGGGCCCAGCATATCCTCCCCAATCGTCCTCCAGCAGATCGTACTCCACGGCCCTGGGCTTCCCTTTGAGCTTCAACTTTTTCAAGTTTTTGAACCGTTTGGACAGTGCTGAAGGTGCAATTGAGTAACAATTGCCTACATAGACATATTTACGAGTGTTGCCATCCACTTGATGCCACTGTTTGCAAACACGAGAAACAGCCCCGCGGTCTCGTGGATTGTCTAAGTAGCTAAATATGCACTCCAGGGTCTCGTCCAACGATAGGCATTTCTTCACTGGACATTTCTCCGCCATCTAATAGCACACTGCTTGCAGTACTTATCGCTTCACGAAATTAGAACCTACTCGAGTCTTCTCATTTCGGCTAGACTTCATTCAACCCTTCATTCAGCCTTCTCCCTGCAGCACACGCGGGTCCTTTGGAGCTTTTGCGAACATAATATACTTCGCTCTAGCTCTCTCTCTCTCTCTTCTTGTCTGTTTATACTGCAGTTCGAAAGACTATACACAAGTTGAGTCCTCCAAACTGCCCGAAACAAATGGTAACAGCATGCCAAGGAAGTTCTGCTTTACCCAAAGCCAGTCAACCCTGCCAAGTGTCCATGCTCGACCTTGACCCACTGCATGCCATAACTACATAAACACGGTAAACAACAGAGAAAGCGGAAGAATATCTGATAGGTTCACGGAAGCCCTGAAGAAGCAAACCGAAACATCATCTCATTGAAGAGCTTCCATTACAACGAATCCAAAAAACCCATTTCCATCTACGACTCCCTCAGCAGCAAATCCACGTTTAGAAAGGAATCTGGCGGCAAAGTCCAAGGCAACAGAAAACGAAGACAACAACGCTATCCAGCAGCATCACAGGCACTTGATCCTTCCCAAAACCTCAACGGTAAAAAAGACCAGGCAAAGTTTCAAACCAACAAACTCCAGAAAACACAAGAGCGAGAAACAAATCTGCAGCACAAGGAAAGCAGTGTGCTGCTGCGAGAGAAAGCTCGGAGATTGTCCAACTGCGGTTAAGTACTTAGGCCGGTCTCTGAACTGCGGTTACATGGACCTCGAAAGATCGGCAGTACGCCAGCAGATGATTGGCTTGCAGGCCTCGCTGTCGCTGCGCGATTGGTCCCATACCGAGCATAGAATCTTGGGCAAACCCTAGACCCAACCAACGTGCTCTCCTCTGCCGGTCCGACCTCTCTTGCCCCACTCCTCGGGATCTGCGAGACGACTCGCTTTCGTGCGATTCTTGTTATTACGTGCGCAACAGCGTCAGCGACGTCGATGGCCGCTTTGTACACACGAAAAGAAACTGAGAATTCTGGAGATGTTTCATTACTTGACCGTTCCATTAACAGAAACGTAGGCTGAGTTAGCGGTCATAAGAAGATGAGGGCTCTCAGACCGAGTTTGAGAGGGCATCAATTGTGGGCCAGACTCGCAGGGAATACAGCAGCGATACCCTCAAGCCCAGGAGAAGACTCGCCCAGTCCCCACACACATGTTCTTGCATAGCACCAAAAAGCTCTTTTGAGATTCCAGTTGGCATCTGCGTATCTTATGTATAGTTGCACAAGGAGCTGCACATGCAGTCATAACATGAAGTTTCTGGCAGTTCGACTTGTAAGTTTAGTCTAGAGGCAAGAAAACTGGACTCAAAAGGAACAGAGTCTAGGGTCTACTTTCCTCGGTGTTTTGGGTTGGTCTCTAAGACTGAGACCCCACCGTAGCTGCAATTGCATGGTGCACTCCTTGAGGAATGATGCTAAGAGCTGCATGCTGAAGTCCATTCATCTGTTCCAAAATTGGTACTATGGACTTGACTATCCATGAAAGACAAAAGACATGTATGACAATGGCATCTAGGTGGAGAACTAGCCAGCACAACCACTTCGTAGATATGCTGATGTACATAGCCATGTGCTGAGCGGTTTCGATGGATAAGCAGAAGGGATCAACCTTCACTGGAATGTGCCAGGTTTTCTTTCATACGAACACCTTCCAAACCCTGCAGACAAAATCCAGACAAAAATATGATCATTGGAGTAAAGGTAGTGTAGGGAATCATCTGAATCAAGGGAAGCTCTCATATAAATAAAACAAGGTACTGGGTTTTCACTTTCTTTTAAAATATAAGCCCTTTGAGCCACCTTACAAATCACCATCCTTATACTTCTGAAAGGCTTTGAAGTAAGGGATGAAGGAAGATGCTACTACCCTTCCTGCACTGGTGTCAGTTTGGTCCTATAGTTTACAGGACCTGCTCAAGAGGTTTCAACACAGAAGACCACATGACAGTGGTCATCAGAGAGATCCCTTTCCTCCCCTCTGCAGGTGGGTATCCTTACGGAAAATGATTCTGAAATAGGCAGGAGAAGGATGTTAGAGCTCTCCGAGACTTCTGCTCCAGGGCTATTTAATCAGCACTAGAAAGATCTGTGTCACCCCAGATCCTTAGACCAACCTTGAGCATGAGAGTGTTGCTCAAAAGTGAATGAGCTGAAGCTGCCCCAATGTGTTACCGTCTCACGCTGGCTACTACGCTGACAGCCTGCCTAACATTGGGCCACCAATCCCTGTACAGTAAGTTAACCCAGCCAGGACAAAAGAATGCAACTTTTCAATCATGGACATGATGCGTGAGAATAGGGGACATTTTCCCTCTTTGACAGCATCACAGAGGCTGTCACTGCACCTCATTTCACTTTGAAAAGCTCTCATGAAGGATTCAATGCCCCGGTAGGCATCTAGACAGATTCCAATTCAACTTGTCACTGGCCATAGCATCATCCCCTTCACTAAGCAATGTTGATAACTTGCTTCCTGTGAGGGGTTTCTAGGACCAGCACCCTTAAGCACTGCACATGCATCCTGCCTAGGGGGTCTCTGAAAAGTTGCTCTTGCTCCTTTCAATGATGATTTAAGACTTCATGGCAGCATACTCTCTCTTAAGCATATGGATAGGGCCTTCCCACATGAGATGCCTTCAACCTTTACTCAACACAAATGCAACAATGACTCATTATTCATGAGCCGCAAAATATTGGTGTAGTTGCTTCTCAAACCTTGTCTTTGCATTGAGCACGCAATTTGCGCAAGCTCATGTCCTTTAGACCCTTCTGGCCTGAATTCTCCTTGTCTGAAAGTTCTCCAGCCCGTAATGAAACGTCTTCTGCTTTCTCAGGAAGTGCATTCGTGGATCTATCCTTCAATACTCCGTCCATTGTAGCCTGCAGAAGGCAGACAACTTTTCAATACTCAACCTTTCATGTAGGAACAAAGTCCAAGTGAGAGACATTTGTACTGAGTCCAATAACAGTGACACTCCTGCTATTTGACAAGACTGAGTGAGAAAGACAGATTTCAGTTTGATCACACCTTTTTGTCTTTGCAATGGGCCCGCAACTTCCGCAGGCTCAACTCCTGCAAGTCACTGTGTATAGAATTCTCCTTTTCTGAGGAGACTCTGGCCCCTCCAGCGGAGACTCGTCGCTTTTTCGCACTAGGAGCCTCACATGCCACAACCTCGTGCTGAGTGCAAACAGACACTTCACATGGTCTCAACACCTCAGGATTCACTATTTCCTTGCAGGCAACAGTTTCCCCAGAGGTTTCTAACTTTATCTTCTCTTCTGTTTCTGCCCTCCAAGTTTTGAACCTGTCCATCATGTCCATCAACTTGGCCAAAGTCAAGTCAATACATTTGTGAACTTTGGATAATTCCATCTCCGCAACAGCTTTTGGCAATGGGGGCTCTGCCTCCTCTCTCTGCCTCCTTTGTTGACTGATCATCAATTCCACAGCCCTTCCAGTCGTCCCTACATTAGTGAGGGAAGCCGCATCTGACCCCTTACCTTCCTCAGTGATTTGGAGGTCTTTAGCAAGTATAGTTTCACCAACACCAGCTTCTCCCAACACACACTGAGCTTCGGGGATCTCTGGTCTCCTCTTCTGGAACCCAGCAGGATTTTCCCCAACGTCATGTCTCTCGTCACCTTGTGGCATCGAAAAGAAAAAGATGTAAGTTGTAGGCCAAGAGAGGAGTTGAAGGAGACATGAGTCTGTTTTGCGAGAGAAACAGAAGATCGGAGAAAAGGAGGGAAGAGACAAAGACAGGACCCAAGAATCTGCAGCATGTCTAGAGTAGAGGGGGCAAGGTAGAAGAGCAAGGGCTAGGAAGGGTGGAAGACGTGTTTAGTTGCTATTAAGGTTTGCAGCCTGGGAGGAAGAAAGGAGGACGTAGGGATCATAAAAAATGGCATAGATGGGGAGAGAGCAAAATATGCATTCATATTCCCTGCAAATTTGGCTATAAGACCACCCTTGATGTCACAGGCATCACAACAGAAAGCGTGATCTTTGAGTAGCATTGTTACAATCCACTCAACACAATGCATGGATGTGACCCAAACGGCTGTGGTCAAACAGTCAGGCAGAGAGAGAGACAAAGAAACAGAGAATAACTTTGTAGGCGGCCACTGTAAGCCAAAGAGAGTATTGGCTGTAATAATAGTGAAAGAGCCCCACAAGAGGATTTCAAATTATGGGAATAAAATGGAGAAAGAGAGGGCGCAAGGGAGCCGAAACAAAAGATAAGAATCGGGATAGAAGATAGGAAATTTGTAACATCCACCATAGCTTTCTTGTAGCTCATGCATGATGAAAGCCCATATGAAGACACAAAGAAAGAGAAAACGTAGCAGAGGGAGATGTTTGTCACCTGGTGCCTGATCAACATTGTTGTGAAGTGGTCTTTCACACCTCTTCACCCCCCTCCTCACCGGAGTTGCCTTCAATTGAGGGATAGAATGAGGTTTCGCATTTGGCACCCTGTGTTGTATCCCATTTCGACTCTCATTGCGATTAGTTGCAACGGATTGTACTCCCCCGGACAAGATGATCGCAGCCGCCAAAGAAGTTTCAGAAGGTTCCCGCATCCTGTCCAATTTAGCCTTTATGACTCGTGGCTGTATAACCTCTGGGGCAACCATATCCAGATTGGCCTTCACACTTGTACTTTCAAGCTGTTTAGGGTCGAAAGTACCCATGCAATCAAATCCACATGAGAAAAGTGAGAAATTGTTGCTTACCCTTCCACCTCCCCCAGAAACCAGCGCACAAGCGAAAAGTAACAACAACATCTCTCCCCTCCTCCACTTTCAACATTTTACAAAAAACTATTCTCTATTCTGCTGTAAGACGTAAAGAGACGTACGGGTCGCAAAGCCGAGAGGGCCTCCGCCATTGCGACATTGGTCTTGTTGGCTGGCAAACCGTGCCGCTTGCACAGCGCTTGCAACTCCCTGCGAGGGAGACTATAATACTGCACCCGACTGGGGTTCTTTGAAGTCGACATGCTGCTCAGCGGCCTCACTGCATCTCTCGCAATCCGTGTCTCATCTGCTGCTCTGCTCTGCTCGCGTCCAACTGAAGCCTCGCACTCCCTGCGGAGGAAGACGACGATGCCCTAACGGCCCGCTCTAATTCGAATACCGTATGTACCGCCTACGTATACGACGGATGATAAAATTCATCGTCTATTATTCATCGACTAATATTCATCGATTTTTCATTCGTCTGGAGCTGGAATGCGTATCCAGCTCTGGATGAACAGATAACGAACGAGCAGAGTTCCTTGTCCTGTACGTCCAACTTCCCACAACTAACGCCGAATGAATAATTCCCGACAACTAACGCATCGTTAACTAACGCACCTCCCTCTAAGCTAGCTCAATAGGGGGATAGGGTTTTACTATAAGTTACTGAGGAGATTCATGATATCAGACCTTTGCTGTCTGTACCGGGCTTTATACTTGCAACGATCTGTGGACGGTAGACTGGCAAGCACCCACATCACTGTTCTCGTGAAGCAGACGAGGCATGGCAGCGCAAGGGTGGACTACGATTTGAATTTAGTTTAGACACAAGGTACAGCTGATATGTGGGTCCATACTACCAGGCGTAACTTCCAACTCTTAGATAGCTCCTTCAAGATTTTTCAATATAACTGTACACTTGTATCAATGGAGGAGTAGCTAATGGTAATGTACAACATCTCCACAATTTGGCCAAAAGGAGGAGGCACTTGCAATCTGCAGCATGTTAATAGTAGAAGAATTTCAAATGAGAACAAAGGTGGCCACAGTGGGATCCCCGTCTGCTGTTAATTGCTGGTCATACTGGGGTTCCTCCCAGATTGTGCAATTCAAGGCAGGTGAACTAAATACATAGCCGGCTCCTGGATCTCTGTCCCAAGGACCCTTCCATGGGCCATGGAGCTTCACATATCCATCGACAAGGCCGGACGCAACTGTGGTGTTGTAGGCAGCAGTCAAAGGTACCATGTTAAAATCACCCGCCAGTACCAACGGCATGTCCACATCTATTTTGTGCACCATGTCCATAGCTTGGAGCAGGATGTCAGAGCTTGTCACTCCACCCCAAATGCACTTGGGCATGCCCCCACTGCAGCACAGCCTGTTGAAAGCAAGCATTATCTCCCCATGAGGAGATGGCAGCACCCCTGCATTGCCATGTGCTAGAAACTGTGTAGAGAGCATGGCACACCCCCACGTGTCCCGCTTGGTGGCTGCTGAATACCAGCTGTACAGCTTAAGCCTCGTTGCCCAACAATCAATCTGCTCCACCACCGTGGAAATTGACGATGTCAGAGGCATTGGGATCACATGGCTTCATTATATTTCTTGTAACATAGTAAAAGGTGTACATAATCACACATAGGACTTGATGCCTGTCAAGAACTTGTGGGAGTGCATTCGTTTATGACCTGTGCAGTTGGTCACTTCTATAAGATTTAGCTATGGACTAGACTGCAACAACGCAAATCAACGGCATCTACGTGAAGAGGAATATACCAGGTCCAGATTTCCATGCATGATGTGCATTGTGTCCATCTCTTGCAGCCTGCCAGACATCCGAACCATTTCCATTGCACATTATTACACCTGCCTCAAGCTCAATCTACATGGTCAACCCCTTGTTTCACAGCAGAGGGTCCTATATGCCCTAGAGACCAACACCGCCTCAAAAAGCTTCTGCAAAAAAGTGGAAAAACTTGGGAGAAGCGACAATTTTCTGAGACCCAAAGATGCAGGAAACAGGAACTAGGCTAGCTGATAGCTTTTCGACCAAAAGAATTGGAGCCTGACATGATGACATGTGGTTGTTCCGCATCAAGCATGGCAAGAATGGTATCGTAGTTAACACTGCCAGCCCTGCTGAAGCCTTGCTGTATGTTGAAGTTCAGCGCCCTCAGAGATGCACAGGTGCTGTTATTCCATGTAGGACCAGGCTGGAGGCGCATGATAATGCCAACAGCCAAAAAGATGCCAACCACTGCCATCAACACACCCAGTATCTGTTCCCATCCACCCGAACCGTGAACCTCAATGAAAACACAGGTATTTCAAATCTTGTTTAGGTCACAACCTCAGCCAATACTTCTTCAAAATAACCCTGAGAAAAGGTACGCCTATATGATGAGAGAGGAAATGACTGCACCAGCATATATGAATGCCTCACACAGCTTTCACCTCTCATTATTTGCTCCAAAATCTATATTAGAAAGGTCCCAAGCCATTCCTTCTCTGGTAAGTGAAGGGACACACATTAACATGGAAAGAAAGTGAGAGGGAAGTACCCGCCGTCCAGGGATACCACTACCCCATGTCAGTCTTGCAATCCCCAGTCTTGAACCAGATGCCCAACGCTCAATGCTGTGGAGTTCAGGGCCTCTACTACTCCAAGTCCAATGCCCCCTACTGCACAGCCCAGCAATACACCTCTTGTTCCACGCACAAGATTACTGCCAGGCATGAACTCATATGCAACCAACGCTGTGCTCCAGACCACCAAAAGGACATACACCAGTGCACTCAATCCTAATCCAACTCCAGGATACACTCCTACCATGTTTCATGCCATCATGACCCACATTGATGGCAGCATCAAAACTAGCAATGTGGCCCCTAACACAGCCCATGGCATTCGCCACATCATCAACAGGGCTCCCACCATAGCAATCAACCACACCAGTACTCCATTCATCTGCTTCAGCCACAGGCAGCGTGCTGCCTCTGCAGCAACCACCATGCCCAGCCCCAGTGCAACCATTGCAAGGGGTGCAGCCCATATCAGTGAGACACCCAGCCAACGGGCCACTGTCGTTGGGGCTGTGGCAAGCCAGTGCGTCAGGAACCAGAGGCATCCAGACCCCACACTCAACACTCTCCGCCTAGTAGCATCAACAGAAGACAAGTACTCCGTACAAAATCCCAATGCCCCGTCAAACACGTAGCCCTCCGCTGCAATGTGCGCATGCACACGCGGGTGTTATAACGCCAGCCATGCTGGCAGTAGACTTCCTGGTCACTTTCCGAGCCATCTGCACCAGGCTGGACCCATGGAACCTCTTCACCCTCACCCCACTGCCTGCCACTTCCCTGCTCTAGCGAGGCATCTCCCCCCTGCGGAGGTGTGCCCACAGGTTGCTGGTGTCCACCAAACCCACCTGCACCATTTATCAGATCCCACAATCCCCCTCTGTCTGTGTTCATTTCCATCAGGTTTGGTTGCTTCTCTAGGTGGTCCTGTTCAATGGGTACTGTGACTTCCTTCAACGCACTCCCGTTGCCTTCCAAACCATGGCCATTCTGAACCCCCACATAGCCCCGGAGCTCATAAGCAGAGCAGCCTTGTCGCATCCTCACAGAAAGCGGTGTCATGCCAGAACCATCATCACAGTCATCCTCAGAGCCAGGGCTTGCTCTGCCTTTTTCGGGGACGGAGGTCCTCCGGTAGGTAACAGCAAGAACAAGCACTTTACCGGGCGTCTGCTCAGAGTGCCAGTCATCCAAAGGTGCCAGATCCTCTGTGAGTAATAGCAGTGCAATCACTACACCAGAGAACAAGCCCACCAGCAGAAACCCCCACCACCTTGGGCCAGCATAAGCCCATCACAGAACCTGGAATAATATTCTATAAACTGTGAGGACATCCAGAGAGAGAAAAGTAGGGAGGAGAGAGGGAGCAACATCACAATTGTCTCTGCTAGGCAACATATCAAAAGGCAGCATGAAAATGAGAAGCTTCAGATCACATAGTGGTTGTAGGGAATAACCATACTGACAGCAGACTCCATAAAATGTACTCTGCTGTGTGGGGTTGAATATCATACCCAGCACAAACATATCTAGCTAAACCGCGCACAACAGACATCTCATCAAATTCAGCGAACATCATATGGAAATAGACAGCATCTACATCACGAAGTTCCTGAAGACATAAAATGTCAAAAAGGCATTTTTGTCACCAATTCCCACCCAACTCAAAACAATCTCGTGTAGCTAAGACACCATCTCCACCACTGGGATTCTCTCAAGCTCGCGTCTGGGCATAGTCATACCAAACACTTGACTCGCACGTTCCTCCGAATTTCCTACTGCCATGCTCTCCACCCGCACCTCTCAAAGACCTCACCTGCAAAAGCAGAAGGCTCCCACAACGCCAAATGCAGCCCTCCTCCTTCGTGCCGCAGTGGCAGCCCACAGGCCATCATTGACATAGATCCCAAGGATGCCCGTGGCTGTTGCAGAAAATGCTGGACGAGTGAGAGGGGAAGACAGGAACTGGCCCCAGATGCCAACCAGGCCACACAGCAGCAACAGCGCCCGCGACCACGCGTGCCTCTGCAAGTAGGACCGCAGGAGGGGTGTGCCAGCACTAGTGCGGACGTAAACAGATAGACCATAAACCCCGCCTCTCTGTTGCTATCCCTCCTTTTTGTAACTGGAACCAATACACATTGCGTACGAACTCCACCAGGGCTGTCCAGTATATCAGACCCACGTAGGCCTCTCCCCAGAGCTGCGCTGACGGCTGTAATGACGCTACCCATTTCCATTTCCTCCATGTTCTTGTCTGCCACTTGACCCTGCATTAGGCTACACATGCCTTTGCGTAAGCAAGCATGTCTTGCTCTCAGAGAACCACATCGACACACAAGACAATGTGCATACATAGAAACAGAAATGCGCATATTGTTTTCGCGAAACAGTTTGTGACGAATTTAGGCACCTTGACAGAATGGGAGAGCGGGCGGGTTGCAACACGGAAGCTGCGCGAGTCCAGGCATCATTTCCTTGCGAGCAGCAATCTTGGGGTCCCATGGTGCCCATCTCCGTCTTCTTGCGATTCCGAACCCTGCCAACCTGGTATGAAGCGCAGCCATGATCACTTCCTTGTTCCCAGAATTTCTCTCTCACAAGCTCATCACTTTACGGATCAGACAGATCGGTCCCGCACCTGGATCATCAGCTGAGCAGTGCTCTGCACGATTACTTCATTCACTTTGTGAATTCTTCATCGTACCCATCGTCGTTGGCTTCTGACTTGACTTGTCACACGGACAAGCAGCAGCAGGCTACGGGGTATATAGTAAGTACCTGTTGTTTGTAGCTTGCCAGCTTCCAAAGTTTGCAGTGGAGTGTGGGGCCTCAGGTGGTGCCAAAGCCTGGCACCCTGCCTGCAGCTCACCTGATTTGTCTGGCTTTTTGTGTGCCTACGTTGTGCACACTCAGGGCCGCAGTTGACATGGGCAGGTTGGTGACAGATATGGAGTTTTCTAAAGGACAGCGACGGTAGCCCAAATTTGTCACAGGGTCCTGTAAAACATTTCTATCGAGCATTTCTTGTGAAGCAAATTTTGTTTGAGGCACCGCAACTTTGGAGGCAGTTTGCTTGATACTTGGTTGTGGCTCGGTTGTGAGAGAGGCTTGGTCATCCCAGCTTGCTATGGCTGCATTGAATACACTGTTTGCTTCATTCATACCACCAACTTTTCAATCCATGAACAAAATCCCACTATTTTATAGTTTTCAGGAAACTGTGGTACATTTTGGAATTGTGGTGGATAATGAGGGAGCCATTTCTAGTCCTATTATTGCTCATGTGCTCCCTGTTTTCATGAGCTCTGATGCTCTATGCAAAGGGGTAGGATTAGTGGATTGAGAATGAGTGTACAATTTTTATTTGCCTTTGAATCATCTGATCAGAAAACCTATCAGCACACACTCCTGTGATGAAGGATATGGCCCAAAAACATGCCTTGGGGCCCTACTTGCAACAGGACTCAGAGTGTGAATCCACTACTGAACCAGTGATATCCGGAAGTCAGTGGGCATGTTTGAAGGGTTGTGACCATGATACTTGTTTGCTCTCTTATGCTGCTAGCCAACATCGGACCCGGGTTCTACCTTAGAGCTCCCTCGTTTTCAAACCGGGCAGAAGTTAGCCTTAGCAATTGCTCGTGCTTCTCAGAGGGTCTTACTGGTTGCAAAGGATGGAGATGTGGTGGCGGATTCTGACTAGATGGCAGGCAGTTCCGTCTCTGAGTTTTGCTTTCCAGGAAGAGACAGTTGACTCCCCCATGCTATTTCCAGATCTTCAGATGGAAGATCCCCTTTGATCTCACCTCGGGCAAGGGTGGCATCATCGATCTGCACCTGTATTTCCGACTGATGCGTTTCAGCTTGGATGGACAAACATTGGAAACTCGTATGCTGTGGGTGAAGATGGGGCGGGGCGGTGAACAAGCGCCATCGCAAGGCTCCAAACTCCAAATTTTAAGACTCAATTGAAATTCCTTGGTACTCTGTTATGTTGGTGGCGGCTGCTTCTTTCGCTCGCTGGTCTCTTTCCTTTCTCTCTGTCTTTCCCTGGATTTCTTAACTTCGCTGCTTTGGTGCCCTCCCGGGCCTCGGTTCTTTGGTGACGCGGTCGCGGCTTTCCGCGCTTTTAATGTCAAGGCTGCTGAAGAATCCTTGCCCATAAATAGCATTCAATGTCAAGAATCCTTGGCCCACTGGAAAGCCAAGAGGCATCATGATGATGCATCATTCCAGCATCGCTGTTCTGCTCCTTAGAAACCATTTTTCTTCCAGATATGAAGTTTAGGCCGTTTTTCAGGAAAGATGATTCCCTACAGACACACAAGCATCCTAAATGTGGACGTCAATCACCACGTAAACCCAAGACCGTTTGACAAGGAAAAGATCTCAAGACCTGCGAAACCTATCTTCCACGTTCGTCCTTCAGACCACAATTTGTGGGCAAACGCAGATTCTCCGAGAATTTCGACAATGCAACGCCCAATAAGATAACATTTCATTCACCAAATATCTTAAGGCTGCCGAAAGCATGTCACAAGCCTTTTTTAGTGACTGGCCAAAACGTCTCTTTATGGCATTAAAAGCTGCAGAGAGGAGCCGGAAGTGTTGGATGCAGATGTCAGAGTGCCAGGCATTACCAACACCTGAGGCCCCACAACCCTGCTGCAAAAAACTTTGATAGCAGACTGAGAAACAAGAGGTAGCCACAGAAGGCAAGATTTTTTGCTTTGCGAGATCGCATTCCGATGCTCAACAACCAAAGCTCGGTGTTTGCATCACAGGCAGATGCGAATACACACCCTACAAGATGCATACATCCCAACATCTCTCGTGCCCAACACCCACCACAGTTTTTTGCAAAACCTGCTGAAGAATCCTTGTCCATTGTTAATATTCCATTTCACGAATCCTAGGGCTTATCAGACAGCCAACAGTCGATCAAATGTTTAAGTTGCTAGATTAAAGAATGAAACAGGTGACCGGTAACAACAAGGTTATGTACAGGACATAACGAGGGACGCAAGAACGTGCCTCCGTCTTCATGTAATATGCCACCTCTAAAACGGCCTAGTTTGAGAGGAATTAGTAGACAACTGCAGCCCTGGCAGGTCGGTGTGAAGGTGTAAGGGATCCGCAGTATCATTCCTAATGCGCTTCACCTTTGCTGTCCCAAGACTCCGATGCTGGAAGCCATAGAGGTCAAGCACCTGGTTGTCTGCAAAGTTGAAGGCACGCTCCATCTGCTTAAGACATCGCTCCACCGAGTAATCACCATAGCTCCCACAAGGCTTGCAACCTACAAAGTGGGTGACAAAGGGCCATCGATCATCCCCAGAGCCCGGATGATTGTGCTCCATCATCTCCTCGTACCTCTCCACCAAAATCACCCAGTAGCCGTGCAAGTAGTAGGAGCTCTCCAAGAAAACTTTATCGACCCATCGTTTATCTGTGACTAGAAGATAGATGAGTGCAGATTGGTCGTCTGCCTCAAACTCTGGCCTTCCAGTGAGTGTCTTAGTGAGCACCTTCCCGGCCTCCACTCTCACATAACCTTTGGGACCCATAGGAGCCCACGCATCCAACAGATCGAGCGACCACTGGCAATTTCGGAACAAAAAGCTGCCAGTGTTGAGCCCCACCCAGCTCTTTTGGTTGTAAACCAGCTCATCAAAGCCATGCAGAATCAGATTGTAATCCTTGTATTTCTCCATGGGAAGCTCAAACACCATATCTGTGAACATAGCATCACTGTCCATCCACCATATCCACTCCACCTCTGGGTGGGCAAGCATCAGCTTCCGCAGCAGCGGCAGCTTCGCCCAAAAACCAGCCATTTCTTGGTCCAAATGTGCCATGTTGTAAAAGATCTCAATGTCATGCAACCGACAGTAGTCGATCTTGTTCTTGATCGACTTGAGGAGATAATGGTCACCCACAGGATTATCACAAGGCTTGGGTTGCGATCCTGTCACCAGCAAAAACCGGGACTTCCCCTTCACGGTTGTAGCCATACTCGGGTTCTTCCTCAGCCACACCTCCCGCTGCTCATTCCAGTCTGAGATAGCAGGACCCAGACTGTAAGGCACATTCGGGTCCGGCACGGGCTCCCGCTCATCTTCCTCGCGCTCCTTCTCATTATCAGCAGTCAGCACTCGGCGGGGCTCCTTGGTAGTAGCTCCAGCCATATTCTCCCTCATTTCATGCAGGTCCTGTGCTTGACCTCCAAAGCTGCCGGCCCCTATGGTACCTCGCAGCACCAGAATGGTCACAAACCCGCACAAGATGGTCACCTTCACATTCTTCATGGTGTTCTGCATCTGCCTCGACTTGGGCCCCGCAAACGCCCGTGCGTAATTCCAGCCCTTCATGCTGGGCAACCCCTTCATGAAGCTCTCCCTCATCCCTCCTCCCCCTCTCTACTTAGCCCTCTCTTGCAGCAACAAGCAGAAACAATGGCGAAGCTGGAAGCAGGCAGGCAGGCACGCACAAGAGAGAGAGAGCTGGACCCGTCCCAGCTGGCCCTGCCCCGCCCGTCCGTCCGTCCCTCACCCGGCCCACCCCCCCTTCCCTTCCCTTCCCTTTCTTTTCTTTTCTTGAGCCCCTCTAATTTCAAAACTCTCTAACTATTTTTTTTTAATTTACCAAAAGGGATTAGCTATTTTTGTTTTGTAACTAATTAGTTTTTTATCCCTTAAATAAAGTTTTCATCCCCTTTCTGGGAAAAAAAAAGAAAAAGAAATGGTGCCACAGACTCACTGAACCCGTCTCTCCAGGTAACCCTGTGAAAAAAGAAAAGAGAAATCCTGTGGCCCAACGTGGCATCCAGGCTCTCCATAGGCTACACATTGCGCCGCAGTGTTTTTTTTTGGAATTTGGAAAATAACAGGAGTGGCTACTGAGTTTTGCAGGAAATAGGTAGCCATATTTTCTGTTCGTCCACTGATTTTTGGATAGAATCATCCTCATCGGTACGTTCATCCATGTATATCATCCATATTTGGCGAATTCATCCGAGATTTGTATTTTATGCGTTTTCATACATGAGAAAATAGGGAATTTACGACAGAATATTTTATTTTATTTTTTGAGGTCGAAAAAGTACGAGATTTCGCCAGAAATAAAAAAAACTGCATTGCGCCCGCTGCAAACTATGTATCCCAACAATTCCTATAACATACCCACTGCACGTAAATTTTTCCGACACGCCTTTGTCCCCGTGTTTTAAGTGAAATCCGGAACACTATTGTACTGGGTGTGGTATAGTATTGTTTGCGAGTGAGCATCTGGGGTGACAATGGTAACAAGCAAGCCTACGCGAATGTGAAGTTTGCAACTGGCAATTTGCACGTTGCTTCGATTATTCCAGTAGCAGGTGTCGCGAATGATTTTGGGATTTTCAAATTCTCACGTGTTTCGGGGGTTGTCATGTTTACATTCTCTGTGGCCCCTCCAAGTGACCAGGGCTTGCCACCCATACTCCACAGCAATTTGTTCTGCGGCATCATTCAAATTGGGCCTTTGTGGGATGGCGCCGCAGAGGAAAGAATTGTTATGATGTTACAAATTTGAATTGTGTAGTGCAGTCATGTATCATGGGAGTGTGACTGAGTGTCCCCATGAGTTGAAATATTAATAGCATGGGATTCATCACCATAACTTGTGGCACATCATCAATGATTTAAGGGTGTAAATTTATGAGGAATGCGAATGCTTACAATCGGCCGTGCTTGCAGAGGCGAAAGGAACATTTGCATGTTTTCGATTACGCAAAAGAATGACTGGTTCTCGAAGCCTGAGTGCCTTCCTGGGTCAGCCTTCATGGCACCCTCCAGAGGTTATTTTTTCCCTCTTTGTCTATGCCTCGACGCTTTTGTCCCCATTTATATAAATTTCAAGGGCATCCGTCCCAAAAAGAAAAAGAGAAAGAGAAAAAAAAAGAGACTCGTTGTATTGAAGTAAGCTATGGTGACATACCATAATTGACAAAACAATTATCACTGTATTCACTCATTTGTATGTACTCTATTATGTAATATAGCTATGCTCCTATTTGTTTTGGCCCCCCAGGGAGCCCACCAAGTACTAAAAAAAAAACTCTAATCGGAGCCCGCCATTGGTGCTTCCAATGCTGCGGCTATTTTTTACCTTCCATAAATTAAACTGTGCTTTTCCCTCTTCTAACTGTTCCTCCAACCCCTGCCCACCCGTCCACCCACCAAGGCCCCCCCTTTTCCCTCTCACGACTCTCTTGTCCTTATCCCATCTTTGTACTGGCTGAATTTTTTAAATGAAACTTGTGCTACATATCGGCGATGATTCAGGTGCTAGTATGTTGCATGATGCTGCCGACAAAGTGAAGAATACACACTTCTCAATGGCCGGACCTCCGCAAAATGATTGGGTGTTCAACAGTTGTTGGTAAAGAGGTAACGGAAACCTGTTTTTTTTTTTTTTTTTTCTCGGAGCATCTCGCCGGTGCTTAACCAGGGTGATCCTTGGTTCAATCCTTAAAAATGGTCCTTTACAAGTCGTCGATGGGTTGAATAGTAGGCTCTATAAATCTACTCTACATTAACAAGAAGCTAAACTCCACTCGCACTTGCCCAACACATACATCAACAAGCGGCTAGTCGCGTAATGGCTCCACCCTAATCACAAAACTGAAATGCTAGTACTGGTTGTCTTGATTTTCTTGAAATAAAAATAATAACTATTTAAAACATAAAATTGAAACCTTCAGCACTGACAGTTTCCATGAGAATAATAGTTACAAATAAATGTGAAATATAGAATCAAAGTATTCTATGTTTTCACCGAGATAGATAATATATTAAATGCAAGGAACAAATGCGAAAAGATAAAGTTTGCAAAAATGGTGCGGCACACTGCCGGACTTTGTCAAGCTTCCCATTGACGAAGAAGGCAATTACTTCACAATCAGACTGTTGGAAGAGTTAGCCTCCTCGGCGTGCTTTAAACTGCGGTGAAACAGGACACATCAAAACAGATTGCCCCATCAGGTAAGAGGAAAAGATCCCTAGGGATGGGAGGGAAAATTGGGCCACCACCGCCAACCAACCCACAGTGGAGGAGGAAGGGCCCAACACCAAGAGGGACAAAGATTCAGGGCCATTTGACAGATCCGATGTATCTCGAAGCTGGGAAGATGCACCCAATGGAAGCAGCTTGCAAGGGAAAAGAGAAAATTTGCATAGAGCAAAGGCAGGGAAATCAACCCAGCACTCAGGGAGTAGGCCTTAAACCGGAACTGCACCCAAGAGGTATTCACAAGGAAATGTTGACATCGAGGAGCCCGGGCCCTGGTAGAGCTCAGTTCTGCTCCCTCTCCCTGCCAAACAATCTTGGAAACTTAATATCTATGCCCCAATTGCCCCTTCAAAAGAGTGGCATTCTGGTCGGAGCTAGTTGACTCCAAAATGAGGGACCAACAGGGTATAAACCAGTGGATCATAGCGGGGGACTTTAACATGGTGGAACAACCTACAGATAGAAGAGGCTCATGTTTAGCAGGATCAGCCACTGAGGATGTCGATAGATGGTTACAACTGGCCCAAAACCACAATTATCTCATTGAGACTGACTGGATCCACCAGCAATCGAGTATCACAAATCAGCCGTTCTTTACCTGGACAAATGGTAGAGAGTTAGCCCATCCTCACATGGCAAGGCTTGACAGGATCTACGCCTCATTAAACATCATCCAGTGGACTGCCCGTCTACCCCAGGAACCCATCGGGCGGTAGGTTTTGACCATGCCCAGGTTTCAGTCACCATCTCAATTCCGAATAGTCAGGTTAGAGGCAAAGGTATATATAGGATGAAAAGGCGAAGTGGCTCTTAGTTACGCCCGCTTCGGCCGGAGTCATCTCTCTCTCTCTCTCTCTATAGGATGAATGCTTCCCTCCTAGCCATCCCAGCCTTCAAACGGGGACTCTCCCTGGCGTGGACGAAGGCTGGGAATACTTTTAATCCCTCAGATCGCTTCCTTGTCAAACTGAAGGCAGTTGCTGCTGCTAGTAAAGCGCTTAGCAAAGAAATCTCGGAGGCCAGGAAAAGAAAGTTCGATACCCTAATGAAATGCCTTAAAGTATGCCAAGCCAGGATGGAATCCTCTAGGTGCGATGAGGCCACATACCAGACTTACCTGGAAGCAAAAAAACATATGGAACTCTTCCAAACACTCAAGGAAGAGAAACTTAGGCTTCAGGCTGGTATAAATTGGTCCACTAAAGGCGAAAAGATGACCAAGTATTTTTTTGATAAGGCCAGGCAGAAAAGAGTGGCCGGCCACTCAATTGCGAGTTCAAGGATCCAATCTCAGGCATCTCCGCGACTACTCCTAAAGAACTAGCGGTAATGTCTGCCAGCCACTTCAGGGCCCAGTTCCACAGTGACACAAGCCTCTCCCCCTAACCCCAACACAGGTCCGGTACTGCCTGGAACACACTCCAAGATTGCTCCACCCCTCAGCAGCATCTTCGCTAGAGGGGGGATTTACGGACATGGAACTTCAGGATGCCCTGGACAAGCTTCAGAATGGGAAACTCCGGGCTTGGATGGAATCCCGGTAGAATTCTACAAAACCATGTGGACAGATATCTCTCATGACTTTGTAGAAATGCAGGCTAACCATATCTTTCAAACTCGGAATATGCCAACCCACCTGTCACAGGGAGTCATCATCCTCCTTTTAAAGAAGGGAGACAGAACCAACATTGGAAATTACAGACCAATAACCCTACTAAATGTGGCTTACAAGATCATCGCCAAAGCTTTGGCAATCCGCCTGCAACCGGGCCACCTACCAGCTATCATTCGCCCTAGCCAGACGGGCTTCATTAAGGGAAGGTACATTCTGGACAATTTGCTCTTGGCCCAGGAGATTCCAATCTTTGCCAAAAACACGAACCAGGCTATCGCTATGCTCCTCCTCGACTTCGAGAAGACATTCGACAAGGTTGAGTGGTCTTTTCTTCTTGGGGCCCTCCATCGTATTGGTATCCCCAAGGCATTCTGCTCACAGGTCCAAACACTATTACTAGAATCATCGGGCAGAGCACTCCTAAATGGCCTCCAAATCCTTCCCCTTCTCCGATCCGTCCGCTAGGGTTGTCCCCTCTCCCCTTTCCTGACAGCCACAACAATCAAGGAGTCAATGTTTGTGGACGACACTTTCCTGGCCTTGTAGGCCACGCAAACCAACCTCGATAATGCCAGCAGCTCGCTTCAAGCATTTTGCCAGGCCTATGGTTTCAGAGTAAACTGGAGTAAAACATGTGCCCTGCTAGCTGGAGAAACCTCAGCCTCACCTCTGGGAACAGATCCATTATGGGGACAAGACAAAGGTCTCAGGTGGCTGAAACCAGGCTAGTCAACTACCCTACTCAGTTACACTTATGGCATCAACCTCTCGGATCAGCATATTTTTGCAGCAACGCAAGCCAAATTTAGAACTAAGCTGGCCTACTGGGGCTCCCATCACTTGTCAACCATAGCCCGAAGGTCCTGGCAGCCAACCAAGTCCTATCCGTTGGACAATGGTTCTTTGCCTCAGCCTGGAAACCAAAGACTTCACAAATCAAGGAAATGAAAAAGCTTCTTCGCAACTTTGTTTGGGGAGCAAGACACCCCTCAGAAAAGAAAAGGCCTCGGGTTTCGTGGAAACAAATCTGCTTACCAAAGAAGAAATGAGGCCTGGGCATCATAGATCCGGAAACTCAGATCACGGCTCTCTCGCAAAGTGGATCCCGAGGTTCCTGGGTCTAGAAGGAGGGGCCTGGAAACACGTGGTTTGTGACAACATAGCCCTCAAATCGCCCCTGAAATGGTCCCCTGGTACCCCTCCTTCAGATGGATAGTTAATGGTTTCAAGCATAAAACAGTAGGCTCTTCCCTGTGGGCATCAATCTGGCAGGCTTGGTCCAAACTCAGACCCTATCTAACAAAATCAAACCCCGACACCTATGAAGAAACACTCCGCCAATTCCTTTTCCTCAATACCAACCCGCCCACCCTAGAGCAAAAAAACCAATCCAGGAAATGCATGGTCTGCTTGGGAGGTCAGAGGCATCCGTCAGGTCAAAGACATCTGGTGTAATGGTGCCTTCCTCCCAAAGGACCATATTGAAGCTACAGTAGGTAAAACCAGAGCCTCGCCATCCTACGATACCATAGTCCAATCAGCATCTACACTATGGTTGCCCAAGCTGACGGCAGGCCTAGCAACACCCAATGCCAACTTCTGGACATTGGGAATTATTAACAATCACCATTATGTTTGTCACTGAAACAAACACCCACCTTTACAAGGGGTATCAGTTTCACTGTGACACAAACACAATGAGGCTTACCCTTCAAAACTACCTCCCCCTCTCCATCCCACGCTTCACCCGCACTCCCATTAGGGTCTGCTGGTGGTCATTCCCCGCCAAGGAGATGAACCCCCTCCCGCTGCTCACCACATCGTTGCGCAACTGGCTTGCCAATCACACCTTTATTTGGATATGCGGGAGACCCCTCCCTGACCTGGACTTGACCCCAAGGAATGGCAATGGCAATTTCGCCCCCTGCTTGCTCCATTGTCACGCACCATCGGCACTTTGGCCCTGGTCATTGTATTCTACTAGACATGGAGCCAGTACATGCGCGCACCTCACCCCTACTGCCATTCTGTTGAACTATGACCAGACAACTAAGACAAAAGCCCAACACTGTGCAGTCTTTGACACTCTTAGAAGCGTCACCCTCTAGCACCTGTGGAAAGTAAGGTGTGACAAAATTATTGTCTCTACAAAAACTGCTATGACTTCCACTGTCCTCGCAAAAATACTCTACCTTGACATTCAAATTGAGGCCACGAAAAAACTTGGAAAAAACTCTGTGCAGATATCAAAAAAGCCAGAACAGACCAACAAGCGAGCTAGCTCCACTCTACCTTTGCAGCGACTTGGGGAGGGGATGGATGCTAGATCGTGAGCGGTCAGCCTATGCTCACGTGAGCGATGCTGCCCCAAAATTTTGCAAAAAAATACTGTACACAATTCCGCGGATGGCACCTAAACCGCGGGCATGATGTCCCTGTAGGCATGCCATTGACAAGATTATATGAAGAGCACAGTTGCCAAGGATCCAACCGAATGCTGCGATATTGACAATGGGCACAATGAAGATTAGTAATTAAGGGGAAGGTGGTATAGTGGATGATTAATTAGGGTTTCTTTAGGGTTTTTAGGGTTTTCTTAGGGGGTTCTAGGGGTTTTTATTTTCCCCGTAGATGCCATTGAAAGTGGTGTGCGGTGCCGCACACCACTTTCAGGGGATTTTTTTTTTGGTTTTTTGGTTTTAAGGGCTTTTTAGGTTTTTTTTTAAAAGGGTTTTTAGGGTTTTCTTAGGGTTTTTTTTTGTGTGCGGTGCCACTGAAAGAGGTGTGCGGTGCCGCACACCCCTTCAGGATTTTCTTTTTTCGCACACCTCTTTTTAGGCGTTTTTCTTTTTTCTTTTTTGGGGGTTTTTTGGTTTATTTAGGGATATTGTTTTTGTTTTTTATTGGCAATTGTCGCTGAAAATGGAGTTGTCTTGTTTGCAATATGCATCATAGGTCAGCACTTGACAGTCTTACCTATTCATTGAAGCCATGTGCTCTTTTTTCATAATGGGTCTAATTTCATCATACTTTACATGCCTATTCCCATGGTTATAGGTCCAGCGGGAATAGGTATTCTTTCTTCGACCGCCCGTCCTATGGCATTTGCTGACATGGCATCCGCTCACGCTGACGTGGCCTCACGCCACATCAGCCCCGCGTGAGCGTGCGCTCACTGCTCACGCCGTAGCGTCGCTCGGGGGAGGAATGGGATTATTTGCAACAGCGCCTCCCTTGATCACTACGACTGGAACAAGCTGCCTCCAAGGGCCTGGAGGGACGTCCGTGGTACCATCCACCGCCTCGCCGGAGTTTGACAGGGATGTCAACTGGAAACACGTCAAGTAGTTAGCTCAATTTCCGCTAATCATTCAATCCATCTAGTTTCATAACCACGTCTACAACAAGGCCGACTTCTTGAACAAAATGTAGCATCATCACATAAAAGAAGCTTAGCTCATCAAGCTCGCAAGATGGGGTGACAGACCCCCCGTGGAATGCTTTCTTTTAAATGCCTTAGGCCCGTCTAGTTCGTCCATACTCATCAAGAGTGGCTAGGCTCCCATTTCAATGACTACGGTGTGTGTGCTTTATGGCGTAATCTGAGGGTTTAATTTTTTCCCTCCCAATAATTCATCTTGTAAGGGCATCGCCCACCAAAAAAATCTCATAATAATGTTAACTAGGGCTCTCCCCTGTTAACCCAAAAAAAATTAAAAAAAATGTGTAACTCTGATAACTTTAAAAACATACATACTCTGATCTGTCGACTGAGGGGAGGAAAGCATAGGGGATTGTACATATGTGCAGCTATTCCCAGAACTACATAACAAAGGGGGAGGAAGCTGCTCCAAGATTTCCACAACTCCTGGGGCAAAGGCAACATGCTCGGAACCCATCTTCCCCACCTACATTTTCGCTGGCAGGACTCCATCCCCTCACAATGGAAAGTCCCCTAGTGAAGGGGACGATGGAGATTTCCACAAACGTCACAAAAGGGCTAGGGATACAACGTTTAAGCGCCGCTTCATGATTTTTTTAAAAAAACGACCGCCACACGGTGGGTCCCTGGATTTCCAAAAAAAAAAAAAAACACGCAATCGCCGTATGGCGGTCACTATATTAAATAAAAACAAATGGGAGGGATAAATCTGAAGAGAACTGAACTCAATGTGATAAAATTGAAAAGAACTGTATACAATGGAAATCATTCTGATAAAACTGAGAGAAATGAATAGAATCGAAGGGATAAATCTGAAGAATGAATTTGATAGAACTGAAGGGAACTGAATTTGATAGAATCGAAGGAATAAATCTGAAGGGATTGAATATGAAGTGAACTGAATTCGATAGAACCGAAGGGATAAACCTGAAGAACTGAATATGATAAAACCAACGGGATAAATCTGAAAGGCATTGAATATGATAGAACCGAAGGGATAAATCTGAAGGGAATTAAATATAATAATTACGGCACTCACCCAGTTATGAATGAATGGGTAACAATGGAGGACGAGAGTATATTGAAAATGGCTAATTATTGGGAAGGTAGGATCTTGATAGGTAGGTATTAACTAAGGAAGGTACATTAGGAGAAAACAATCGATGTGTGGTCTCTCCTTAGGGAGAAGCCAACAAAATATTACAGGACCACCACTTAATCTATGGCAGTCCCCATCTCCAAGAAAGTACAATCGACGCTCGTCGATACCATACCAACTGACACACATAGGAGTGGCCATAGGCATATATAAGTCTATGCACAACAAAACAACTTCCAAGGTTTGTATCCCCGTGCACCTCTAAAACGCCTCTCATTTTAAGATAATAGGGTCTTCAATGGGCACGTGCGATGTGGCCGGTGGGCCCCCGCGCACGGACGCCCGGCTCCCAGCACCCCGCCCGCCGCTGCGCGCGGCTGCAGCAACCGCGCCCGCGCCCCCGTCCGCCGCGCGCCAGTCCCCGCCCATGAGTCCACTGCCCGCCAGTCCGCTGGCCAGTCCCCTGCCATCCAGTCCGCTGACGGCGCAGGATCGCCACCGTCCATTCCCATAACCCATCCGAGCCCTCCATTTTTAGGATTGCAATTCAAACCTGCATCCCTGCCGTCTGCCACTTGCCAGCAGCTGCGAACGTGCGCACTGTTCTCTCCTGGCACGTTTTTGTCGATCGTGTCTTGTACTGCGGCGCGTTTCTTGCATGTTCAGAAGCGTGTCCTTTGTACTGTATAGGGCATGGACGTGGAAGCAAAACCCGATGATATACTGATCACGGAAAGCCCGCTTATACGGCCTCTTCGACAATGTTTGCAAACAGCAAAACCAGGACCCTTCAACAGGAAGGATCTCCATTGGAAGAGTGAGACGCAATATGGGTTTATGGGTGTGCGAGTGAATGTTGAAAAGGCCTGCATACCTTGGGATAGAGTTGGTGACTTCGTCCTGGGAGAGGAGAGTTTGGAGGACTACCCCACTCAGTTTTGGGTGAATGTCCATTCTAAAGTGGAACCCGGCTCGCGAAAAGCACCCAGAGCCAACACATTTCTGTCCAGTATTATGTGTGCACCATCCTCAGTCCTTTTGACGTTTCATTGCATGTCTGTTGCCATTTTTTGTTTCACGAGTTCTCTGATTTTATGCTTCCTCAAGTCGTTGGATATCGATTTTAGAATTTTCTGTCCAGGTATCAATGCTGCTACGGTCCTGATGACAAGCGCACCAACAAGGCAATAGTGGAGGATCCAAAACAGAAGCGTGGAGGACCTCTTGTGGGTGCTGGAACATCTTGCCCTCATAAAGGCCCAAGGAGAAAGAAGTCGGAGTATGGAGAGTCTTACAAACGTGGTTGCCAATGTTGTTTCAAGGTCCAGCAATGCTATCTCGCCCCTGACATCTGTGTCCTCACGTACTACAACAACATGGAGCATACAGATGCGCAAGGGAAACCCTCGCATGGGAAGTCCGCAGAGTTCAGGAACACCCGCCACGCCTATGCACCACACATTAGCGAGGAATTGAAAGCCTGGGTCGTCGAGTGTTTGTGCCGAGGCCTGTCGGTCGCCCAAATCATGATGGAGCAAAGAGCACGTGATGAACAACACCGGCTTGGGCGATGCATGGACCCGCGATGATTTCTTGTTGGAGCAAGATGTTCGCAACCTTGCCGAGAAACGTGCGTGGCAAACCTTCAAAAAGCACGCCGATGATGCAGAGAGTGTGCGCATGTGGAGAGACCAGAATCCTGCGTCCGTTTTTTTCTATCAAGAGGAGAAATTAGAGCCAACATTCGAGCATTTTGATGGAGATTTGACATTCACTATTGGCATACAGACTCCGTGGCAGAAACGACGAATGCTGGAACTAGGACATGACCGTATCGTTGCATGTGATGCAACCTTTGGGACAAATCATGACAAGGTACTATTCGAACGATTCCATGGACTTGTACGAGCATGATAGCATAGTACCATGCAACATTCACATAATATTTGGTGTGCTGACCCTTTCTGTATGTTTAGGGTTGTACGTTGCGGAAGACCGAGAGGCAGACCCATTGTGAACCGCTACAGACCTCATCACTCTTATGAAGTTCTCGTGCAGAACTGAGCGGAATTTGCATGCTCTGACCATCTTACATTGTGCATTCCAACAGTTCCCATTGTACACGTTGATGGTCTTCGACGAGTGTTGAACGGTATACCAGTTGCCTATATCCTATCCGCGAGGAATCGGACAAGAGACCTGGTTCCGTGGATGAGAGCCTTGCGCGATTCACTCCTCGCAGATTTGCCGAGCTGGCGACCCAATGCCTTCATTGTGGACGATGCCGAAGCAGAAATCAACGCTATTCGGTAAGTCTGTTGGTGGTCACCGGTCCATTGTCGAGGTCCACTGCAGCAGTCCATTGCTACAGTCCACTGGCAGACTCCTGTGGCGAAACCCGATGGCAGTTGCTGGGCAAATCCACTGGTAGTCCGCTGTCAAGTCCGGTCATCAGTCCCCTGGCAAGTCCGCTGGCAGTCCCAAAGTCCGCTGCCAAGTCCACTCAGCAGTCCCTGGGGTCGGCCGTCCCTGCCAAGTCCATCCCTGGCAAGTCCGCTCGGCAGTCCCTGGGCAGTCCGCTGATGCAGTCCGCTGCCCAGTCCTAGCTAGGGGAAGTCCAATGGGGAAGTCCACTGGGTAGTCCAATGGGGTTATTCCAGCACATCAACGTCATGGCATTGTACTGTCCACTGGGCGAGTCCAGTGGCTCTGCCCGCTGATACAGGTCGCTGTTACAGTCCACTCCGGCAGTCCACCATTGCAGTCCGATCCCAAGACTCTAATGTGTACCATGTGTGTTGTGCAGAATTGTTTTTGAAGGAGTACTCATTTTCCTCTGCCTTTGGCATGTCCGCAAGGCATGGGTGAAGCAATCATGCAAGAAAACGAAGGATCCGGTGACCGCTGTAAACTTGTTGAAGGATATGGGAGACCTCATGTACTGTAGAGGGGGACCACGCAACGAGAAAAGAGCGCTTCGGTGGGTTGCAAGGAGAATCCGTCGTATGAGGTCAAAATACCCGAAAGGACATGAATTTCTTGACTATATCGAACAGTACTGGAAGCCCAAAATAGCAATGTGGTGTACAGCAGCCCGCCATGTCCCTCATGCGAGCCAAGACACAAACGCAAGCATTGAGGCATACCATGGAAATCTGAAGGCAAGACTTGCCATGGGGAAAGGCAAGATGAGTGGTCGTAGAGTGGACTGGCTTATATGGGAACTCACTGGCCGTGTGCTAACACACTACTGGTACGCAATCCATTTGAAGACCCACGGGTTCATAAGAAATGACAAACACGAAAAGTACATATCCAGTTCTATACTTGCGGCACGAGACATTCCTGCTGAGAGTGTTACTCTTCCCTTGGGTCCTGGTGAACCAGCCTACGTTCTCAGCAGCAACCACCCCGGCACAACATACATTGTTTACAATCCTGATTGCGATTGGGGTTGTTGCACGTGCCCATGGGCAATGAAGGGAAACTTATGCAAGCATCAGGTCCGTGTCCTGAAGATGCTTCACCCTGACCTGCAGGATGGCCCTTGTGCGCGCTTGTGGCACGGCGCTGGGAACCATTCATGGAGGATTACCTAACTTGCTCTTGGGCAATGGTGCCGGCGGCAACGACGAATCCAATCAGTTCATGGAAAGACATCCTCCGGACGACTTCCCCTACGACGAGGCCTCTGGAGGTCTCAGCCTCATTGGAACAAGAATTCGCGGACATACTTCGCATTGTAGGTGATGACAAATACCTGGAGGCACATGCCCGATCTGCTCTTCATATGTGCAGAGGGCAGCTCGTTGATATCCTGGCGAAAAGTGCGGCTGGAATGTTGCACCCTGCGGCAGCGAAGGCTTTCCGTCCTCTGAACGACAACAACAACATGTCTCTGAAAAGGAGACGAGATTTCGTGGAGGCCTGGAAACCCGGCCTAGGGTTTGCGGAGAACCAGCAAGAGGGTGTCTGCACCTGCACCTGCAGCACATATATACTCGAAAATTCGCAAGGTTTCAGGTCGTGTAGATGTCACGAAGAAGACAATATAAGTCTGCAATGCCTCGAAAAGAGACAAGGTTTCACGTCGTGTAGGTGTCACGGAGAAGACAATATAAGTCAATTCCTCGAAAAGAGACGTGTAGGTGTCACAGACAATATAAGTCTGCAATTTCAGTAGTGTCACGAAGAAGACAATATAAGTCTGCAATTCTTCTGGTAGCATTGTCCCTTTCTGAAATACAAGTCCGCAATGGACTAATGCACAGTCTCCCAACGGACTCCTCCAGTCTCCCAACTGACTCCCACACAGTCTCCCAAGCATAGTCTCCCAACGGACTCACGCACAGTCTCCCAACAGAGTCACAGTCAACAGACTGCGAGCGCCAGTAAGCCAGTCTGCTGGTCAGTCTGCTGCCCACTCCAAAAACTGCTCACCACACTTCCACCTCATCCCTGCAACTTATGCCAATCCAGCGTCCAGCGGACTCATGGACATGGTGCCTCCCAGACTAGGTACCAGACCCCACAGTCCTAGCCTCGGCAGCGTACTGCTCGCACATTCAAGCTCAGCAGACTCGGGTGCACAGTGCATGGAAAAATTGACACCATTGTGTCCATTGAGTTTAGTGACAACATTACAAAACATGCCAGCACCCACAGTACACAAAAGTGCTCATCACCACTGGAATAGTAAGCGAAAAGACTCGCATTTTTTATTTCGGTACATAGACTTCACAGGACAAGTACATCATACTCATGAGAGCAGTTTCTCTACATTGTCCAACCCCCGCACGATATACTGGGCACACTGCATTCGCTGCCCAAGTGCAAACTTGAAAGTAAACCAGTCCTTCGTGAAAGGTGTTCCTCTCTCTGGCTTTGCAGTCTTGGAGACATTTGCTCTGACTTTTACCCACTCATAAAACACTTGAATGAATGACATGACGTAAAAGCCACACTCCCAGCTGAATGGTTGCTGGGGCACATCAGGCGCGTGGAACTGAAATGCTTGGACAATCATGCCACTCTGGTGAGTCCATCGAGTACCCTAAGCACTCGCATGAAGCTTCCGAATCCACCCTAGAACAAAGGGACATTTATGCAAGTCCCTGATAGAGTTCAGGTGAGTGTAACAGCCCTTGCGGAGGTCGATGATACAAACACTCCAGTGCCCCTGCAATGGTATCAAACAACATGGCGTCATTGCACAATCATGATGGGCGACTAGCAGACTCAGCACTCAGCAGACTCAATCTTCAAACCCAGTCCACTGCACAAATACAGAGGTCAACTTAATCGCTCAGAGTCAAGACGACACTGCGAAACCAGACTATGACTCAGGAGACAGTCTCAGCAGACTCAGAAGAGTTCTTACTCGTCCCCAATTGGCACCAAAATGAAATCGCACTCTTTCAAGTCCTTGCCCAGTCGTTCAGTGCTGAGGCAACCTTTCAAGACCTCCAGAAGGCTTTCATGTTGCCCCACCCCCAATGACTTCAACACCGTCCACGTCGACGTTGGAAGAACAACAATAGTGGTGAACGCAGCCTCAACCGACTTTCTCATAGAATCGACACCACAGCTCCAGGAGTCTATCTGTGCACTCCGACTCAACCTTCTGGACCGCCTTTATGTCATCCGGCGACAGTCCGCATTCAAACCGTGGGTCCCCTTCAAAAAACATCAGCATGGAATTACCCGCCTTCACGTGCAGAGCATGTGCTTTGCCAAACCGAGCACCCATCCTGCACAGAGCAGACCATCCTTCGGGAAGCCTCATGTACTGAACAGACTGACGTCAACATGGTACCAAACACTCTACAGGCTGAACAATTCATCAGACTGACAAGACTAACCACAACAGACAATGATGAAACCAGCAGCAGACTGACCAGCGTGCAGACTGACCACAACAGAGCGCAAAGCACTTAACGACAAAGACAGACGAGGAGACTGAGCACAGTACTCACCTGTGCTGCTCCAGGAAACGACCCACATCTTTGTCCATGTCAAGGCCAGCTTGCGGTTCTTGTTCATAAAGACGCCAGACTTTTTCTTCGCCGGTCTCTTGGTACTCGGACCCTCCTCGACCTCCTCAGCATGGTCCACGACAGTCCGCTTCTTGGCTTTGCCTCTCCCCTGGGAAGCAGGGACAGCTGTAGGCGGGCTGGATAGAGCAGACAAACGCAGCGCTGCCGCCCTACTTCGCAACAGAGGCTGGTCAGCAGGTTTGTTTACACTTGCTGGACCTGTCTTTGCAGCTTCGTGGGTCGCATGCGTAGAACTGACCCGCGCATCGGGGGGCGTGCTCACCCCCACACCTTTCTTGGTTGTCGATCCCACGTTTGCAGCATGGGCGGAAGATGTCATGTCCTCAGAAGTAGACAGTCTGCCGACGGAGGGACGAACATCCTGTGAGGATACCGAGCAAAATGTCGAATTAGCCCAATTTCACAATGTGCTAAAACATAAACAACAGTGCTGAAAGAGGAAATGGCACAACCTGCCCAAGGGGTGAGGGAGCAGACTCCATGTAATCCAGCGCTATACCAGACGGTGTCTGCGCCGCATGTGGTTCCTTGTCAGTGTGCCTGCCAGCATGTTCAGTCTGTTGCTCAATGTGGGCAGTCTGCTCGGCCGCCGGTTCTTCGTCAGTCCTTTCGTCTGTGAACTGTGCAGTCTGCTGGCAACTCTGCGGTTCAGTCTCTTCCTCAATGTGGGCAATGTGCTCGGTGGCAGGTTGGTCGTCAGTCCTTCCCTCTGTGAAGTGTGCAGTGTGCTGGTCAGGCCGTGCAATCTGAACTGTGCAGTCAGAGCTGAGCTGTGCAGTCTGCCGCTCCGAGCCATCCTGGTCAGTCCTTCCATCTGTGACCTGTGCAGTCTGCTGGTTAGTCTGCGGTTCAGTCTGCTCATCAATGAAGACAGTATGCTGCCCCGCCACAGGTTGCTCGGCAGTCCTTCCATGTGTCCACTGTTCAGTGTGCTGGTCAGTCTGGTGGACAGCCGGCTGGGTGTTCGGATCTCCATGGACTTGGGAAACATCAAGAACATGTATGGAAGACCCACCGGCAATTGCTTCCTCAGACTCTTCTGTAAGATCTATGATACGGTTTTGCGTTCCCAGATTGAGTTCGGTCATCACGTAAGACTCATCTATGGCTTTCGCCACTGAGCGCACGAAAACGGGACTAACCTGGAAGGTCATAGAAGGCAGGCCACGGGGAGCTGGATAAGAATGCTTTACCGGTGACCTGATGACGTCGTCAGTGAATGTGCCTGGGGGAAAAGTGGACTCGGTCAAAACACTCATACTGGCAGATCCAAAAACATGTGTTGGGAACTCAGCAGAAATTCGTCCACAGGGTCCCGGTGAGGCCAGTGCATCCGAGTCTGTTGCACAATCCAGGGAACAGACTGGCTGTTAGTCTCCTGGATAGTCTGCTCGGCCATCTGCTGAGTGGTTCGCCAGTGTGCTGCACAGTCTGCTGAGGGGCAATCTGCTGGCCTTGCTGGGTCTGCTGAGGGGCAATCTGCTGGCCGGTCTGGTCTGCTGCAAAGTCTGCAAAGTTCGCTCAGTACTGTTTGCACATACTGAGTATGTGTGTGCGGGGCAGTCTGCTGGGAGTGATCCGGCCTATTACCCGGGACGGTCTGGTGCACATGCTCGGTCTCCAGCACTTGGGCAGTCTGCCCACATGTGTCGTGGGGAATATGTTGTTCGACATTCTTGTGGCCAGTCTGCTGGACAGTCTCCCGAACTCCTTGTAAAGCCAGGACAAGGTCCCTTGCACCTCTGGCAAAAGAGTCGAAAGCAGCCTGCACTTGCTTGTCTCCCAGATCAACTCGCCCTGCAACACATGTTTATGCAAATGTGAACTTGTAAAAAAGTTGGCAAAAGAAATTGAGCTGAAACACGAAAGTTGCCCATAACATTTTACCTTCCAAGAGATTTCCGACGAGGCCAATGTCCTTGATTTGCCGGCACAGGCATGCTCCATCGAGATGAGCAATGGCGCCGATGCGGTCTTCAGTTGGGATCCACACCACAGGACTTTGAAGACATTGGGATTCTGCAAAACAATGTCGAATACTGCTCGCTCCATCACCAATGCAAACCAGTGCAATGCGTCATCCACCACAAACTTCTGTGAATGGTCTGTTCCATGGAGTAAGTCCATCCTCAAACTATGCAGATCCTTCATCAACTTGTTGTATGAGCGGGAAATTGCCAAATTGCATCCATCTGTGTTGTAGGAAGGAAGCTGCCATGCGCTCAAAGTCCTCCTCAGTCAATCCGAACAAGTGCTTTCTTCGCACCCCAAAGGTTGGATGTGCCATAGGCATATGTCTGAGGTCTTCAGGCGTGGGTCATCCATGAGAATCAGCTGCACAAGTAGAGGCGGCGCATTTTGGTCGCTTGTGGCTTCAATGGCAACAGCAGAGGCGGCTTCTAGAACATGGTTGGCTTCCTCAATAGAAAACTCCATGGAATAATGAAAGGGTACAAATGACCACCGGCGGTCCGCAACAATCCGGTGGAGCTCATTATGCCAATCCAAATGGGGATTAATTTCTCCCACCCTAAGCCGGGGAAGTGTGAGGTCTTCAGCTCCGGGTCGAATTACCGGTGATGGCGATCGCCAAACTGCAAAAAGCGCCGTGCTATGTGAGAGAAAGGCAGTCTGCTGGTCCGCAGTCTGTTGGATGACAGGACTTCCCATTGGCATGGGCTGCATGATGGGCTCCTGGAGAGGAGTCTGCAGGATGACAGGCTGCTCGTTGGGAGTCTGCTCGTTGGAGTCTGGATGACAGGCTGCTGAACGGGAGTCTGCTGGATGACGGCCTGCTGAATGGGAGTCTGCTGGATGGCAGACTCGGCTGTCCCAGACGCATTCCCCCCCGACGCGTCTTCAATATGTAATGCCGCTATAGCAGCAGATGACCCAGGATACTTCAATAATATGTACTCTCGCACGCGGTCCACTTCCGCACGCACTGCAGTCGCTTGTAAAGGAGCATCATTGCTAGGTATCCGCCAAGCCTGAATGGCCCTACGAATAGAAACACGTTCATCCTGGTACACGGCAGAGAACTTCGACGTCAGGAACATGGACGTGGACTCTATATTCACCTCATGCAGCGGACTGGACTCACAGACCAGCAGACTAACGTGCGTACGTAGGGTGGAGGCAACTAGTAGACTATACCAGTGGACTGGACCAGCGGACTGACAAACGGACTCAGTAAGTAATGCAGCGATATAAAACAGACTAACTGACGAGCGGACTGAGCCAGGACTGAGGAGAGAACGCAGGGGACTGACCAGACTGAATAGGCAACGTGACCCCGATGATGGACTCAAACAGCACAGAGAACAGACTGGGCGGTCAGACTGACCATTACCTCCTCTACTTCATCATCGTCATCTTCATCTTCAAAGCTGTTCAACCAGTTCTGTTCCGCCCTGTCGGATTAATGTGCGTAGCAGACCTGACTGGGCAACTCTGTAGAAATAACGGAAGAAGTCTGGATCCCAATTGGTGGGCACTCTGGTGGGAAAAGCCCAAAGTCAACGAGGCGCAATGTGCCAGGGCAGACTGGCCCTTCAGTGCTCTGTTGAGTTTTTGGTTTTGACCCTAAACCGATGGCATGGGTCGCGATATTTGTGTGAGTCTGCTGCCGAGTCTGGTCAGGCAAGTCAATGTCCACTGGACTTGTCACCCCTTCCAGGCCCTGAGCAGATTCACTTTCAGTATCAGTACTGATGGTGTGGGTCTGCCGCCCAGGACGGGGTTCAGTCTGTTGCGTGGATTTTGCCCTTGCCTCGCGAGCAGACCTTGCAGCCTTCTTTTTTTTTGCCTCTCCTTTTTTTGGGCCCCATCACTCAGTTTACGTTTTCTGGGAGCGTCCAGCGTTCCCTGCACTTGCAAATCCTCCATTGACGGGCCACCACAATGGACGCCATACCGTGCGCGCACTTCGTCTAATTCCAAAGTGCGGGGGTCAAGCACTGATCCGCGCAAGCGCATTGTGGCCTCTTTGACAATCGACATTTCTTTCAGTATCGGCCAAGGCTTGAAATCCCGTGGAATCATTGCAACAGTCTCCTTGCAACCCGTGTCAACACAATGCCGATTTAGTTGGATTTTGTCCTTGATTACCTCTTCACAGAAGGGACAGAAGAGCTTGTCCTTCTGCCAATTCGAGTTTTTGGGCTTCCGGGCGCGGAGGTCTACAAATGCTTCCACTATTTTATGATCAAACTCGTCTGGTGAGTACCAGTACCTTCGCTCCTTCTTCAGTCTGGTTTGGTGCACAAAATCCAACCAGTCCGCTCCACCTTTTTCACAAGCATCCTCCATCGCTGCAGAATGAAACGAAGGTGCAAGGACAATGAGCGACAGAGCGACAGATAGAAGTCCTATGAAAAGACTCACCCTAAGCAAGAAGAGGACACAGAATGGAATGGAAACACCGCAGCAAGTGAGAACCTCACCGAGCCGATGAACTTCGAGTTGTTACGAAGGCGAGCGTGTTTGCGACGCTTCGCGGCTCACCGCGACTCTCCACACCTGGGGAAGAACGGTCGTCTTTCGTTACGGTGATGGAAACGCAAAGAGGAAAAAAAGCAGTGCAAAAGTGCGAAGAAACAGGCGCGAAGAGAATGGAGAAGTAGAAGTAGAAGGGGGAAAGCGGGCATGGCACTGCCAACGTGGCGCGATTTCACAGGCGCCAACTATCCGCCGTCATCGCATTGAATACGTCCACCGAACGAACGGATCGTACTAAATTCATCCACGTCCTCGCAAGTGCAGCAGACTCATTTCCCATCGGGCCGAGAGTCCACCGGACCGCCAGTCCAGCGGACTATTCGCTTTGCTGAGGCGAAGCGGCTTCATATTGGAGGCACTTCCCTGCGGAATGAAGACAAAAGAGAGTAAGGGGAGAACAGGAAAGTCGAACACACCCATTGCGAACAGACTCGCGCACAACAGACTGATGCATGCACAGTCCGACTGATATCCATAGAGGAGTCCAGCAGACGGACGTTTCGCCAGACTCCAAAAGACTAATAAGAAGTTTTCCGACACAACAGACTGACAAATTCACAAGTGCAACAGACTGATATCCCAACAGACGGACTTCCAGCAGACCGCCTCCAAACTGACTGTTATGCACGCATCCGGAGCACTTTGATGCATTCCAACAGACTGATATCCATAGAGGAGAACTGTTTCGCCAGACTTGACCTCAAACAGACTTAGTTTTGGTCTCTTGGACTGTTCATCTTGTTTGCACAGTCCAAGCACTTTTCGCCAGACTGACTGGAAAATGTGCAACAGACTTCCGACACAACAGACTGACAAATTCACAAGTGCAACAGACTGATATCCCAACAGACGGACTTCCAGACCGCCTCCAAACTGACTGTTATGCACGCGATAAGGGGAATATCCGGAGCACTGACGGGCCAGCGGACCCACTGTGAACAGACTCGCGACACAACGGACCTCAAACATCCACGCGCATTTGCAGATGCAATTGTCTCAGACATCTCCCGTCGTGGCTCAGACATCTGCATTCAGCAGGTGCGTGTGGATGTTTGAGGACCTTACGACTGGATGGTGTTCCGTGACGACTCGAATTGCTTTTTGTGCTGCCATCCCTTATATAATACCATGTGGATCCATCACAAAGCTGGGTTTCTTCAGATTCTCCACCCTTTTCCACAACTTATGCACGACGGATGCAAGCCGCTATACTTGGTCACATAAACAGTCCCATCGTCCGATACGAAATCTGCAATACACGCCCCCATGTGCATACGCTTCCACCATTTTCGCGCCCATGTTACCCATGGGTTCCTTTAACGAACTAAACTGTGAAGGCTCTCATGAGGGATGCAGTACGAAGGGGCTAAACGTATCATGACGGATCACAAGCAGAGGACGTTATCGACGACAGATGTCCGCATTTTCCATATTTATGACATAGAACCAAACCATAAAACGAAGGTTCCCGAAAGCACAACAAGAAGGCAAAAATAGTGGAAGCATATGCACGATGGTGGCTGTAGTGCCCAGACAGTCCTCTCATGTTCAAGCACACGCTTCATCATCATCATGAACATCGCGCGCAAAAGAGGAACAGTCGCGTGCATGGAAACGCCTACCGCAACATCGGACAACAAACAGCCGTCAAAAGAGAGCGGCCGGGATTTGGTGGGAAGATCATTGCCATTTTCGCAGCCCTAAAAATGGAGGGCTCGGATGGGTTATGGGAATGGACGGTGGCGATCCTGCGCCGTCAGCGGACTGGATGGCAGGGGACTGGCCAGGGACTGGCGGGCAGACTGCGGACTGGCAGACTGCTGGGCACCGGACTGGCCAGCACTGGCGGGCAGACTGGCGGGGCAGACTGGAGGGCAGCGGACTCATGGGCGGGGGACTGGCCGCGCGGCGGACGGGGGCGCGGGCGCGGTTGCTGCAGCCGCGCCCGCGGCTGGGCGACCGCGCGCAGCGGCGGGCGGGGTGCTGGGGAGCCGGGCGTCCGTGCGCGGGGCCCACCGGCCACATCGCTCGTGCCCATTGAAGACCCTCTTATCTTAAAATGAGAGGCCTCTAAAACTCACCTCCAAATTGTTCCAATTCGCATTTGACCATACCCAGAATTAAATATTATACACCTTAAGTTATATTATGCCGTCACACCTAGACAATATAATACAAATTACCTCAGACCTCAGACAACGTGGTTATCTGAAAGAACCATTCCGATTGCAAGCCATATAGTATACTCTTGAAAGCGTAAACCAGAAGTGAAATTGCATCGTCAGATTTATCAGTTTGCTCCAGTCAATCTCTGTTTTGAAATGTAATATTTCAAAGTAGAAGAGAGTACTATAGACTCCAAAAACATTCTAATATCTAAACCCGTCCACTTTTTCACGTTTACAGACACCAAATGACTCCATGGTGAAGCTGCACAAGGTTCAACTCTTCCGCAATTTTGTCCTCTAGTGCTGTGCTAATTATTGCAATCGATGTTACGAACTTTATATTCTAGCATTGGATGGGAAGTACTTTCTCCACTCACTTCATAGCAAATTTCAACGAAGTTTGCACCTGCAGTGTATCACTCAATAAATTGGGTACATATCCATCATGGAGGCTGAGGCATTGTTCTTTTTTGCCATGACAACAGATTTGGAATGAAAGTGAAAGAGGAAACTAGAGAGGTGGAAAGCCCACAATACCATCTAATAAGAATGCATGACTTCATATGTACAGAGATGATATGTCTTGACCCAGAGATAACACACGATAGGCCAGATTAGCTTGGACAGAAGTACTGCATGGCTGAACTGTTCAAAGCCAAGAGTCTCTAACTAGAGATGAACTCATTGAGAACATGATAACCCTCTATGAACCAAAGAAACTTAAACCACACACAGTAATTCTGTTGGATGAAGCACTTCACACACACAGAGTCTGATCATAACTCAAAGAGGATGAGAAACCAAAAAAGAACGAGAACCTTAATAACACCAGCCCAAGATAAGGTTCAGCATCTGAAGCTCTAAGCCTGAAGTCCCTCACTACATCAAGATTGGACATTCATCACAGGTTCACACTCAAATCCCTATTGCAGTCCCTGAACATCATTGATAAATCCAAATTCACAGAGCCAAGCGCAAACACAGAGCTCAATGAACAAGATAGAGAGATCCGGACATGACATCCATAGTTTTCAACCATTTCAAAAACCTCTTCCACGGTGACCAAAACCCCATGACTTTGTCAAGAGAGAAGACCCACATGCAAGCATTCAGTAGGAAGGAAACTACCTAGCTTATCATTATACTGTTAGTAAGACAGAAAACTCATGCTTCACTTCTTCTTTAGGCTCGAGAAGCCGTTCTTCATTTCAAGATGCAGTGCTTCCACTTTCTTATTGAGTGCTTCAAGTTTCACGTTGACCGATTCAAGTTTCACGTCGTGCCCTTCAGGTCATCTACGCTTTTCTTGATAGATTCAAGGTTGACTCCATGAACCTCCATATTGGAGTATGTGATTTGTTGGTTAGTGGCCACTGCGAGCACACCCACAGTGTCACACCCGGTCGCCATGTATTTCACTTATTTGTAATACCTCTGCACCCGGGTGCACCCGAAAACCCATCAAACGAGAAGAAAACTCAAGCAAGAAAACTCAACAAGGGAGAAAAAAAAAACACAGATTAGCGCTCACCTTCTTCTTTTAGTGTCTTTGACGCAATCAATCACTACATTTTAGATCTAAATTGCACACAATTTGCCATCATGAGAATCTATACCAATTTAATGCATGAAAATTAACATGCAGACCAAGCTATTTGCTAGAGATTCTTCCTGTGTCGATCCACACATGCTTCATCTCTTGATACTGCATAATTCTCAAGAAAGAAAAAAGAGTTACAGAAATTGTGAAAATGTATAGTACACATTATATACAAAGATTATACAGATTACAAACACGTGATGATCCTCTACAAAATGCAAACGGTCATCAAACGCAGTAGGCAGTGTTCTCTCCACCTCGAAGATATACCAGAAGATAACCGTAATGCAAAAGTTCTACACTCGATGGGAACTAAACTATTAGCACAGCCATGGTAGCAATCTAATGCAAAACATGTTAGGAAAAATAACTCGGGTTTTCAAATCCCACCAAAGACGCAATTAATTGTTGCTCCTCCAGTGTCAACCTCCAAGTTTCGATAAGGTTAGTCATATCAATTAGTTTCCCGTGCTGATTGACGCCCGAAGTGCGAATAGAATCCAACTACTCCAGGAACAGATTGATGAACTTCTCACCTACTTTAAGCTTCTTCCTCACTGCACGCTTTGGAATTATGAACTAGGTTTGAGTTTCGTAGTTCAATTGAACTGTTGTCAATTGAATTGAATTGTGAGCTGACTGAGTTGTGGCGCACAATTCAATTCAATTGCAGATTCGGGTTGTTTTTTTGCTCCCACTTTTGTTTTCTTTGCATCTGGTAACCGAATGTATCAAGTGATTCTCCAACACGAGTTAACGATGTCAAAAAGTAGAAATTGTGAGACTTTGAATTAATAATGCTTAGGTTTCTTTTCCTTTTCGTAGTGTGTGCAGAAAATGGCATCTTTATCTCATCGTCTTCATCAACAATCGAGAAAAAATTCATGGATTTCTTAAATTTATGTTCTTTACGAATTTAACATTCTTTTCAGAATGGACATATGTGAAAATCATTTCCAAGGTGAGTTGAAAATTTATGGATAGACATTGGTTGTCTGTTTTTATGAGCTGATAAATTCTTACAACAAGTCTCACATGCCAAGGCCATCTTCAATGAAGTTTATTTTATAATCTTGAAATTGGTGTTTCAACTTGTCTAAAATTTGTCATACTGCATTGATTTTTACAAAAGACCAGTGTAATCTCGCCATTTCAGCCAGATTTGCACTATAGAACAATGCAGGTCGTCAGATTTACAATAACTTTTACTTCGGTATCGTCATTACAAAATGTACACTATATCAACAGTTCGTCATTCACCGCTACAAATTCTTGATCTGTCACATTAGCCACTTTAATTGTAAAGTTAGGAAAAATGTCGCCACAAGAGCGACGTCAGAAAATGAATAAAAAACGCTAGTGTACTATGCAACAGACTATAATGAACTGTTTGTACATCAAATCCATCTAAGTCTCGCAAGTTCGCAACAATGATCATCGACGTTGTTATTGTAAGCAACTATCATCCTAGGGAATTCTAAAAATGTCTTGATCTCACCTTGGGCAAGGGTGACATCATCGATCTAAACATAAGGAATTCCAAATTGGAATTCCCTAGATGCACCTTCTTTGTAGATGAAGACAAGCTCAGAAGGTTGATGGAAGCTGAACAGGATCTCTGGATCAAGGTGAAACCACTTTCCACAATTTTTTATGGAGACTTGGAATTTATACTGGGATATGTAGCAACAGGCTCATAATTTCAGTGGGTTTATGTGGGCAAGATATGGCGGTCCTGACCTCAAACCAATCTCTCAATGTTTTCTTAATGTTTTGACTTCACAATTTTTTACCATAAATTCAAGTTTTATCTTAGCCCTGGATATGCTTATCACTTATTGCATAGCATGACAGACTCAATCCCGAAAGTCAAATTCGACCATGCAATGTTTTCTAGGGATGAAAAGGGATGCATGATAATAAATCTCTACCCTGACTATGTTCGGAAGAGAGTTAAGAACTTCGGAAATTATTGTAATTTTGTGAGGACTACAGTGGATGCAGTATAGAAGGCATATGAAGTTGCAACATGATGCCACTTTCTTCCTCAGCGTATTCGTGACAAAATTAAACGTTCGGGTATGTACATTGTTGAGTATGAACCTGCTGGATACTCACCCACTGTGAGGTCTGAGCATGATATTAATAATATGGCTCAATGTGTCTGTGTGTCCTTCACATGATTGGCCTTGTCCATAGAGACATCATTGTGTAGTTTTCGAAGGACCAATTCATGCCTATCGACCTAAAAACGGTAGCTAAGTGTCATAACAAATTGTCAATAGTAAAGTGGTCGATAAAATGCGTGCTAAGGGATTTATTCGGCATCTCATTTTTTTGGAATTTCCTAGGATGATAGGTACTTACAATAACAACGTTGATGATATTGCGAACTTGCGAGACTTAGATTGCATTGATGTACAAGCAGTTCATTAGAGTCCATTGCATAGTACACCAACGTTTTTTTTTCCCATTTCCCGACGTCGCTCTTGTGATGATATTTTTCTTAACTTGACAATTAAAGTGGTTAATGTGACAGACGAGACAGATGAGGAATTGGTAGTGAATGGCGAACTGTTGATATAGTATACATTTTGTATTGGCGATACAGAAGTAAAAGTTATTATAAATCTGCGACCTGCATTGTTCATGTAGTGCAAATATGGCTAAACTAAATTTGAAATAGAAGTTGAAATGACGAGATAACATTGGTCTTTTGAAAAAAAATCAATGCAACATGACAAATTTAAGACAAGTTGACACAACAATTTCCAGATCATAAAATAAGCTTAATTGAAGATGGACTTGGCATGTGAGACTTGTTATAAGAATTCATTGGCTCATCAAACAGACAACCCATGCCTATCCATAAATTTTCAAATCATCTTGGAAAGGATTTTCACATATTTCCATTCTGAAAAGAAGGTTAAATTCATAAAGAACATAAATTTAAGAAATCCATGAATTTTTTTTGGATTGTTGATGAAGACGATGGGATAAAAACCCCATTGTCTGCACACACTACGAAAATGAAAAGAAAGCTAAGCTGTCGTGCACCTAAGCATCGTGCCACAACATACATCGATGTCCAACCACAATTCCTAGCGTATAGTCCTAGAAAGCCACGCCACAATCGCCCCCCTAGGTGGTGATTAGATCCATCTAACACCGGATAGCTTGCAAGTATCCACCCCAATAAGATCATTGCTCGGTCTTCAATCGCACAAGTCCCAACACCTGAAGTCGATAAATCAAGAGGCCGGGTGCAAACGTAGCCCCATCGTTAGTCGTCTTCATGCAATCCATGATCTTCAATTGAGTATCCATGGCATTGAAGCCCCACTAGCTAGACCTTGGATCACTTGTCCGCCTCACCATTGTCATGCCCACTACCTCTGTCCAAGGCATCGTGGACACAACCATTCTCCGATAGGAACCTCCTCAAGTGGCGGTGTCAAGCATCCCATGTGTCACCCCCTTGAGCGTTTGTCACACACCAACATGGTTGTGGCGCCACCAGCATGCCCACATAGCATGCAACACAACCTTGCAGTTACCACTCCAAGGTTGGGATCTATCATCTTATCTACATGTGGAAGGTGACATGGCGCACAATTGCGCACATGGTCCTTCCATACCATGCCATCTCAACCCTCCAGAATCAATACTCCTGAAGGCAATACCTCCCTGACCCTTAGAATCACACGTCCTGCTGTGACATCCAAGGTCGTACTTCAGCGTCGCCTCGAATTCGTGGATCCTCCGTCTCTCTCCTTTGGTGACTGTAGGTCCAACATCTGGTTCCCAATTGTCCTCAGTGACTGCAACCTTGGGTACACCAGGCTTGGAGGTAGGAGACGAATCCTTTGGTTGCTAGATAGCAACCTCTTGGGCTTTGTCCGCCCAATCTGACTGTGGCGTAGCCTCCACTTGCTCCGCCATAGCCACTTTCAGAACATTCTCTGAGCAAGAAACATTCTCAACCTCTTCAAAAACCTTGGCTACCTTGGCCCCCAACTGATCCTTAGTCCATGGCTCTCCCCACTCCTCATACTGCTGCTTGAGAAATCCAATGACTATCTCTTTGCGCATCTCATCCCACATCTGCCATGGGTATCTGCAACCCACGATCCTGTGTTCGCCCCCACTCACTGCCTCAACCGTCTCGGTTGGCACGGATGATGCACTTTCCAATAGAAGTGCAGAAGTAGCCACCAATGCTTGCAATCTCCGTTGCTCAGCCATGCACAAGCCAATTATCCATGTCAAGCAATTTAGATCCATTGCTTGACCCCCAACACTTGGCGGCGTGATACCTCTGACAGAGCTGGCACATCGGTAGTGCCCGTGGTAAAACCCATTGCCCGCTCTCGCTCATCTGCATTGGGCTCCACCAATTACTGTAGCACACTGTCCCAAATCAATCCAGGACCATTGTCTCGAAAAGCATGAGACGAGGGAAAGCTCATGAGCGTAGGCAAGGCCGCACGTGGCTGCCCCACTCGATTGATCACTGCTAGAGATGGACGGTCATCATGTCGCACCCTCTGTGGTTGGCTCCCTTGGTCCAAAATGCCCTCAACCGTGAGATTGGGTGGCCGTTGAATGGAATTGTATGCTCTCTTGAGCAGCTCTGGTGGTGCAAGATTGGTCCACCACAATCGAGGTCGATGCGCGAGATCCCACCGCTGCTGCAATCCAATAGCACCGCCGATCCAATCCAGACCGCACCTGATGCACACTGGCCATAACCCTGGCCCGAGAATCCCCCATAAGATGAACATTTTCCAAGATATAGCCTAGAGGTTGCACTTGCCTCGTCTGCAAGTCCCGCACCAACTCGCAACATCTCCCAAAACAATGCGATCGTGCATCATGCAGGCCATTCCCATGACCTGCGGGAGTGTCCTTGACAAGGCCATCCGGCTATCACCAAGTCAATGGCACCATGCCGGTCCAAATCATCCGCCCCCAGCAAGGTAATGTCTATTGGCAAGGCCTTTTGATACCCTTGAATTGCTGAGAGAGGCAACAACTCAGGATATCGGTGTGTGATCAAGGCAATGTGGCGCATAGAAATACGCCGATCTATCTCATCCTTCTCCACATACAAGTAGTTGTGTACTTTAATCCTTGCTTGCAATACTCATGCAAGCCCAGTGCTCATGCCTCCAAACAAGTCTAGCAAAAAAATCCCTGAGTCAGGTGGTTGCCAGGTAATGGGCACTGTGTCCAAAGGAGCTAACTCAGGAGGTCCAGGTGACGTCACTGAACTCCCCTCACTCGCCAATGGAAAGGCCTCCCACCATGCTTGGTGCACACATTCGCCTGCTACTCGATGCAAATTCCCAACCGTACCCCACAGTGGAATATGCACAGACACATAAGGAAGCAAATCAGCCTTGTATGCCAATTGTTTGTCCTCATCAGGTGATGGCCTATCATCTGCATGGCTATTGCCCTCCAAGAGCTCACCACCCCTGAAAATACAGCCAATGTGGGCATCATGTTCCTATGATCCACCGCTACATTCCCAATAAACCGCACTGGGAGCAGTACACGTCGGCCATCTCCTGACTGCCATTCCGGCCTGTAGGATGTCGTTTCCTCCCAAATGTCGCGGCCCTTTGCCTTGAGGGCGGGGGGTCGGGACACATGAGGGGCTGCCCCTGTGGTGGGGGCATCGGCAGCGATAGGTATGGGGGGCCGAAGCACCCTTGAGTGCCCAAGCACTGAGGAGGCGAGGCGCTCACTAGGTGGAGCCCCACACACCGGGTTGCGGTGGGGGTGGCTCCACAAGGGGTGATGGTAGCTTAGCGGGACTTAGTGGGGGTGGCATAGGACTCACCATGGGGGCGGAGACCTCGTGGTGGGAGTCGTGGGAGTCTTGGGACTCATCACGGTCCATAGGGGCCGTGGTGAGTGGGCCAAGACTCACCGCGACTCATCACCGGGAGTCGAGGGTTTCGTGGTGGTTTGCCATAAAATGGCATGGCTGGTTATGAAACCCCCGCGGACAGCTACAGAAGTATATATAGGGAGTAGTAACCCCGAGAACGGTGCAAGCCCGTTGGTGACCAAAAACTAGTGAGTAAGTGAGCGAGCCGGAAAGCGACCAAAGAGTGGGGAGCTGTTCCGGACTGCCATCTACCAAAAGGGAATTCCACTAGTCCCAAAAAGGTGGAGGGTTTAGTGGGAAGCGAAGGGGGACCGTTATGTCCCGGTGAGCAGCCGAAGCTCCAAGTTGGCCCGGCGGCCAGGTTGGGAGTCAGACGCGCGCATCAAAGCGAGTAACTATGACATGAAGGGGAGCTTACCGAAGGGAGGTGCGTGACACCAAAAGTCTAAAGTAAAGCCCATGGGGTATAACACAGCCCCACCAACAAGCACATCATAGGATATCGCGTCTGTAATAATGGCTTTAGCTCTCATGACTGAGCCGTCCGTAGGATGATCCGGCTGCAATCGAATGAAGAGCTCATGGCATGTAATCCCTCGTGCCTTCTCTGAACCGCCCAAAGATGTATGAATTTGGAAAGGGCAAGGCTCCAAATCCGCCTCTGTAAGGCCCAAGCCCGCAATTGATGCTCTTTCCAACATCAATGGCTGTGCTCCCGAGTCCAACAAGACCCGCAGTGGCCTATACCTCCTTTCCGGCTGGGCCACCTAACTGAAACACACCATCCTGATTGTCCACCAGGATTACCCTAGGAGTCACTATACTACGCTCAATGGTTGGTCTAGCTGGCAACTCCTGCAACCTTGCAGCTGCCGCTTGCCATGGTGCAGCTGTGGCTGTCTTCACCCTTGAATCCAGGGCACCCATGCACTGCACATTATCCGTTATCCCCGCAGATAGTGCCGATGCATCACCACTCTCACAGAGTCTAGCTGCTAATCTGAACACAGCAGCTGGCCGAATCCCCGACATTGCAATTGTCATTGCAGAAAAACATGGAGCTTGACAAACCGCCGTAGCCGCCCCCAACAATGTACTGGCTACACCTTGCTTTGCAGCACCACCCACTGGCATTTCCCGAGCCACCCCAACTCTCCCCAATGGCACTCGTGGCTCTACCTCTGACACACTGGGGCGAGCGGGTACCATCGATGGCGTAGTTGGCACTGTCTCAGCCAATGTGAAAGACGGTGGAAGCCTTGTCAGTCGACTTGCTTCCCCCCTTTGTGGATCAAAATCCACATCCGCTCCTCTTGGCTCAGGAGCACGAGTTGCTGCTCGAGTGACAGCAGCTGCAGAGTCCACATGCAATGGTCCAGCAAGTGCGGCTCCACGCATGAAGCCCATACCAATCTGGTCTTCCCTAGGCACAAGAGGTTGTGCAGGTGGGGCTTGAACCTCAGGCCTTGGAGTTGGCGCAATATAAGTAGTGGCCATGGTAGCAAGACGTTGCTCTAGCTGGGCAAGCCTATCCACCATGCCTTGGTCATGACCTTGACCTTGACCTTGTGCTCCTTGGTTTTGGTTACGACCTCCACCACGACCTCTACCTCCTCTACATCTTTGGACTACATTGCCTTGTCCTCGGCTACCATTGTTCCCTTGGAACTGGCCTGGCCGTAGCTCATGATGCAAGTCATAACAATGGGCCTCCTCATGCCCATACTTGCCACAATGCCCACATTGTAGTTGTGTAGGCTGTGTCTGTGCCGGTCCTTTGCCTCTCTCCGGGCAATCTCTCTTAACATGGGGTCATCCACAATCCCAACATGTCACACCCGACTGTTGTTGGCCTGAGAATGAAGGAAGTGACCTCTGCAATTGAGATCCTCTTTGTCATTCCCTGGGCTTCGTCTGAGCCCCCTTATTGCCTTGAGCACATTGGGGTAGTGGTTGTTGTTGGCTAGGAGCCCCACTTCGTTGTGTCTCCTTACCAAACCCCACCATGACTACTCACTCCTCCAATATGGTGCTCTCTCCGCTCTGCCAGCAAAAACACGTTTGCTAAGGTGGGTTGGTCCACTTGTAGGAGAGTTGCATCCCGCATTCTTCTCTTCAGCTCCTTGTCCAATATCCCATACCAGAATTGGACTGCTTGAGCTTTCGTAACCCCTTGGGTTACATTTATTAATCGCCTCATGCGCGTGTAAGCCTCTCTCAAACTCTCAGCAGGCTTGCGCTGGAACTCTTGCAAGCTCCGCAATTTCTCCGTCTTTATCCCCTGGTAGTTTCTCCTCAACTCCTCGAAGAACTCCACAATTGGGTTAAAGGCAGGCACGGGTGCTGGTGCTGCAGCAGGAGCTTGGGTGGATTTCCCAGCTCCATCTTTACTTGTCCCACTATTAGTGCTTGCAGTTGGGGATGTTGATGTAGCTGTTAGTGTCGCCGCTGCCCTTGTGCCTCTAGTGATGGAGACATAATCAGGTGACCAATATTGTCACCACTCCTCAATCTCCACCTCATTTCCCCGCCTAAACTCATGGTAGTCATCAATAGGCGGCCCCTCAAGGTGCTAAAATAGCCCCTTCCATGCCACAGGGATGCCTCGGGGTGAGCCTGGTCACGTGAGCGCGTGAGCGCAACTGCGCTCACGCCACGTCACCTTGCGCAAATGCCACGTCACGGGGCTCAGTCCACGTCATCACACGTGAAGGCCGCGTCACCACGCGCCCAGAAAGAAGTGGAGTGTATTCCCGCGGATTGGCACCCTTTACCGCGGAAACAAGCTGGACGACATAATAAAAGGCATTGAATAAAGGATGGATGAATGTACAGTTGGATGATAAACAGATGGATGAGTGTGAAAAATGTATGTAGATGGATGAATGACGGATGGATAAGAGTAAAATGGATGAATGTATATGGATGTTGAGCAATGACAAAAATTCATGACAGGAAGATGCATGACCAAATCTTTTGACGAATGCACAAAGTATATGAAATGAGTGTGGAAGGTTTGTGGGGGGATTAAAGAGTACAGAGGATGAATGTACAATGGATGTTGTACAAAGAAAGCTTTCATGAATGGAGCACGCATGAATACAGTGTAGATGAATGCACAATGGATATGAGAAGAGTCAGGAAGGTTTGTGAGATGGATTCATACATATAGCAATTTAAACGAAAGTTGATTCTGTGATTATTATTTGTTCTAAAGGAACAACTACGGTGGAGAAGGGGATTCAACGTTTTCCAGATAATATGAAAATGAATATTAAAAGAATACAGTTCAGTCTGACTCAGAGTCAGTACAATGTATCCCTCTTCCTCTGCATCTAAGTCTAAGTATTTTAGAACACCGGATCCACGCTGGATACACCTACGGCTGGCCACTAAAAAGTCAGGGGATAGGGACTCGGCCGCGTGAAGTGCCATTGCTTCGGCATAAACAGGAAGCAGAAAATTGGAAAGGGGGCTGTCGAAAACAGACTCGCCAGAAATGACTGTATCTCCTGAAGATCCACCGCTGCCTTTCCTGAAAGACAGCCTGAAAAAGTTATTACTGTAACTTTGATGTTATCGAGAAATTGAGTATGACTCCCAAAGAGGGTTTAGCACTTACTCACATGAAAAGTCGTTGTCGACCTGCTTATCTTCGGGATCGTCATCATTTCGAATTTGAATCCGATCAGTCTGTGTGCCTGAAGTGGAGCCAGACAAAAGGGGGAGGAGCACTGGTTTGTAGGTCAGAATCACCCTCCATGCCAAAAAGGCTTCTTTCGCCTGCCTTGCATGCATGGTTAAGTTGCCTCCTGCACCAGACAGGAGAACATGAACAGTTTGGAGGGGGGATTTAAGCAGATGAAACTGTTGAAAGGAAACCAATTCGGAAGGGAAAAAACGAACCTGTGGACACAGAAAGATCGACCACCCGTGCAGAGCGGTGGCTGCATGACTTCCAGCAGTATTTGCATGAATGCTGGTGACTTTTCCTTTGCACCTCTCCAGGGAGGCCATCTGGTCTCTTCAGAGTCTGACTGGACTGCATGAAGTTGTACAAAATGTCATCGACATGGGGCTCATAGGGGGGGTTGACGAAACAACCCTGGTCAGAAATCTCAAAGCTGCGGATGGAGGATGGTGTCTTTGAGGTGCGAATCCTCCGCAGGCAGATCGCCTCGAACATCCTCGTCTGGCAAAGATAGCAGGTTAGTGTGGTAAACACAATCTATAGTGGAAGTGTGTACATCGGCTATTCAGAACTCTGACACAAAAAAATCATGAATCGGTGATGATCGGTGTCGATCATAAAACATTCTACTAGAGTGGAGCTGCAGAGAAAATTGAAACTCATGATCAAGCACAAGCAGAAGGGAGACGGCATACCAGCTGACCAGGGAAACCCCCTTTCACAAGGTAGAGGCTGTTCACACAATTCCATGTGCGCAAAACTTCAAACCCTGAAGACTTGAGGTATGATGCCAATGCCCGACGACTATCATTGTCACATGACTGAAAAAGCAGAAGTGTCCCTGCATCAGAGAGGAAATTGTTACAGAACCCGAACACCCAACTCCAGTAGTTGTCCTCGAATTTGTTCCAGCCTGGCGTCTTGCCCTTTGGAAGAACTTCTGGCACAGCCTGGCCATCCGGGATGTCGAGAATGACAATGTCGGCCGCATAAGTTTTCTGCACACCGCACACGAAGGTGGGACCTGTGCTCACCTGCAACAGACATGTTTTTTATAAGAACGATGGCAAGAATTGTTTTCAAAGAACGAGACTGAAATATACTGCCAACGAAACTTTCAAAGAAAAAGGAAAGAAACTGGAAATCTCACCAGATTGAGGAATGAGATTATATTTGTCCCAGGTAGGGGATGGCACCCCAGTGTATCCTCTCTTTCGACTCTGCATCATAAAAGCCAACCCTCATTAACAATTTTCATCTCTCCTGCGAATCAGAACGGGAAGGGTGTGGCTTGGCATCGAACACGCACTAAGAGTGCGGGTATATCTTCCAGCAGTAAAGTCCTGCCCACTCTCCATCTCCTTTTCATTCTCCTTCCCCTTGTCCTTTTCCTTCTCTTTGGACTTGTCTTTGTCCTTTGGCTTTGCTGGTGAGATGGCTATGACATCAACAGCCTTGTCTTTTGGTTTGCGGCCCGCCTTCTTTCCCTTCTGCGGCGTTCCCTGAGCATCAGGCTCCTTGCAGCCAATGTTGCTATGTTTCGTTGATACTCTTCGTCAGTCAAAGGCGCCAGCATCTCAGCGTTATTGTTCAAGTATTTCATATGCTGTTCTTGAAAGGTCGTGTGCTCAGGTGGGCAGTCAAGGTACCACCCACAGTCTCTGAAGTGAGAAGGACTCCAGTCCTTCAATATCCCTGCAGTATACATGGTTGGATCGTTTGCAGGGTCCGACCACATGTCAAGATAGTCGGGAATTCCGCTCAGGTGATTTCCTTCCCATAAGCACATATTTTGTGTACCTGAAAAAAGGAGATAAATCCCAACCCACAAAAGCGCTCAGTGAGTAAGATGCAAGTAGAACAGAAAGAAATAAAACATAGATTGAAATGGCTCTGAGAACTGCTCCAAGGACCTTTCAGGACCACACTACTGCTCCAGATATGAATGTCGTCAACGCCATTCAGAACATTCCATTCAATGATACTGTAAATACACCCTAATCCAGGTGAATGCAAATTATCGTTTAGAAATGACACAGACATAGAAGTGAATGTCGTCAACGACATTCACTAATGAAGCCAAATTATTACTAAATGAAGCAAATCACAGGATGAAATCAAAAAATTGAGTAAGGAACCCCAGGAAAACTCAATGCACATTCATAACGAACCTATCACTGAGGACCTCACAACATCACTGTATGTGAATGGCGTCAACGCCATTCACAAAAATACAAAAAGAAACCAATTACTTAGCTCCCCAATCCATGTAAATTGAATTTGTCGCTGTTGAATAATACAGACACAGCTGTGAATGTCGTCAACGACATTCACTTTGGATTTCTTAAAACAGAGCTTATCAAGCCTCCACATTCATCGCAAGAGGCAAAAACAATGCAGAACAACTGAATGTCTGCATTGACATTCAGCAAAATGAAGTGAGGAACCCTCACTGTAACCTCTATGGACATTACCAAAAATTACATACTTGAGGACCTTCCACAATCCGTATGTAATGTCGTCAACGCCATTCAAGGACATTAGCAATTCTAATAGGGACAATAAAATTGCACCTTAGATCCTAGACCAGGTGAATTCATATACTCGCTTAGAATGACTCAGACAAAGAAGTGAATGTCGTCAACGACATTCAATCTGGATCTAAGATTTCAATCATATGAAGCCACATTTTTTCCCAAAAAAAACAGTAGAGTTTAAGTATGACATTGCACCTGTACAACTCGCATCATGGCCCACTCTCCTCCAACCTGACTGTCAAAGTCGTTGGACCGTAAAATGTTACCATCTTTGGAGAACTCCCGGAAAAAACAGTATCTCCAGGTCAGACCTCTCCACTTCCTTATGTATGCCTCCAATGACATTTGGGGAGGGGGAAACAATCGAAATGTTCAGGTCCTTCAAAGTCTGATCCAGCACAATGACGGCGCGCTTTTCGAGCTGCAAATAGTATATTTGTCAGAATTGCAAAAAAGATACACATCACATACTTGAAGAGAAGAAACAGCATGTTCGAATACACACCCGACTCCAAAATATAGCCTTGTGGAGCCAGTTATCAAACACCAAATCACTGATTCCTTCCACCTTTGTGCCAGGCTGTATGGTGCTCTTTGGAACTGATTCAAGTCCTTTACTGTTTGATCTGAGTTCCATATCTCCAGCCACCTTATTTTTGTTTGTGGGTCGACCATCGATATGGCCAGCCGGTGCAATTTCTCCTACTGCATCTCCGGATGCACATGCTTGTCATAGTGTGTTTTGATCTGCTGAAGGAACTCAGGACCAAGTCCAGGATCTACTATTCTAAGCTGCTTTCCGAAGGCTGACATCAATTTGGTTCTTCGCATTTCAAACTCCTTCTTTATTGCAGCTTCCACACCCTTTGATGTTCTTATTCTTCTGGTGTAGTGCGGTAATATTCGGATTTTCCCTTCTCAGCTGCCTCTGCCAGTTCTTGCTGCATTCATTCAAGTAGTGATTAGCTCCGAAGGACTACAAACATGTATTCGAAAAGTAAACAGATTATAGACTCGGCTTACCGCATACATGTACTCCAGAAACGCCTCTCGTGTCAAAGAATACCAAGTGCCTGCAGCTCTTCCTGTTTCGCACTTCTTGATGATATTGGGTGGTAGTACTGTCCGAAAATCATCCAGCTTCATCAGACCAATCCTCTGAATTCGAATAGTGTGTGAACCAAGCTTGTTGTCACATGCGATTTCTCTGTCGATCTGCAAAAACATTGGAAACATTGCATTCCTTAACACTGTTTTTTGAGGATTAACAAGACACTACAGAGGCAATGAAATCTCCTGGATGACTTACTTGTTCACGTCGTGCATAGCTGTAAGAAGCCTAGCGATGTCGTTTCCTGGATCCAAAACCATTGCCTCCACAGCAACATGCTTGTCTTTGTCTTTCGAATGGTGTTTCTGAATGTATCCCATCCATGCCAGCAATCGGTGGTTGCCGTCCCAGACGTAGAACATGTGGTTGCAGAATTGCTGGGTGTTCTTTCCCATCATGAGGCCCAGCTCGAACTCCTCATTGGCTTCTTTTCAGCACTCATCCCAGTTATCACTGATCTCTGGAGACACTAATGTGCTTTTCCCATTTATATCCGTCAGTGACACATAAAAAACTTGTGCACCAAGTCTATATCCATGTACAAAATCACTCTCCAATTTTGTTATGTCATGGGAAAGAGGTGGACGCACAACAGGCATTGATATCATCCGGCACAGAGGTATGTCCAGACGCCCTCCAGATACGAGCATGTCCCTTATAACCTCCTGAGAGTTTACCTTCTGGAATGACATGAGTTCTTTCACCTTGTCAAGGTAGTGCACTTCGGATTCATCTGCTTCATCTGTATTCTCAGAGCTTTTTGCGGACTCGTCCCCATCTCCAGATCCTTTTCCCTCTGATCCTGTAGGCTTCGACCTCACAGTTTTTTGCACGATGCCATTCAGTTCTGACTGAGTGATTTGCAAATAGTGAATGGCCGTAACGACCATCACTCTGTATCAAGGAAACTCACCATGAATGGTGTGAAAGAATTCAGCACAATCTACACATGCAAAGCTGAGACTGCCGTATTCAAACAAAAGCGAGAGCGATAGCGAACGGCGTTAACGACATCACAAAAATAATGACCTGCCGAATCGGTGTTGTGTAATGACATACATGTGCAACTGATTGGCGGCAACGACATTCAGTGTAGTTTAGGGAGAATAGTAAGTGCAGACTATCTCTTGAAACACATAAGTACATAAATCTCATGAGGAGAATCGAATGGCGTTAACGACGCTCGCAAATCAGTAGTTCCTGCTAAAGAAGGGAAGAGGAAGGACTCCTTGAAAGGCAATCAGACAGACTTTATGATAAAACTTACTGGCACCTTCTTAGGTTTTGAAATTTGATCCCCTTATGCAACTTTCCTCTTCCCTCTCACATCTGCTGGAGTTTCTGTCTGCGCAAGGGTTTCTTGACCTTCTCCAGGTTCGGCGTTCCGCGTGCTTCCACCTTCTTCAGTGTCCCTGCGAATCATCTCTGCCTCCACAGGCTGGCGCACTCTTATCGCCGACTGTGTCGCAGCCGCTGCCTCAGTCTCCGTCTGCTCTTGTGAATCAGTCTCTGCGTTCACCTGCTGCCTTGGCCCTGTGTTCTCCAACAAACAACGCCTCGTCATTTTCTCTCTTGCTCTGCGTCTCTCTCTAAGGGAAGTAAAATAAAGAGACTTTCTTCTCTTTCGTATTCTAGAAAGAACCCTCTCCAGCTTGACTACCACTCTCCCTCTAAGCGCGAAAAGTAGAAAAACGCAGTGACTCCCGATTTCTTGCGGGATTGCCTGCGTTCTTGCGTGTCTCTAGAAGCATCGGATTCCCTCCCGCGTGACCGTTACACATAGTCGTTTCCTTATTAGTGCACATGCCAGCAATTGGTGTACAACTGTTCGTATTCAGTTATGGATGTCTGACGTGTGCCGCCCAAAAAAAAACGGCGTGTTCTTTATTAGAACGGGTTCAATATTTGAAAAGAACAGCGAATCCCAGAAATTGATGCGCAGTCTTAAACAAATAAATATAAATGAACGAGAGTTTGATGACAAATTTTGGAATATCATACACAGTCATCTTTGTTAGCCAAACCCCACATTCGTTTCACATTTGGAACTTTCCGTGCGCATGATCATTGGTAGTAGTATATAGATACATTTACTTAATCTGCAATCCCATTCTCAGATCCTGTGGCATGCTTCCAGGAAGTCGGCTTTGTTATTGGGTTTATTGATGAGGTTCTGATTAACGGTTTAACAGTTGCCGACACTGCCCCTAGGGATACTCTGACCACTGGGCCCACAAGAAAAGTAATTAAAATGGACGGCTGCATATCTGGAAAGAATAACATAATATGCACAGTCGTTATCTGAGCTTCCTCCGCCATATTCTCTGCTCATTCTTCAACTGTGTTCTGGAGACAGCAGTAAACCGATTTACACTAGATCTGCGATAGCAAGGTACAAACATACTCGAGGAAGGAAGATGGCTTCCTCTGAAGCGGAGTTCTTCTCAGACGACAAACCAGTGCCGTTCTCCCAGGAAGTCCTTGACAATGGATTTGCAATTGTTCTGGAACATGTCTTGGCTACCCGTTTTCAGCTGCAGAATGGCTCCATCTTTTTGGAGAAAGAGGTTTACGATCTGAAAGGGAAGTTGGTGAAATATTCTTTCCAAAACCGTGATGAGACGGCTCATATCAGCCAGTGGAGAGTGCGTCCTGGTCGATACAGAGTACTTGGAGAGCCTCGGCGAAAGTCCCTTGGGTCATATGTGACGCCCGGGACTGCTGCTTCGGTCGTTGAAGACAAGAGGGAGGTGGTGGTGAAAAAAGAACAGACTTCCTCCACTCCAATCGTTGAGCTTTCGGATTCTTCCGATGATGACATAAGTGAAATTCCAAATCCAGTCCTTCCTACTGTGGTTGCAGAAGCTGATGAAGAAGAGATTTGTAGTGTCATTCCAAAATTGCGGGCGATGGGAGGAATGGCTGGATTCAAAAGTGAGTTGCGGGGAATTGATTGGGAATCTTTGAAGCAGGTGCCTGTGAAGTTCTTGCCGGAGACTTTTGATGGCGATATCCTATTCGAGCTGCCTCCTCCTCCGCGAGTTGGAGGTGTAACAATCATGATGCATGGAATGGACAAGAAACACGACGGGCACCGTGGTGCAGAACAAAAACATCCAATATTCAGAATGATGACAAGCTTGTTTTCAGGAGGACAGTTTGCAATGGACACCTTAGGTGTGATAATTTGAATTGCAGACACTTTCTTCGTCTGGGGTTCATAATTAAAGCGAATGGGAGGGTCTGGCGGAAAATCCATTTCAGCCTGGGACTGCCCCTCCACCGGCAAACACTTTCGTCTGCAAATTCTGCAAACTTGTGCCATCCTGTTGGCGCTCTGCGGAGCAAGAATGTACTATGTTGTCCACCGTTTGAATACAATGACGAGAGCTTGTGTGCATTTTGGATTCCATAACCATCCTGTCTCGAAGGGGATTACAGGGAGAGTGTTGAGACAGTATCGAGGTTGATCAAACAGGAGTTCGGGAGAAACCCATCCGCAACAACATCTGCAATTGCTCTTGGCGCAAGCAAGTCCTTCTTGGAAAGCCATATTTTGAGTGAAGGAGATTCTGTGGGGACTAAACTTGACGGTGCAGCATTGGACCTGGTCATGGATCATTTCTCCACTTTAAGTTCACCTAACATTCGGCATCAGATCAATGCATTGAGAATGGGCTCTGGGATCAGAGGCTACATAGACAATATTTTGGAATTGAAACGAGTGAGCAAGTACGATTACATCCAGGACAATGTATTCCCAGGTCAAGGTGCCATCAAAGTTTTTCTTTTCAAAATGTCACTGTTGGGGAGGGCAGTGGGGTTAGCCTCGTGAAGCGGATGCAGAAGACTGGGGACTTGCAGAACTGTTTTCTTATGTTTGATCATGTGAAACGAGTGAAGGATTGGACGACAATGGCTTGTCATGTCTACGATCCAGTGTACCAACGAGTTATGACAATTGCAGTTTGTGACATGCAATCCGAGGATACGGAATCCCAGAAGCTCATGTGGAATTCCCTGATACGTGTCATGGGCTGCCATGGGCTGCCATCTCCAAATTTCGCAGGTTTCATGGCGGATAGTGCTCAAGCAAATTTCAATGCTATTCGTATTGTCTTCGGATCGGGCGACCCAAAAGTGCCTATGCCAGGAAGAGAGCGTACATCTCTATTCCATTGGACACAATCTCTGGAAAAACATACAAAGTCGGACATCAAACCAGAGATGCAGACTCAGCACCGTAAATTGTGCAAAGAGTACAAAGATGCTAGAACAATGAAGGAGGCGGACACTTTGTTCCAGACAATTCGTGCCTGGTGGTTCTCTTCTGGAGCTGCATCACTTGAGAGTATGAGAGCATTGGAAGATTGGCTGGCGTTTTGGCACTTCCGGTATAGACAGTGGGGAGCAGCCATGACAATAGTACGAGGCTTCTATTTCATGCTTTATTCATACATTTGCTTTCCATATTTTTGACTCATTGCTTTCTTTATGTTGTTTCCTGTGCACTGTTCTGAAGTGTGGTTATCCTCTTTGCAGAACATGTCCATTGAGGAAATGGCGGACATGCCATCTTGCAATTTGGCAGAAACTGTGCACAATGCATGGTTGCAGCAGTCTGGGAAACGAGGTCGGGATTTGTATGTGGCAGCAACAGATGATTTGATACGTGCCTTGCAACAACAAACCAGATACCGTGATTTCTTACGAGGTGGGGTTGGTGGCAAGGGTCCGGACAAATGGGAGTTGATGTTGCGTGCTGCAAACAGATCTGGGGATCCAATCAAGATAGCACGGGCGGTGAGCATGTATGCCCAGGGAACGCCACTTGTTTCTAGAGTTCCACATCTTGAAGGGGAGGAGAGATTCGGCTCCTGTAAGAGGAAATTGAACACTCCACCTGGTTCGGATTCAGATTCCCACAAGGCAGACCGTGATAACTTCTCGAAGCCTCGTGTTCCCCTGCATGACAGCTCCATGTCCGGAACCTCCATTGTGGAGGAACCTCCAACACGACGGCAAGCTCCAGCATCAAACCGTGCCACTGAAATGGTGCAGGAGAGAAACAACCCCCTTGATGTGCTTGAGTCCGCATGCCCCGACCACGTTTGGCACATAGAACGCACAAGTGTCGGGTCTCGTGTGAAATGTACAGCGATCAGGGCAACTAATTTCGAGAAGTGCACTTCATCTATATCCAGAGGTGGTGCCCGAACTCCTGCTCCGACTTTCACAGGCTTGATGCGTCCATACGGTCAACCAGAAGCCAAGAACCACAAGTTCTGGTTCTGCGCAGATGATTGTGCCAGATGTGTGCATGGAACTGTGCGTCCTTTCGTAGTGATGAAGCCATCTCCTCCAACCGTTTGGCCCGTGAAGGTGGGAACACATCTCAGCTTTCAGGAGATTGAAATGCTGGAGGAGGCAGGTTTTTCCCTTGCGAGACAACCCCAACTCCATGCATGTGCTACTACTTCTGCGTCCTCCCGGGTCCCCCCGGCAAATCCTGACTTGTGGCCAACCAAACGAGATGGAAAGCTCGTTCGGCGTTTCCCTCCAACCGCTGAACACTTTGGCAAAGTGGAGTCCGCAAGAATGCTCCAAGCTCGTGTCGGAAGCACCACGGAAGTACCCGATCCAGGATATGGTCGGGTATTCACAATCATCACTTCCACATCTGCTGTTCATGACAGGACCTACGACATCACGGTTTCCAATTTCCCCAATTGCACATGTCCTGATTTTGTGAATATGCTATCAACCAGTTTGGGCAAGAGAGGTAAATTCATACCCTGCAAACATTTGTATTTCATATTTTTGAGGAGGATGGTTTGCGATCCCAAACGTGACAACTTCATTCACCAGGCCACTATGAGTTTCAACGAGGTCGATACTCTTTTGCAGCGGGATACAACACATGGGTAGCATGAACTATGTAATGTGGTATGTGGATGACCATGATTTGAAATGTGTAATTCACATCAATTCGTCGGCTGTGCAATGATATGGCCTCCAACTATACGGAGTGAGCTCTGAGTGACAACTTTTAGGTAGTGCACATTTGTCATTGCACCGTTCGAAGTCTACATGTCTTGCTGTCGCTATGCACTACAATCATCTTTTGAAGATGATGATAACTCTCATTGTTATTTGAGGAGGGAGGAAGTCTTCTCGTGGCAGCCTTTATGGCGCACACTTTGTGAGGATATTTTGTCGTCTTCGTAATTGTAAAAGTGAAACAAGCATTTGTAATTGCACAATGTTGGATGCTGCAATTGTAGGCCTCAACGCTCGTCTTGATTCTATTTAGGCAAGATTCCCTGCATTAATTCCACGGTCATAGGACCATCCACGGTTATAGGCGGCGCATGTTAATGCTGACGTGGCAGTTGACGGACAGTGCCACGTCATCATTTACCGCCACATCAGCATGCTGACATGACGCTCACGCCACGTCAGCGTGTGTGCAGGCTCATGCCACGTCAGCTGGCGTGAGCGTACGCTCGCGCGCTCACGTGCTACGCTCACGCCATTGCGTCGTTGTCCATGCCATAAAAGGCGTAAACAGTTGTGGATTGCGCATCTGCTGCAAATCACACCAACTATCAAACTCATGTATGAAATCATCAAGCTCGATGGTGCCCACAACTCCCAAGTACCGACGTGGCCCCTTGGTAGCTCCATACATTTCCTCCATCGTATCCCACAATAATGGCACGGAAATGGCTTGCACCCTCGGCGAGAATCCTCCTAACTGTGAGTCTGAACCTTCCTCAGAAGACATTGAAGGTGAATGTGGCCTAAACCGCACACCTCATCTTGTATACCCACTAGTATCGCTGGTGCTCGTACCGGCACTCTCCTCAGCAACTAGTGATACCTCCGTGATGAAAACTCACACTCAAATCGGCTATCAGCTTGTCTCTAATCCCCCTTTCCACAAGGTAACCGGGTAGAGAATCTGTTGCGGCTTATGGTTTGGAATATTAGGTTCCTATTCTGAACCTGCACCTGCACCTGTATCCACCGCAGGCATTCCTATGGTCTGCTGGTCATCAACCCAGCCTCACCATAAGAGAAACAATGATGGTCTGCTGGTCATCACCCCAGCCTCACCACGGACATGACGTTCTAGGATTGGCCGGCCACAATATTTCCGGCACAACCACCTATAAAAGCAAGCGCCCAAACCAAACTAGCATGGCGCACAGTCAAGCATGCATGTGTGGGAGGAGGATCCAAACACAAGAAACTCAAACAACAACACCTCCCACAGCTTAAATCAATCGATCTCCTTGCGGCTTCAATAAACCTGCAAGATGGCCAAGTCTCTATCCAAACTAGCTCTGCCTCCGCTTACGGAAAAGCTTTGGCCTACAAGAATGATGGAAGACTATAGAGAAGGGAAGCTAAAGCAATCTCTAAGCCCAGAATGCTGTCATCTCATTACTCCCCCTATCTTTACACTCACTCTTGCTCAAGCAATAGATAAGACTATCTTTAAAGAACCTCTCAAATAACTCTCAAGAGCCCTCAAATTATTGCCATGAACTTATGAAATTTGCCCTCAATCAGTCCCTCACATAGACCCACTGAGGTTCAAGAAGTTTGGAAACTTGGACTCCAAACAGTCCACCAAAAGGCCCTAGGCGCCCGCCAATTAGTGGCCTCCAAGGTCTCCAACCAGCCCACACAATGGCTCCACAAGCCTGCCCAATATGGCCTCCAAGGACCTCCAACAGTCTTCCAACAGCCCTTAAGAAGCTCCTCAAATCTGCCAAGTATTGGCCTCCAAAGACTTCCAATACTCCCCCAAAGAACTCTTAGAAAGTTCCATAAGTCTGCCCAATATGGGCCTCCAAGGACCTCCAATCATCCTCCAACCAGCCCTCACAAGGCTCCACAGGCCTGCAAAACATTGGCCTCAAAAAACCCCAAATAATCCTTCAAACGGCCCCAAGCAGGCTCCACAAGCCTGCAAGATATTGGCTTCAATAGACCCCAAATAGTCCTCAAAGCAGGGACCAATACCTGCAAGATATTGGCCTCAATAGACCCCAAATAGTCCTCAAACAGGCCCCAATACTTGCAAGATATTGGCCTCAATAGACCCCAAATAGTCCTCAAACAAGCTCCCAGAAGGGTCCAAAAATATCCACACTCAGTCATTTTTTCATCCGTCACTGACCAACCAAATTTCATCCAAAACCTCGATTTCTCATCTGCAGGTCCGATATTTTATCCGCCGTGATAGTTCATCCATTGGTGCGATATTTCATCCGCTGGCGCAGTTTCATCCGTCACCACGATTTTTCATCCAATGGCACGATAGTTCATCCGCTGCCACAATATCATCCGCTGACGCAGTTTCATCCGTCGCCGTGATTTTTCATCCAATAGCGCGATAGTTCATCCGCTGACACAGTTTCATTCATTGCAACCGATTGTCATCCACTGGCTCAATAGTTCATCCGATGGGACAATGGTGGTGCTCCCAACTCGTTCCCATGAGTTCCCTCGAGTTCCCAAGGAGTTTACATGCGTTCCCAAGCATTCCCACGCGTTCTCAAACTAGGGTTTGCGCCGCTTTGCCTCTGCAATTGCTGCAACGAGCTATGGCTTCTATGGAGCAACTAGAGGTGTTGTTCTTGGTTTCTTGAGCATCAATAGACCACCAAGAGTGCCTCTAACTCCCTGAGCAAGCTATTTGCCACACAACAAGCTCTCTTTCTCTATGGAACTTATTGAAATAAGCATATAACAAACTATTGAGTTTTCTATGGCAGACCCTCTTCTAGCCATCGCATGCACTCATAGTGCTTCCTTCCATGGCCATAGTGCACATCTTAGAGCTCCTAATCCAGCTGTGCACTTGTCACTTCCATAGACATGTTCTTCCCAAGCTTGGGATTGAAACCCCAACTCAAAGCATGCTCTACAAATACTCTATTTTGCCCCAAAGAGAAATCAGATGTCTACCTCCACTCATAGCTCTCATAAGTATGAAGTTGAAGACTTCCACAAGCTGAAACCATGCTCCACACATGCAGGGGTACAACATAGCCCCACCAACAAGCACATCATAGGACATCGCGTCTGTAACAATGGCTTTAACTTGCTCCATTGACACCCGAGCTCTTATTGAACTCATCAAATCCTGCAACACTTACAGAACAAGAGCTTCTTCACAAGCTCTCAAACTTTTCAATGGGGCTCTCCTTGAAGACCTCCTCTTGTACATAAACACCACAAAACTTTCTTCTTGCAAACCCTGCAACACCTTGTAACTTAAGAGCTATCTATCAAGCTCTCTTCCGCACTATGCTAACACCTTGCACTCATAGATGTAAGCAGGTCTTCTTCTAGTGATACGAAAATGGTGAAAAGAGGAGAAACCACTTTATCACGTTATGCCAATGGCACCTTAGCTAAAGGACTCCACCATACAGACCTCACCCACTCTTCATCTCAAGTACTAGAGCTATGGCGGCGAGAGAGGCCTCGGGAGGCTCGACTAGAAGAAGACGAGCCTGCCTACGTCCACGTGGAGATAACCTTCCCACACCCCAAGTAAGGTTCGTCACCTCACTTGGCACATGGAACCAAATGAAGTCCCAATGCCAACAAAATACAAATATAAATGTATAATGTCCTAATTAGCTAGAAATAACTAACTCGTGAACCTCTAGATTAAATTGGCTAGTTCTCCCAGTGCTAGGCCGACATGAGCTCCTCCTCACCCATCAACCACTATTATAATAACTTTTGGATTCTCCTCTTCTGCGAATTCAAATAAATTACATTCGTAGTACCGAACTTGAACTTTATGGTTTCACCTAGGTTTCACATATTGGACTCCAACAACACCTAGTTCCCCCAAATGCAGCATGAACGTCAGAAAAATGCCTAACGCGCAATTTTGATGAAGATTTCAAAGAAACTGCTGGACGTCTCCAACCTAAAGATTGTAGATGCTAGAGTACAAAACATGCACAACAAATCGCTATTGATCGAGCAGTGAACATTATTGGTCCGGTAAGGTTTGCGAGAAACAGATTCTTAGGGCACGCAAGAACATAGGGAATTCCAAAAATGCCTTGATGTGAAATGCATCACAATTCAAGTGAATTGTGATCGCCCACTAAAAATGCGCAATTCAATTGAATTGCAAAAATCACCTTGAAAACAACCCGAATCTGCAATTCAATTGAATCGTCAGCGCATGCAATTCAATTGAATCGTCAGCGCACAATTCAATTGAATTGACGACAATTCAATTGAACTATGAAACTCAAACCTAGTTCACAATTCAATTGAGGCTAGGCCCGGACAACATACCTAATGAAATACTCAAGGCATTGGACTCACACTTCCATCGAATTCACTGTTACTTTGTAACGTGCTACCAACTCCATCTGCAAATACCCAAATGTTGAAGAAATAGCCACACAATACTCATCTATAAAAAAGGACGGCCTTACTCAACTAGGCAACTATAGATCTATAACTCTTACCAACACTCTATACAAACTATTCACCATCACCTTGATCACCTTCCTCACATCGTATTGAGAACTACACCACATCCTTAGTGATTCGCAAGAAGGATTTAGCACAACTAGGCAAATCCAGCTCATTGAATGGGCCCTGGAACAAATAACAAAGTACGTTCTTATACAGGTCCACATACACAAAATACATTCTCATATAGGCATAGAGGGTAAGGAAGAGTTGGCTCAGCTTGGATCCATTCAAGCTCCTGTCAATGCCCCTAAGAACCCTATACAATACACATTCCCAATTTGGCTGGTATCATGGCTGGTATCAACTAAGCCTACGTTCGTAGACATAGGTCCTGTATAAAACTCATTCTATCACACCCTAAATAGAGATAGTTGAACCTCATAAACACACATTCCCATTTTGACAGGTATCAACTATCAACCAAGGGTAGATTCCCCGACATAGGTCTTGTATGAAGCTCCTTCTATCACAGAGTCCTAAATCGAGATGGTTCTACCTCATAAATGGAGACACGTTTCAGGGACGACCACATTATTCCATCCCGGTTCTATCATGCTTAGCTTGTTTCTCCATGGACTTCCATGGAAATCACCCATAGGTCCACTCCCATCCCTCACAATCCACGTCATCAAATTCACATTCTGCTCATCCTGAATGAACTGCTCATCCTCGACCTTCGCCGACATGGATGGAATACAAACCCCCTCACTATTATCTCTGCATGGGTCAGGGGAGGTGTGGATAGTCTGAACAGGAAACCTCAAACTGCTCCTTAAGTATACCACACCCTTTCTACGCACCTTACACCTTCCAGCCTCAACAAGCACAAGATTGAAAGTGACCAAATTGTCAATGTGTGACTGGTTTTGTTGCTAATAGGGTCCAGCCCCCGAAAGGGGAAGAGGCTCTTATTTATGCTAGCTCCGGCTGGCGTCATATATAAATATATTTCTAGAGGTAAAGTGTGTATCTCTCCTGGACAAACTGGTACTTGAAAGTTGAATCAACAAGCAGTTGATAGAGTCCTGCAGGAGACGCTCTTTGACAGCCACTGCTGCAATAGAGAGGTGGGTGCCAACAACAAGATATCCTGGCGTGATGTCCCTGCTACACACATATTGACTGGTGATGTGTTGGATGTTGTCAATGAAGTCCCTGTAGTGGATCACACTTTACAAGTTCTCCACGGGGTGCCGAATTAAGTAGAACCAACTGCATGAATTGAAGGGAAGTGTCTTGGGATGCACACTGGAGGCCGAGCTGAAATGTGACTAAACCCTACCACAACTATAGAAATGCAAGGACATCCTACCCACAGACCCAAAATCATTAAGAAATTAGAGTCTGCAACACAACGCCATGCTGTGGCGTTGGCATCAGTGAAAAGAGCTCAACATCCACACCTCCATGGCAATCCTATCAGTGACTGACGGTTCCACCATGCCTATTCCACTGCACTGGCCTACAATATTTGACACCTCTCTGCAGAATCTGATCATCCCCCTGTAAACCCTGTTTAGCTACTGCAAACTCTGTGCCAAAGGCGTCACCTTTGTGCCAAGCTGTGCGTCGGGGAACAACTTTGACAAAAACTGTGTACATGCGGAAGGTCTATCAACAAGTATCAGAAGTAGTTCCGTAGAACTCCCATTAAATACCCATCATCTCAGTATCTACAGCCCTAAAAGCCAAGCCACCTCTCACTTCGAACTTCGAAACCCTAGAATGCTGAGCCCGAAGTATGTGCATCTTTGAATCGCTCTGCCACAATTGAAAGCAGCTCCATCTCAACCTCACAGCTTACTTATCTACCTGCTTAGCTCGGCGTGACTTCTTATGAGAGGAGTTGATGCTTTGAGTGCGAGTCTTGCGAGCTGGCTTGGTGACCTTCTTCCCACCAAATACTGATGAAAATACCAGCAGCGTTGCCACAACCGGTAGGGCCAAAAGTGCTGAAGCCAACAGCCAGACAAGTTCCTTGGTTGCGAGGGACCTCAACACATCAGTCTTTCCCAACGTCCCCTTCACTGAGTTTTGAAGCTGCTCATGGTACTTAGTGGCAGAAGTAAGAAAGCGGCGGTAGTGACCATTGACCTGCTCCACATAAGGTCTAGCAATTGTGTTCGCCCTCTCAAAATGGGGCCCCAGAAAAGCTGCCGCTTGCTCTACATGGGGTCTACTCCTTTCCCTCAAAATGTGCAAGTATGGCTGAACTGTTTGCTGCACCTTTTGAAGATGCGGAGATAGGTGCTTAGGAAAGGTCTCTAGGCCCACTTTCTTGATCGTTTTCAGATGTGGGGCAATTGCTGCTTTCGCTTTCTTCCACTGTGCCTTGACGACAGGGCTCACTTTTTTGTTGATGGTCTTCAAGTACGGTTTGGCCCACTTCTGTGCCAGAGCCGCTCTCGCTGATGCCGATCGCTGTAATTTCTTGACCACTGGCGCTCCATGAGTTGACCAGCGTGACAAAGTCTTGGCCTCGAGTTTTCCAACTTGTGCGGCAATCCACGGAGGCAACCATGCCTCCGCAGTTTTCACCAGATCTCGAGCTTTTGCTGCTGCGTCTGATTGGGCCTTTAACATTGCAGACTCCGCAATATGAAGGGACTTTTCAGCCTTTTGCAGGCGCGTCATATGCTCGGAAAGAACTTTGGTCGCTTTCTCCTTCTCAGTCTGGCGCAATGCGGCGGTTGATTCGGCATGCTCTGCGCGTTTCTTCTGCAGTTTAGCTTCCGATTTCAGCTTTTCAGTCTCTTCCTGTAGTGATGAGAGCTCAGACTCCAACTTACTCACTTTTAACTCTGCGGTCTCGAGTTTAGCTTCCACCTCTCCAGCTCCCTTTTTCTGTATCCTAAGATGCTTCAGTTCCATTTCCAGACCATTGATCTTCTTGTCTTTTCCTTTCAAGTTTGAATCCTCCTTCAGCTCTGACTCAAGGGCGGACACCTTCAACCTCAGAGCCACTATCTCTTTGACAAGAGCATGCTTATCTTCGATTTCTTCGCGCCCTGGATGCAACCCTTCATCTCCCCTGATTACTGTACCGAAGCTCAGAATAAAGATATTAATCGACACAACGGACACCCAAAACCGCCCCGGCATCATCTTCATCGAGTGCAAGTGCATGCACAGACTTAAAAGGCGGTTAAACAGATTTAAAGGGCAAGAAGCACCAGCACCCGCGAGAGTAAAACCAGAAACGTAGATACAAACACACACCCGAACCTCACAGATTGAGATAACGAGACACAGCAGCTTCACAGCAAACCTACGCCAGCTTTGCAATGCAAAACAAGTAAAACAGAAGGCAAGCGCCCACGTCTAAAGAGGAAAGGCTCAATCTCACAATGGGCGACACGGCAAGAACCACAAAACCAACCCTTATATCAAACACAAATCTGGGTGGCACTTAGCAGCTTCGGCAAGCAATGGATTCTCCTTTGTTCTCTCAGACTAGAGATGTAAGAGACAACACAGGCAAGAGTTGTAAAACTGGCTCCCACGTTCAATCTGGCATGGAGAAGGTAGGGCTCACAGCGTCGACACCCAAATATACACAGACTGGTCAGTATCACACCCACTTAATGTTTTCTTGCTCTTTTTGCCGCTCTGCTCAAGCCCTCCAAACCTCTCTCTCTCTCTCTCTCTCTCTCTCTCTCTCTGCCTCATTGCTCTTCGCCTCCCTGACCTTTCCTGTATTATCTCACAACACAAGTTGTCACATCCCTGCCACACACGTGTTTATGCTCTGGGGGTTATGGGACACGTGTTGTGGTTTGGTTTGGTGGTGTGGGAAAATATTTACACACTGCCCGATTCCTTTGTTGGCATACTAGTATACTTACTACATAATACTTCAGAATGTTCATCTCATTTCTCCTGTGGACAAGGTTTGATCCCAGAATCACCTGGCGGCAGTTCAGTGTACTATCCACTCGAGCCACCCTCCTGGGATCCCAATATGGATGTGCCAAGCATTAGATGGGCCCCTGGAGTTGAATGCGAGGGAGCCGGTTGAGCCAGCGTGGACCCCCCGCCACCCCACGCCCACCCCCGCCTCCATCGCCCACACACCGCGCGGCACACCCTTCCGTGCCTCATGTCCCGCTGCCAGGACATGAGACGTGCCCTCTCCCGCATCCCCCATCCCTCCTCCCATCCTGCCCTCATGCATGGCATCGCCCTCCATCCCCCATACATGCCTTCATCCTCCCCGGGCATGCCATTGGAGAATACACGTACCGGCTCTCGCTTTCGTTGCTATTGCTGGCGTTGATGTACCGCGTCCCGTCATGCACATCGATTTTGTGGACAGCAGTGGGCAATCCTGCTACGCTGTAGGATGTGGTCGCTGTGTTCAAAGGTTGCAACGCTTGCGCTCCAAACGTTTCTTGCTTGCAGGTCCTTATTATCGCTCCAAAAACGATCGACTTTATCCGTTTGTCTTCTCCGGATTTTCATTCTGCTCTTCCTCCATGTTATACTTTGCGGGTGAGTGAGTTCTGCAATGAGCATCCGAAACCTAATCGTTCTTTGTTGGTTCTTTCACATATATTGAATGCATAGGTTCACAAATCTGCATATTATGACTCAGGTCTCATTTTCTCACTACAGTAGTTAGCAAAGTGCAAAAGTGGGCCTGTTTTGCTAGTTTTGGGCACTTCATGCAAGAGGTGAATTTCATGTGGAGCTGAGGTGAAGAGTTTCTTACTTTGCTAATACTTTCGGGACCTGGGGAGACGTAAGGCATAAAGCTGCTGACTTTGCAATTTTTGATGTTGTATTACAAGAATTGAAGGGCATCACTTTCCATAAATCAATGGTTCACTCCAGGGACGTGCACATATGTTCTATCGTTTTGTTTTCCTTCCAGAACAACTTAGATCACTACTCTGATCCATGATCACTCTCCATATTGACATATTTCATATTATCTGCAGTCCATTCATGATGTTTTGGGGTTTAGGGTTTAGGATAAATGACATGCACACCATTGTCAGAGGTTTAGGGTTGGGTTCAGTTGCAGCTATGCATGCAATTACAGTTCGCATCATTTATACCTTGCTGAGGATTTATGCTAGGCATTGCATGTGTAGGTTTTCACACTGCTACAAGTGCTGGCAGACGCAACAATCACGATGAAGGAGAGCAAAATGATAGAGAACCGGAGGGAATACCGCGAGACATATGATATTGATGAATATGAGTCCCTCATATGCGAGGCCTACACGAGGGCAAGGGTCCATGAACTTGGTGCGTCAAAGCTGAAAAACTCTGTTAAACTCTGTTATAGAAGATGATTCAAACATGTGAAGCTGAAAAACTGGCTGCAATTTTAAAAAAACTGCCAGAAGGTATTAGCCACTTGCTTCAGCTTCCTGTGAATCATTGGCAAAAGAAAGACAACCCCAGAGACAACAAATGATCTGTTCATACAAACTATGTGCACTCCCATTCTTATTAAATGTACAATTGATTTGTGTCTCCATATGCACCATTTCCATAATGTGTTCCTCTGAACTCCATCTCATTGATTAGGCACCTATGGTCATCCACTGTCTCTCACAATCCTCCAAAGGTGTATGCTCTCTGGCAGCCAGCCCATGGAGGTCATTGCAAGAAAATTTGGTGATGGCATTGCTGATGTAATTCCAGGTCGAGCCCCATGGTCACCAGGGACCAAGGGACTAGTAAGCCTTACAGACCAACGCAGGTAACTGATTTATGTATCACAGCAATTTCCTGCCAACTACTATAAATCCATGTTATAGATACCAACTCATTTTGAACTCTTTGAGCCATCGTTGGTGGCGTTTGGAACCAACAGTGATAGTGCATGGTGACTTGCCTCATGCCCAGAACGTGAGTGGCAACAAGAGGTCAAAGCACGATCTTTTTCATCAAGCCAATGCTTGGACCCTTCAACCCCAGTAACAAACCAGCCCAAGGTAGGGCCAGATGGTTTCAGTCACATGTATGTTGGTTGTAGGTTTGGTACTCATTTGGGGTTCCAAAATGGGATGAGATTTACCTGTAGGGGAGCTTCCTGAAACTGCTTGAAGACATTGGCTGTTTGCATGGTGGTCATCCATGACCCATTCCCACCAATGTTTGCTAGTGCATTCTCCCTGGAATCTGGCCACATATTCCCCACGTTTCCTGCAACTATCTCATGTGAGACATGAAATCGTGAATTCTGCATAGGAATTTCATGGAGGGGATCTCGGCCTGGTGAGAGTTGTGACGTTTGCTGCTTGGATGTCCCCAATACTCTTCCTCTGTTTGTGGGTCATCACCCCTTCCGTGCTTCTCCGGCTGCAATGAAAGTGTCTGAGACTTCAAAAGGGGATATCTACATAGTGCACACGAATACTTCTCTTGGCCTATCTGTTCAATAAATTTTTGTCCAACAACATTTCCACAACTAATCCAGCATCCATTGCCTCACCCACAAACCATAGTCTTTGGTACGATGGAACATCCCGTGATATGCGACAGCAGAAACAAGCAAGGTGGATTTTGAAGAGAGAAATGAATTTACAGAGTACTTGAGCTCTCATATACATATACTCATCCCCAGTTATTGAACATGCTTGACAACAATGTGGTACAGAGCTTCTAAGTGATAGGGGACAAGATTCAGGCTGTCTAATTCCATGGCTATGAAGAAAACAGAACCTTGGATTTCGACTACTTCATTCTTACTGCAAATAGTACGTTGCCCATGTATTGGGCGTATCAAAACCAATTCCGGGCTGGGCATTGCTCTACATGACACTTATCATTTCCAGCAAGTCCTTTCAATGAACCTATAAAACAAACAGCAAACGCAACATGGGATGCAAAGAACAATATTTCAATTCTATCAGACAACTCATCTTGGAAATGAAGAGCACAGTCTGCACACGACATTCACAAGTCAACATGAGTGTACATGAGCACTATATGCACATATGCACTCATACTTTCTGTGTGTGTTTTCATTCATAGTATGATAACTTCTAATCTTCATTCATTCCCAATATACATTATGTACGGTTCATTCATCCCAAAGTTGTAGTGGCTCTCCAACTTGCATGTAAAAGCAATCATGCATGCATCCATTCCATGATTTTATCAAATGACAATCGCAGGCCCTAGAGCAGCAGTCCATGAGACTGTTGCATGCCAGTCGAAGCCATGAGCAACCCCACGTATTTTGTTCTTAGGCATCTTCACATCCTTATGAGGATGGAATTCCATAAGTGGCTCTCTCAGGTAGTGACAAAGACATTGTATGCATATCATGAACACAAGCATAATATCTCAGTGGAAGCGAGAAAACCCAGACATGCTACCTTTTGGTCAAATAATTCACTTGAAAACCTTTTATGGGTGCATGATCCCGCCAAAAAAATAGATTTAATGTGCCAGTTGAGCCAGTGCAGCAAGTCAAAGTTGAGTCCATTACCATCTCTCCCTCCCACATTGAACAATGGGGGTTGACAATCGTACACCCACCTACTATAAGGATGGGTATCTAAAATAGCTCTGCCCTTGAAACAAATGTGTGTACCCTATGATTGACCTCAATCCAGTTTTTCCCCGGCTTCTTTCTCACACCACTCTCCTCCATTGCTTTTCTCACCTTGGCTACATCACCCCATCTTCCAGCCATAGAATAGACATTTGAAAGCAGCACATACAGTGCAACATTGCCGTTCTAACTTGAACATGTGATGTGCAGCTTGTTCTGCTAGCGCCACATGGCCATGGATTCTGCAGGTGCCAAGCAAGCCCCCCACACTGAAGCACTAGGGTTGATTGGCATGTTGCTGATAAAGTCCTCTGCTTCATCCAAAGGCCCTGCACGGCCAAGAAGGTCAACCATGCAGCCATAGTTAACTCTGTTGGTGTGATACCATGAACTTAATTCATAGAAGGGAAATGACAGCCCTCATCTAGTAGGCCCGCATGACTGCATGCAGAGAGGATTCCAATAAAAGTGACGTTGGTCGGTTTCACCCAGGCTTCCTGTTGCCTCCCTTCAAAGAGTTTTAGGGCCTCAGTACCGAAACCATGCTGGGCATATCCTACAATCATAGCATTCCATGACACTGTGTTCTTTCCAATAATTTTGTCAAACACTTGTCTTGCATCCCCCAGACTCCCGCACTTGACATACATGGCAATAAGAGCAGTACCCACTGAGATATCTGACTCAAATCCAGAATTGATCACCACGTGGTCACGGACCTTCCTCCCTTCATGCAAGACTGCTAACTTGGAGCATGCGCTAAGGATACTAATGAAAAGTGATCTGGTCAGGCTTACACCTTCTCGTTGCATTTGCCAATAGAAATCAAATGCTTGCGCACCACGTCCTTGCTGAGATGACCCTGAAATGATCACACTCCATGAGAACACATCTCGTTCGGGCATTTTGTCAAACACTTGGCATGCATTCAGAAAACCCCTGCACTTGCAATATATGCTGACAAGGGCATTGGCCACCTGGCCAACCGACTCAAGTCCAGCCTCAACTATGTCCGCATGAAGCCACTTGCCCTGTTCCAGGGCTAGTGGGCTGGCACATGAATTGAGGATGCTCAAATAGGTGATCTCATTTGGCTTCAAGCCTTCTCGTTGCATTCGCTGCCAGAATTCAGTTGCCTTTTGGAATTCAATTTGCCCTTGTTGAACTAATCCTGCGCATCCCTACCACATCCATGTTGAGCATATCCGGCTATCATCGCTCTACACGACGCCACATTTCATTCAGCAATACACTTGACGTGCATCCGCTATGCTCCCAGACTTCGCATACATGTCAACAAGGGCATTCTCCAGGATGGTATCTGCCACAATGCCCACCTTGCTGATGTCAGCATGGACCTCTCTTCCCTTTTCCAAGGCTGCAAGGCTGGCACATGCATTGAGAATGCAACTCACTCCTTCCTGCAGCATTTGCTCATAGATCTCCAAGGCCTCGCTACTACACCCATGCTGTGCAAATCCTGAGGTCATGGCGTTCCATGACACCACATCTCTTTGCGCCATACTGTCAAACACTAGACGTGCATCCTTATACTCCCACATTTGGCATACATATTAACCAGGGCAGTCTCTAGAATGGAATCTAGCCCAATTCCAGCTTTCATGATGTCAACATGCACCTCTTTGCCCTTTTCCAGGTCTCCCAGACTGGCACACATTGAGAAATGCAAGTGAATGTGACCCTATCAGGCATCACCCCTTCCCATATCATTTGCTCATAGATCTCAAATGCCTCCCTACCATATCCATGTTGAGCATTTTTGCTATCATTGCACTCCCTGACACCACATTTCGCTGAGCCATACTGTTAAATACTTTGGCGTGCATCATTCATACTCCCACATTTGGCATACATGTCAACAAGGGCGCTCTCCAGAATAATATCTGGAAGAATTCTGGCCTTATCAACACCAGCATGAACCTCTTTGGGCTGCCAGACTGGCACATGCATTGAGAGCACAAATGTATGTGACTCTGTCAGGCTTCACCCCTTCCCATCTCATTTGCTCATACATCTCCAAAGTGCAGCCTTACCAGACCCATGCTGGGCATATCCTGAGACCACATCTCTTTGAGCCATTTTGTCAAACATTTTCCGTGCAGTCTTCAAGCTCCCACATTTGGCATACATGTTCGCCAAGGCAGTCTCCAGAATGATATCTGGTCCAATCCCAGCTTTGATGATGTCAGCATGGACCATTTTCCCTTTTCCAGGGCTGCCAGGCTGGCACATGCATTGAGAATGCAAATAAATGTGACCCTGTCCGCATCACCCCTTCCTGTATCATTTCCTCATAGATCTCCAAAGCCTCTCTACCACACCCATGCTGAGCATACCCTGTGATCATTGCATTCCATGAGACTACATTTCGTTGAACCATATTATTGAACACTTGCAGAATAAAATCTGGCACAATCTGAGCTTTGATGATGTGAGCATGGACCTCTTTGGCCTTATCCAGGGTTGTTAGGTTGGCACATGCGTTGACAACACAAATGAATGTGACCTTGTCTGGCATCACCCCTTTCCCGTTGCATTTGCTCAAAGATCTCAAAAGCCTCCCTACTGCACCTGTGCTTGGCATATCCTGCTATCGTTATATTCCAAGTAAACATATCTCGTTCAGCCATTTTGTCAAATACATGGCGTGCATCCCTCATGCTCCCGCACTTTGCATACATGTTGACAAGGGTGTTCAGCAGAAAGATGTTTGGCTGGAAGCCACTTCGGACAATGTTGGCATGCACCTGCTTTCCCTCTGTTAGACCTTTCATCTTGATGCACTCCTGCAAGAGACTGATGTAAGCATTGGACTCTGCCAAAATCCCTTGTTGGCTCAAAATGTACAGTGCCTTGTTCAGTTGTCAACCCTTACATACTATCCTCACATCCCCACTCGTGCCAAAAAAGTTCGTGTTGCCCCCATCTCCTGGTCTTCTTTCAAGAAGTGGTCACAGAAGATGGGCCTGATTCAAACAATTGTGCATGATTCGACCCTGCGATCCTGTATCACTCGGACATCCAAAACTTACTTTATACTGAAACATGATCCCAAGCTCCTACAGTACTTATTCTCAAATATAGTAGCAATTCTATCTCCTTGAGTAGGAATTAGCTTAAATGATCATGAAAATAATACCCATTGTATTCACGGCCTGGACTCCCAATGCGTTCACTGATATTAGAACCATCACCAGATTGTGCCCGCCGCTATGTTATAGCATGTCGGTCGGTTCGACCAACCCTCAATCCACAGAGCCTCTTTTCTACGCTTATAACTGAAGATTGGTGACCTTGAATTTTTCTGTGCAAACCAGCAATGGAGTAGCTGAGAGCAATAGCTTCAACCACGGAAGGCTACACCACCCACAAGCACCTTTCATATAAAAGCGGACAACCGTGATGCCCTGCAAAAATGAAGAAGAACCTACTGATAGCAATGGTAAACTGCTTATTCACTACGCACAGCGAATCGTTATTACTCTAAGCCATTGAAGACAAGATGCCGTATATTCACCATGCAGCCCTTGTCACAACCAGATGAAGATAGCCTAGCCTTACCAAGCGTGTGCCCCTAATGTGAAGATATGAGAACTCCTACAAGGCTTGTTCTATGCCTAATGGTCAACCTGCATAGAAACTCCTCTGAATCATAAATGGAAGTTCCCACTATCCGATGTTATTGGGACACGCTTTCCATAGAATTAACCTCTCTCTCTCTCTCTCTCTCTCTCTCTCTCTCTCTCTCTCTCTGCCACGTGCGGCTCCCCCGGACCGTCGATCCCCTGCGCATCCATCCAACCTCGCAAACAATGAATGATGTGTGTCATCCGCCCCTCACCCCCCGCCATCCTCCCCCGCAGGGAATGGATGACGGCCGGAAGGCCCGATGACAGTGACAGGCCACGTGCCGCTCCACCTGCCGTCGATCCCCTATTCCCATCGATGGCCCGATCCCCCGAGACGTCGCCGCTCCCCCGACGTGCCTTGATCCCCCTTTCGGACCGGGAGTGATTCCCCAACCCTAATCGCGCGCCACGTGCTGCTCCCCTGGACCGTCGATCCCCTATGCATCCATCCAACCTCACAAACAATGGATGTTGTGTGTCTTCCGCCCCTCATCCCCCCGCCATCCTCCCGCGCAAGGGATGGACGACGGCCGGATGAAGGGGCGATGACACTGGGTTGATCCCCTGTCCAATGCGGTGACTGATCCCCTCCACCCATCGGACGGCACGTGGCGCTCCCCCCCCCCCCCGCCGCCGATCCCCTCGTCCCATCCACGGTGTGATCCCCTGACACGTCGCCGCTCCCCCGGACCTGGCTTGATCCCCCACCCCTAATCGCCCGCCACGTGTTGCTCCCCCGAACCGTCGATCCCCTGCACATCCATCCAACCTCAAAAACAATGGATGTTCTGGGTCATCCGCCCCTCATCCCCCCGCCATCCTCCCGCGCAGTGGATGGACAATGGCCGGATGAAGGCCCCATGGCACGTCCACCGCCACGTGGCGCCCCCCCCCCCCCCCCCCCCGCTGTTGATCCCCTCATCCCATCGGAGCCATTCCCCCGCAACTGGGTTGATCACCCGTCCAGGGTGGGAGTGATCCCCCACTCCCAATTGTGTGCCACGTGGTTCTCCTCGAACCGTTGATCCCCTGCGCATCAATCTTACCTACACCCGAGCCCAGGCGTGGTCCCCCGGGCCTTCGACCATGGACGGCGCAATCCCCGCGCTGTCGCTCCCCCCGCCTCGGTTGATCCCCTCCTCCAATTCGGGGACTGATCCCCCTCCCCACATTTTCCGCCACGTGCTGTTCCACGATGCCCTCCATGACCCGTGGGCCACGTCGCGGTCCCCTCGTCGTCGATCCCGACCCCACGCCGTCGCCACGCCGTCGATCCCCCTCGACCACGTGCCAGCACCCCCAATGTCGATCCGTTCCCGATCCCCTGCTCCCCCCAGGGACTGATCCCCCTTGGGCGTCTTCAACGTGATGTGGCCGTCCCCCCGCCGTCTGATAGTTTTGCACGATGGTCCACTGCATGGCACTCCCCCGATCGTCCATCCCCTTCCCTGGTCTTGCCGCCGATCTCCTGCGTTGATCCCCCTTCGATCAATCCCCCAATCCCTTCCATTTCCAACAGTGGGTATCGCACCACGTGGACCTGCATGTGCTCTTCATTTCGTCGTGGAGGTAGGGTTCTCCATCTGTGTGGTTGAGGGTTTCCAGCTGTCGTGCTTGTTCGTGCTCCTACTTTGATGGGTTTGGGATGACCTGCCAGGGCCTCAATCGTGTGTGATGTACGGCAATTGTGATTCTTTTGCGACTCACGTCTTGCATACAATGCGTACAGGGGGTTTTCTTCTTCTCTTCTTCTTGTTCTTGTTCTTCTTTTGTTGTTCTTTCTTGTTTGCCTCTTTCTTGTTTGTTGTTTGTTGTTTTGAAAACTGACAGGATTGGTGTAGGCTGCACCAAATCCCATGTGTCGGGGGATGAGGATCTATAACTATAGTACCTTTCGCATATTAAACTTCAGCCTCAACTTCGTGTTTGTTTTTTCATACTACTTACCTTGCTAGATTGAAATATAAACATTTGTGTGTTGTAGAATCGAACATGGTTGGGTATCGAGCAGTTGAATAGGATTGATGGAGGTTGCAGAGTCCAAGATGGTTGTATACTGGCCAGCTCATAATGCATGCACTTATAGGGATTTCTTTTTCGACCTAGCATGGTGTTTTACTCGTCCTACACAACGGTCTCTTCTCATGTTCCCTGCCCCTGCAGTTCTGGTCCCCTTCCTCTCATGAGTTGTCTCCCTCCCTCCATCCCTCACTTGCAAAACCCCAAACATCTAATCCCTCCCGAGTTTCTGCTCCCCCACTGTCTGGTCCCCCCCCCCCCCCGCGCTCCCCCTGTCTTCGCTGCCCACATGTCATCTCCATGACCACAAAATCGCCATGCATGTCACATCTAGTACTCTCCGCACATGTCAGCTCCCCTCTACTAACATCCCCCCACGTGTCTGGTCCCCCTACTTTGATCCCCATGTTCTGGGAGTGGCTAGGGGTTCGCTCCCCCTTCACATCTCCCCATGCCTGCTCCCCCTTATGACAGCCCAGATCTTCCCACGTGTCGACATCAGTGATCCCCACTTCGGTGTTGTCGCCACGTGTCCATCGACTGATCCCCTGCTCCCCCATGTGCCCGCTCCCCTAGGTACACTGTACTTGCGGAATGTCTTCCTCGCGAAGCGACTCTTCGGTGGCGGCTCTTCGTTGTGGTTTTCCAGCTGCTCTACTCATATCCTCTTTGCTGTCTATGCTTTGTGTTTTCCTTTTGTTCGTTGCAATCCGTGTGCTCTTCCTTGTTTTCTCTGGCTTCTGTTCCTTGCTTTTTCTTTTGTGTATTTCAGCGTCGTGTGCTTGTTGCCGATGGCGAAGACTAGGCCTAAGGTTGTTCCCCCTGAGGATGGTATGCTGGTTTTTTGGCACAAGCCTAAGAAATGGGACGAGGTTCCTTTCTGGTATACACCAACTGAGTGGGATGAGATGATAGTGGAGGCAGAGGCGGACCTCAGAGTTTGTGATGGCCCGAAATAAAGGAATCCCTATAAGTGCAAGTTTTGTGGGCGACTATGAAGGATAAGGTTAGGTTGAATAGGCATGTCATTGATGGGGAGGGTTGTTCTTGGTTGAACATGGTGGATGGTTGGGATGAGGTTGAGTTGCCACTAAAACCCTGGCCCGCTGCCGAGTTCCCGAAGCAGGTTACTCATTTTGCGGAGAGGTTGAGAGGGTGTACAAACCCCGAAGCGCGGCGCGTACCAGGAGATGACCGTCCCCTACTGATCGGTAGCAGCAGCTCAAAGGAGCGAGAAAACGGAAGCCTGATGCTCCTGCAACATCACAAGCGGCTGCCCCTCACAAGAGGAGTAGCCGTAGTGGGTCTGACACCGATTTTGAGCGCACCAAACCAACGATGGGGGCAAAAAAAGTTAAGATTGTTACTATTTTACCCTCCGCCCGTGAGAGACAAGCCAAAGTGCGGCCTAAACTCGCTGTCACACTCGCTGTCACTTGGAGTAGAAAGCCAAAGAAAAAGTATTCCTACAGCCGTGAGCAGCCAGCAGCAGAAATGGGGGGGATCGGACATGGGGGGGATCCGTCTCAAAGTCAGGGGGGCCAGTCCAGAAAACAACGAAGACACGCAGATGTGGGGGAGCACTAGACTACTCATGACGACGAGGGGGAGCAGTCTGGGAGCTCGGGCCTCCTGCAGGGGATGGGGCCATGGACGTCGACCACGACACACCGCACCCGATCACTCCTCCTGGAACATTTATACTCCTGCAACATGGACTTTTCCCTTCCAATTTTGCTGACTAGAATGATGAAAGATTCTGGGATGCATTTGTGAATTTCGCATGGAGTGGAGGGTTTGCAATGCGAGTGGAGAGGGCTGAATGCCGTTGGAGAAGATGGCTTCTACAAGAACAGGTTTGCTTCACCCCCCAATCTCCTTTTCAGTTTATGGCCATCTGCTCCCCCCAATATTATCCCAGAAATTGCCCCCGGTTTGTAAACGCTGATTCTGTGTTGCATTTTTGCCTGCAGATCAATGCTTCCGCGGGAGAAATTGAGGCTGTGCGGAAATCAGTGCGGGCATGGAGCACCTACAAAGACGGTGTTCCTTGTGCCCTATCCATTGGGCTGGAGTTGGAAGATTTTGAGAGCTACCTTGTGGGAAAGAAGAGTAATTCTTTCGTAACACCCTCCTGTCCGGTGAATGCTGTTCCCCCCATCATGCCTGTCTCTGCTCCCCCTCATCATCTACCCCTGCCCCGCCCCGCCGGCCCCCGCCTCTGCTGCAAACAAGTCTGCTCGCCCCATATCAGGTCCCCCCACGTCATGTCCCCCTTGCTTTGTTCCCCCCTCTTCTGCTCCCTTGACTTCTTTCAGGTCTGCTCCCCCCTCTACTGCTCCCCCCTCATCTCTAGATCTCCAGTTTGATATTGTTGAACTATTGCTGGAGGAGCAGGACGTTCGACGTCTGCTTCTTGAATTCCCTCTCCTAAGAATTGCCGAGGGATCTGATGCCATTGTCACCTAGCTGAAACATCAATGTCCAGCCCGATTGCCTCCAGTCCCTGTTCCCCTCCAAGTTTTTTCTACCATGGACCCACGACCCCCTGTTTCACACTTGTATCATTTGGCCAATTTAAGGCACGACATCTGCCCTAGTCATATCATGATGCTTTTTGCACCGCAGACTGCTCACAAACTTCCCTATCATGGATTTGAACTCTTCTTGCATGGAGGTTGGCGGACGTTTGGGAATTTTTAAAATCAGGAAAGTATGTTGAAAGAAGTGCTCCTGGCAGAGGGACAACTTAGATATGGTACAATGCAGGACAAAATGCAGATCGTCGACTTCTGCCGAGCATTTCTGCGCTTGGTGCGTGCCCGAGCGTTTCATGAATTTACAGCAACGGAAACGGCCGACTTCCAAGTTTTGTGGTGCAAGGGCAACGATGCCGAAGGGATACGACATGCAGTCAGGGCTTGGGAGGATCTATTGTTTAGGCGGGAGCACATTGATTTGGGACGCTACGTGCATCTTTTGAGTAAGTGCATGCTTTGCCTCTTCAAGAGTCTGTCATTGTGAAGATCAGAATTAGAATAGATAAATGGGGGAGCAGACTTTATAGTCGGGGATCGGGGGATCACGGGATCACGGGGGTCAAAGCTAAGACACAAGCGCTTGTTTCTGTGATAGGTGAGGCTGAGGCAGCTGATGTTGGAGTTCAAAATGCCATGGAGGAGGTCTTGCGAGCAAACAAGGTGTTGTTGGCGAGAAGACATGAACTACATGAGCGACGAGTATCACCATATGCCCCTCACCTTTCCCACATCGACGTTGATGCCTTCAATTTATCGCAGTTATCCCACCATGCATCATGGATGGCGTCGCCAACACCCTCACAGGTTGAAGACCTTCAAGCGCCTCATACAGAGACTTTTCAAGTGGAATCTCCGACGGCAGGTTTGTACACACCCCTTGCGGAAGTTGATGTCAATTCCATCCCCTCTCATACTGTTTTGCCTCACAGTCTTCTTTTAGACTCCCCAAGGGAATACTCTGATGCCCTCGCTGTCTCTGCTTCCCACGTGGAGAGGGAGGATGTGCCAAGAATGGTGGATCTAACTGCCAGGTCCAGCAAATTTGCAGCTGTTTCGACTAGTCCTCTGCCGACGACACAGGCTGAGGTTATGTCAACGTTGGTGACCCCTGAACGCCAGTCATTGGCAGGGAACACCGAATTGGCAACGGAGGGGTTAGTTCCGCCCATGTCTGTTTTCCCAAGTGCACCCCCGTGTCATCCACAGGCCATCCCATTGTTATCCGCACTCGCAGATAATCTGGTCTTCCCCATAGCAGAGCGCTTACTCCAGCCCCTTGGTACTGCTCCCATCGCTTCCACAGATCCTTGGAATATTGAATTGGGGCTTACCCCTAGCTCCACATTCAACACGGGTCTGACGGTGCATGCGCCTGCGGTTTCTGCTCCAACCCCCCTGCACATGGGTTTGACCTCCGACAAACCATCATCTGGCCCTGTAGCAGGTCGAAGCAGCAATAGGCCACGGCCACACCACGTTGTAGCCCAGTGGTAATGCCCGCATACCACCTCAAAAGCGGTTGTGGGTTCAATCCACGGAGTGGTGTCACAAAGTTGTGCCCTATGGAACCATAATTTACACCTCCCAAATGAGACATCATATATTATTATTAGGCCAGATCCCACACATCCATGCTATAGTGATCTACCCTTGAGGCATATTACTATTCTTAACATGTTTAAATAATTGATATTGAAAAATCAAGCCACATCCATATTGGGACAGACCCTCCTGATGGTGCCCTCACATGTGTTACGAAGCATAATATATCACAGAGTGAGTGCAGAACACTTCAACACATAAGACCAAGAAGTGTTGAACATCCATTGTCTGCATCCACCCCCCCAGTTTACCTATCCACGTGTCATTTCTTTTAATCACAGTTTTGATGGGTTTAATTGACGACAAATGGCCGATGAGAGCACCAAGGCTACCCTGAGTAGCGGCACCAAACATTCGTTGCCACATTAGCGCCCCTATCTTTCATGTTTGACCCTAGAGTCCTTCTATGCCTAGTGAGCCCGTGAAAATCAATTTTCTTCCCTTCTTTTTTGAAATAGGGGACATAGGCCACTGTAGATTTTGCTAATGTAGTTCATTTCTGTGTACTCCTTTGGATGCACCATTTGGCCCCATCAGCCGGGAAGTGAGTGTTGGGTAAAAGCCGAGACATATGCGGATTGCATGAGGAGAAAAGATCAACCGGAGAAATGCATACAATGAGATACCAAGGACATCGGTGTAGATAGTGATGGTGATGCAACCCAAGTGCAATTGCCATCTCAATGTACCAATCCTTCGAAGTTTATTGAGTGTGATCTACTTGATTGGATGAAGAAAACCAGGTGGGACGTTGTATGAAAGAAAGAAGGGCAAAGTGGCACATATGGAATACTTCATGAGCTTTTCATAAGTTTTTCGGAGAGTTTTGCAAAGGAGGTGAATGCCTCCAAGAATTTGACACATACACACAACTTTTTCCAATTGTCAGAACAGAAACTTTTGTAGGTCACAACATTACAACATCCCAGGTGGCTTCAGTACAATTTCATATGGAAAACAACAAGGCAACTTAAGCTCTAACAAAAATACGAAGCTCCCCACGGTCGCCTCGGCTAATACGAAAGTTATTATCAAGGTAGGTGGATTCGAAAGTACCACCACGGACATTGGAGGATTGCCTTAAGAAGTCGGGCAACGGTGGGAGATCAAATGGAGGCAATTGTGAGAGACTGCCACTAGGCCTGACAGTTGTTTTCTCGAAGACTATGCGAATACCTGTCCCCCCTGTGACACTCAGAGAGGCACACATCCAACCCAATCATCAGGTAAGTCGAGGATTGCTCAACCTTCCTCCGCCTCCATCTTGAGCCTATCTGGACAGGGGATGGGGATCTCTGTAGACTGGGAAGAAGGCCATTTCATGGTATCTAGTCGAAGGAAATACTGCTACAAGATGGTCATGTAGCACATGACACAGCTTCATTACCTAGAACACCAAATTCACCTACTGATCTCCATTGGAATTGTTAGACAGGGTAAGGGCAAGCAGTGGTAATGTGTTTGTTTTCCCACCATGAAATAATCAGATGCATAGCAAAAGCAAAGGGTACTTACCAGTCAACTCAAAGGAGTGGGCTAAGGTGGCAATCACTTCTAAAGGTGGAAGAGGCCAGGGCGTGCCAATGCGTAGTTCCACAATGTTGTCCAATTCCTTGCTTGCCACATCTATTCTCTGGTACACCTGCCAAATGGCCCACAACATTCATGATGGAATTTTCTTGGTAGGTGACCTAATTATTTCAAATATCTGCTTGAGCTTTTCAAATAGACCTTACATCCAATCACCACACATTGTGGGTATTATGGTAGTGAGGGTTAGATCCAGATTCATCACTCGCCCCTCTCTTCCAGTTTAAAGGTTACTCCAACCTCATTCAACTTTGCCGATCATATATAGGAGAATTTTCTATCGTCATTGGGTTGTAGTAAACTCCTTTCAACATGAATCATTCCTAGGGTGTCCACTATAAAGAGATTTCCTCTTACCCTGGATCGGACGACGGAGTTCTATACACGTGGTTCTTTAGCACATCTATGATGAAAGAACTGAATGGGGGAGGAGAATGGAATTGGAGGATTAAATTAAAGTAAGGAAACATGAACTATATCATGTGGAAGAAGTACGTGCTGATGCAGCAGATAACATGGCCAAAATTCAGATGAAGAGGAAGGATCAGTTTGATGAAGGTAAATTGAAGGCTTTTAAGACAGGTGATTTGGTACTGTGGTTGCAGAAGAAGGGTAAGATTAAAGCTTCCAAGCTTAAATCACCATGGAAAGGACCTTATGTCATACAGAAGATGTATGATAACAACACAGCTATGTTACAAACCATTAACAAAGAGATGCTTGGTAGAGTTAATGCCTCCATTCAACAGTGAACTTCCCATTTTTGACTCCATCCAATCTGGATACAGGGTACTAAGGCCACAAGTTCACATAGAATTGGGCCTCACACACCTCTCTTTCTGTGTCCACAAAATATCTTAGAAAAGTAAACACTTTCCCTTGTTATGCACCTGACTCCCACAGACTTTTGTATATTAAATTATGTGAGTGAGTGCTTGTGCATATCAAATTATGATCTAAGGAGGTAGAAACTTGCAGCTTCCAACAACGGAAAGGAAGGAGAAAGGACAAAACCAACCTGGCCAAGGGTGAGCGGTAGAAGGCGACCAACAGGTGGTCCTGGTCGCTGCCCTCCAAGACTGCCAGTGATAAAACCACTAGTGTAGATCAGGCGCCATCTACCCTGCAGCAGGTCTAAGTCGTCTAACAGCTCAATTGCATCACCCGCTGATTCAAGCTTGCGAGCTGCAATGTCTGCAGCCACCTCGTCATTGGCGCTGGCTAACAGCCCTCTGTCAAGTCCTGCTAGTATACTCTGCAACCAAACCCCATGCATGATCGGGTTAGAGCATTATTCACGTGACAGGAACTCCTCGTCTCAAATCCTCCTGCATGAAATAAGGGCAGGCACTTGAAGCAAAACCTGCAACGCTTATGGCTGGAAATAAAATACTACGGTACTGAAAAGGGTTTGGTGCTCGCTAGAAAGTTAGATTCCACTCGTGAATCGAGACTTCAACGTTGATAAATCTTCAGGCCTGCTTATCAGTCGCCTCTCCTTTCTTTGCCCTCAGATTTGCGTCATCATGGAGGTGCATTGAGACATGCCGTGTACATCTTGACAAATGCATCGATATCTTCTGTGCGTGTAATACCACAATGGTATCTCCCCTAATACCTTCACTTGCACCTCACCATCACATTTGACCATCTACATAGTATGGCGAACCTGGCCAGCGTGGGCTACAATACCCTCATAGAGGATGAGGGGAATGTCGATGGCTACACTAAGAACGATTCGCTGCATAATTCAAACAAGTAGGCGCTCCACATAAAACACAAGAATTAGAGTAGCTCCAGCAGAGAGATGAAAGCTTACAAGCAAATCGGTTTTCAATTCTGATAAATCAACTCTAGTAGAAGCAGTTTCAGCCGCCAAGGTTGCTTTCACGGCCGATCCATTACTCGCACTCGGTTTAAGAAACTTCCTCCCTCCAAGTGCTCGCCTCAGATGTCGTAAACCGGCTGCTTGCGAAGGGAATCTAGACCTTACAAACGAGTTTAATTTCAGAGGCCTGGGTGTCCAAGCAGCCCCGGCCGCTTCAGGCACAGCAAAGCTGACAGTCGCACAGGAAGAAAGTGGGGTTGCAAGGGACATACTGTAATACTCTCCTATATCTCTACCACAACAGAAATATCGTTCAGGACTTTCTTGCACAATGTTTTTCTCCGACCTGGTGTGCTCTCCACCAATGTCTGCTCGTAATTGTGCGTCTCCTTTCCAGGTTTCCAGACAGTACTACTCTGAGAATCCTGCTCTTCCCCAGTCTGCTCCTTGAATCTCTCTACGCGCACAACCTCACATCTGCCCTACACACATATTCTTCCAATCTTCTCCCCTGTGCGATCTCCCCAACTAATACGTGGGTACTCACAACTCTGCCACGTTGGTGATATATACTTTTGCTGGCCGTTTCTGAGGCATAACAGCCTCTGCTATCAAGATTGATGCCTTCTCCTCAGCGGCTTGTAGTAAGCATACTGAAACTTGGAGAGAGGAAAATTCTGAGAGGGCACATCTACAGACAAGCCATTACTTTTACTAGCTGCAATTGCCCCTGGGTGCCAAGGCCTGTGTTTTGCAATCAAAGGAATCTCATGCTCTATGACAAGACAAGCGTCATAAATTTCTTGAGGAGTGTGGTGTGTCTCTGAAGAACCCAACCCTAAGATTGAAGAGAACTGATTTGCAGTGGATGAGGTCTGCAGAATGCTCACCTAGATTGCAAAGCCGAGTATGAGGCATCCACATACGGCACAAACTGCCTGATGCATTTACAGTCTATAGCCACAGGACAAGCACAGCAAACTGTACATGGTGCAGCCGCACCAGCTTAATGCAGAGGAAACCAAGATGGCTGAACACCATATCTCCATACACAATTCAGCCAATGGGAAATTGCTATGCAGCAATTATAATAGAGACTGTTACATTGTACTTTGAATTCAAAAGACTACCACCTCCAGCTCTTTTGCCTTAACAAGTGAAGGATCACATCCTTCAGTGCTCTTTCTCGCTCTACTTAGCCGGCTAAGATATAGTACTTGTTATCTATATCTGTTGCAATAAAGAGGTGTTTGATTGGAATAAAAAGTTCTTTGGCGTGGCCAACCACAAGAATAACATCCAACTCTACCCTTCTATGAAGGGGATTCAAAAGCAGAAACTAGAACCCTTCCCATGTAGAACGAGTCAGAGTACCAGCTACTACTTCTAATGAAAAACCCGATGAAGACATTATGTGGAACACTCAAAATGCCCTTTGTCACAATGTCTTCAATAATTCAACCAGGAGGTGGCCAGGACACCAGCAGAGAGAGCAGGCTACCCCCTGTGTACTTGTAGTATGAACGCCACTTCCAGAAAGAGTCACACCAAATTGGCTTCCTAGGAAGCTTCTGGCCGCCAAAATTTCTTTTGTGCTACAAGAAGCTCTTCCTCATCCTTGGAATATTTGAGGACCACATCCCAGTGCAGTGACCTCACAATTTCTTCTACCTCCTTCAGGACTGCCACGTTGTCACGGAAGATTGCCCATCCATCAGGCCGCAAGATGCGATCCATCTCCATCACCAAATTCAAGATGCTACATCTGCAGCGAGGTTACACTTGATTTAGTGTATGGGAAGAGGAGAAAATGACTAAGGACCGCATTACAAATTCATGATAAAATATTCCCAATATATCTTCAGAGAGGCATCTGTTTTTCACAAGAATGACCTTCCTACTATCCAAATGAACCATACCCATCATCCCCCTGTTCAATCATCCAGATGCTTGTGCTGAAACCTTACAAAACAAACCATGCCAGCCAACTAAAACCCATATCTACAAAGAAATCAGTAGAAGAGGTCATAGGGACGTACTTTTTGATGGAGCTGATGAGGTGGTCAGCATGCATCAAATCGTAGGTGCGGGGATAAGTACTGTGGGGCTCACACCAATCGTGGTACATTCCTATCAGGCCTCGATCGAAGATGATAGGGAGCGTATCTGGCTCACTGATCGGTACTATGTTCATCACCCATACTCGTTGTGATATGAGAGCTGCTGCGAATCTGGTCAACCAAACAAACATCTCAGAACCTTAACGTTTACAGATGCAACAAACCTTATGGATCCAAAACAAGGTTGACCAATGAGTAATCCACACCTTGAGAAACCCCTCACTGTAAATATTGACTACTGGACAAAGGAAGGGTACACTTGCATCGTAACAGATCAGAAACCCAACCTTCACTTGTGTTGAATATTCAATCTGCTCAGAAATAAACTCCACTAAGTGCATAGATGAGGGAAGGTTCCAGTGTCCAGCTGGTTATAGACATGGGTACAAGGTTTACTTGCAATAGACAGTCTCATTAGTTCCATTAAGAATACATTGCGTGAAGAATGGTTTGTGCAGGCCCAGAGCACTGGACTAATCAGACTAGCACTCAACAGAACACTAGACTAATCAGTCTGTACTTCACTACCACTGCTACATCTGGTCAGAGAGCTAGCACGCAGGGGTGAGCCTACTGGGACTCCCTGCCAATCCCAGCCAGGGATGGTTGCTTGTCAACGGTACTTACTTTACAGGGTTATTTTCTCAGCTGTAGTTTAAATGAAGGACACACATGGCTCCCAGAACAATGAATGAGAAAGTGAATATTGTCTTCAGGTTGCCCACACAACGGGCATTTGCAAGCCCCCTTTCCTCTCTGCTTCTGTTTGCTGTTCAAAGGTAGGCTTCCCGCCCTGACTTTAAATTTCAGTCTAGTGCCGAGGGTGGGTAAACCCTTGAGGTCATCCATGATGGCCTCTCCCATGTCACAGACCGGAAACAAGTTCAGGGAAGTTTTCTGCCTGACTTCATGGCTCAAGAGAGAGACAGAGGGAGAGGGTACATGTTGAATCTAATTTTGCACCATTTGATCTATTGAAGGGCATATAGAGAATAGCCAAAAGGGTTATTGCAGATATAATTTACCCGCCATAACCGGCCTTCATGTCCATGACGTTCCGAACAGTACTCCAGTCAGAAATGCCCAGCCCCTGCAGGTAGGACTTCTGAACCACACGCTTCCAATGCTCAGTGTCTAAACGAAAATCATCAGCTGCTGGTTTCCCGTAAATACCCTTCTCAGAGTTACTTAGCCAGGTGGGTATAGCCATCACTCGCAGTGGCCACTCTTCTGGCCAATCAGAACGGGCCCCTTCCCCAGTCGGTATTGTGTGAATGCATGCCTTCATCGGAATATACCTGCAACCCACTCACCTACGCATTAGCAGCCTGCTGGTCCATTCTCAGTGATCTGCAAGTTTGGAGTAGGGCGTGGCAGTAGGAACTACCTTATTTGTGGTATGAGGATGGGGGAACTGGGTTTCATGTGTGATCTTTGCTTCACTATGCTGCACAGTGGTTCAGAAAGCTCTGGATGGTATGATTTCCTTGCCCCAAATTGAACACCTCTGAAGCCATTATGAGGCTCAAATTGCAATATTTAGACTGTTTTATACAATCAAATTGGTTAACTGCTAACTGGCAAACTTGATGGACACTCCGAGATTCAGTTAAGGTGCACTCACCAGGCCGCATCAGGCTTGTCATCATCTGCACAAAGTGGGGGATCTGCACTTTTGCGGCGTTCATACAAAACATTGTCCTTTGGTTTTTGAAAGATAGCAACCCCAATCCCAGTTTCGTGATCCGTTGTCCTTGCCAGCATAGTCCAGAACATTTTGGCTGCAATTGCAGTTGTATCTGAACATACACAAACAGTTCGTCAGATGACGTTGCCTTCTAGGAATTCTCCATTTTCCTGCAGAACTTCAGGCCTGGTTTTCAAGGGTTTTCTTGTCATCAACTCTTTTCTCATGAACTCTCATGGGCTTTCAGTGGATGGTATAAAGCTTCTTTCTTTCTCTCTCTTTCTCTGGATAAGCAAAACTGATACAAAGATGAGGGCTTAGCATCTATTTCTTGTTTCTCTTTGGTGAAGAGCAATACACTGGCCACTAATGGGCTTCTAGTTAATATGATATCCAACGAGCCAATGGAAAACTATAGAAGAAGACTTCATCAAGTAATGTACCAGCAGCAAGAATTGGCTCCAGAATGTCACATACAATTTGCCACTATGGAGGAATCCAGGGTCGGAAAAGAAGATAAAGAAGCCAACTAGTCTATTTACTTACTGCAGAAGTCCCGCAACTCTTCATAAATACCGGCGGTTCACTGACTACACCTCATCTACGAAAGGGTGTCAAACATATAACCTTTCCATATTTGTTGGTCCTCCTCGTTGTCTTGATACACAGGTGTAGCTGACCACACAAAATAGCCTCCTGGCCGTAGTACCCGGTTCAGCTCTAGAAGCAGCATGCCACCTATCAACAACATAAATTCAACAAAATGTCAATATTGAAAGAGGCAGCCCAGAAATTTACACAGGCACATGGCACTTACACAACCACATGTATGGTGTCTGACAGTCTATCTCTCTCCCTCTTCATAGAAAATCAACCCAAGGGTATACTAAGCCTAACGGAGACAGCTCTCTCTCTGGAAAACATGTGAGCAATCTGAAGAAAATCGAAGCAGCACACAGGTTAGGTGTCAATTGGACTGCCATGAAGATGAGCTTCATACATGAACCCAAAGTCTGAAACTAGCAAAGATTTCAAACAACATATGATAAGTTCATGAAGGCAGGAAGTTCTCTAAAGGACATGTTACATAAATGATGCCTTTCACCATTTTCTGAGTGGGTACAGTTTTTTAAGAATGTTGCTGGATTTCAAGGCTGAAAGTACAGAAAAGCTTCTGGGAAGGAGTGATACCATCCACATGCCAAGGCACACGGCAGCGGGCACAATGCACCACATCAAACACATTGCTGGGGAACACCAGGCGCTGTGTGCCCATGACTGATGAGAAAGCAGGGATGCCTCTCTCCAATGCCAACTGCACTTGGGCTTCATGCTCGTCCTTGGGTGCAAATGACATTGCCAGGACGTCCTTCTCAAACAAATAACCTCCAAAGCTGGCCACTCCACAGCCAACATCCAGTAATACACGTGTGTGCTTTCCCCAGGCTATATCTGGCACAATCTGGTAGGAGAAAGAGAAGTGCCTGTTAATAAATGAAATCACCTTTCAGCAAAAGTCCCTACATGTTGCTGCTGATTCTTTAAATCATCGCATGAGAGTGTCACAAAGACAGAAAGGCCAGAAAACAGCACAAATACCAGAGTAAATCAGCCATGGCGGCGACAAATGGAACTTGGGTTAATATAGTCTGTCTCAGATAAGATTTAAAAAAAACACAAAACGGAAAGTAAACAATGCCACAGTGCTAAGAGGTCTCACCTTCTCCACAAAATCAATATAATGGCCCGCTCCATTCTTGAATTGAGTCCCACCGCCAGGGAATACAAGCTTCTCCCCAGTTTTCTTCACCCAGTTTTGATCTTTCTTGTACGACACCAGACCTGGATGAGGCACATTAGCATACCACACCTGCACCCAACCATGTGACCAATTAAGGCATTAATGTACTGCCTTCCCAACTATTGCAAAATAGACTCAGTGTGTGTACACAGATCATCGGAGAGATTCAACAAGTCAGTGTTTTCCAAAGACTCGAGACTCTCATTCAATAAAGCCCCATGCCTCTTCTCTGATTATCAGAGTATTATCAATCCCAGTACTTATCAGAGCCCACTACTGACCCTTCAGGATAGAGGTGAAGAAGAAGAGCTCACTTCATTTCTGCTCTGAGGCCACCTGATTGATGCCTTGTATCCTTTAGGAAGAGGAACCAAGCATTTTGGTAGATCCTCCTCAGAGGGACAATGCCGCTCCCTGTGCTCATAGTGCTTACGGGGTCTATAGTGGTCCAGAAATTTCTTATTGTCCAGGCATGGAATGTAATCCTGAGCACCTCCCCATGAGCAAATCCTCCAGTTGTACTTTTCAGCCGCATCTGTGCTTGCTTCACTGTCAACTACCTCTTGTACAATAGGGGTCTTTGAAGCCTCTTGCGCTTGCTCAATTTTTTCATCTTCCTGTGAAGGCCCTGCCTTATCCCCCTCTGATTGCGCTGCCTGATCTGCCTCCTTTGGAGTGTTGTCAGTCAAAGGTTCGGTTGAAGGATTGGACTCACCTTGCGAAACTTCCTGATTGATTTGAGACTCCTCCTTTGACTCCTTAGACTGGGTGTCCCATCCAGCTCCCACATCCTTGTTTTCTGTTGATAACTCTGACTGCTGGACTCCCACAGGAATTTCCTCATCAGTTTTCTGGCCTGTCTTGGAGCCCTGCTCTGTGTCAGCAGCAGAATCTTTCTCGACTGAATCTTCTTTCGTACTCTCAGACTCTAGTCCCTGCTCAATCTGCTTGTCTTGCTCAGCTAAATCTTGTTTTGTACTCTCAGACTCTAGTCCTTGCTCAATCTGCTTGTCCTGCTTCTGTACTTGCTCGAGGCGTGCCTTCTCCTCACTCTCTCCACTCCCTTCATCCCTATTTTGCTGAGAATCTGTTGATTTTGAAGAATCATCTGTCACTCTGTCTTCAGTACTCTCTGAAAAGTCACCAGGAGTATCTTCGAACACCTGAGCTTTGGAATCTGTGGACTCGCCTGAGTTCTTGTCATTTGCATTGGAGCTTCCAGTCTGCTCTGGCACCTCCGAGGGAGCACTGTACACCCAGATAGCGATAAAAAAGAAGGCAACACAAACAGCACCAGCCACCATGAGGTAAAAAGATGGTATCCGCTTCTCCTGCCGCATATGCTTTGGCAACGCCATGTCTGTGTACTAATTTGAAAGCCCCTGAACGAAAACAACGAACGAAACCGTCATATATATGCGACGCCAAATTCTTCACTTAGTGCAGGGATCACTTGACTTCGTCAATTAGACAAGCTTTACTCTTCCAGACGCTATTCTAGCTCTGCCAATCCTCCAGATGCACTCACTGCCCCAAGGCTAGAAAGAGAGGCAGAAGGAAGTAGACAGACAAAACGAGGAGAATTCCATTTCGCGGAAAGCAATGCAGCCTGCGGTATGTATAAATATGGTTGACTTCTGATGTTGCTCTTCCCTCCCGAACTGTAAAGGCTCAGGGGGCTTGAAAGTGAAAACATTGAAAGGACAGGAGAACCTAATAAGACATGACACGACAGCTATTTAGTACAAAATGCGGCGATCCAAACTGCTCTAGAAAGGGAAGTGTCTCGCTGTCCAGAAAGTATTATTCGCCGTGCAACTGAGAGATATCTACTGAAGGATATCTGCAGACGGACCATCAGCTGTAATGAGCCATGATTGATAGTTACGATCTGCAAGTTTCGAATTCGCCGAAGCCAATGTTCCTTGCGTTACAACATGCAATGGAGATCATCGGTCCGAGCCCAAGAAACGCCCACAAATATACAACCCGCATTACAAGCTCTAGAAGTCTACATGCATACCTCGTGCGATCGTCAGGAAGAAAAATCACACTTCCATATACAGCAGAATCCCAAGCTTGAAACTTGTACACCGCCGTCACAACGCTGCAGCTAAAGCTTCGCCTGCTGCCACTTGCCAAGCATGTGCACGGATTTTCTCCCGCAGACCCTACAAAGACTAGCAATGCGAATGTAAGCAAGGTCCATAGCCGAGCAGCCCGTCCGCCATCACTCGCACTCCATCGCCTCCATCTCTCATTGTGAGACCGCCAAGCCCCCTCCATCTCTCTCGCTGTGCCCCTTAGGCAGACAGGTAGGTACGTAGGCAGTGTTCATGTAGGCCAGAAGGTAGTTACATAGACACTCCTTCGAGGAATGTTTCACGCTCTACAGGAAATAATTGTCTTTTTCCGTAGCTGTGATTCCTTTTTAATTCTATTATGCTCGAGCCTAGTAAGCCATGTCACCCTGACTGGAGTTACACTCCCTTCAGTTGCATGTCACTCCGGAGACGGGGTGGGGAAGATTTGGCATTCCGGAAACCAGCCAACCATCCTGTCAGATATCGCATGTGTGAATTAAGTTCTTATATTATTCCTAGTATATTCTCATTTTTTAATTATTTGAAATATTGATAGCCTAGGTAAGTTCTATTCCAATAATGTTTGTGCCAGCCACCTACCTTATGACAGGTGTCTTAGTTATTTCCACAGACAGAGTTTCGCCCCAATAATTTGCCCACAGAACATGGACATGATGCGATGTGGACACGAGGACGGGGACATCGGGGACATCGGGACAGGGACACGGGTGGGCTGGGGTGACCCGGAGGTCGCAAGTGCGGGGTTGGGACGGAGATGGTGAGGGGAGCGGAGGAGATCGGCGAGGAGGATGGAGCTTTGCTTGGCGTGCTTGCAGGATTGAATGCTGCAAAGCAGGCTTGTTTTGGAGGAATTTTGGAGCGGCGCTGCCACTCTCTTGTCCTTGTGTGAGGTATGGCATCCCTGGCTGTTGAATGAATGCACATTGAGAGCAAGAAAGTCTATAGTGGGGCCGAGGGGGCAGAGACACGGCATTACAAGTGTACGTGGCTTCACTCTCCACTTTTGTAGATATTTTGTCTGACCGGCGGATCTGGTGAAGTTGTGTTTTTTTCGCGTGATGAGTTGATCGCCGGGTGGTGAAAGGGTGCAGGAAGGAGGGCAGTGTTCACCTAACGGTGTCGACGGCTTTTGACTACGTAGTGTGTATTGTATTCCCTATGCAAGCGCAGGGACTTGTCAGAGCTGTGTACCCAGGAACTCCCAAGTTTCATTGTTCTCTGCCACCTGCATCCATCTTGGCCAGAAGGGTTTCGAAAGCCATGCCAGGTGACTCTGCAACAATGGGTGCAAACTTGCTGTTTAGGCAGCTCTTTGAGAAAGAATCGTCCACTTACACTTATTTGCTCGCTGACATTGCACATCCTGAACGACCAGCTGTGGTGAGAGTCTTCTCGCTTCTCAGTGTTTCACAGATATAGAAAAAGTAAGCACACGATGCTGTTGATATAGAATTGGGAGTAATAGTTTTACATGACGGTTTGTCCAAATCATTGAAACCTGAGCATGTGTTGTGGAAGGATGATTCATTCGAGTACAGAAAGATTGCTATTATTGTTGCAAGGTCGACACAACTGTCAAGTGTATCAGATATGGTTCTGCGAAGCCTACTGGTTTCGCAGAGTTCTGCGAGCCTAGGGTTCAAGTTCCTCTGGTGCTTTATTCTCATCAATGAGGATGCAGAAGCCAGTGACCGGAGCAGATTTCCCACTGCAGAATTGAGGCACGTTGGGCAATGATTGTTGCGAATTTCTATGACAGTGTATCAAAACCAGCTTGGCTTACCAACTTGAATATCTGCTTTGGTTTCCTTTGGCATTGTGTACTAAGCCATTCCCTCATATGCCTTGGCAGCTCAGTTGGTCAGTGGCTGAACTGTTGGATTATCCGGGATCTGTATAGGGCAGGGTTTCCCACGGCTTTCCAGATGTGCCTTCTAGTAGAGCTATTTAGTTGAAAAGCCCTGGTAACAATTCTGACAGTTGGATGGAATGTGCAGCTAGTGGATCCAGTGGACAGAACAGTGGATAGAGATATAAATCTTGTGAAAGAGCTGGGACTCAAGCTGGTCTATGCCCTAAACACACATGTTCATGCTGATCATGTAACTGGTACGGGCATTCTCAAGGTACGTCAATAAAACAGAAGTATGAGTACAGGCTCTTAGATGTGATCTCTCCTCTCTCCTTTCTGGCCAGCAATGATGGTCATTACCAGTGTTGTGGGGGTATATCCTATACCCGGACATACCCGCAGGGTATATAAGGGTATAAGCATTTAACTATAACCGGACTGGGCATTTTTGCTTACCCGCCATTAGAATATAACCGGAGGGTGATTAGTAGATAATTACCCTTACCCTATATATAACCGGATTGTTAGGGTGTGGATATACCCTGCCCCCGAGGTATGTTAAGTGTTAGCTCAAAGGGTATATCCCTGACGGGTAATCATTACCTTGCTCCAACCTAGGTAACCCATTGGGCCACCTCAGCTGCGGGTGGTAATTGATGGGCCCCACCACTCTGCACCACCTGCCAAGCCTATTCAAGCTTGGCCAAGGCCCATCGCTTGCGGCACTTGCAGATCGGCAGCTGTTCCACAACAAATATCACTTTTTTGGGCCTTGCAAAGTTGTGCTGTGTAGCTAGGTTATCCCTCGATTATTTTGTCAATATTGCAAGCATCGTGGAGTATATCTTAGTATACAAATGAATAAGAAATAAAAATATATCCGTTTAACCATACCCGGTATTTATTATACCCTCAGGGTATAAATGACTTTGTTTACTATTTATTTATACCCTTCAATATTCACCAACAGCAATATACGCTTACCCGGAGGTGAAATATAATTTTGAAAATATAGTGTACCTGGATCTGGAGGGTAAGACCAGACCTCTGTGAGAGATTGGGTATCCAAAAGAAAGACCATAGAAGGCCCCAGAGGATCTACGAGGTGCTGTAGAATTTCCTTCTTATCCGGACCCGGAGGGTATGTTTATATACCCACACAACGCTGGTCATTACCTAGTGCTTTGGTTTCATATTAGGAAACTTTGCACTCTGAATAATGCTGAAATGAATTTGATTGCATGAATAGGAACATTCAATGCTGGAAAACAACTATACTATATGCAGACAACTTAAAAGCTTTAAGATTGAGAGACATATGTCTTATGGGCCCCACTTCAAGTAACAAAGTAATTTGTTTTGTTCAAGTTCTTGGAGAGAAATGTTCATTGGTAAGAGGTCCAATGTAGGTGGCTTCGTGTAGAAATATTACTAGCCACCTCGATCTGCAGATTACATGTCATTCTACCTCCGCTTTGACTACTCATTACCTAGCACAGTTGCTCACGATCTCCACCCACTTATTGAAAGCACTGATTTACTCAGATCAAGGGCACAAAACTAGCAAGCCTCATGTTCCATGCATGGAATGAGATACAACCAACTATTGGGAGAGAGACTATATGCAGACCCTCAACACCGAAGAATGATTTCAGGGAGGAGCGTAATGGTATACGAACAGCAAAGTTAAGAGTAGTGCTAAGCAATGAGTAAGTGGAGATCGTGAGTGATTGTGCTAGGTAATGAGTATACGCAACATTAACCGGGCGGAGGCAGATCTGATAGGTAACTGGCAGCATTTTCTAGTACATAAGATACGTAACACATGCATTAGCCAGGTAGGTAGAACGACATGTAATCTGCAAGATCGAGGTGGCTAGTGATATTTTTCTACACTTCACATAAGAGATATCTTGTCCTTGGAAAATATTGCACTGGAAATGGCTCAGATACATGTGTTGAGGCGGTCGCTGTGCTGGAAGTTCCTTCCAAACTTGATGTACCTGGACCCAGAGAACCAAATATTTATTTCCAATCACTTCCGTGAGGAAGGTGGCACATGTATGAGAGTGAAAGGTGGGTGGGGTAGTGGGTTGTTGATGAGTGGACGAAGAGATATTGAGGCACACATTTGAATGCCGGTGCAGACAAAGTTGCCTGGTGTAAAGTCATTGATCTCAAAGGCTAGTGGTGCCACAGCAGATGTGCGCGTGGATGCAGGCGACAAAATCCAATTTGGAAACTTGTTCTTGGAGGTTAGTAGTTCTCTACAGCTTGACTTTGGGAAACAATTTTTATAAATGCAGTTTGTTCCCATGGGCTAAAGACTCGATCAGAGAAGTCCTTATTGAACCGCATGTGTCAGGGGTCGGGAGTCCCCTATATATCTTACACTGGATGGAGAGAGAGAGAACGCTAATCTGGATGACATCATTTGGTGAGTTGGAGGAGATGGAAGTGCCGCAAATAATCTGAATGCAATGTCTTGGAAAACACCTTTAAAGAACTTCAGGGTCGAGTCTCTTGAAGTTAAAAGCTGCTATGGTTTTAGCAAAGAATCTGTCTGTCTGTCTCTCTCTCTGGTTTTCCGCTCAAACTGAGCACGAGTTCAATGGCCATGTAGTTTCTGGTCCCTTTGTTCTGCCCAAACTGGGTGCAGGGTCTATGGCCTCGAGGCTACTGCAAGCAATGTCTTATGAGTACATTCTCTCTTTCTGTCTCTGGCCGAGCTTAAAGCTCTGGTCCTGTTGGGGCCTACTCACTGGGCAGCTCACACACAGGAGATTGAAGGTTGTCCGAAGGGCTTTCTAGACGAAATCTGGAAAGCCCAAACGAATTCTTTATACTGAGGTAAGTCCCACGACTGGAGTGAGCCACCCACAAAGGTAGTGTAATGTTCCCTCTTGTTCCTCCCAAACTGGGCACAGGGTCTATCTCCACAAGGCTATGGCAAACAACTTTTAATGAGTTCATTCTCTCTCTCTCTGTCTCCTGGCCCAGGCCCAGGCCCTCCTGAGGCCTAGTTCTTGGGCAAATCACACACAGCAGATTGATGCTTGTGTGAAGGGATTTCTAGAGGATATCTGGAAAACCCGGATTAATTCTTTATATGGAGGTAAGTCTTACTACCAACGTCAGCCCCTGACAGAGGTAGGTTCTGTCCCTTTTGTTCCCGCTCAAACTGGGCGCGGGGTCAATGGCCACAAGGCTACGGCAAACAACGTCTTATGAGTACAATCTGTCTCCTGGGCAGAGTAATCAAGAAGCACTTCATATCTACCTTCATAAAGCGAAGAGTTCATCAAGCCTCACTCTCCACCCACACATTGACCCTGTTTCCCCTCCTTTTCACTGAGAGGCGATGGGACGGGCACAGGTGAGAGCAACCCCAGGGCACACAAAAGGTTGTGTGACATATGTGACTGTTGAAGGCCACAGTCAACCACACCCTCAAAGAGCATTTACAGGAGATGCGCTTCTGATACGTGGTTGTGGGCGCACTGATTTTCAAGTAAGATTCCAGATGCCGCTGTGATCTCATGTCTGTGCAAGCCCTCTATTTTGCTGATGTAGGGGGACAACGCATGAGTTTGAACCTGCCTGTAACCTTTTGCTGTATCTGGCAAGGTTAATTTCCATTCGTGTGCCCTTGTAAAAACAGCTTAACACATAGTACTAGATTATACTGGCCACTGACCAGTGTTGAAGGTAGTTGTGGCTAGCAGTTTTTGGATTTTGGCTGGCCCAGGTTGTCCTCAATGACGTAGCTGGAGATTTCCTTAGAAGTGTGGGAATTAGTCGTATAGGCAAAGCAAGGGACAGCTTGCACAAGTCCCCAGGCAGGGAATGAGGCAGGAAGTGCCCTCTGCAAGGAAGTGTAAGTCTTGTCCATTCATGCATTGATGGTGTATCAGGGAGGAGATGCAGGGGAGCTTTACAAGTCTGTTCACTCACAGGTATGTATGGCCCCTTGCATTATCTGCATGTTGTCGTCTTTGTCGGTATTTCTGTTCAATTTTTTTGGCTCTTCCTTGTTCCCTCTTTGCCATAGATGGCGCATGGCTACGGCAAACAGCGTCTTATGAGTACATTCGCCTCTTTGCCATAGAATTTGAAGTGTCTTGTTAGAAAGTATCATGAGACAGCAATGGGGAAATTTCTCCTTGTCAAAGCTCTGATGAAGGGCGTGAAGCATTTTAAAGTGTACCAGCAGAACATATGAAGCACATTGAATGTTATGTCAAGTCTGAACTAGGCTTCTTGAGTTATATCATATGTGCTGCTATGGTTTGTGGTATGTTTTCTATTCTTTCTTCTGTGTTATCTTTGTATCCATACTTCTACAATACACGAAAATGTGGAGATAGTGCCAGTATGTTGTGTTCAAGCCCTTTTCTTGCCGAGTGAAGAAAGTATGAGCAATTCCTGACATGTCTAAGATCAAGGCGTAGACTCGTTGGTAAAAGCTGATTGTGTAAGACTGAAACAGATCTTCACGCTTCCAAAGGACACATTACTGTACCCAGCACATGACTACAAAGGACAAACTGTGAGTGCCCCTAACAAGTTATTCCACCTTATCCAGGCACTGGTGCTTCTTGGAAGCTTGTTGTAAGTTCGTCCAAGCATCACACACTGCCTTATGTCTGGACATCCTTTTGTCTTTGTCCTATGTCCTGTCTTCTTCTCTAACTAACACTATCTACCCCGCTACTCCTGCTCAGGATCCCCATGCACAGAGAGAGATGAGAGATGACACTGGCCGAAGCTAGCACAAGAGCCTCTTCCCCTTGCGGTTACTGCCCCTTTTGTGGGTGGGCTCTATCAATCGGATCCAACTATATTACGTCTTTTCCGCTTTAAATTTTGCGTCTATTAAGGATGATTGATGTAAGAGATCTGATTGCGGTAAATTGTAGAGAAGGGAGAAAGGTTGCAACAGAGTTGTGTTGAAGATCAAAGTTTTGCTTTAGAATATTGAAGCTGGAATTATGTACTCCTCCCTCATCACCTGTGGTAACAGTAGCTATTTGGGCAGAGTTCCAGCCATGCTGACGGATAGCAAAGATAAGTGGCGCATATTTTTCACGTTTTTTGTGAGCTTGGTCGGCTGAATCGATCATGACAGTATCTAAATTCGATTATATGATTTCTAAGAAAAGGGTGTGGACCAATGGGCGGGTTTGAGGACATCCCCTTGGTGTTGTGTAATATTTAAAGGTCGACATGCATGCTAGATTACTATTTTGTTCTGTTGTGAAAACTAGTGCTGGAAAAATGTCAATGTCCCACATGCGTGGTGTGGGTCCCATTGTACCTAGAAGTCAAGTAACCTTCATTAGTTTTGACTCGGATGCTTATGGTCAGCATAAGTTGTTTTGCAAAATTGTTGTTGTTGGTGTGGTTGAGGTTTGCATCTTTGAAAGTTTTGGCAGTAGACTGACCTTTGTTCTGATTTTAATATGTTTTGGTAGGTTACAACAGTAGGAGAGGAGCTGCTCTACAATCCCCGCCTTTCAAAAGATGAGGCTAGTGCAAAGCTTCGACCCCTTTTTCGTATGAGGCTTGTTCAGCTAGCTCACTGCAGGTTGTTAGTTGTAGGCCGTGTGTCTAGGCACAAATGGCATGTAGTCAGTGCAAACTGTATAAGTGGTTTGTACACTTTGGCTCCAGTTAACTTTCTTGGGCGTTTGTTGCAGGAGACATTCAAGACTATCATGGCCAGTAAGTTCAGCAACCATCTACTAGCCATGGCTTCCTGTCACATTTATTAATTCAGCTACACTTCATTGTCCTTTGCATAACCGTCCCCATCATGCTTGGGCCATAGATTTAGGGCACAGTGATGAACTCGCTGTTTGGCTGAATGCTACACCTCCAGTGGAATCCATATTCTTCTCCTCTGATCATGGGTTGCTATGGATGTGCCAGATTTGGAACTTGCGTATCCCAAGATGATAGATGTGGCTGTGCCTGCCAACATGGTGTGTGGCATCCAGGACCAGGTCGCAGGAGTGGCTTAAGAATCAACATTCATTCATTTGCTACTATTTCCTGCTTACTTTAGAGCCTGCTCCATTAGCGTTACATTATATCAAAGACATGGCTGTTAGGATATAGCCATCAACTCAGGCATCCTACTCCTTCATGCGCACATAGTATGCGTACATACTTTGAAAAACTGTTTTACTTCTACTGGCTATTGCCGCCTTGAAAGGGCATACAAATACCTGTCCTTTTCAGGGTCCATCCCTCTTGAAGGATTAATACAATTAAGTAGAAGGCGGTTACTTTGTCACACAGAGTTGCAACAAGGTGGAGGTTCTCCATCCTGCCTCGGCCATGAGTGTCTGTGAGATCTACATTCATGCAAGAGCAAAGCGATGGCCACAACAAGGATCAGACTGCAGGTTGCTCTTGCTGCAGCGATTGTTGTGTTTGTGTATGTGCACCCTGCTTTCGAAAAAGGATAGTGATTGTGTTGCTGGGGTTGGACAATGCTGGCAAATCAACTCTTCTTGCCACAATACGGTAGTTTCCTCCTTCACGACAGCAACACATCAAAACATTCTGAAGAATTAAATCTTGACCTAGACTTATAATTCAACAAAACACTAACTATCTATTCAGTTTTATCAGCCTTCCATTCCATCTTCGCTTTAGAAGCAAACGGGCCACAAGGGACAAATGCATTTAATCCGTGTAATGGAGTTATTGAGTTCAAGCAGCCATGCGCAGGCTAATGGCATGTGCGTTGACGAACGAGATAGCAATCATAAATTGAGAGTGGATCGACGTTTCCAGTTGCTTGGACTTGCTCCTAAGTGTGTATCATGGTGGATGAATTCAACAGAGGAGAGAGGACAGCCAGCGTTTTGCCTACATGGGGTTTCACGAAAAAGTCTTGGAAGTCGAGAGATTTCCACGCAGATATATATGATTTGGGAGGAGGGAGAAGTATCCGTGGCATTTGGCCTCATTATTTTGCAGAGGTAACAATATGCCGTCACGCTCTTATATCTTCGTGTGTTGTGAAGCACTTAAATATCTTGATAAGTCTGTGAGCCAGAGAAAGCTCAATTTGATCGTCATGGACTGAGTTGTGGGTGTGTAATCTACTAAATTTGATGATAGATCAGTTGCATTTCGGTGACTTGGGCAGGCTTACGGTTCAATATTTGTGATTGACTCATCCAACGAGTATAGAGTTGCGGAGGCAGTAAGTGAGCTAGAGACGGCCTTTAAAGATCCAAATCTCTCTGGGAAGCCTATGCTCATAATTGCTTCGAAGCAGGATCTTCCATCAGCTTTGCCGTTTGGGGCCCTGCTGACAGCTTGTGGTCCCCTCAACACTTCTGTACAAGCATTCATCGCATGTAATTGTCTCCTCAAGGTTTTGTCTCCAACATTATCTTTTTAAATGCTAAACCTAACAAACGATGCGATTGACCATCAAATGCTGTTCGAGGCTTATGATGGTTAGGATTTGTGCTTTCTGGACTTATCCGAGTTACTAATATGCATTGAGATTTGGTTTTTTAACTCAAATGCCAACAATGTTTGCATGATCGTCATTTGACGACCAGTTAAGAATCGCAGAAGTGATTTCAGTTTATGAGATTTATCCATCCCTCAATCTGCATTAAGACAAACAATGACAGAGAGAATGATGGTGTGTTTTAGAGAGCTGAGGAGTACAGTAGCTTATATTTGTTCAGCACTCATAATAATCATCCATTTGTTGCAGCACAACATTCGCAAGGTGAAACTTACTAGGCTTTAGTGTGGCCTGACAAAGAATTGTTGCGTCTAACTCTGCCACTGTACAATTGAGAATAAAACATATTAGTGGAGGTATTTGATTTGGTATTTGATTTGTCTAGGGTGATGACACAATTGATGAAGAGCTGCATAACGGTCTGCAATGGCTGCTGGAAACAATCGACTACCAGTATCCCGAGCTTCATAAACGTGTCAAGGAGGAGTCAGCCATCCAGGTACTATCTCAAATTTTCAAGCAACATTATTATCACTCATCCAAGGCATTGAAGATCTTAAGGAAACATTCTCACGCTCTTCCATGTGCAAATTATATCCCTTGACAGTTATTTGGATTATGTGTGCAGAAGAAACTAAGAAAACAAAGCATTGCTCAAAGACGAGCGCGTGTGAAGTCCTTCAAAGTACGTCTCTGATTGTAGATCGATTGATTTCAACTATCGATTAGTAAAGCATTGTTCAGTATAATCGTCAGCAACCATTGAGTTTGTTCGTAGTCTTTGTAATCTCGCATGTTAGGATGCACTTTCTTCGCTGCTAGATTAGGCGGAGCAAAAGATGTGTCTATTTACAAGTTGCAGAAAGAAATAAAGAAATGGATCTCAAAATAACGTCCACGGGAAGCTCAAAGATCTTATGGAGAGGAAACAAGAGGACAAAGCGGAGCTCCGATAACCGGCTACCGCAAGCGTAAAGTTTGTTTAACGTCCCCTGAATTTACAGAGCCTACTGGTAGAAAGTTTCGCAAATGTCTGAATTCTGCATATGGAGAATTCATATGGAGACTTATACAATCCAACTTCGAGTGATATATGAGGTGTCCCAGAGAAACATATTCTGCATGCGGGAAGCCCAGGGGCCCATAGTAGAAGAACAGTTCAGAAAGAGAGAGTAGAGACGCAATCAAGGACATTACAAATTTGTTGTACTGACTTGAATGCACAACTACAATGTGCACCTGCACGGAATCGGAGAACCTCTTGCGATTTTTAAAAGTTGAGTACGGAGAGATTCAGGGTGGTCTGGTCTGCTGGGGGACATGCAGGCAGAGAAGGCAGCAAGCAGCCTGAAATCAAAAAGTTTGCCTCCTGATATGCTTTTCCAGATCAGCGCAGTCGCAACCTCAGACACTCATGCGCGCATGACTGCATGGATGGGTCCAACTGATACCGAACCACCTACTTGCAACTACGAACGCACGACTGGAGGAGGCCGAAGTATCAGAGTGTCATATTCCGAATACGAAAAGTCACTGAGACCTCTTCTCCAAAAGTACGAAGCTAGCTCGGACGACCCAACGTTCAGCCCTGATGAGTGTGATGCATACTTCGGAGAAACAACTAGTGGTGAACCAACAAGTCGGTCTCATCTCCCTGGCCAGACCGTCGAGGATCCCACCCCATGTGCTATTGAGAGAAAATAGCCGCCAGTATGGCCCTTCTGAACTGAAATTGCAGTTATTACCTAGATCATGAGGTCTTTTGGAGGTACAGATAAGTATTTATCAGCAATTGCCGTAGTTGTTGGATCTCTCAGCGTCTTATAGGCCTGCTCTGTGGGTCCGATGTCCAATCTCACTCATTCTCTGTAGACTCTATGTGCAGATAATCTACTCTCTTTGGCAAAACACTGCAGGTATATCTCTGTTCTTGTGAGGCTCCCCAGTTACAGAATAGAAACTCAAGCCTTTCGGTGTATAATTTGTACACCTAACAGGACTTCGGAGAAAATGAAGGCAGTAAAATCATGAATACCAGGGACACGAGTACATTCCAGCTTGCATAAGGCCACCTTTTTCAGATCTCCGGCTGTCCAGATGAATCTTCACAATTGAAGGAGCAATTGAAGCAGATGTCTGCTTGCTGACTGGGCCTCAAGCAATTCAACATAGCATGGATTGAAGTGAATATTCTCCATACAAAAGATGAGAAGTTGCTTCTCCATCTTCTTGTTTCATTCCACAATGTAACTAGTGCTTTACAACTCAAGATATTGCTAGATTGCCAGGGTCACACAACCACAAGTCAAGACATGGTTGTAAGAATCAGTACCCTGCAGCCTCAATCTTGCACCTTCCCCCAGGCTCTCCCTCTGATCAGCATCATCGTCCTTCAAATTCAAAATGTTTTCCCTCCTGATCAGAGCAGGCCAGCACTTGAAATCCTGATTACATTCGAGAGAAAACAGCCTTAGGAAAGACTCTCCTCTGTTACTATCTACATGCTACGTCTGTGAGGTACTGAAACCTTCGAATGGCTGACAATCTTAAGGGGTTCCTAGCTGGAGGTGGGCTGTCTGGATGCTTGAAGACACCAAACGGAACATGACATGTTGGTCATCGACTCAGTAGGTCATGCTGTAGAGCTTGAAGCTTGGGTTCTTGGGACCCTCCAGAATGACAGCATCATCCTCCCTGTGTACGTACACGTAGTGCTCCTTGCTCAGCTTTTCGATCTCCAGTGGCAATTCAGGCTTGAGGCCTGTGCAACCAACAAGGTTGAGCACCTGCAAACATGGCAGGCTTCCAATTTCAGGTGGCAGCCGGTTCAACCTGGTGCAGCAATTGAGGGAGAGCCGCTGCAGTGAGCGCAGATGTCCAATCTCTGCAGGCAGGTGCGCCAACAATTTGAGGTAGTCAAGATCCAAGGCCTGAAGAGTCACCAGCTCAAAAATTTCATCTGGCAGCCGGGACAAGGAAGAGCACGAGTTCAGAGAAAGCTTTTGCAATGAGCCCAGCTTGCCAATTTCACGGGGCAGCTCTTTGAGGCCTGTGCATGAGCTCAGATTGAGCCTCAATAGAGAAGCAAGGAGCCCGATTTCTTTGGGCAATTTCTCTAGCCGGACACAGCCTGCCACTGATAGCTCCTCCAGCGCACGGAGCTGTCCAATCTCTGCCGGAAGGGTGGTGACTCCTGTCTGCCCCAGGTAGAGGTGTGTCATGCTTCTCAGGGTTCCAATTTCTCTGGGTATCTGCACCAGGCATTTGCATCCTGTGAGGTTGAGCTTGTGCATTGCTTGAAGGCTGCCAACCTCTGAGGGAAGGGTGGTGATGTTCGTGCAACCTGAGAAGTCCAATTCACGGAGGCTTGCAAGCTGTCCGATTGATTCTGGAACCTGTCGGATACTAAGGCAGTTCTCCAATCGAAAGCGGCGCAGCATCTTCAAGTTGGCGAAAGATTGCGTCAGATCTTGCAACCTGTTCCAACCAATGAGATGGAGCTCCAGCAAGCCTGTCAGCTGCAGTACAGAATCTTGCAGCTCGTCCAGGTTGTTGCAACCTATCATGGTTAGGTCTTTGAGCTGTTGAGGAAACTGCATCCAGCCAAATATTTGAATTTCAGAATAACTAAAATCAGAATCTCAGTGCTGACATGAATCAAATGACCTAACTTGACATATCTGTTTCTCTGGAAGTGTTTGGAATAGCATTCGGGTCTTGACCATGCACTCATAAACTAACTCAAAACCGACATGGTCCTTGACACACACAGGTGTAACCACATCATACCCCCAGAAAAACAGATATTGAGATAGACGTTACAGAATTTTTAGTGACCATGTTGATAACATGGGCATACCTTGATAGTGAGGTCAATCTCATTGGCACGCAGGATTAGCATTTCGAGCTTCCGCAGTCTTCCCATCTGAAATGGGATTCGCACCTCCTGGGAAACCTGGCTTCGGCCCCAGTAAAGGAACTGGAGCTGGCTCAACGGCTTTGTGCAGTAGCCACGCACGCCTGTGTCATGGAGGATCAGCACTCGCAGACCCTGCATCTTTTCGAGCATTGTGCCTTGCAACGGTTCTTTGCAGCTTATGATGGACAGCCCCTGGATGTTACTTAGTTCCTGCGCACAGCCCCAAAATTCAAATCATCTACGCTGATCCTGGTAACCTCCTGTCTCACACACTCTCCTTGTCACTCGAAACTCCACATAGGAAACGAGAGAAGATGGAAGATAAGAAAAGGCCACCAATACACTGAGCAAGAGGCAGTACACAGAACGGAGCACTGCAAGCATGCTTGGAAAGTAGATCAGATGCCAAAGCAGATGCTGAGCTACTACAACTTGCAAATATTGTCACACACGAAGTAGAAGAGCTCCATCGCGTGAGAAAACTCATGTCATTGAAGCTAACTCCTAACTTGGTTAATGAACTACTGCTATCAGTATATCACAATGACATTATCAGTGTGAATTGAATACTCGAGACTAACCATGCCAGGGCCATCCATCAAGAGTCGATCTGGCAAGTGGGTCTGATCCTCAGACTGCACGCGGTTTCCTTGGGCACGCCTGCAGGCGATGGCATACAGCAATTCATGCATGATGACCATCTCTGTCTTCCAAGGCTGCTCAGAGTATCGTGTGTACCGAGCAATGCCAGAGATGCTCTCTGCATCTTTCAGCTTGGCATTGACAAGAGCCTGGTCAACCAAAGTGTCCAACTGAGGCTTCCTGACAATGCGCTCCACTATTCTCCAGTCCCAGCCCCGAAAAAATGCGGCTATATCTAAAAAGGCCTCCTTTTGAGCTGGGCCTAGCTTCTCATAAATGACCTGCATCCATGTAAAAAGAGAAGTTACTGGAAATACTGATTTTTCTCCTGCTCTGTAGAGATCTAAACAAGTTACATGCTTCTGAAGCGGGCTGTTGATTCATCAGATCAAGGCTTGACGTCAGGTGCATAACATGTAACTAGGTCCAACCCACCAGTTCATCCTGGTCCTGCTACCATCATGTAACTCGCTAACCTCATATAACTCTCAAACGAAGACTGTCAATTCATGTGCTATCGTACATGTATTGAGAACTGAGATACCCAGTAGGCATCATGTATCGGTAATGGTCTAATCCCCTTGTTAAGAAAGATCAAGCTTCCTGTGGGCCTCCAAGACACAGGCTTGAAGACAAGTGTTTCCTGAAATGCCTTCCAACTGGAAACTGCTCATACGTCATGCCTTCTGTAGACTTGCAATGTGAGAGTCCAGTTAGTTTGCATTAAAAAGAAGTTCCATTACACGATCGCTTGAAGAATTGAAACCAGATGTGTGGACTCCTGAGAGATTTCTTCGCTAATAAGATTTCCCAGTCAGTTCATTAGCCATCCAGTCACTGGTATTTTGAACTTTGAAGTAGAATTTGCTCTCAAAACGTACCAGCAGCTTGGCAAACATCTGATCTTCAGAGGAATCCATCTCGTCAGAAACCTGCTTCATTCGCTTGCCTATAGCCAGCCAATTCTCCTCATTGCGGTTGGCAGGATTGGAAAAGTAAGAACCCACAACCTTCAAGGCCACAGGCAGACCTTCACAAAGTGGCAGAAAGTAATCAGCCAAGTCCCCATACTTGGAGAATATGCCCTTGATAGACACTACGGTGTTCACAGGCTCTGAGGCAGCATGAGCAATGAAGAGAGCTTTAGCTTGTTGTGGAGCCAGGCAAGGCAGTTTGTATGGCAAATAGTGGTACCCAGGCATGGCAGAGCGACAAAGCTGGTCAACTTTGCTGAGAATCGCTACAGAAGGACATGTAATAATGACACAACTATTTGCTGGGAGGACTTTGCCCAGGCTGTGGGGGAAGAGCTCTCCAACTAAGCGGACATCAAACAAATTGCTGATTGCAATCTGGGCCACCTTGTTGTTCTGTTTCAGCTTTTGCAGCTGATAAAGCAATGCACTCCGACCCTGAGCAGTACTGGTGAACTCCATCTTGCCACCCCCAAGTTGTTCTAGCAGAGATGACTGAAGCCTCCGAACATCTTCACTCACCTCGATGTATGCAAAAAGACGCTTCTCAATGTTCTCAACCTTTGCAACAACTTCATTGATAAGTGTTGTTTTCCCTAAACCGGCTTGCCCATGGATGCCAACAAGACACACACCGTTCTTCTTGATGAAGTCCATAATCTGAGTAATGTGCTGGTCCAGTCCCACGCTCCCAGACCATAGCTCCTGTCCAGACCTTTTGCTAGCTGCTCCTAGAGAAGTGACTGGTTGAGAAACACGGTTCCCGACAGCAGCCAGTGTTGCAAATGTGAGATTATCCTGTAAAATCTTGAGCTCAGCAATGGAATTGTCAATCTGCTGCTTTAAAGGACCCTGTGATGACCATGAGTTAAAGCATGAGCACCTGCCAAGTTCAGCCCCCTTTCATCAATTTTCCAATGAGGTTCCAGACAAAGCTGTGCCAAAATACAGTAAGACGAATACTGGGAAAAGAAATGACACTCTTATAGCACAAGCAAATTTTGCGTATTTGACAATTTTTGACAAGTATTGAATAGATTCAGTCCAAAGCTGAGACATGCTTTCTAGGTTGTAGATGCTGCCACGGCTTGTTCAAATATTTGCTTAGGAATTTACTCCCGTTACCATACACCAACAACTAAATAGTGGGAAGACATAAAAATAAACGTTTACCAAGGTCTGCTTCGTTCTATTAGATCTCAGGAATGACACTGTCCACACTTGAACTCATGTGCCGACTTTACTGCAATTCATGGTTGGGTTTAGAGCTGTCTGCTACCGCGGGAATCAAAACATACGGCAGGACATGAATCCTACTGTCTAGAGCATACAGTGATATTGAAAGTTGTTTCAAGAAGCAATTGATGCACTCACTTATGAGATTTTTGCTCCAAATGTCGAACCACTGAGCAGCAATATAGAAGAGTACCAGCTGCCAGCTTGTAGATGTCATTGTCAGCCTCAAGACACAGCTTCAGTTCATCAAGTTGGTCGATGATACGATCTGTCTGACCGCTTAAAGTGGCCCATTTATCTCCTGTAAGAGTATTCACCTCCTCATGGCTGTGGGAGCTGAGGTAGCCTGCTAATGTGAAAGCCAAACCAAGCCAGCTCATGTAACCTGTCTCTTTCAATATGTCCCATTCCAAAATCTCGAATATTGAGCCATGGTCCTTAAAGGCAGATTGTGACACCTGAAGGGTCAGTAGCACCAACAAGGCTCATCATTAAAGCCACATCCAAGCTTCGACACCAATTGAAAAAAATTCTGCATAGTATGTACCATGTGAAGGATGGAAGGTCCATAAGCACCAGCAAGATTTCAAAATGGACATGACAGTCCCCCATTGCTCATGATATATGATCTAACTAAGGCTGAATACAGAACTGACGGCAAAAAGACCCAGTTCACTTTCATTATAAGTCCTGCATGCTGACGGGAGGGAGGGAGATAGGGGCAGAGAGGATGCCTTGGCAGGTCCCCAGATTTTGAATAACATTTTATTTTGTACATAGAATATGAAGGAGTTCTTAGCATCAGGACAGCATTCATGTATTAAAGCTTGATTGGGCAAGGCATGTGTTTAGTATTGCATCAGGTGAGGCTGGTTTTTTCATATGAAAGTGCTAGATTACTACCTAGAGATATTATCATTACAGACTTCTTTCACTTACAATTTCTCATTAAACAACAGAGAGGCGTGCCTCAAGGGGATGGGGCATTTAATGTCATGATGGCTGGCACTGGACTGACATTTCGGGGGGCCAATGACATAATAACATCTACTACCATATATTTCACCACCACAATGCTCATGAGTAATTAAATAGACATCAGACATTAGAATTAGGTTTTAGGGTACGGAGTTGAGTAGTGTAGTAAACATTCTACTCGGTATGAATGGAACAAGTGGGTGAAAGAAGGGGGGAACAGATAAGGATAGCTGTGGGCTAATGACAGTTCAGGAAGTATTGTGGAGAGAAGTATTAAAGGAGAGAAACAATTATTGCATATATACAGTAATGGCTATCCTCGGAATTCAATCCAAGTAACCAAATTGTAAGGCAGCACCAAGCACTACCAGTGGGTCAACAGAGGCCAATCAACTATTAGAGACTTGCCACAGACTCGCACATACCTTCTTGTAGAGCTCCTCCAGGCGGGACCCAGAGGACTGGAGAACTTGTTCAATTTGTCGCAGCTCGTCGCTGGTGATAGGACCATTCTTGTACTCTGCATCATCAGAGTTATTGTTGTCTGAAAGCCTCTCACCGTTGCTGACCCTTGGTCCAACGCTGTCATGTCGCCTTCGAGCCAACTTGGGACTCATCTGAGTCGCTACTATACAAGAAACACTGCGTGGGGAGCTCACATTGAACTTCGTTGAAAGTCCGGAGCTAACGTAGTTGGAACTTTTCGGACTGATATTGGACAGCTCTGGGCTTCCAGATGATTTTGTCAACGACCCGTGTGAGATGATCTCCACTTTATCGACGGTAAGCCCCCCCTTTGATTCTGCTTGGGTGTCCTTTGATCCATCACTGCTATGCGGCTTGAAGGACTCGGGAGGACTTCGTTGGGTCTGCTTACCCATCTGGTAGCTGCTTAGAATTCCTGGCATTGAACCTTAGCTCTTGACATTGTTCAGTGTTCCGAGGAGGAAAGACTTTCGTCGACACCAGTGTAAAGGGGTAAAGGGGTAGATCGTGTGAGCTGCTACCACCCAGAGCAGTGGTACGTTTCGCTACATGGTTTTGAGCCCCCACGAGTCTTTCAATGTCGTCGATCAGTAAGCCATTTACACATTCATAGCAGGGACGTCTGCATTGGACGATCACAATCTACAGTAAGAATGCTGATCTTGGCCGTGCTGAGCCAAACATCGAACAGGGGGTGTGTCACAGTGCAATGCGGGTGGTAGAGACCAGACATAGGCCTCCTCACATTTCCCATCCCACTCCCATCTCCTTTCAGCTTCACAATTCTTCAGCCCTGAACTTCTCTAGAGCTGGAAGTACATTCCCGGTTGGAGGCAATCAGGCGGTCACGGCATCCCTGCGAGGTCGTTATTCGGAGCAATTCCTGTAGCAGCCAATAAGGCGGGGTCAAAAGCTCACAAAGACGTTAGGCCAAAGGAGAGTCCACGCCATTCTAGCTCCAAGGTACGCGGGATCCTTTTCAAAAATGAGATCTCGACCATTGCGGGATCGCCTGTCGAAGGGATGCCCATTACAACGGCAGGAGAAAGATACCTACCCAAATTACCCTCGGAAGGAAAGGAGCGACACGCAGATCTACTTACGCACAGTACAAACATACACAGCAGTCATAATCCGTGTTACTGTACTTGATTGGGCAATTGCCCGGTTCTATCAGCGAGATGCACCTACATCGGGCGCTCGTTGTATCTGCGAGGGATGCCAACTGTGATGAAGACACAATGGGATGAGCAACTGAGGTGGCTACGCGCACCGGTTTGTGGTGCGCAAACAGTGGCTTCGGCATTTGCATACTTAACTCAAGTTCCTGCGATATTCTTTAGTGCTCATTGAATTTCATTCTCAAGACTCCCTGCAATGGCGCTCTCATCACAGCTTTCATCTCTTGAGCTTGCGCAGTTCGTGGCGTCACTCAAGTTGTCACGAAGCACAATACCGGGTAGGTGGACCGTGGGTCTCTCTCACAAATGCGGGAGAGCTTCAAGGGAAAGCAGTGGCAGCTAATTTAAGCAAGTGTCAGAGATGTTACTCCTCTCACAGGCGGCTCTCGTCTACCCCAGAATGTCAAGGAAGGTGGGTTCTACCTAAACGCTAGACAGCAGCTGCCCATCCCTTTGTTAATCTATTTACAATCGATCTCAGCATACTACCATCTCACTCATTGAATACTTCTTTTCCCATCACATAAATATATAAGAGAGTGATGTCGTGTGAGGAAGCCTACCGTCATGGGTGCCTCGATGCCTGCTGTTCCTGTGATATGTCGCTACGCAGCACGTCTGCTCCAACATTTGCGATTGAACGCTCATCACTGTGCAATCACAAGTTCGCTTTCAGAATCCTGTGATCGGACGTCTTCATTCACAACCAACTTCCTGGCAGATTACTGTGTACATATTTGAAGTTGCCACTTGTTGAAAGATCCACAATGCATGGGTTGGGATCATGGCTGATTTTTGCACCTGTCACAAGGCATTTGACAGGCAAAAAAAGGCAAAAAACAAATGAGCCTGTCAAAAGAAAGGCAATGAGAAAAAAATGCCTGTCACAGTGAAAGTCAAAAAAAAATTAGCCTGTCAAAAGAAAGGCAGAAATTTCTGATAATTAGGGGTAATTTGGTCCACCTAGGAGAGGCTCACAAAGCCTGAAAGCTACAAATGAATAGAAAATCTGCAGAGATTACTGATAGTTATTAGCAATTTTATTAGTAAGTACATCTAGAGGCTAGGAGAGGCTAAAAAAGGTACAAATTGTTAGTAGTTTTTGTTAATCTTACTAGTAAATCCACATAGGGGAGCCTCACTGAGCACTGCCAGCAGTGTTTTTCTTAGGAAATTTTGAAAACAGCACGAGTGGCTACAGAGTTATGCAGAAAATAGCAGTACATTCTGTTCATCCACTGAAATCATCCACTTTTGTACCATAATCCATATATATCATCCATATTTGGCAAATGCATCCATAATTTATTTTTATTTGGAGAAATTTGGCAATTTCATCCATGAAAAACATGGGACTTTCGACAGAATATTCCTTTTCTTTTTTTGAGGTCGAAATCTGGCGAAAATTCGCCTATAAAAAAAACGCCGAGTGCCAGCTGCCCTTCTTTGTGTTTCAAGCCTTAAACCTCTAAGCTTACTTAGGCTCTCCCTCTTTGTTTCCTGTGCGTGCTCCAGCCTCCATTCTTAGTTTTTTTTTTTTTTTTCTTGAGACCGGGTGTTGAATAGACAGATATTTGAAAATATCCATTTTGGATAATGTGGGCATGCACTTGCTTTCTTGTTTCTAGGTCTTTACTCTTGATACGCCCTTGTAAAATGCACAATTAAGTATTGGAGTCTCGCGGCCAAAATGAATTGTTGGTTCAAATCGTGTAGTGCCTGTTTGACTTGTTCTCCCTTACACGGTGTACCCACAGCAGTGCCAGAAAAATTCTTCTTGAGTCCCTCTCTGATCCTGTTTCAAAAGCATTTGTTGTGGAAGAAGGTGCCATATTCAAACCACTGCAAATTCGACATGGCCATCCTGCATGACTCAAAATCTTAACTTACAATCAACTGACATATTGTATTCCTAGCTCATTGATAAGCCAAGAGAATCTCTCTCAAAGAAGAGAGGCTTGGGACTACTACGTATGAAGAGGTTGCTAAAGTCTTATAGCTAGAGAATAAGTGGTACAAATGCTACATGTTTGAGTTGGAACCCATGAAAATAGTAAAGACAATACCATATGTATTCACGGACTGGAGCTTCACTAATTGTAGTTGTAAGAAGTTCACATTTTATTTTGTTTTATTTTATTTTTAAATTCACGCTTCTTTTCATTTTTTGTCTCCATTTCATATGACAAAATTGTGTGAAAGGTCAAAAATCTGTCAACCTGTCATGTGAAAGGCATTTTCTCAAAGTTGTATGTCACAGTGAAAGTCAAAAAAAAATTTAACCTGTCACAAAAAAGGTAGGGCTACCTGTCAAAAAACAACACTGGTTGGGATCCAAACACAATATTGAGAAAATCCTGCATGTGCAGCCCCTTGCCTTTTCGAACTGGAAGGCCAATACAAGTGTTTACGAGCTCAACTGGTCAGGTCAAATCTAAGGCTGCATTGTACGCACCGGATTATCTGACATGGATTCGAGGAATTGTGGGAATGAAATCCAGTGGGCCCAGATTAGCGCCCACGCATGCGCAGCACTTCTAAACTTGTACTGCAATTAAAACTAACCAAAGGTGGGCTTCCATCGTATGCGGAGGAGAGGAGGCTGCCTCTCTTGAAAGCCAGTGTGCAGTGTGCACACTACTAAATGCTGCACTGCTCTCTGTTTAATGCTCCACTGCACGTTGCAGGTCAGCGGGGGCCGCATCCACAGGGCAAGGAGGTGCTCAACCTTTATCAAGTCGCCCTCACTTTAATGTTCCCACAGTGCTCACACGAGGCTACCCCATTGCCCTTGATTTCTGGAATTCATGTGGGTGAGACATACCTACCTGAATTTATACCTGCCTGCGAACTTTATGCTCTTGGGTCAGCGCAGGAAGCACCATAACAAGATCCAACGGAGGGCGTCTTGTCCATTTGTGCTTGACACTACTTTCTATACAAGCATCCCACCCCGGTAGACTACATACTTTCCCATATCATTATGAGAAGGAATTTTTTTCTAGCGAGTCTGCATCACTCTGTTGATTTTTTCTAAAGATGACTTTGGTTTCCATCTCCTCTCTCTCTTTTTCTCTCTCTCACTGTTCCAGTACCGTGTTCCACTAAATGCGGCCTATTTGAACAGAGTCTGAAGTCCGAACCAGTAGTTTTGGACATCAATGTTAGTTCTGAGATGATGTTTGAGTCAATTGCTGTACAAGTCCTCACTGAATGTTGGGTAGCATAGTTATGCAAGTCAACTGTTGATTGGACATCTTAATGATGTTAGCCAATGTTAAGAATCCTTTGTATTTTTAGGTGTTAAGTTAATCCTTGGGGATAGCAGGGGGGGAATATGTTACATACTTTTGGGCACTGAAGACAGAGAGATTGTGGCTACTCTTGGAATGCTGTAAAATCACACGAGCATAAAGTTTTGCTGCCTATCAATTTTGTGTTGGCTTCATGGTTCTCAGATCATGGTTCTCGAGTATTGCAGAGGCAGTTTCAAGTTTCAACCTATTGACTGGTGAGTTGTTCTCAGAGGTCATCCACAGATCTGGAGTGTTCCAACTGGAAGCGTAGTACTACATGCTGTCCAAAAGTTCAAACATCATGGCGTTTTGACAGTTCTAATCGTGAAATTCTCGTGTCCAAACACCGATCAACCTGAGCTGGACATATTTGTGCAACCTCCTAAGCAGCAATTTAGTATGACTGTGTTCTTCAGGATCCAGAAGTGGGTTGCAGCAAACAGGTGGATATATGGAGCCCAGAGTTGTGGACTGAAGGAAATGCAAATATACTCCTCAGTGAGTTTGTGCCAGGTTGCATCATTAGTACCAATGGAAGACCTGACTTGCAGCTGGTTTGGAGCTTTGGTTCCACTCCTTTTCATCTTGTTGAGCTTTTCATGGCCATGACATAAAATGCTGCCCTTAAATATTGGTGGATCCCCTCGGATCTTACTCCGTTTGCTCTTTGACGATTTCTCTGGGAGTCAATCTGTCCACTGTAGGGGTCGCCAGGGGGTGAAGTGTTCCTGTAGTCATGGCTGGAGGATGCATGTGTAAGCGATGAAAGAAGGATATTCAAGCCGCCTCACAAAAATGAATTGATGGCATTGGGAACTAAATTGAGGAGGGAAAGCCTCCCTTTTACACTAACTCAGCACAACCAACTACAACATGACCTGAGCACCAAATCACCACTAACCAAAGCAAGACCCTCCTACCACAAATTCCAAAAAGGAAATTTACAACCACTAGACAAGGATAAGGAAAAAGGAGGCAAACAATAACAGTTTTCCAAAGGGAAGAAGATAAGTCACCGTCTTGTGCAACAGGCGTTGGTGGTGGGCGGCGTCTTAGTGCCAACAGGTTGGGTGAAGGCTCTGGCATGCTATGTGGCTTTGTGAGCAGGCCTTTGCTCCTGTCCACAACATTTTGTGAGGCTAGCCAGTCGTTCCTATAGCTGGCTGTCCTGCGCTCCCACACATTTTGGCGCCTCGCATCTTCCTGCAGTGTCGTCCGTCTATGTCCGGGCAGTGAATTACCCCTGTGAGCCAACCCACCATCATCACTTGTTTAAGCCTGCCTTGTGCCAGTATGTATCCGCCCACATCTCGACCCTTCAGCCAATAAATTCTCAATGAGCTTGAGTGATAGTAATCACTCTGTTGCATGCTGGGACCCCACTCTCACTCCCTTTCTAACCGACTGTGGTCCAGTTTGCAGGCCAATTATGGTAGTTCAGTTACCAATAGGAAACATGATATGAGGTGGGGATCTTCCAAGGTGCAACCACCCCAGGGTAACAGATGCCCCTGAAGCTGCAACCCTATTGCAATATAGTTGTCCTGTAGTCTATTCAATGCACATGTAGGGAAGTCTTTAGTACCTTAAATAAGATCCCTCTTCCAAGAGTATGTTTTGCGGCAAGTCTAGAGGTGTGAATATCTTCGATGCCTGTGTGAAACCCAAAGAGTCATTGTATCTTATAGGGATTTTATCAGTGGGAAAATCGTCATGGCTTCTGTGGGAGACATCATGCGAATGCATGACGGGGCCATGTCTCACTCTTCTTTTTGCTGTCTTACGCCATCCTTGTATGGCGTCATTCACATGAGTAGGGAATATTGCTTTCTTGTGGTGAGTTCCCATCTGCAAACCCAACAGACCAGTGCATTGGCATCTATATAGATGCTTTGGAAGGATACATTGCACGGAATAATGGAGTTGGAGGGTGCCTTTGGATGGGGGACCAATTCGTGAATTTGTGCCCATACCTGGGGCTGGTTATCCACTCACTCAAATCTCAGTTTGTATCACCTGCTATGGACAGATTGACCAAGGGCAAGGCTGCCTCCATATGCCTTCAGGCTAAATGCAAATAAACACTCTGGTGCCAGAACCCTCTGGGTGCCAGCCTTGCTACTTTCCACACTGAAACCCGACAACAGCAGAAGTGGTCTATCTTGCACTGGACCCTGCTAAACTCCAGCCTTGCTACTTTCCACATTGAACCACCCCACCGAAAGTGGCTCTTCAACTCCTTTGTCACCCCTGCCGCCAATTATGGCTGAGAGTTCTGGGCAACTGGTGTCCCAGTTTCCTGGTGGGAAAAGAATCTGGAACCGCTGCAATCGTCCTTCCTCCGAATGCTCGGAGCTAGAGGGAAAACACCATCACAAATTCTATGTGCGGAATTTGTATGCATCCCACTTCAAACCCGAGCCCATCTTCCGGCTTACAATCTTTCTGACAAGGTTACAAGCCCCTCCACCCAAGGGGTTGACAGGCCAGGACCTCACAGCATCTATCGGGCTCAAAAGTGGTATTCAGTAACACCTTGCCCTTAGTGGCATGATTATACTCTTGTATCAGTCTTTTAAGTTGGGGTACATAGCCCTCACACTTCCAGGGGGATGACAGGTATAACAAAATGAGTCCAATATGCAGGTGTACATCATTGTACAATCCAGTCAAAACTGGAAGACAGGCGCATATTGACAGTCTCGGAGACTATAAAACAGGAAAGGTAGGAGTCAGAGCTTAAAATTGACCTTACCTGAGAAACTAGGGCATAAAGAGGCAGAGTGCTGAAGCTGCAAAAAACCTGTGCAGCAAGTCTGCACCAAGTTGGACAATATAAGTACCATCTGAGATTATTTTTTGTTCTTTCACAGCTATACCCTCTAATGGACTGTGACATCAATGGGATTAAAAGTGCATGAACATCCTCATAGACAGGTAAACATCTGGTTCAGATTGGAACATTTCGGCCATTTTTATATTGATCACAATGTGATGATGGTCTCTGCCAATATCAAATATGGCACATCCTATACAAGAGCTCTATACCAACTGCCAATTTGTCAAGCATAAAAATCTACAATCTCTTGCTTTCTCATCATTGCTGCACCTACATCCTCCTCAGACAACTGGAAATGAATACAAGCAGAAGCATAGTGATCTCAAATGTAATTCCTGACTTAATGGTTATGACTGAGTATGTGAATGTAGTTGGGTGCACATGTACCCAACCGCAAGGCGTGTATACACAAAGATGGTGCTGTCCAAAAAGCATGATTTCAGTGTAAATTGCCACTGCATCACAGACAGAATGTCATGCTGGAGCCCAGCCAATTGATAGGAATGCAATCCATCATAAACCACCTTGCCCTAGATACTATGAGATGAAGGGTCGTGTAGAGATTCCCTTGTCCTTGGCAGAGAGGCTGTTCAGCTATGGGACCTGAATTGCTTAGCAGCTTTTCAAATGAGTCACTTCATCTCCAAGCCACACGCATTCTATCTTCTTGTTACAATGTGTACCATACACACATCAGGCCTCCTAAGGACATGACAAATTCTGTTTTCTTCTTATTTTCTTTTTCTATTGTGTTGCTTAGACATAGTAAGTTTCTGCTGCTTCGTGCTACAGTGACTAAGTCCCATCCATTTGATCAATCTAGACTTCCCTTATCTTTTAGCTGCTAAGAGTTTCCATGCAAAATTTTCAACAAAAAAAGTGCATATAACTATCTGATCCAAGTCTGGTGTCTACAAGGCCATTCACTGCTCATGAGTGACATAGAGAGGGCCGAAAAACCTTACCCAGAACCAGATGAATGTTGCCAACTCAAATGCATTCTGGAGAACAAGTGGGTCAACACAGTTAGTTACATATGTTGTGCTTTCAGTTACTATAGCATGTAGGTGTGTTCTAGTTAGTCACTGGCCAATTCTCCAATTTATGCACCTGTCATAGGTCTTCGACAGACAGTATGTATCATACATATCACTTTCGGGTTTTAATCTTGGTCTAGGAATACATTAAAACATGGTGAGCCGCAGGAAAAACCATGAATCTTTTGGGTTTTTATCACTTAAAAGCTGTGGACCTACACAATGACCTATTTCACCTACGGCAGAAACCTAAGTTGCGTGTTCGCGCTCATAGACTAGTGGACCAGATTATAACACACAGAGCTTTCATACAGGGAGACAAAGGAGTATGTTAAATCTTTCACAAGAATGGTAACGTACGTGGCTTGAGAAGGATCAGTCAACTCCTGGGACTTACCTGCATAACTTGGTTCTGGCCTCCAGAGGCCTTAATTATAGCATGTGCCTTTCTGGGTTACCAACCCAGATTCAAACTGGCAGAGGGTATAACCTGAGGCATGCCTCACACTTTGCTAACTCACTGAGAAGAGGTGGATCAACAATGTCTATAGTGAATGGATTGAGAATGCTCGGAATTGGAGCATGGGAAGTGGAACATGACCTATCGTCAAGAGATTGAGGCAGGTTCTCATCTATCAAACTGCATGAGGTCTTTTCCATTCTGAGATGAGGACCAGTTACACTTGACATCGACAACTCCAAGAAATTAGAAAAACAACGGACGTCATCCAAATACAAACATAAAGAGTACAGAGATGGCAACACACCTGAAAAAGAATGAAGTGGATCAAAGTGAGAAGAATCTTAGGACGATTGAACCAAAACAGTTCATTCCTAGGTCTCAACTCGGCACCTACACTGGGTCCTTGTACACCTGCATTCTCCAGAGCTAGCGTTGCAATCACATGCTGTAGCTTTACGCCCACCACGAGCAACAGCTGCAATTTGAAATCCCCACAAAAAGGAGTCACCAAATTGTTGCCACTCTGTTGAAGTTCACAAGGCGGATCTGACAATTTGCAATACTCTGCCTCAGACAGGTGGCCAGCATGAATACAACCCAGGTTCTGCAATGAAACAGTCCAGACATGAACTTGATCTAGTAGTCAATCAATTCAAAAAGCCCATAATGACGTATGCCAGATGAGGAATGACAGTTACAGGCTTAGTATTTTTTATTTTATTTTATTTTTATTTTTAAAACAAACAGGGGACAGTGGCCCTGGAGCTTTATTAAGTTTATTTTGCGGGGAAAAAAATTAAAACCCCATTGGAACGCCATTAGTATTTGAGTGTAAGGTGGAAGAAAACTCCAGCGCCAAAAGAAATGAAAAGAAATGATACTTTATAACATCTGCCGGAAGCACAAAGAGCTTATGGGACAAGGGAAAGCATGAAACAAGAAAGAGAGTGAGACCCTCCGAAAACAACTATTATGATCAATGGATTGCCTAAGAGTCAAATGCCTCATGCAGATATGCTGCTAAGAATTACTGATCCTCATAATGGAACACCACTGTGAGGGATTGGCTATCTGGGACAGTGGAAGAAATATGGGAAAACCTGGGGACGGGTAAAAAATTAGAAGCAGGAATACTTACAACGACCGGGACAAATGAGATCCAGAAGTATAAGTTGGACCCTGCATAGAATCCCAATCATTGGCAATGCCAAATAAAGAAGGTATGCAGCAAAAATTCCAGATGCGAGATATCGGGATTCTTCACTGACCAACATGCATGAGCCAATATGATACATGTAACCACATCAAGGATGATACGTCATCTGAGGGTTACAAGAGGAATTCTTGCCAACAATACAAGGTGACAATGATGAAAGCTAAAACCCGACAATTCCAAGAAAGGTCACTGTGTGCCATAAAAGAGAAACCATCCAAAACATTGCGAAAAGAGAGCCATAAAATACTGCTTTTGAGAAAAATCAACTGAAAAGTACAGTACCATGAGTATAGAAGAGCCCTTTGCAGACAAGGGAAGATGCCAGAAAGAAACTGGAATTTGCTCATACGATGCAATGATCTCTATCTACTCTCCAAAAAAAGGAATTGGGCATTACCTTTGACGTTCAAGAGCAAGAAGATTACCACAAATCCCCACAATGGAGCACTGGCATGCCCATCCCCCACCCCATCTCCTTATGTCTCAGTTACCATCACTGGATTGATACAGTCTTTCATGGAAATCAAGAGTCTCAAGGGGTATGTGAGTGTGAGCCATCTACACCTAAAACTACCAAAAAAAAAAGAAAAAAAAAATTGCTACTAAATTTCTTGACACCTTAGGGACATGATTTGGAGCACACACAAGCCCAGAGTCTCCAGTCATTTTCACCTCATCCAAGGACCCCTGTCAAGGTAGTGATCATGAAGCAACAGTGACAAAGCTGCGAGAAGCCCACACCTTATTCCAACAATTGATTTGAACTCATCCTCCATACACCGTATCATGTAGCTATGGAAGTTATAGTTGAGTCCTGTATTATGATTCTGCAGGTTCTCAGAACCCAAGTGCAGTCAGTCGGATTGCATCTCCCCATAGTGCTCCCAATGGTAGTCAAAAGAAGACAACTGAGCTTTGAATCCTTTCCAAAACCAAGTGGGGTGTGTGTGTTCCGCTGTCATTAAAACATCTTATAGTGAGGAAAAGCATCCACAAGGGCATTGTTAACTTGACAGGCCTCAGATGTGTAAGAGGTCGGCATTGTAGAAGGACACTCTACTGCTCCCTTACTTCAGGGGGTGATTATTTGAGGAGTCTTTTTCTTGTTTGAGCAGTTTATCAAGAAATATACTCCTTTTGTAATACTGGTGCGAAAAGTGAACCAAAGATATTTGCTTAGGAAAACAATCAGGACTCACTGTGATGAAGCCCAGACGCAGGGTCACATAATCAGCATGCGTCACAGAACTCCAGAATTGACGAAAGAAGCAAACCTAGCACACAAGAGAACAAGATGTCCTTGTTAGTGTAATCCTTCCCTAGACACTCTCTCTATCTCCCTGCACACAACCCAGAGTGACAGACAGAAGCCTCCTGTGTCCTGCACACTCCCCATGCATGTTAATTCAGTGGTAAATGCTAGGCTATAGAACTAAATCAATACATGCCGGGCTGTCGGCTTTGCATGCGGACAAGTGCCTCTGTGAGCACCTTAATGGCAGTTGCGGAAGAGAAGTTTATACCTGCAAATGAGTTGCAGGAATAAGCTAAACCCTGGCGGGTGCGAACCCCACAGAAGGCTCCGGGGGGTTAGTTTTCCGTGGGGTCAATGGCTGTAAGGCTATGGCAAGTCAACGCTCACAGGGAACAGCATGAATACATTCTATCTCCCCATTTGATGGAATCAACCTCATGCTTGCTAGAATGATGCTAAAGCCAGCGACTGTAACTGAATTTGTCAGCTGTATATGATGGCTATGCATTTTGGGTTAAAAACCCCATAACTGCCTTGGAAAGGATGGGATACCACAGCAACTACACCATACATCACAGTTATAGTTCACTGGGAGAGAACACTTGTCTATCCCCGTCTCTCCTGTGGACTTCAGCAGGTTAGTTGTTGGGGTCTTTAAGTGGTTTTTCATTTCTTTAACAGTATGAAAATAGGATGTACCCTGGTAAGACACTCACCACCCAGACAAGGAACCTCGATCTGCTCCATGGTTTTGAGGTGTGATAGCGAACGAATGTTGACTGTCGGCTGTAAGTTATATTCTTTATCATCTCTGCATCCATCAACCAGTTGTATAATGTCCTTACTAAGACCCAATGTACTTGGCAGTTCTTCTCGGTGATAGAACACACTTTGGGTTCCACTGACATTATCCCACAATTGACATTCAACTGAAGAGCCTTTCAAGCATGCTTGATCTCCACAAGTGTTCACTTACTTCAATTTGACATTGTTGTTTGACATGGTTACTACGGTACGGTAAACCAGGCCTTCAAAACTAGCTATGATGTCTGATAAAAGCAGTCTACAGATGGAGAAATACTTGGCCTTCACCTGCCACGATTTTTTGTGCAAGGGAGCGCTTTGAAACTCAGAGCTGGAATATACGAGAACACAGGAGTCCTCCAACCAACCAAGGTGCGACAATTGTGAGGCTTCAACCTATGTATTTTGCTCTAACTGTGATGACTTGTAGAGAAGAGATCATATCATATCCTACAGTGCCGATTCTCAGGGTCAAAACTCTCGGCAAGTTCAATGCCTCCGCTGTCTACATTTACACCATCTCTGTTCCTGTGTGTAAGGCTACGGCAAACGACGTCTTATGAGTACAATCTGTTCCTGTGTGTGTGCAGTGCTAGCTGCATGAGGTCTTTACTTCACACATCCCCAAGGTCTAAGACTCTCCCAATATGCTATGAATTCTTGGTAACCCCTCCTCTATAATTCAGATGTAAACCAAGAGTACCTGCGAAGTTATCATTCTCATGGGGTAGTGTTTGGGTCTCTGCCTCCCATTCTTTCCAGCCATGCACCTGCAACCCCTTCCAAGAGTAGGTGAGAGAATGTAGAAATACATCTGAGAATCAAAATAAACAAGATGGGACGTAAGGAAGCTGCTGTGTGAGGTTTCAAAGAAACGTGTATAAGAGTACAGCATGGTGCACTTGAAAATTGAAGTGACGACATGATGGGAAAAGGAAGAAAAGCAGGGGATGAAGAGAGACTGCATGAGATCATAAAATTTGTTGAGTTTTATGTCGACCAAGCAGTTAATAGAGGCCAAGGGTTGAAAGGTGAAACTGGACACTACATAGGCGTCAGAAAACGCTCAATTGTGCTTGAATACTGTGGGACAGAATGTACACATAAGATGTTGTTCGTCATAGCTTTGTGGCCATAGACCCCCCACCCAGTTTTGGCAGAACAAGGGAACAGCCACTAATTTTGTGAGGGGCGAACTCCAGTACTGGGACTGTGCCAGAGATCTCTTATTAGACTATGCTTGTCATTGACTACTGCAGAGCACGAAACAATGGCATGAATTGTGTGAGCATTTTCAGCCCCACCAGAGTGCTTACTGTTCAAGGGTTGCCCAAAGTGCTGACGGGATACAGTAGAATAGCACAATAGAACCAGGATAACCAAAATACACCTCATCGTAAATGTTGCATAGAGAGAGAGAACATTACTCTGGACAAACAATTGAGACCCCCTTTTGATATATGCAACAAATAAGGTGTCTTGCTCATTCTGACCCTGAAAACACAAGACCAGAGGGTATGAGCAACGAAGTTTCCACCTTGACAAGAGCGAGTAGCATAGTGAGAGCAGAGTACAGCAAATGTACAACAGCCATCACAAAGATGAAAATATGGAGCTGATTGAGGCTTGTCGTTGAAACAAACGGCTCTTTGCCCTGCAGCTCCAAAAGTTCCCAAAGTATAAGAGTGTCCTGTTATCAGACAACTTGTGACCTTCTACCTTCTCATTCATACAACTATGGAAAATAACTGAGACTAACGACCGTGACACATTTGCCTCTACCGACAGTTGCCAGAATGAGTTTGAAAAGGGAACCCACAACTTGGTCAAGTTGACTGCAAACCTGCCTGATATGGTTGTAGGCTGAACTACCGTTCCAGAGTTCGTATGCCATAAGAAACAACATAACATCTCAAGAAAAAAGTATGAAGGAATCTTGCCAGCACCATAATCAGTTTACCATCTCTCATGTAGTCACAAAGCTGCAAGGGGAAGGGGGAAAATAATATTTCTTACATTCTTGTCATGGGGCAGATGGATTATGCATACCTCTGGGCACATGGAAGTGCTGGCACTTGCTCCGACAAGTGTCCTCCCATGAGAACCTTCTGAAATTGCCACTTGGAGCAATCTACCATGTGCAAGCGTTGATTGAGAGCTTCCTGTGGTACTGTTTGCCTTCGCTGCCTTCTCCACCAAGGAGCAAGGTACTAATCTGTCATAAAGGGAGGTAGATATGCAGATCCTGGAAACTGGTTCACCCAACACTGTAATTGCCAGTGACATGAATCCCAATAGCATCAGCTCTGCCCACCCAAACAGATCAACAAGCCAAGATTTCACAGTAAGAAGAAGGGCTGGACTGAAAAAGGCATGTTAAGAAGGACTATCCATACATATGCATTATTATTCTGTGTTTGCCTCATTGTTGGTGATGGTTTCCCTCAGCTGTTTTCATGTCAGCTGGGTACCAGAGGATCTTTAAGAAAATGAACTCATATCAGAGATAGGATATTGTCAAATACATGTTGAAAGGGGAGAGCCAGGTGCGCAGGCAAAACGTACCAGCTGCCAGGCTGGGATGCATTAACAGTTTGTAAAAAAGCTGTTGCGCTAACATATCAAAAGACACAACCTTTCTCAACATTTTCACAATAATTGAGTGCATTGGCGGCAATGAGGGTGGGTTCATCCGTAGTAAAGACCATTCAGAAGTCAGATACATGAGCAAGAACAGCCAATATACCCACCATCCTTCATTTTTTCCAAAGCTGCCAGCAATGCATTGCGCTGAGTTCTGCACAAATACTGCAAGAAGACAATTGATTCTCAATGTCAGTAGCTACCTTGACTGTCTGCAAGTGCAGCAATGACCTGATGCTGTCTCACAATGGCAAGGTGGCTTCATGCTGTTCAATGTGTTCACCAATTGAACGTGACTGGGGCAGCTGCTTCAGACAACAAGCTGCTGATGCCTTCCCAGAATGTATAACACCATAACCTTGGTGTTCATCTCCGTGTCAGTCTCTGTATTTCCTGAAGTTCAAATACAAACCTGCTCCACAAAAAATCCTCAGCAAAGAAATGGTATGATCTCCATCTCTAACAATGAGTTCAATCGACTGCATGTCCACATGCAGGACTCACAGGTACGTATAGTAGAGGAATGATTCGAGCACTTCATATTACCCCTTGAGCTCTGCTTGAACATCACTTCATAAACAGTTTAATAGATAGGGGGCTCTTCAAATGGAGATGACTGAAAAAGATTGAGGAAATGAAATGATGAGGAAAGCTCACGGAGTTTATGGTACAAGGAAGAGACTGCGGGGCCCTCAACAAGCAGCCCAAAAACAACGCCTATTGATCAAGGGATTATCTAAGATGTACCGCCTCATGCAGATGTGCTGCCAAGCATTCCTGATCCTCGCTGTGGAACACCTCTGTGAGGAGTTAGCTGTTTCGGGAGGAAGGATCAGTTTTATGAAGGTAAATTAAAGACTTTTAAGACGGGAGATTTGGTACTGTGGTTGCAGAAGAAGGGAAAGATTAAAGCTTCTAAGCTTAAATCACCATGGAAAGGACCTTATGTCATACAGAAGATGTATGATAATAACACCGCCATGTTACAAACCATTAACAAAGACCTTGTCCCAAATCATGAAGAGTTTGCGTGCATCATCTTCAGTGATCATGCTCGCCAATTCTCTCATGGTTTGTCTGCAACCGGCACAATTACAGGCAGTCACGGGCAAAGCGGGCGTTTAGGACTCCCAGACCATGCATTTCCAGCAGCGATTTCAGTTTATGAATGAATTTCATCAAGACATGGAAGAGAATCTAAAGAGAAATCTTTGAGTCCACAAACTTGCACCTAAGCAGCTGGTCGGCTGTTGCCAATTTCAAACTGCATGAATGCAAGCGCAGAAGAGATTAGGGAGCACATACATTGCGGAGCGTATCGATGGAGCGCTCAACCGTAAAGGAAAGCAGGATGAAGACGGTGCAAAGCGTAGCCACGGTCCAAGTGGGGGTGAACTCCAGCGACCTTCCCTCCCCCGTTGCTGCACCCCCCATTGTTGACACATCATGTCCCTCCTCTCCAGCCTTCATATGTTGACATATCCCATCATTGCTCCAGGAAAGGCCACTTTGCTATTTTTTGCGAATTTCCAGCGACCAAAAGTACGTGAAATTCGATATACATGGAGGGCTTTCCAACGGCCCCGCGGTTTGGTTTGGGACATCTCAACGACGGTAAAACAAAGCAAACTGCCTCGCTTCATATATTGATTTTTTTAAACAAGTCTTCCTACGCTTTCGTCACGGCGAGTATGAACGGACAGACAATACATTTTTTGGACATTCTGGACTGCATCTGGGGATGCAAAACATCATCCATGGAAGCGATATTCTTAGGATGCCACCTAGTGCCAAATTTTTGTTTGTAGGCAAGACAAGGGGCCACATCGATAGATTTTGGCTAATATGTATTCGGGACTACTATCGGATAGAGGGTTGTCGATTTGCGTGTCTGAATGTGGAAAAGAATTATGTCTCCGCACATGTCCTTATGTTTATTTATGGACTTCAACATGTATGCCATCAATAGCTGCACTATTAGATCACAAACTATTGTATTTTCTTATTATTTTATGGTGATTCTATGAAACAGAATTCAGGAAATTTACACGTGACCTCTCCCACAATGTGACTGAGAGACCCAGAGAGGTGTGCCAGATATGTCATATTTCCCAATCCATCGTAAATCTAACGATGGTCGTTGTCATTGTCAGTTTTGTTGGTTATTCGTTGATGTTGAAGAGGAACCGGAGGTAGCTTGTTCCGGTATAACTGATACAAGAGAGAATATGATTACAATGCTTACGGGAAACTGGCAAGCTGTCTTGAAAATTCCAAGATCCGATCTTATGAAACTTCTTAAAGGTCAATTAGTCAAAAAACTTTGATATATGAGTGTCGACGGTATTTACAGGAGGTTGGGTAGCATGTGAGCAAGCTCACATGAGCATAAGCCTGCTCACATGAGCAGAAAGATGATATACCATAAATTCTTAGAATATTCTTTGAAAAGATGCAATAGTGAAACTAAAATGTACAATTTGTGCTCACGAGCATACTTGTGCTTACGTGAGCACAAACCACACGAAGAGACATAGACACAGGAGAAATAGGCACAAAATGAGTCATTAATATGGACGGGCACCCTATTTCCGTGGTTAACTTTTCTGTACGCAGCACATAACAATTCGTTAGTGAAATAAAACAATCTCACGTCGTCTCTTATATGCAAAACCAAGCACAACACATTTTGTTTCGCCCACGAAACCATAGGATAATGACCTACGCAACGATTTCTGAAAATTTCGCCGACAAAACCCAATATTTCGCTGGCAAAACCCATTATTTTGATGGCGAAATCCGTTATTTTGCTGGCGAAATTCGATACCTTGATTTTTTTTCGTTAATGAAACCCATTGTTTGCCCCATTATATGAAATGTTCAACTATTATTTGGTATTTGTGTGTTTTGGATGTTGTTGGTTATTGTGACTTTGTCTTTCCCTAATGTGTTATTCTTTTGTAGGATACCAAAACTGTAGATATGTGGAACTTGGAGCTTATAGATATACATCACATAAACCCTATAAATGCATCGTGTCTCTATATCCGCCAATGGTTTAATTCCTTTTTGAAAACATATAACTCATGTGACCGCAGTTTAAAAACATAAAATCCCCATGACCATGGGTTTGTGCTCACGTGAGCTCTGCTCACCTCTATGCTCACGTCCTACCAACCCCCTATTTACAATGTAGGTCATGCTAACGACTTAGTCGCACACAATGAACTTGGTTTCAAATGTAATGATACGTGATGTTGAACTATATTGTAATTATGTACATATAGTTTGTATAGAAATAAAATAATTGTGGCTTTATGTTTTTAATGTTTCAATGTTTTGGTGATCACTAGTTTGTACGATCGTACGTTCATGTATTGATCGTGAATACTCTCGAGCAAGCTATAAGTAATAAGGAATCAGCAATGAGCTATAAAGAAAGTTTCTTACCAAAGGAGAAAGGCAAGAAGCATTTTCCTGTGTCAATCTATGACGCCTCCGCATGCCTTTGTTTCATGTTCCAGGAAAAAGTCGAGAATCAATTTTGTAAATAACGGCATTTAGAAGGTGGGCTTGCCTAGGCAGGCTAATGTAGTCATATACTCTGGCGGAGTTAAACGTGAGTTTGGTTCTAACATGTAATAGTTGTTTTCATTGCGAGTTGATTATACCTAATTGTTATGCATACATACATCGTTAAATCGTTTCAATATATTTTTATGTGACTAGGTTATGGTCACACTTTTGTGAGCTCAGTATAACATTTTTTTTCAGGAAGAGGTCGACGAGTTTGCCAAGGAGGAGTTGTATAGATCGTTCTTGTATGTAGATGGGGTTCCAAAGGATGACTTTGATACTTTTTTGTGACACAAATCTGATACCGCATATTGAGAATACGACAGCAAGTGGGGATCTAAATACATTGATCGAGAAAAAAAATAGAGAAGGCAAACTGTTTTGACAGACACGGTCCTAAAAGAATTGTCTAAGAATAAGGACCAATTCCTCAAACTTATGAATCTTGCAATGATACCTGGACAAGACATTCAGGTTGTTGGTGTGGGTAAGATCATTTAGAGCAACAATATGTCAGGAGATCAAAATAACCGCTAATTGGTGGAAAGAACATCATGGACTATCGGCCTCACCTCGGTTTGTTGTGGCTGTGCTGCTGGGTCACCAACAAGGTTCAAGGTGTCCAAAGAGGTGACGATTACTAGAAAGACATCTCTCCCCTTATATTGTCCTCAATGTGGAGGAGACAGATGAGACGGTGGAGAAACATCAAGATCAAGGCAAAGATGTGGATGAAGGAGTTGAGCCCATGGACATTGGAGTAATCTAAATAGATTTCTTCAAGAGGATTGATGGATGAACACGTTATTCCAGTACTTGCAATTTGATCATTGCTATGAGCACAATGCTCCAATCTTGATTGCTATGCTATTAGCACTTTCCTGATGCACAATCAGTAACTTAAGTGTGGGATGCAATGCATACAGGTCACATCGGTGGCTGACAACCAGCAAAGTCCTGTCAAATCTGTTGTCTAGAGTTGTAGTCGTTACTCTACGGAATGTTAGAAGAGCTGTATATATAGACAATTGTAGAAAAGAGAATGGAGTTGCTTCAATTGTGCAATAGTACCTGTCAAGCAGGATATTACTGGGTTTGATATCTCTGTGGATAATGTAGGAAGAGCAATGTTTAAGCAAATATTCCAAACCGCTTGCAGCCCCCAATGCAATCTGAAACCTTTGTTCCCATGATAATAGGGAGTCATTACTGAGTAGGGCATCTAAAACTGAGTCGTTAGGCATGTAAACAAGACTTGCAGACTTTTTTTTTTTTTTTTTGACTTGCAGACTTAGATTCAGATCCTTGGATAAATATATGCCCAAATCTTTGTGCTTCTTTGCAGTACCCATGAGAAGCTAACAAACACATACATTGACACCCATGTCCTACATCGCTCGCATTTATTCCATGCATTTATTTTCCCCCTCAAGGCCCAGTTGCTAGGGCCGGGTATTTCCTTGGAAATTATGCATATATATATATATATATATACAAATATATATTGTTTTATTTTTAATGATCTTTAATACGATTTTAATCAAATATTACAGGTTTTATAGATTTTTATATATCACTTTGGTTTGAGTATTGGATAGCAATGAAACGCTACCACATTGAAAGCTGACAGAAGGAGGAAAAAATAACCTCTGTGGGGCCATAAATGCATAATTTACAGTAATACTATTCGAACTTATAAGAAAAAAATAATTATTATTTATGGCTATCAATTAGATCACATTTTGGATAAATGTACCTCGCCGACATTGTACTAGAGAAGCATATTGGACAGACCATAACCATGTATTTATTATTTTTAAATTATTTAATTATATTCCTTTGTACCGACATATCTCATTTTTTTTTGAAAAAAAACAGAACAGGGGACAGAGGCCCTGGAAATTTATTTATAGAAAAAAGGAGAACAATGAGGAAAAAATAACCTCCGGGGGCTGTGAAGGCACAAAACATAAAGGGAATGTCTCGTCAACTAGGATGAGCAATTATGCGATGAATTGCTTGTTTTTCCCGCGACTCTCCCTTTTAGTTCATTTCAAGGGCTTCTTCCCGTATTTATTATTAAGAAAAAAAAAAAACTTGGCCATGAGGCGCCGAGCACAGAGCTCATGGGATACCGCCCAAGGGAAGGGATGAAGATTATATCTCACCCGACAAGGTAGAAGGATTTATGTTATCAGATATTGAATAAAATTTATTGTCGACTTACTGGCCAGCCTGTAGGTCAATAATGTAACCAAAATACATGTGGTTAAGAGGAATTAGAGACACCGGCAAACTATATAATATTTTTCTAGTCAAAGTAAGACCTGAAAAATTCTGGTGATCACTTGAAACCTACTTAACACCTAACCCTGTTTCAGGTTTGGAGGAAGTGAATTTTTCTATGTACTTTTTGCAAATCTTATTAGCTTTTAATGGTTCCAAGTGCATTTTAATTAACTTGTGACAACATGGCCCACCTTCTCACATTGAAACTACTAAGATCTACCAAATTCTCCCACCTACATAATTTTTAGGAAACACAAGGGTCATGAAATGGCAGCATGCAAGAGGGGCCATGCAGAGTTGACGTGGGCGAGACATAATTGGCCCACAGTTGGGCTCACTTGGGTGATATTTTTTATAAATTCTATCCTTGGATCTAGATATATCTTTTGTTTTTTTTATAGTGAATAGGGACAGAGGCCCTGATGAGTTTCTATAGATTTTTCTTTTTACCAGGCTCACGATGGTAGTGCATTATAATATAACGCGATCCGAAGCTAGCTTAAATAAGAGCGTCTTCCCCATGCGGGTATTGCCTCCTTTGAGGGGTGGGCTCCATTGTGCATTTCATACACTCATTGAAGGGATTGAGTGAAACATCTCATTGTCAATGATTCAAGTTTTGGAACGGGTTCACCTTGAGTTGCCAAGCTATGGAGGTCATTGTGACCCCTCCCTCAAACACATACAAATGACCCTCATAAAAACAAAATGTTGTTTGCCGTTAAATTTTCATAATAGTTCGCTAGAATACCTTACAACATTGTATGTGGGAAGCAGAAGCAGGAAAAATCAACCCCAAGGAGCTTGGTCTTGAAAGCTCAAATTTCAAACTTTGCAAAATCCTAAAACCCGAAAAAACCCCCACTAAAACACTAAAATCTCTCTTCTTGTATGGTGAATTTCTCCGCAATTTGCTAGGATGTACATGGTAACCAAGGTGAATATGATAAGGTTCATTTTTTTTGGATGTAACAATGTGGATGTGTTGCTTGAGTTAACTCGTCTTATGTCACTTATTTTTGGAGGGCGACATTTGCCCAATGGCGATCCCTTTAAGGTTAAACTTGAAGTAGCTATAAAGACCTAAATGTGGAATTTAGAAGATGATAACACATTATAGCATAACAAAGCAAATTACTATCTTCCTGTGTGCCTCCATGGCCCATAAATGAAAGGGGGTTATTTTTCCCCCTCCTCAAGGGCCTGAGTTGTGAGCTGTCACTCCCAGGATTCCTTTTTCTTTAAAACAACTACTAAAAAATTACTAAAAAATACGTTATAATATTTCTAAATCTTGATATGAAATGTAACTATTTTATTGAAGATTTATTCACAAAATCTAAAATATTACTCTACTACATCTAAAAATATTAATCATTCATGGTTATTTGAGTTCATTGGTCTACGAGCCTGTTTTTTGTGGGCCATGTCCAAACCCAGACCTACCCTCATGGATGAGAATATATCTCTCATTTGACACACATCCCAACTGTACCAAAGTGATCCTACCTATTTCATGCACCCCCTTTTGAAAATCTTAGGAGATTTGACGGTCTAATTAGGAAGATTATAACAAAAATGCTAGGCCAAATTTTTCTACTATTTTCATTTTTATAGTGAAAAATTGGTTATGGCATGGCCTACCATTTAGAATTTTTTTATCCAGGCTCCAGATTCTAATTGTATGGCACCTTCAGCATGTCCACCCAAAAATCTAGAGCCAAATTCCAAAAATTCACAATGGTTGCTTTGTATGGGAAAATAAGGGGGTAAAAATGGCCATTTCTATCACATGACCCCAAATCACCCCAAATCACCCCCAATTTTTGAGGGAAGCAAAATTCCTCTTGTCATGTTGTTGCTCGCCTTCATACTCACTACCCTGAAAAAAAAATGAAACCATCCTAAGCTATTTACAGGCAGAGATTGCAAAAAAAGGGATTTCCTACTTAGGCCTTCCGGCAAAGAAAAAGGGGCCACGTCATCAAAACCCATGAACTCCCGGGGGCTGTTTTGTGTGAGCCCGTTTTTGTGGACCCCATCGACAAACCCGTCGCCTGCAAATGCAGGACCCAGCCCCATCTGCCTGCCACGTGGTAAAGTCAACCTTGCTGTAGGGCCCCAAACCATCAGAATTTTGGGTACCCCTGAGCACTCCAAAATTCCTGACGGCAGTCCTTTGAAAAGATAAAACAAATAAATCAATATAGTCATACAAACGCTTACAAAGATGTAAGCCTTAAGGCGGCCTGTCCTGGTTATTTTTTCCAGGACATCCTTCATTAATATGACTTACAGGGCTTCCTCCCCTTCCCCCTAAAAAAATGTCTCAGTGGGCATTTACTTATGCAACCATCGTCTCCACCAACAACTTGTGCCCTCCATACCTTCCCTCCCCACACTTGCTTGAGACTGTACAGTGACTCCCACATCTCTGTGGAAGTTGAGCACTAATGCTCTTCACTCATTACATTTGCAAGAATGGAACTACATCCTGGGAACTGTGAGTGTGTAATCAAAGGCCTTGCCGTACCCACAACGATGGTTGTGGTGTGAATGATGAGTGTGCTGGTCTGGGCGTCGGTAGGATCATGTTTGATTGCAAGAGTAGGTGGGGCAAGTTGCTGTGCTCAAAATATCTACCCTACTTACTTTACACCTCCATTCCCTTGCCATGCTCCTGCGCTGTCAGCTAAGCCAACTCTTGTTCTTGTACAATTGCACTGTGCAAGACTATGATTCTAACTCTGACGAGAGGAATCTCTGGAAAAAGTGGAGAATCGGAATTCAGAGGAACTTACAGTCCGTTTCTGCGTCTGTGGGTCCGAGGCTCGACTCCCGACTCCTGAGTCCCCATCCCTGATTCCGGCTCCCTTCCTGCCTGCCTACACAATACGTACCACAGCAGCGAGTGTGGATGCCTGGTCAATGCCATGGCTCGCTTCATTCCTCGGACGAGAAACGCAGAGCAGCAAATGATGGGGAGGATTGCCGCACTATTATTAGGGCTGCACCAAAGTCCGAAGAGAGAGGGGGCCGGTCCTCGTCGTTTTCTTCCTCGTCACGTCAACTGGCCTGTCCGTGCCGCCGTGTCTGTCTCTGCTCATTTCAAAGCACCTGCCACGCGGTCACTTTGCGTACCGCGGACCAACCGCGGCCCGCACTCATGTCTTACACCGCATGTCTTGCCATACACATGGATGTATGGAACGTTGGGTATGATATATGATCGTATGGATGGTTGGGCATACCCATCATGGCTGCCGACAATGCACGTTCAAAGTTTTCCCTCCCTGGAATTACCGGACCCCTGAAATTACTATTTTTTAGACCAATAGAGTGTAAGCCTGTAAGTTCACACCCTTGTTTAACTTTTAATCTGGTCGCTAACTTAGCCAGCGGCTCTCTGAAGAAATGAGTCCGGTGCGGCCGGGCCCTTTTGGCAACCAAGTTGAAGCCGAGTGGTAATGGGCACATACCAAGTAATCCACCGATCGGTGTCACAAAGGTGTCCACCTTCTTGCCTCAATAGTAGCCCTTGGGGCCGTTATATATGTATATATAGGATGCAATGGTCGGTACTAGGTAGTGGAACTCTTTGTACCAGCTGGGGTCGGTTTTCCATACCAGTGAATTGATACCATGGGTCAATACTCAAATCCACCAAACACGACTGGACAGCTAGGTTGCCATCCAAATAAAGCTAACTATTGCATGCGGGCCGCGCAACGCTAATACATGCCACGCCCACTAAAGTGGCTATCACATTTGGGGTCTGACTTGGACCCACTTGGGAAATACCTGCAAAGGGGCCTACATGGGTAGGAGTACCTTACAGTGCAGTAGCATAGAGAAAGTATATCAAAGTATAATCATTTAAATGTAACCGGACCTAGCATTATTGCTTACCCGCCATGAAAATATAACCGGAGGATTATTGATAGAAAATTAACTTTGCCCTATGTAGAACCGGAGTGTTAGGATGTGCATATAGCCTAACTACCTCGGAGGTGGGTAAGTTTGAGCTCAAAATGATCATTATCCCACAGCTTGTGCTCCACCTCCTCCTCTATGTGAATCTTAGATTTTGGAGCTCGCAAAGTTGTGTTATGTAGCTGGGTTACCCTTGGAAATATATAGCAAGCATTGTTGAGTATATTGTTCATATATATGAAATATACATTTGGATAAACAATAAAAAAAATATGTATTTAACCATATCCGGTACTAATTCATCTATACCCTTAGGATGTAAAATGTGTATTTTTATTCTTTTATCCGGAGGGGCTATGTTTCAACTAACTGCTGTTATTGAGTGCGGGACAGCCTAAAAAAGAACCAAGTGCTCTCACATAAGTTAGAGTGGGAGGGCATTGTGATGTCCATGTAAGTTTCTTTGTGGATGACAAGTGTCTGGGAGGTTCTTTTTTCAAATGGAACCAGGTGGCACATTAAGCCATTTGCACTTTTCAAATGGTTATTTGTTTGCCCCTAGTATGGTACAAGTGAATAAGTTAATAGAATCAAGTTTAGGTTGGGATACTAGTCTTTTGCCTGGCGACACGGTGATCTACAGAAACTAAAATAGATATATTTTTTTAATAAAAAAAAGGTTCGATTGCATACTTGAAAAGGTATGTTTGGCTACTTACTGTACAAAAGATTTTGGACAACCACATTTTTGGCTTCATTACAAAATTGTGACTAGAGAGAATGCGCATGAAGAGAGAGAGAGAGAGAGCAAGCTGCATTGGATGGCAATACAAAGTTAAAGAATCGAGTTTGTTCGACTCATTACAATGTATTTGAATGAGCTTTTATGTATCATAATCTAATATATGACGCCTCCAAAAGGAAGCGGAATTTATGGTGTCTCTTGACCCCCACCCCACCCCCGCCCCCCCCCCCTTGTAATTTATGGTGTAATAGATATTCTGATAATAATGTGGATCTCGATGGGGCATGAGATTTTTATTTTTATTTTTTTAATGAAAGGGACAGAGGCCCTTTTAATCAATTTAAATTAAACAAAGGTTCAAATTTCAATGTCGCTCCCTTGCTGATCAGAACCAAAGCTCATTTATACCTGTACGTAAAAATCTATGGGTTTTTTTCTCTTATTTGCAGGGACGTTATCAGGGTTTCTCTTAAGGAATTGGAAAACAGCACAAGTGGCTACGGAGTCTTACAAAAAATAGCCATAAATTCTGTTCATCCGCTGAAATTCATCCACCTCTGTACTTTAATCCATTTATATCATCCATATTTGCCGAATTCATCCACAATTTTTTTATTTTTTTTAAATTGAGAGATTTATTTTTTATTTGGAGAAGTCTGGCGATTTCATCCATGAAAAAACAGGCAATTTGCGACAAAATATTCGATTTTATTTTTTGAGGTCGCAATCTGGCCAATAAAAGAATCGCTGGACGTTAGCCGATGGAATATCACGTCATATATCTCCAGGATCCGTGGCAGGGATCCGTGGGATCTTCCGCCCTGTCATCTTTTCTTTTCTAAATTCATTTCTTTTATTTTAATACTAGGGATCTGAGCCATCCACCCATATCTTCAAGTGATCTGAGCCATCCAGCAGGGAAAAGAAGCTGTGCATTTACGCAGCTGGAAGTCCCCCCCAGAGTAACGCTGTCGGACTACTCCCCTATCCAATACGGTCCTATTAACAGTGACGTATCTATACACTGACTTGCTTATTACTATATATACCGTCCCATTTTTCTTTGTAAAATAACAATTCTTTTGTACTTTGTACACGCAGGCTGTCTTATCCATCAATTATGATATTTTCAAGATTGGGAAGCGTTTTTATGACGGCGCTCTTTGGAGCAGCTGCCCTGTATGGGCCGCTTCGCATGCTCGCATTCTTTGGAATGTCCGGAAAGCTAGGTGTTCCGTGCATTTTGATGGTTCTTCCCCTTGTCTTAGAGCTATAGCTCACTTAGACATGTTGTCTGAAGCTCGGAAAGCATGGCGTGTTCTAGTTGCAGCTTTTCACAGAAATTCTGAAAGATGGAGACAACAACTTATCGCTACCTTCGATGGATCATGGGGAGAAGGTGTTCTTTTGCACCATAATCTCTGAACTTCGGGTTACATGGCACAACGCCCTCCCCACGTGCTGGGAGCTCTCATAGTGCAATGGTGTCCCCAGTTGAAGGAGAAAAGCCCCAGGTCAATTGGCGTCACAAGCGCAGCCTCAGGAATACTATATCTAAAATTCATCTTTCTTTTGGTCATTCTAGAAGGAAACGTGGTAGCTTCTAGTACTCTCTAGCTTCTGTTAGGCTCTACCCCTGGACTCCGGTTACGAGGCAGTGTCCCATGCATTGTTGGTCTGCATGGCTTCCTGCAAGGTTATTTTTTCCTTGCTACCCCTGCGATACTTTATTATTCTCCATTCAATAAAGCTTTGAGGGCCACCGTCCCCTCTTCCTTTATTTTTATTTTTTTTTAAAGAAAAGAAAAAAGAAGCGGTGTAACATAGAAATAACCACCCGCGGCCGGTAGCTCAATTTGGATAAGTGCACCGTGTGACACCCTGGTGGTTTAGGGTTCAAATCCTACTAGTCCTGTGGGTATGATATGTTTGGTGACCGGTCGGTCGGGGGTTGATATTTCCCTCCTGTGTGCCCAATGGCTTACCTGAAATGGGGTTAATTCTCACCCTTCTCAAGGGCCTGAATTGTGAGCAATTGCTCTCAGGTTTCCTTTCTTCAAAAAGAAAAAGAAAAACCAACGTATTTATTTATTTATTTGCAGAACAGGGGACAGTGGCCCTGAAAATTTTATTAAGGTAAGGAAAAAATAACCTTACAAGAGCCATGAAGGTAGAGGAATGAGGTACCACTCGTAGCCATCAGTTCCAATAAGAGCAAGCAGATAGGAATGGAGGGAAGTGAAAGGAGATTGAGGACAAAAACAGAGCAACATTACATACTGAGAAGAATTGAGTACAAAGCATTATCTCTAGCACTGCATACTTCCTCTTTTTCTTTTTTGGAGCATCAAAGGATAAATGAGCCTTAGATTTACCCTTCCTAAGACTACGCTTATGTCTCCAATTCTTCAAGTTCCAAAGGTCAGCTAATATGCACTGTATATCACACTTTCAAGTTAGCTACCTGATTATATACAAATATATACATATATATGATCAGCCTGTGTATGAAGGCTCCCTGGAATTTTATAACCAAATGTCATTATGAACATGGACATATATGCCAATGTCAAGGGAGTGTTCAACACTATGGCTAAACGAGATGTGGTGTCGTGGAGTACGATGCTTGCAGGGTATGCACAGCAGGGGTGCGGGATGGAGGCTTTGGATACCTATGAGCAAATGATGGGGAAAGGGGTGAAGCTCGACCACGTCATTTTAGTGTGTGTTTGCAATGCGTGTGCAAGCCTGGCAGCCTTGGAAAAGGGCAAAGAGGTGCATGGTTGCATCACCAAAGCTGGAATTGTACCATATGTGATTCAGAACAATACCTCGTGGACATGTATGCCAAATGTGGAGGCATTGAGGATGCAGAGGGAGCCTTCAACACTATGGCTGAACGAGATGTGGTGTCGTGGAACGCGATGCTTGCAGGATGTGCACAGCAAAGGCGCGGGATGGAGGTTTTGGAGATAGGAAAGTATCAAAAAACAGTTAACAGAGACGAGGAGAAGCTTTGGAATGAATATGTTTCCGAACCCAGTCAATGGTGGAACAATCCAGGCAAAAAGGTGAATTCCTGTTGGAAGCAGATGCAAGTCAGCATAAGAACTAGTATGATAAGTAGGGTTGGGGTGTTTGCTGGAATACTTATAGGCTGTCATTGTCAGCTGCTAGCAGCAAGGCAATGATGTATGCATGATTTGTGCAGAGGCAATGATAGCTGAAGGAGCAGGGATAGAGTGTGGGTCCAGATTCATCCAAGAGAGCCGGATTTCAAGCTCCAGATTACCTATGATTCCATGTGGATCAATAGCTACAAGAAACCTGCATGGGTAGATGGTCAACTGGAAACCGCAGCAGCAGGGCACAATTGATAAAATCAGGCACTGCTAATGAAAGCACCTTCTTCAACACATTTCACCCTTGTTTTTCCCTCTTATCAGAATTGGCCCTAAATTTTCATGTTGAGTTCTGCAGGTTAGAGTTCCTTTGATAGTTTGGAGTGACTTTGACATGATACTGCTAATGTAACAATAGGAAGTATCCAGAAACAGGTAACAGAGACGAGGATAAGCTATGGATTGAATACTTTTCTGACCCCAGTCAATGGTGGGGCAATCGAGGCAAAAAGGTGAATGCCTGTTGGATTACATAGAGTAGCAGATGCAATTGAGCATAGGAACTAGTGTGATAAGTTGAGTTGGTTGTTTCCTAGAACAAATATAGGCTGTCATTGTCAGCTGCTAGCAGCAAGGCAAGGATTTATGCATGATTTGTGCAGAGGCATGGATAGGTGAAGGAGCAGGGATAGAGTGTGGGTCCAGATTCATGTAAGAGGGCCAAATTTCAAGCTCCAGATTACCTGCGATCCCCTGTGTCGAAGGATAGCTACAAAAAACCTGCATGGGTAGATGGTCAACTGAAATTTGCCGCAGCAACGGCACAATTGATAAATCAGGCACTGGTAACGAAGGCACCTTCTTCAATAGCACAACGGCTACAAGTGGGTAGATGGTCTACTAGAAACAGCAGCGGCAGCAGCATAATTGATAGAACAAGACACTACTAATGAAGGTACCTTCTTCAACATATTCCACCATGTTTTCCCCTGCTATCAGAGTCGTCCCTATATTTTCATGTTGAATTCTGCAAGTTAGCTCCGCGTTGGTGGATCTCTGGTGGTTTTGGAGTGATTTTGACATGTTATTGCCAATGTGGTCGATAGGAAAGTATTGAAAAAATAGATAACAGAGACGAGGAGAAGATCTGGAATGAATACGTTTCCGACCCCAGTCAATGGTGGAACAATCGAGGCAAAAAGGTGAATGCTTGTTGGAAGTAGACGCAAGTTAGCGAGTATGGTAAATAGGGTTGGGGTGTTTGCTGAAACAATTCCAGGCTGTCATTGTCAGCTGCTACGAGCAAGGCAATGATGTATACATGATTTGTGTAGAGACATGGATAGCTGAAGGAGCAGGGATAGAGTGTGGGTACAGATTCATCCAAGAGGGCCGGATTTCAATCTCCAGATCATTACCTATGATTCCCTGTGGAAGGATAGCTACAAGAAACCTGCATGGGTAGATGATCAATTGGTTGGTTTTGAGCTGAAGAGCACGACCTTTGCAGGGATGTCTCTCCATCTGTAGATCTTTTAGGAAGTGGAAGGCTATGGCCCAGCTTTCTTATGACGGGGTTAGCTGATTTTCAGTTCTTCTCCTCAGCTCGGTGCCTTTCTGTTTCCAAGTTATGGCAGTAGTTTCTGGCTGCAGTCTCTTTTTCTACTAGACTCTTTAGCTCTATGTAGACCCCATTCTTTGCTTGCCTTCCTTCTTACTACTCTTTCTTGTCTTGGTACGCGAAGTTGTGTCTTCCTCTTTCAGCCTCTATGGCACTCTATCCAGAGGTTATTTTTTCCTCTTTGTATCCAAGGACATTTTATGTCCATTACCTATAAAGTTCTGGAGGCCACTGTCTCCCACTGTCCCTCTTTGTTAACAATTTTATTTTAAAAAAAAAAAAAAAAAAAAAACAACAAATGGCTTCCATTCTATTTTCCTAGAAACCTAATGAAAATTTAAATCAATTAATAATCTAAATATTATAATTGTATGATTTAATTTATTAAATTAAAATATTATTAAAAAACCTCTTTAGTCATGAAGTTATATACTCATGACTACATCATGGCATCGTGGCATTATATGATACGATATTCTTTCCCACGTGTAGGTCATATATGTTGTCCATGTGGACACGTGTCACATCCGGAGTGCTACATGTGTCCATCTGACGCCTCTCCAATGGAGTTATATGCAGCATGATTCCAGGTGCCACGCACGCAGTCACGGCTATGATTTGCAAAACGCAGTCCTAAAGACTAGTCGCTATGACATGGTTTTTTCCACTGCAGAGTGATGTACTCATGAACGCATATAGGACTGAAAAAATAGTCATATGTGAAGTCATAAAAACGCTCATCTGTTGTAGTGCTTCATGGTTTACCCTGTACATGCGCTAATCACCCATGCCTCTGTTTGGCAAGATTATGTCCAGATATTCTTCTTATCCAAGGACTCCCCATCTCGTCGGCAGCACCAACAGGTCCACCCCCCTCCCTCACTATTCACATCATTGAATTTGCCTTTTGTCATGATAGAGATCCCGACCAAACCATTATGTTCAAACATGAAAAATACAAACCCCTAGTTCTAGCCCTCCGTCAATGTGGATGGAACACTACCCCTCTGACAATTATCATCGCTGGTGTGAGAGGGGGAGCTCACCGTCACAACTGTCTAATCCTACGAGAAAACCTTAAACTACCTCATAAGTATACCACCCCCCTATTACGAACATTACACCTCACGGCCATCACTTCACTAATAGCCATTATCCTCAACAAAAGAAAGATTGAAAGTGGCCAGCTTGCCGCTTAGTAATTGCTCTTGTACCATAGAGCCCACCCCCGAAAGGGGCATTACCCTCAGGGGAAGAGGCTCTTATTCACGCTAGCTTCGGCTGGCGTCATATATATGTATATATATTGGGACCAAATTTTTCACGGAGCAAATTAGTACAAGACAAGTGCAGATGGAATATTTCATCCATATCTACAGATGGACATCCAAAAACCATAGTGATTCATTTGGTCGGTTTTTTGTGGCCTCTTAACCAAGTTGTCCCCTTGGTATCCCCAACATGGCTTTCCTTTCAGATGACATTGCAAGCCACCTCATGCATTCACGACATCCCATGTATGTAACGTGGCATGCATCCATGGCATGTATGGAGGATTCCCACCATGGATACATGACACATCCATGATCTCATGTACGGAAACCGCGCGGTCACAGCGCTGTTGCGGGGCGACCGCGGCAGGTGAGGGCCTTGGGTCAACACATGTGAGCAAGGACTGTGAGCTGAGCGAGAGAGAGAGAGAGAGCGCGATGGTGAGCAAGGAGAGGCCGAGGAGGCGGAGGATGAGCGGCTGCTCGACTTGCTGTTGTGTTCGACCTGCGGAGATGTGGGAGAGGAGGGAGATGGCGTGGAAAGGATAGGAGTTGATGAGTGCGGATGGCTGCTTCGTTTGGAAGCAGCAGGTGATGGCACGCGTGTGTTGCTGGCGGGGGCGAGGTGGAGGTGCCGAGAAGAGTATGCGGAGTTGATTAGAGGTCAAGATGCTGCGCGGTGGCATTGGCAATGCCGTTGTGGCGCCGGTGTCAGAGGTGCTGTCCAGGCTGCTGGTGCAAGTGGCAACGACAGTGCTGGCGGCCAAGGATGTGCTGATAGAGAAGGAGAGCTTCACAGAATTGTGTCGCTATCTAGAGAAGATCCGGCCGATCTTGGTAGAGTTGGCTGATAGGAATGTACGTGACACGCGTTCGATGAGAGTGGCGTTGGAGTCCTTGGAGCGGGAGATGAAGAAAGCCAAGGATCTCATTAATACCTGCAGCTCCAAGAATAGGATCTACTTGCTAGTAAATTGTCGCTCGATTGTGAAGCAGATTCAAGATATTACTCAGGAGATAGGGAGATGTCTGAGCCTAATCCCCATGGCGAATCTGGATGTGTCAGTGGATACCCGTGATAAGACGGCGATGCTGTACAAGGACATGCAAAAAGCTCAGTTCAAGGCAGCAGTTGCGGAGGAGGCCATCGTGGAGAAGATTGAGACAGGTATCCGGGACCGGCAGACAGACAGTGACTGGGTCAATGGCTTGCTGTTGCAAATTGCAAAGGCGGTGGGGGTGTCAATTGATCCAGCATCGCTAAAGCAAGAACTGCTGGAATTTAAGAAGGAGAAAGAGGAGGCCGAGCTGCGGAAAAATCAGGCTGAGGCAATGCAGTTGCAGCAGATTAGTAGCTTGCTGAGCCGAGCTGATGCCGCCACGTCGATGAGTGAGAAGGACCTCGTATATCAGACCAAGAAGAATTCGGGAGGGGGCGGAGGTCATCCGCTGCCTGCATTGCAATCATTTTTTTGTCCCATCACCCACGAAGTCATGGAAGAACCAGTGGAAGTGGCATCAGGACAAACTTTTGAGCGGACTGCCATCGAAAAGTGGTTCGCTAGTGGACATCGCACATGTCCCACCACCAAGGTGGAGCTGGAAACTTTGGAGACAAAACTCAACCTTGCCTTGAGACAGTCAATTCAAGAGTGGAAGGAGAGGAACACTGCTATCAGCATATCTGCTACTGGACCACAACTTCGGTCTGGTAGGGAGGAGGATATTGCAAGTGCACTGCTGAACCTGTACACTATGAGTGAAGAAAAACGGCTACACCGCTACTGGATAGCAGCTGAAGGTCTAATTCCTGTTCTTGTGAGCCTGCTCAGTTCCAGCCAACGGAACATCCGGAAAAAGACCCTTGCAACACTCTGCAGTCTGGCTGTGAACACCTCCGAGAATAAGGTAAGTGGTGCCTCCTGATTTTTGTTTTGTATTTTTTGCCTTTGCAACGATATCAATGCTATGACTGCATTGTGGAAAGGAGAGCTCTAAGAGGCAGAAGCATGGTGGAATTGGTAAACAGGAAGCGATAGCAGAGGCAGGGGCAATAAATCCGGCAGTACGCTCGCTGGCACGAGACGTTGGAGAGGGCCGTCAGGCAGTGGCACTGTTACTGGAACTATCCAAGGATCCCAAAGTGTGCGAGAAGATCGGTAAGGTGCAGGGGTGCATTCTGCTGCTGGTCACCATGCTGAACAGCGAGAACGTGCATGCTGTGGAAGATGCTCGAGAGCTGCTGAAACAACTGTCTAACAATGAGCAGAATGTGGTCCAAATGGCGGAAGCTAACCATTTCGGGCCTTTGATATTGCGCCTCAGTGAAGGTTGTCCACATTTAGCCTTGCTCTTCTGTTATTGCACTTGAATAACAGATGTGTGATGTTGAGAGGGGGGGCTCCCACAATACTCATTTGAGTCTTTCTATTATTTGAGAGCTGGTTGTCATGTCGCAACCTCCGTTGGAAAAATGTGAAGAAGCTGGTTGCAGGGCTGGCTAAGTGGTTTTGGAAGTGGTATAGAGAGGACATTGCTTGATGTAGACCAGAATATGGCAAGCAGGCAAGTTAGACATCGCATTTATGGTAGAGCATGAATCTGCCAGCACTTGCACTGTAATCCAATGAGGTAGGTCGAGACTGTAATCGTGTAAGACGGTGTTTGCGGTAGCATTGTGGCCATAGACTCCATGCCCAGTTTGGGCGGAACAAGAGGGAACAGACACTACCTTTGTGAGGGGCTCAATCCAGTAGTGGGATTTACCTTGGTATAACAATCAGTCAGGCTTTCCGGATTTCCTCTAGAAAGCCCTTCACATGAGCATCAATCTGCTATGTGTGCCCAGCAATTAGACATGCAAGCTACTGCTCGTTACATTACTTATGACATGCATAAGCAACTCTGCATATAGAGTGGAAGGGGATAGACCATAGCTTGAGCATGCACAGTGAGAGAGACAAGGATGTACTCATTCACCTTTGCTGTATAACTTGGGATGCTGGCACTATTGCCTGGGATATACCCACACAACTGGAGCCAGTTGTTTGGTTTGCCACAGTTGCCTTATCTCAGTAGATTTGTGAGTGTGGCCGCAGGGTTATGATGCTGCATGGTGACGGAGGAGCCTCCTCGCCCTCTCCCTGCATACATAATTGTGTTTGTGTCTGGTGTGGATGTGCATGGATGCAGGATCTGATATGACCAAGATCCTGATGGCAAGTGCCCTATGGCGAATGGGGCTTACAGAGCAGAGCAAGGTAGCTCTTGTGCAGCAAGGTGCTATTCCACCGCTAGTGAAGATGATATCAGTAGGTAAGCTTGAGGCAAGGTCAGCAGCGCTTGGTGCCCTGCAGAGTTTGTCAACGGAGCCTGACAATCGCGAGCACATGATCAATGCTGGAGTTATTCCACCGCTGCTGCAGCTTCTCTTCTCTGTCACATCAGTGGTGATGAGCTTGAAGGAGAATGCTGCTGCCACACTGGCAAATCTTGCGATGGCGGGCAGCAGTGCAGAGACCAAGATTGACCGCAACGGAAACATTTTGGAATCAGAAGAAACGATTTACCAGCTGCTGTCTCTTTTGAATCTGGCTGGGCCTGTTATTCAGGGGCACCTTCTCCGTGCTCTTCTTGGCATGTCGTCGTTGCAAAGTGCCACAGAAGTGAGAGCCAAAATGAGGGAAGGGGGTGCTATTCAATTGCTACTCCCTTTCTGTGAAGTGGATGATGTTGAAGTACGGATCTATGCAGTGAAACTGCTGTACTGCTTATCTGGTGATGGTGCTGGAAAGGAGCTGGCAGATCACTTTGGGATGACATACATAAAGGCTCTGGTGAAATTGGTGGTGGACTCAAGTCGGGAAGATGAGAAAGTTGCGGCAGTTGGTATCCTTGGAAACATGCCATCCTCGAATGTGCATGTCACGGAATTGCTGCTGCAGGCAGAAGCATTACCAGCCATTGTGAATTTGCTGGCCGTCAAAGGTGCTAAGACTGCAACACGGGCTGTGCGCAATTCACTGCTGGAAAGTGCCACAGGTGCACTATTGCGTTTCACTACACCTAGTAACATGCAGTTGCAGCAACTAACAGTGGAGTTGGACGCCATACCACTGCTGGTCCAACTGCTGCAAACTGGTACACCTCTGTCCAAGCTCCGTGCTGCAACTGCACTAGGGCAGCTTTCAGAGAGCAGTGGCAGGCTGAGCACCCCAGTTCCCAAGTCTAGAGGCTGCCTTTGCTTTATGTCCCCCCCCAACTTAGGCTGTAGTGTGCATGGAGGCCATTGCTCAGTGCGAACCTCCTTCTGTTTAGTTGAAGCGGAGGCGATCAGCCCACTTGTGCAGATCTTGGAAGAGAAGGACGGCACTGCGCACGAAGCTTCACTAGGTGCCCTTAGCACTTTGCTCTATGATGATAAAACCTGGGAGAATGGTGTACATGTTATTGCAGAAGCACAAGGTGTTAAGCAGATTGTTAGATTACTGACTGTTGGCAGTGTAGGGGCAAAGGAGAAAGCCGTGTGGATGTTAGAAAAGATATTCCGTCTCGAGAAGTACAAAAATGAATTTGGACTCGTAGCGCAGATGCCACTCATAGATTTAACCCAAAAGGGAACAAGTGCAACAAGACCTTTGGCTGCTACGACCTTGGCCCACTTAAAGCTTCTGCACTGTCAATCTACTTACTTTTAACGAAGTCTAGGACACAAATCTCAAACTAGGACAGATATCACCACGGCAATATGGGCGGCATGTGAGAACAGCTTGGTGTTACCAGAGTTGTTGGCTGATGCTGTGATGAATGGGCCTCCCTTTCACAGGTGGATTACCTCATGATGTAAAATGTGGAGTTTCTTGTATAAACTAAGACTGTTGGGCAGGGTACTTTTGTCAATTGCAATCAACAGCCTACAATGGAAATGGACATGCAGCACAAGATCAGAGAGCAAGTGGCAGTTACCCTGTGGGCACCGAGTATGATTCTATGTGCATCTAATATTCACTCTATCTGTCTTTCCCAGGACTGTTGGTAGGTACCCAGTGCCCACCCAGGTTGGTTGGGACTTGGGACTGCAATATCAGCAAGAAGCTTGGGGCCCTGCAGATCAAAAGATTGGCCACAGATTTATGCAAGCGTGCGACCTGACAAGCTGATCCAAAAGTAAGTACCTGTCAGATGGCACGCTTGCATGAATCTGAAGCCACCTTTCGTTGTGACAGGATCAGCTTGCAGGACACCGAGTCCCTTTACTCCCGGAAGATGACTGGCCGGTGAGGCCCTCACAAACAAGCAAAAGCACATACAAAACCATGGCGACTGACACAACCAACCTCTCTATAACCCCTACAACCAGTAGATGCTTTGAAGCTTCAAGTCCTGGTGACTGCCATTCAAACTGAGGTAACTTATCAACGTATCAACCCCAACAATGAGAACATTCACTCCCTCACTCGAAGTTCATATTGTTCTCTTGCCAATGTCCTTCCCTCTGCAAGTTCTGAACAGGGACTTACCCTACTTAACTGCACTGTCCCTCCTCTCCTCCATCTCTGGATGAGGCACAAAGTTGTGCGATGAGTGCCGCATAAATTTGAGTAGTTAGAGTAGCAGGGCATTATGTACTCGCAGCTTCAACTACTGCAAGTGTGATGGAATCCTGCCAGCATGTCACGGATCCTTGTACAGGGTTGTGGGGGTTCTTCTCAGGTGAGCAAGGGGTAGTTGTAATTTGGTAAGGACATACTCAACAGAACAAAGTATTACGTACCACAACTTGCTTTGCCTGGCCATCACGAGCTTCAACGACACTGCGTGCTCAAGCAGCCTCGCACACACTCGAAGGGTGTTGCATACCTCATGATACCTACATTCATGTGGCCTTGTTCCGACACATATACCCGAGGGCTTGGCCGTTTTCGTATAGGGAAGGGTCGTTCCCAAGGCCCTTCCTGAATTTGAGAGCACCGGCAATGAGGGCGGAGCCCGAGTTCCGGGTGCTCGAAAATTCAGGAAGGGCCGTGGGAACGACCCTTCCCCAACGTGAAAAACTGGGAAATTTTTCTTTCCCGCTCCTTGCCCCGCAAATCGGGGGACCCTTCCACACGCGGAAGGTACTTCCCGTAAATCGGGGGAACCTTGCGGCCAGGGAGGCTCCTTGAATTACAAAGAAAAAAATTTGCCAGTGTTTTACGTGTATAAAAATGTGGCCGTGATGGACCCACCGACCGACTTGGATGCTGTGTTTCAGTTGCTAATCCAGCATGCATGAAGCATCAATTGTTGTGGGTGAGCTCCATCTCACTCCATCTCAGTATTTGCATCTTTGATGTGTGAAAGAAACCGGGGTCTCTCCTTTCCCAGCACCTCCCCCTTAGTAGTAGTTTTAGACTGTATACTTCATAACAAACATCTTCATTGCCATGAGGCAAGCAAGCTCAAGGTGCAAATGAACACATCATATCTGGGGTTTGAAAAAAACATTACGTGTATGAAGTTATGTACAACAGTTGGAGCTCCTCGCAGGTGTCATTGCCTTTGCTTCAAAACTGTATATTCCTAAGTCTACCACAAGATTGGTTGTACCCCACTAATATCAATCTCACAGGATCTACATCGATCCAAGGAGCCTTCTTGTTGCCGAGTTGCTTGTGTTTATCTAAGTGGCAAAATGTGGAGGAGATCTGTTCTCCAATATCTCTGAATGAATTTACAGGCGTTATTATTCTGCAGGTGCTGCACTACTCAACCCAGAACTTCAATTGTGGTGCATTTTCTTTTGTTTAGCACGAGGCCAGGTAATGATACAATAAGATGAACAATCTGCTTATCGTGGAGCAACGAGTGGATCGCCTAAGAGCCCTGCTGGACGACTACTCTCTGTTGATAATGCAGAGAAATCTTGCTGACAATCCTCTCCAATTTTGTTCATAGAGGTGGAGTGCGCTTTACTCCAGGACAACCCCATATCAGTGGAAAACGATCCAGACTCCTTGTTGACTGGAATCGAAAAGGATGGAGAGCGGGAATCGGCTGTCAACCTCCAAATGTCTTCCAGCTCTCTTGTCAAAAGAACCATATTTGGGCGTTCGTCTTGGTCACTCTTGCAGCATGATATTGCCAGCTTCACAAAAGGACCAATACCCTCTGAAGGGTATGAGCCCATACAGGGGTCCACTATTGACAGTACTCTCCCCTCTTCGAATGCAGCATTTGCCTGCACCAAGAACAAACCCTCAGTTTCATTCTTTCTTTTTCTCTCTCTCCACGGCTACAAGGCTACGGCAAACAACGTCTTATGAGTACATTCTCTCTCTCCACGCTCTCCCTACAAACGTTGGTTGTGAAATCTAAGGAGAATTGAGAGCATGCAAAGGTTTGCAGGATACTCATCACCAAAAGGCAGCCAGACTATTGGTCAGATATAACAAGCACCTCTGACCCTGCCTTTCTCTGAACAGTACCTACAGTCCTGGAACCATGTCTAATCACTGCAAGTTTGGCGTAAGATTTGTGAGTGTTCGAATGGCGCACACTGCCCTCACAAGTGCAAAACCAAGTGGGTACTTCAACAGTCTTGGACATGCCCTCAAGCAAGGAGGTATTTGCCTCTTGAATAAAGCTGTACTCCCCTAAATTGCAAGCAGACCATGAGACAACAGAGCTGGGATGCATCATTATCACTTACCTCTCTTACAAGGCTCTTCCCGTGGGAGATGGGCTTCATGCCTGTGATAAGCTCCAACAACACAACGCCCAAGCTATAGACGTCACTCTTGTCTGTCAGCTTGTTTGTCATGAAGTACTCTGGATCTAGGTAACCCTGCGCATCAACAACAGATTTTAGACTTGTTTGATAGCCTGGAAAGAGAGACTGTGTGCATTCTACTGATACCCATGAGAGCAACTTGAAATGGTTGTGACGCAGTGACTAAATATTTTATGAGGGCTCTTCTTTCTTCTTCTATTGGCCTCTATACTACGAGATCCGTGGGAGATTCCACTGTCTATTCCGCGGAACCCAATCTCTCACTGAAGTCTTTCATTATGAGGATCAGAAATGCTTGGCAGCTTACCTGCACGAAGCCTTCACCCTTGGACAATCACTCGAGCAATAGTTTTATTTTTGGCTCTGGTTTGTTTCCTCTCTCATGTTTTCTTCCTTTTTGTCCCATAAGCTCTATGAGCTTTCAGCGGACGTTATAAAGCACAATTTCACTTCATTTCATCATGAAATTCCTCAAGTCTTTTCCCCTGTGCCCCTCCACAAAAAACTCTGGAGAGCCTTAAGCTAGATACTGCAAAACCTTTTCACTTCCCCTAATGTGTGAGTGGATTTGGTTAAATCAATTGGACCATGAATATCACAGATTTAGTTGGTATCTCAGTGCAGATTTTCATATTTTATGATGAATACTACTAGACTGCGGTTTCTAAGTTGCTCCGTATGCACAAAGGCCAAGTAGGAATAGCTGCCTGGCAGCAACCTGCCTAGAACCTATGGTAATTGAAGATGTGGCCATCCGGATAGATGCTTACCGGAGTGCCCTTCACCACGGTTGAAACACCATCGGGAGTGGATCCACTCAATTCAGGAGTAGGCGCCAGCCTTGACAGACCAAAATCAGCAACCTTGGCATTGTATTTTTCATCCAGAAGTATGTTGTTAGCTTTGATGTCTCGGTGGTAAATGGGAGGGTCTGCCTCTGTGTGCAGATAGAGAAGTCCTCGGGCTGTCCCTAAGGCAATGCGAAGACGCGTTTGAAAGTCCAGCAACTCCGTTGCTGCCAGATCATCCAAGTAGATGGGGTCATGTCCCAGTCCTTGCCAAAAAGCGAAAATCACCACTACGCTTTTGCTCTCCCTTTCAAACCCATGAATGCCCCTTCTTGGTCTGTCTCTCTTGTGGTATGGTCCAATTCACTTCTACAACAGAGTGGCAAGGATCTGAAATCCCTAAGGGCACTCCTATGTACTGTACATATCAGCCCTTGTATACCAAGGAAGTATCATATGATCAACGAAAACATGATGGTTAGAAGGGGCTTACGTATAAGATGATCTCGCAATGTGCCGCCTGCCATGAATTCATACACAAGCATCTGCGAATTCACTGACAGCCAGACTCAGAAGTGTGCCAGGGAGTAAGAAGAGTGAGTGAGATATTGTCCTCATGAGACTGTGATGGCCATAACCCTATGGCCATAGACCACCCATGGGCAACAGTTTTACCTGAAGATTGAACCATTATCTGAAGTTTGTCCCCAAAATCTTGTTACAATCCTGGGGGATCCTACCATCATTGGCACTAATGCTGCAGAAAAATTGGTGGCCTCCCAAATTCCCTCCAGGAAAATATATCAGGAGTCTCCGTGGTGATTCCTTGAAAATTCCAACTTCAGAAAAAGAGATGCACTGAACATTTTCCCCCCTACATGGTGCATTTCCGAAGGAATGACCAGCCTCCAGGAGCTCCCAAACCAATAAATTACTAAGAGCAGAAAGGGAAGCTGCACACCTGTTCACCCTGGTCATTACAAAAACCCACTAGTGCAACAAGATTTCGGTGATGCACCCGAGACAACAGTTCAATCTCTGTGTAAAACTCTCTTGCACCCTGCATGGACCCCTGTCGGGCACGCTTGATAGCCACTGCCATGTCGTCTTCCAATATCCCTTTGTATACCTTGCCATAGCCACCATAACCTATCTCCTTTGCTGAGCTGAAGTTGTCAGTTGCTTTCATTAGCTCCTCATAGGTGAAAGCTTTCACCCCTGCTAATTTAATCCCTGGAGGTATCAAAGAGATACTCCTCTTCGCTGTGAACATCCAAGGTCACGGTCCCCATTAGATAAACAAATCCTTAACTTTCTCTCTTCCTTGAGCAGTAGTTGCTTTTGGGCTGTTTTTTGGCTCTGGTTTTGTTTCCTCTCTGAGTCATCTTTTCTCCATGCAATGCTTGGCGCCAGGAGCACAACTCCATCGCAGATCCTAGGTGCATAGTTCACATGTGTACCATTGCAATCCGAGGCCCTCTTCCGGCTTACAATCTTTCTCCATAGATTACAGCCCCTTCCACCCAAGGGGTTCGTGGCAAGGGCCCTCACAACATCTATGAGGCTCAAAGCTGCAGGTTTCAGGAACTCCTGGTATGCTCGAGTGGACAGTTTATTTCAACGCAACGGACTTTCTACTGCTTTCCTATTACCAATGAGGTGGACATCACATCCAGACATGACCGCAACAGACTCATTAGGAGAGAGCTTATGGAATTACATGTCAAGAGAACTTGGAGCTACCCAATCTCATGACAAAACTCCACTTCTATCGAGAGACATTCTTGGTGCTCCGCGATGATAGAATCTTGAGACCAAATTACCTTTCAGCATCCTTATCTCCTTCCCTCCTGAGGGCATTGGGGCGGTTCAGGGTGGGTTCCCACAACCTACGGATAGATTGTACTCATAAAACGTTGTTTGCCGTAGCCTTGTGGCCATTGACCACGCGCCCAGTTTGAGCGGGAACAAAAGGGACAGAACCTACCTCTGTCAGGGGCTGAGGTTGGTAGTAAGACTTACCTTCATATATAGAATTAATCCGGGTTTTCCAGATATCCTCTAGAAATCCCTTCACACAAGCACCAACCTACGGATAGATTGTACTCATAAGACGTTGTTTGCCGTAGCCTTGTGGCCATTGACCCCGCGCCCAGTTTGAGCGGGAACAAAAGGGACAGAACCTACCTCTGTCAGGGGCTGACGTTGGTAGTAAGACTTACCTCCATATAAAGAATTAATCCGGGTTTTCCAGATATCCTCTAGAAATCCCTTCACACAAGCATCAATCGGCTGTGTGTGATTTGCCCAAAAACTAGGCCTCAGGAGGGCCTGGGCTTTTGGCTCAGCCTCGAGACTTTTAAAGTTGGTAAACAGGGGTACAGGCACAATTCCCTTAATAGATTTGAAGAGAGCGTCTCTTTGGTGAGAGAACCCCGGACAGTGTATCAGAAAATGAATACTGTCTTCAGATTGCCCACACAACGGGCAATTGCACTCTCCCTTTCCTCTCTGCTTCTGTTTGCTGTTCAAAGGTAGGCTTCCTGCCCTGAGTTTAAATTTCAGTCTAGTGCCGAGAGTGGGTAGACCCTTGAGGTCATCCAAGATGTCCTCCCCCATGTCACAGACTGGAAACAAGTTCAGGGAAGTTTTCTGCCTAACTTCATTTTCATCAGACAATCTCATGGCAACAGACATGGCTGAGGACACTACAGCCTCTAAGTCAGATTTATACAGCAGGGTCAAGACTTGCGGATCCAGGTCCAGGTCCTTGAGGATCTCTTCTACTCTCGTCTGCCAGGACTTAGCCTGTTTGACAGGGCGGTCCTGTTTCCAAGATATAGAGTCGATTAATTTAGGATATCTGGTGTTGGGCATATGTTGCAGCTGACCCACCATCTGACCTTGAATTCATCTCGTCGGGAGCTTAAGGACGGAATGCCAAACTCACCCCGAACAGCCACATTGGCTGTTTTGGAGCATGCTGACATACACTCCTTAAGCACCCCCACTTGAATGGATTCTAGAGACTTAGCCTGGTTGGAGTTATCAACCCATATAGCAGATCCGTACTCCAAGGCAGGTCTAATAACGCGACAAAGCATGGTTTTCTTAACCTCAGAGTTGACCCCTCTGCAGTGGAAAAATTTAGTGAGCCCCAGAGCTTTGCCCTTGCCAGTTTGAACAACTTTCCGGATATGTGCATCCCAATTACAATTGGAGGAGAACTCAACGCCCAGGTAAGTGTAGGAAGGGAGGACCGGGATCTCTTGGCTACCCCACTGCCACTTAAAGATCACTTCCTCCCTCTCCTCTGTCGTTGAATGCTACCACTGCACATTTGCTGACATTAGCCTCTAGCCCCCAAAGATCAAAGTATCTCTTCGCGCAATCAATCAACTCCTGGAGATTGGTTGGAGTCTCCCCTATGCCTGCGAAGTCATCCGCAAACATAAGGGCTGGTATGGTGGTATCACCCACCCTTAACCCAAATCCCTCACTTTCCACATCCTCGAGGAGTTGATTGATGAAAACATTGAAGAGCAGAGGGGAGAGAGTACATCCTTGAGCTACACCTTGGTCTATGTCAAAGAAGTTGGACTTCTGTCCGTTAACAGTGACACAGCTTTTGGTGTGAGCATACAAGTTGTGGACAACTCTCCACATCTTTCCCTTGATCCCACAAGACCAGAGGCGGAACCATAGGCCATCCCTCCACACTGTGTCATAAGCCTTTTTGACATCCAGGAAAAAGACATAAGTGGGTTTCCCTTCTTTTTTCCTTCCCTGGATAATCTGGCTTAGAGTGAAGATATGATCCACACAGCCCCTGTTTCGCCGAAAGCCAGCTTGGCCTTCATGGAAACAACCTACGGATAGAGACTGGCAGATGGGAAAACCTGCAACGGGAGGACCGCCTATGTCCAGCTTGCATAGGGCACAGCAAGGAAATTGAAACTGAAGAACACTTCTTCTACTGCCCTCTATAGTACGAGATCCGTGGGAGATTCCACTGTTTATTCAGTGGAACCCAAACTCTCACTGATGTCTTCCACTATGAGGATCAAAAATGCTTAGCAGCTACCTGCACGAGGCCTTCACCCTTAGACAATCGCTAGAACATTAATTGTGGTTTCTGGATTTGTTCCTCTCTCATGTTTTCTTCCATTTTGTCCCATAAGCTCTATGAGCTTTCCGCGGACGTTATAAAGCACCATTTCATTTCATTTCTCATGTTTTTTCCATTTTGTCCCGTAAGCTCTTTGAGCTTTCCACGGACGTTATAAAGTACCATTTCATTTCTCTTCCCATGGCTGTCATATACTTTTCTTATTATACCATTTAATTGTACGATATGCCAAGCAAGAAAAAGATAGACCAAGGAAATGACTAAGCAACTCACAAAAACTCCTTTCAGGAATGGGGCCCCATTTCTGCGGGGACTTCCAAGGCCGACGCAGAACTAGGTAAGTGGCGAGAGCAACAATGACTGCTGCAAATGCCACACAGCCCAGAGCAATACCCACGATGTCTTTTGTGGACAGACCTTTTGAAGACCTTCCACCTGAGGAAAATGGGAAACAACAGCAAAGCTTCAGCATCATGTGTTTGAGGTTATCTTCTCACCACTTGAAGTTACAGCTTATTTGATCAACTTGCTTGATATCTTACATGTTATTTAATAGGACATCATGCTCCTCTGCTTCCAGGTGAGTGTTGCTCTTGGGATCAACTCTATATCCTTTCCATCCCCTACCAGTCCAACTTTTGGAATGATTATCTTTCCACTAAGCAGAAATGAAATGAAAACATCCGCGGAAAGCAGAGAAAGATATTGAAAACCTTGGATGATAGCAAACCTCGCTGCAGTTCAATATAGCATACCAGGTAAGTAAGACTTGCGTACCATAATAGAATGAAAGTAGCTCGTAAGGCCCAATTACAGAGAGAGCCCAGGTGGTCCCAGCCGACACATCCCAATTAGCAAACGAATCAAATAATCTCTGGTATTCGGTTGGATCAAATGTAGAGTTCAGAGGAAACAACAGAAGGGTCATATGCAGCCTGGGGCCTGGTTCCCAATCTGAACTTTGTATTCTCACTTGGGAGTCTGTGAGATTCAGTACCCCGGTAAGAAGCCCCAGGAACTCAGCTTTGAAGCGATCAAAGAAGGTGAAGCTCGGACTCTTAAGTCTAATGTCCACTGTGACTGGTTGCGCACATCGGCACCCGCCATTTGCACCTTGGGCAACCGACATGCTTGGAGAGGTGCATGAGCATGATGTCCCATTTTCTGTCGTGGTTTTTTGAGAATCCTCTAGCAAGAGGTGGTCGTATTCAAGTGCAGAGGTACATAGTTGCCATGCCTCCGATGTGTTCAGTTGGTCACACAATTCTTGGTTGCCGCTCAACCTGAAGAGCCAATAGCATCCAAACAAATTTCTCAGGCAAGAGAGGGTGAGAGGGAGGGGAGGATTTACATAAATGGAAAACATCAAGTAAATAGAGCAAAGTGCAATGTAGTGGTTAGACTTTGCGGCACCAGATCTGGACAAAGCCTGAGAGAAAAACAGATAGAGACAGAAAGAATTCAATTATCTCAGTGGGAGGCCCAAAGTGCCCAACAGACACAAGTACAACACAACAAAGAACGCCAATGGAGAGAGGTAGGGAGAGAGACGGAGATTCATATTTGCTACATCAGCAGATCAACATGTAAATGCCCATGCACTTCCCGTTAAGGACACCACAGCAGGAAATCATGGGGCGGCAGGAGGTATACACGCACCAGACCGAGACATGACCGCTCTGAGCGAGCTGCTCTATCTGTGCATTGGCTTTGAAGAGCAAATTGTTTCGAAGATCTCTGTGAAGACAATGCAAACACCGAGAACAAATGTTAAGGCCCATTATGACTAGTATGCAGCCCAAGGACCAGATGAAACCAAAGATAAATGATTGCAAGGCTGAGATCAGTTAAATAGGAACTTACACAAGCAGCTTCTCACTTGAATTACTGAAGCTTTGTCCAGATCCCAAATTTTGTGGTATGGATCCAGTGAGCATGTTGTTCGCAAGCTGCCTACACAACATGAACCATAATGGAATTGAAATCAATCTATTTGGTTAGAGTGTCATATGGACTCCACAAGCAATGTAGAAGTTGATGCAGAGGTAAGCTGATGCTAATGTTCTATGCAACCATCCCAAGGTCAGAATTTCGATTCACTCCACTTCCAAAAATTTGGAAACCTGTGGAGAACCTGACAAACTCACACAGTGATCAAAGAGTAATCACTAAATGCGTAATCAGAAAACCACAGTTACACATTTGAGGAAGCAGGCAATGTGAAAAGAGCTATAGTAAGAGAGGCATACAAAGCCTGTAAATTTTGGAGTGTGCCAAAGCTTTCCGGAATTGTTCCGTTCACACGATTGTACGACAGATTTCTGCCACCAACACGAAAAGTAGTTGCAGCATGTCTCACAATTGTAAGGAGTGCTAATAATGAATCAACCCAAACACATCTTTTTCAATAGAACTCTGTAGCAAGATGAACATATCTCCTGTGTTAATGAAAAAGTACAAGAGTTAAGTTTTGGAAGAGATGTTCATTTATGATTGGCTTCATAGTATAGGCCAATTCCTGGTATTGAAGATGTTGGCTGTCTCCTCTCGTCCCCACTTCATTTGTCTTGTATATCTAACTTACTGTCTCTGACACTGTGCCTAGCTTTATTTCACCAAAACATGAGTTCCATAACCATGAATGCTGGATTGGAAAATGCCTTCTTGTGGCTCCACATCAGGAGGGCACAGACATGTTGATCACTATACCTGGACAGCCCGCTAAATTTAAAACATTTTTCAACAAGGTAAAATCAAGCACGTGAGGCAACATACATTGTTGACAGATTTGAAGGCAAATTGGAGGGCAGGAGGCCCACAAGATCATTGTAGCTCAAATCCCTGATCATACCACCGTAATAGAAGAAGAATTTCAGATAAGCAAGTGTGATACTCAGTATCTGTCAACTACACACTTTCTGTCCGTAAACTTGATGATAGAGTATGTATCCCAAAGATCGGCTGGAAGACTAGAGGTACCCCTGCCACTGCTGGGTGACCTGTGCACAATATGCAGGTACCTATGTACACAAGTTGAATATCTATCAGAAAATCCCAGATTGATAAGCTGGTCCTTTGAGCTAGTCAAATCCTAATACTTATCTGACAAACAGTAGTGGTTTGCTAGAAACAGAGCTGAGATCCACTTACAAATAGGTAAAGTTTGTCATGGCACTCAGGTCTGGGATGCTGCCACTAAGTGTACAATTCCTCAGGCTCCTGCACATGGCAGAGAGGTTATGACATACAACCTCCCTCATAAATGCTGCACTGGGGCATAACTACGTTCGACACTCTGAGCAAGTGAATACTGCAATAAAGATGTAGTCATAGTACTTCTCAGGAGAAACCCTCCCCATTTTTCATTCACCCCTCCAGAACAACTGACAGAGCTCCTTGCCCTTAAAATCTATGTGAAGGACCCAAATCCATGCACATGGAAGAGAAGACCCCATGAAAAGGAACATTTGAATCATGATTCTGTGAAGGCCACGAACATGATATACCACTTTTGGGCCATATCCAGCGATGTCTTATAGCTGCAGAGGGAAGAAACAGACCGTCACTGTTCAAGTGAAGCAGAGAGACAAAATCACGCTTGATAAGAAAATCTTACAGCTTTATCAGGGAGGGACTTTGAGCCCATTCTGGCGGGATTATGTCCGCAATTGGATTGTTATCCATCTGTCTGCACATGAATAGAAACAATATCACCACATGCCATGTTTTTCAAATCCTCCTGCCTTACTCTGTATCCTGACAGCTGCCTAATCAATACCTATATCATCTAGCAGAGGATATGACAAAGAATTCAGAGTAGAGATGTAGACACATTGAAATCAACCTGTTCAAATTGTAATAACAAGACTTTAGTGGCTCACTTGATGCAAAGAGGGCCCAACAAAAATCTTGAGAGCACTCATGAATACTGTGTCTCATGTGATAGACAACCGGATTTTTCAACATACATAATGGTGAGGGTTGGGATCTGCGACAGTTCGGCTGGAAGTGGTCCTGTTACTTCATTGTTATCCAGAAGTCTGTATGCACCAAATCCAAGCAAAAATAAGTGTAGCGATTTTAACAGCAGTCAGACACATACATCAATCCCATGCATGTAAGAGCATTGGAAGTCTAGACTTCTTGCAGAACTTTGCAACATAACTGTTGAATTGGCTCATATTATCCTTAAGGGTCTGTCCCTACATATTGGTTCGTTCTATGAGTTTGGAGGAGCTTCACATATGTCAAAAGGAATGCAATAAGTTATGGCTGGACATCTTTCAAGATTAGAAGAACATATCTTTTTCCAGAAGAGCATACACCCATTAAAGGGTTTAATTTGATAACCAAATCTGATTCCCATCCACAGTAAAACAGGTTTTTAAATCTCATTGAGTATAATATCCTTTCATGATGGACACCCACCCAACTACAAACCATAAGATGTGCTTTGAAGGAGGGTTACATATGATTGAGGTGCCGAAGCTGGCCAAGCTCTTTGGGAAGGCTTCCTCTCAATGAATTGTTGTTCATATGCCTGCACCCAGAGTAATCTCCTTCCCACTCAGAACAAATTCACAGCCAGCTTCAATTCTGGATGTGTGCTGTAACAGGGAATCCAAGATACCTTAGAAGTGCACTCGCGAAGTAAACAATTTGCACTTACACAACCAGGAGAAGCCTAGTAGCTAGGCCTTCATAACTGTTGAAAGCCTACTGCAATTTAACACTGGGCAGCTTCCCAGGTGCCAGTGAGCACCTACAGGACTTCACTACATGCATTGATGGATATCTTACAGCAACATTTGATATCAGAGAAGTTGATATGAACTCACAAGTGTCTTACTAAGGTCATGTTTCCCAGAGTGGGTGGAATGGGTCCTGACAACTGATTCTTGTCTATCTGGAATCGGTTGAGGTTGGTAAGTTTGCCGAGTTCTGGAGGTATGCCTCCACTCAGTTGGTTTCCATTCAGCAACCTGCTCCCCATACCACCAACCACAATCAGTGAACCATATCTGCAAACCATTTTCCCACTTCCTTGTTTATGGCAGGAAGTTCAGTATGGGGCCCTTACAACACTTTCACTTCAAATTCAAAGAAACCAGTGGAAACTATCCTACCTCTGGAAGTGGCTCCTAGATACTCACAGCATTATGAGATTCTTCAAGTTGCCTATTGTAGGCGGGATGCTCCCCGTAAATTGATTCCACATCACATCCCTTCATGGCAGATAGAAGAATTACAGAGCTCAGCACTGTTTTTTAGCTTCTCACATACCAAGCATGCAGCAAGATCCCAAACTCAACAACAGTGACATAATCGTTCTTTACAAACAGACACAACTATGTGCAAGTGCATACTGTTTACTGATAAGCATGTTATACCATACAACGTGCTTGCAAGTGTATAATAGGTAACCAGTAATCATAATCATCTGAATTTGGCAGCAACCTAAAAGCCAAGTGGGCATTGGCAGGATTTCTAGGTCAGCCTCCACTTGATAACCCAAGATTACACCACAAATCATATCTAAGAGAACAGACAGCTTCCCCTGCTATTAGTATGCGAAATCTTTTGTTTACTGATTTTTCCCCCATGTTGCTGGAAAAACCTACAACCAGGTCACTTTTGGGTTGGCACTGCTTGTGTGGTTTAAATCCAGGTCCCACTCATTTCGTTTAACTTAGGTTAAGGTGGTTGATTTCTCCTTGGATGTCACATTCACTTAAACTGAAGTAGAATACTCTTGCAGGGACTAACGGGTTATTAGTATTTGGCACCAAAATGTGCAGAGCTAGATTATACACAGATGCAACTACACTCATTTTCCAGAGCATAGTGCAAAAGACGAGCAAAAGTTGGCTGTACTTACAGATTGCGAAGATATGAAAGATTCCCAAGTTCAGGAGCCAGAGTACCCCCTAAATTGAAGTTAAGAACATGTCTGCATAAGCAAGTAAAATTGCATGTTAGTGAAACTTTGCAAGGATGTCTGGCAAATCTAGCATGCAATTTTCATGGATACTTCAGAATATATAGACAATGCTGGTAGAAAGAACTCTCAAAGACACATAGGCAGGCTCATCAGCAGCAAAACTTTACATTATTGATACACTGTTTCGTTCATGGTGTGATCGAAGGGGCACCTACATCGCTGTTACATAAGATACGTTGGTACTCTGATCTCTGTAATTGCACTCGATCCCCTTCCAGGGGCTGCCACATGGATCATCCCCTTTCCAATTTTTCAGGTTGCTGTTGCTGTCTTTAACCCTGTTCTTGAACTCTACTAGGGCTGCCGCTGCAACGACCACCCACCAAGAGGTCGTCCAAATGTAAACAGAATGGAAGCTGTCATTCTCAGAAGTACCTGATACTAGTATTTTCTTTTTACACCATCCGTTTGTTGTTTAACCTACAAAATGCTTTACACTGATACACCTGTTGACCACTCCAAAGAAATTGGTCTCTAAAGGATATTTGAGGTTCAATGGAAGTACCTAAACTTGACTTTCCGCATCCAACCCACTAACATATCCCATCACTGCAGTGGGACAGTGAAATACAATCACCCCTCGGAGATGGCTATTCTCAAATGTATGGCACTCCTGCATAACCTGCTCTCTTTCACACATGAGGACTGATAATTTACTGAACATCGATCCTCGCCTCATGCACGTGTACTTATAGCCGAGACTATGTATGATAACAATTTTACAATCAAGTGTAGTACCATCTTCTAATTCCACTGCCCTCAATTTACTAGGGCCCAGCTAAGACAAGAGAACTGAAACGAGAATTTATGTACCCATGCCTTCCTGTTTGAAGCCTGTTTCCAGACAACCGATGATGTCCTACAAGTCTCATCGGTCCTTAATTCATCTTCTCGTTAATTTCAAAACTACCTGCACGCTTAAGACTAAATTTGTCGCTTAAGTACAAGAGGAAGAACCCTGTCAGTGATGCCGCAGTGGGTTTGTCTCCGGTCCCTTCCTCACCCCGGTTTTTCAAATACGGGTGCAAGGTCGCCATACAGGAGAGCAGTACAGTCTTGGTGCAAATTGACTCTCTCAGTGGGCCTAGAGCAGACTTACTGTCAACTGGGTCTGTGAGGGCTGCCACAGAAGAGGCAAACATCATCACGCTCACGAGCAGGAGCAGCCACTTGCACCACCGATTTACCCTCGTGATTGCTGCCCCTGGACTAAGCCTGCTATGATGTTGACTGCTCAATTTCGACGATGCCGATTCGTGCTCACCACAATTTGACGAGAACGGCACAGAAAGTTTCCTCTTTTCCATAGCCTTTCTGGGCAAGGTAGACACCATGTCGGAAAACCAACTGGTTTACTGATTTGATGTGCACAAAACCGCAGAGCTGGAACCCCCCATGTAGGCTACGGAAAGGAATCACACCTGAACCTGTCCACACAGTAACCCCAAGCGCAGGCTTTCATGGGGCTTTTATTAGCTAACCAGACTAGTCGTCTTTCGAACCTGCCTCAGCTAAACAGCTGATTCCTGAACATTATACCAGCTCCCTGTCCCGAACTACCATCTGCAAATCTCTCACCAACACCAGAAACCAGAACTTAGCAGGTCCCCCTCAGTATACACGCACACGCATAATCCATGTCGTCATAATTCCAACAATTCCCTTCAAATTTGGGAAGCCCAAGAGTTCGGCAAACCAGTGGGCCGCAAGAGCAGCTGCAATCAAGACCACCACCAACTCTAACGCATGAATTCTCTTGCAATCCCGACGTATCTCTGTCCACACCGTCCAAAGAGACGCCTCAACCTGGTCCAAAGTGGGGGAAGAAACGAGAGATCACAGCGAACCATAAACTGCAGCAATCAATGAGAGAAATATCTGCCCCCGTACATCAAGCAATTTATGGGCACGGAGTGATGGCCAAGAGGTTGCAAATCTTCACAGAAACAAGGAGATGGGCAGGAAGACGTTGTTCCCCTTGCAGCAGTGGGGCCCAAGGGGAAGAAGTCCTCTGTCTACGCTGTGTTCTGTAAAGCCTCATACTAGATTACCGCACACTAAAACACATCTACTGCATACTTACCATAACCCACACCCAAGCTTGCTTCTGAACACCTGAACTAGTGTCAGAAACAAGCAGTGATCTGAACTGCAGGAGAGAAGGGAAGGATCGCGGATCATCACCCCCCTCCACCGCGGATCACTAAACTGCAGTCACTACTACAAGTTCAACTCACTAATACAACATATCCACGCCACGTGCAGCCGCCTGCGACTCTGTGGCCACGTATCCTGCCTCCGGTGACCGGTTGGCCGCCGGTCAACCCAGCACTACGCGTGCGGTACCTTGTTCCGAAGACCGGCTATTGCCGGTCAGAACGGCCCGTCATAATGTGGTGCGTTCACACTTCACACTTAATTTCATATTGCGTTGGATTTTTGGTGGGTTTATTTTTGTTGGATTCTCCAAACAAATACGGTGGTTGCTACGATGCCACCTACTACTTCGGTGGAATCTTCCATTGGATCTCCACAAGGTTTTTGTTGGTCTTGTCGTAATAAGGCCGCATTAGGACTGAGCATCTTTGTTCCTAGCCACGTTCTGAAGCATAGCTTCCTATCTGCCTGACTGAGTGTTTCTTTTTCTGGCAAAAAATCGCCAGATTTCGACTTTGAAATGGGTTAGCTACTTATATAAAGGTACGGTATATTTTTGGTTGGCACCAACACCAAAATATATAGCCGTCTCCTTGATCGCCATAATATCTTGCAGAACTTATTATACATGATGCTCTCAAGTCTCTCCCCTACCAACCTACTATTTATTTACAGACAGGTTGGTCCCCATATACCTTCTTACAAACCAAATCTGCAAGCCATCATCACATATCCACCATCCTGATATTACACTTATAAAAGATTTTGTCGATATTATATCATCTTTACCGCTGCAAATCCATATACATAAAGTTCAATCTCATATAGACATAATAGGTAATGACCAATGTTGTACTGGTATTAGGTTTAGGACATAACAGTTGGGTATCTATAATGGTGGAAATGTTTTTCTTATATACTGGTATGAATATGAGTATTCTGACCATAAATACCATGTGGTATATAGTATCAATAGGGTATCATTCCAAGTAAATAAACAAAACAATAAAATATATATTCTATTCTATTATCTATTAAATACGTATAAATACATAGCATATATATAATAATGTAATATAGTATTGATACCCAAAATACATATATATGACGCCTCCCGAAGGTAGCGTAACTTATGGTGTCTCTTCACCACAAGGGCTACTGCCTTCAGCTGAAAGGTGGACACCTTCGTGACACACCAGACCGTGGTTTGAACCCACAACCACATCCAATGTGGTATGTGTCGATTACCACTGGGCTACATGTTGGTTGTCGTATTGATGCCAATATAAATGAGGAAGATGGTTGGGTAGTACTTGTATCAATACTGGTATTGAAAAATCAATAACAGTCGGGTAGGTTCTGCAATACTAGATTTATACCCAGTATTGATACCCAGGTGAAACCCTCTATACCAGTACAACACTGGTAATGACATAGGAGACCATCTTGCTCAACTTGGTGTCATTAAGCCAATCACCAACCGTTGACCAGCCATAAATTCCACTGGTCGCAGAGATATCCGTTTTGGCTCATATCAACAAGGGCTAGATTCCCGACCATAGCACCTATAGAGAACCTGCACACACACTCAAGGCGAGACCAAAATACTCATACAAGAATCCCGCACCTACAGAAATTCCTACATATCTAAGTGGGTCTTGTCTCCGCACCTGCTACATAGTATGTCCAATCATTTTTAGACATCTCTCCTGGTTACTGATGCACAAATCAAGCAAACTTTGAAATTTCGATATGGTCAATACATGGGCAATCAACGATGGAACTTGTCTGGGCATTATTATACCCTAATAAACATTGCATATTATGTTCATCCCAAAATCCCCAAATAGACACATGACCACACTTACTTCTCCACTGAAACCACCTCATAATTCATGGATTGCGGGTAACTGGACATAATCAAGGGGTTAGACAACTCCATATAATTCTCACTTTACATGTGGAATCCAGATGGTTTAACCTCATCAATGTAGGTACGTTCCAAGGTCGCCCACCGGACACTATACCCCAATGGCTACTACCGTGTGTATGCTCCCAAGGACACCCGTGCCTTTGCCTAGCAAGGCTATGCCCAGATATTTTGTTAATCCACGGACTTCCTGCAGTGGCATTGCCGCCAACGGAACCGTTTCCATATCTCAAAATATATTTTTTGAATTCGCATTCTGCCATGATCGAAATCCAGATCAATCAATTATGTACAAACACGAAAAATATGACCTAATCATACATGCCCTCCGTCAGCGAGGCTGGAACGCAACACCTTTGACCGTCATCAGTACGGGTGTAGGGGCGATGCTCATATCCATAATATCCAAGGTTTAAAAGACAATCTCAACCTACCATCCAAATACACTACATCTCTACTACGAGCCTTGAAGTACTTCACAGCTACTACATCACTCACATCCCTAATCATCAATAAACGTAAGATTGAAAGTGACCAGCTAGCCACTGTGTGACAAGTTACAATGCGGATAGAGCCCACTCCTGAAAGGAGGCAGTACCCGCAAAGGGAAAAGGCTCTTATTTACACTAGATTCGGTTGGCGTTATATATATATATATAAGATAATAGGAATAATGTAAGAACTTAATGGACGCGTGTGATCTGACAGTACTTTCGCCGGATTCCGGCAACCTGGGCTCCTCCAGCAGGGCTCCTGTCAAATCCTCCCCACCCCATATTATCTCGGTTTCACTATTAAATACTTATGAATCCGAGTGGGTTGCAAGCTGTGGTGGGTAGCGTGATGGTAAGGTGATAGCAATGGAGGTGGCGAGGTTCTGGGTTCAGTTCCTGATGGGAGGCTGTGGCAGTGTAACCCCAGTCGATGTAACCCTCCACTTGGTGTAACCCTCTGTAACCTCGATTTCTCATGTAACTCTGGTTGGTCCATTTTATACTTAGCCACATTTGGACTTAGTCAAATTTCGAGACCAAGTGTGGGTTACACCGACTAGAATTACACTCCATTCTGTATAACCTCGAGTGGAGTTACACACCTCGTCGTGTAACCCGATGTAATCCCAAGTGGAGTTACACACCTCGTCGTGTAACCCGATGTAACCCCAAGTGGAGTTACACATCTCGTCGTGTAACCCAGTGTAACCCCGACTGGAGTTGACACTCCTTCAGTTCCATGTCACCCTCAGGAGAGGGTGGGGAAGATTTGACATGCCGGAAATCGGCGTACTATCCTGTCAGAGGTTGCACATGTACATTAAGTTCTTACATTATTCCTATTATCTTCCTCTATATATATATATATATATATATATATATATACAAATAAATTATGGGGGGTAGAATCTGAAAATTTCGTCAAAAAGCCACTTTTCTAACCTTGCCACCTCGTTATTCTCCCACGTGGGCATTGGATAGAAATCACATGTGGCCCTCATGTGGCCTTGTCTGCGATTTTGGAAAAATGAAAAACAAACACTGTTGACCCCGACCTAAAATTTCCATAATTAATCTGCTATTGAAGTGGAAATTTTGTAAATAAAGAAACACTTGATGCCCAAGCATCATGTATTGAACTCTTAACTATAAATGCCAAAGTTACTCAAAACCGGCTGCTCAATTTATCATCCATTTTGTCGCATGTGGAATTCTCTCATGCCTAAAGTAAAATGCATACCTAGGGGAAGACTGAGTTGGACCAGTGATTATTTTTTAAGGGTATATGAGACTTTAATTTTGAAGGGTTGTAGAATTTTCTCAAGGCTGTAAAGTATGATTCCTCCCCAAGAGAGCGTAACTTATGGTGTCACTTGACCCCGAAGGGCTACTACCTTCCAGCAGGAAGGTGGACACCTTCATGACACACCAGACGGTGGTTTGAACCCACAACCACATCCAACGTGGTATGTGCCCATTACCACTGGGCTACATGCTAGTTGTCCAAAGGTTGTAATTTTGACAGCCCTTCATGTTTTCTCGGCAGCCATTCAGCGACTATGCATGTAACATAAATCTGATTTCTCGTACAATAGACATCACTTCTTTTTTCTTTTTAAGGGAAACAATAGAACTCTTTTCACACAAAACATATTTCATATGAAACATTTTTACAAGGTGAAGGGTGTTGCAGTCATTCAAAATTAAATGAGGAGGCCTTCTTGGAACTGAGTTCATGTCGCCACCACCCTATGCAGAGGCCCAAAAATTCAGGAAGGACCATCACAAGGGCTTTAATCCACCACGTAAGAATGCCAACTTCTGAAATTAAAGCAGGGCATATACATTTTCAATGAACATTGGAAGTAAAAGAAATCTGATGGGTTCATTCATCCTCCGAATGTACTAGATGGAGCTAATATTGGGAATCTTCTACCTGGCGGAATGTAGGTTACAAGATGGTTTCTGCTTTTTAATGGCACGATAAATACAAAGGAAAAATGTTGGCAATTCCTTAATAACCCTTACTAAGCCACTACCACCGTTTTGGTGGGCCAGCCCAGAAAATGTACATAGGAGTGTTGCGCGGATATTTGTTTCAGCCTCAAACCCACCAACCTGCAGGATATATATTGTCATGCACCTAAGCATCATGCCACAACATACATCGTTGTCCACCATATATTCTAAGTACACAATCCTAGAAAACTGTGCCACAATATGATAATGAAAGTGAACACAAGAGAAACACTCCACTCGTGAATCCACTCAATCACATAAACTAAGTCAAGCCAAGGGCACCTTTGCTAAAAGAATCTACCCTACAAAGCCCTCACCACACTCCCACTCAATACCTAGAGCTATGGAGGTGAGAGAGGCTGGAGGCTCAACTACAAGAAGATGAGCCCTCCTCCACACTCACAAGAGGAAAACCCATCCTCATGTCCCAAGTGAGGTTTGACACCTCACTTGGCATGTGAGACCAAATGAAGTCCCAACACACAAAATACAAATATAAATATCCAAAATGTCCTAGTGAACTAGAAATAGGTAATTCTAGTTAACCATGACTAAAACCATAGTTGTAGTGCACCTAAGCATCGTGCCACAACATACATCGTTATCCACCATATATTCTAAGCAAACAATCCTAGAAAACTATGCCACAATCGCCCCCCTAGCTGGTGATTAGGTCCCTCTAACACCGGATAGCTGACAAGTATCCACCCTAATAAGATCATTGTTTGGTCTTCAATCACACAAGACCCAGTATCTAAAGTCGATAGATCAAGAGGTCGGGTGCAAAAGTAGCCCCATCGTTAGTCGTCTTCCTGTAATCCATGGCTTTCACTGGGGTATCCATGGCGTTGAACTCCCACTAGCTAGACCTTGGGTCCTTGTCAACCTCACCATTGTCATGTCCATTATCTCTGTCCAAGGCATCGTGGACACAACCATTCTCCGCTAGGAACCTCCTCAAGTGGCGGTGTCAAGCATCCCATGTGCCACCCCCTTGAGCATTTATCACACACTAGCATGGTTGTGGCACCACCAGTATGCCCACATAGCATGCAACGCAATCCTTCAAGTACCACTGCAAGGTTGGGATCTATGATCCCATCCACATGGGGAAGGTGACATGGCGCACAATTGCGCACATGGTCCTTCCATACCATGCCATCTCGACTCTCCAGAATCAACACTCTTGAAGGCAACACCTCCCGGACCCTTAGAATCACACATTTTGCTAATATGACATCCAAAGTCGTAGGCGCTGTCTGCTGCAGATACACATAGTCCCCAGGGTGGAAACGCCGAACACCTGGCCGATATCCCCTTCCACGTGTCTGACGTACCTCAATGTGTCTCGGTGTTGGGCAATAGCAAGGTTCTCAAAAGCCATAGGCATGACTCTCTTGATCTCTTCATGAACAAGTCTGCCCACTGGGCACACGCTTGTGTCACATCCGGATCATCAAGATTGAGGACTATTGCAGTCTCCCTTCGAATAGATGAAGACAAATCTGGCTCTCGGCCAAAGAGAAGGAAATAAGGCGAGAACGAGGCAAGTGATGCTTGTTTGCTAAACCTGTAGCCCATGGCCAACCAAGGTAGCTGAAGGTCCCAATCTCCCAAGTGTCCCTTCTGCAAACCATACTTGCGTAAGCCTCGCTTGACTGTTTGTACAACCCTCTCTGCCAGGCCATCAGCCTCGGGATGATCTCGAGAAGTAGTGCGGTGGTCTATCAAGGCTTGCTCACACAAAGCCTGAAACTCCCCCAAGAATTCTCTCTTGGTCCGTGAGTACCTCGGCTAGAACACCAAATTGACTAAGCACTCGATCTAAAAATGCATACGCAGCCCCCTCACTTGTCTTGTCAGACAATGCCACTAGTTCAATCCACTTGGAGAAATGTTCCACCATCACCAGCACATACTTGTTATGACGAATCGTTAGTGGCAATGGACCTGCGAAGTCAAGACTCCAACGATAGCCCAAAACCCATAATGGGTAAAGGATGCAATTGTGGAGTAGGTGCATTGAAAGAAGCCCGCACTCTATCACACATCATGCACCTTGCTACTAATTGTTGCACATCCGTGTGCATGCCCCGCCACCAGTACTGTCCTTGCAGCAAACTATGAGTGCGTCGCACCCCAAAATGTCTCAACTCCTCATGGGCATGGCGTACCAATCGCGCTCGTTGTGTTGGATGAGGCACAATCCTCACTTGTCCATCCTCCCATACTCGGAGTAGGCGAGTCTCCTCTCACTTGAACCTCTTGGCTCGTTATAGGATCCGATCTCTCTCCTTAGCAGTCACACTGGCTGTTGTCTCTCATGTATGAAGGTAGGCCAACACTGCTGCATCTTTATACACATCCTTAGCACCACCAAACTCCTCACTGATCTCCGGATCGTCATGCACACCATCTACATGACCAATCCTATGGGATGGACCAACTTGAGCTCCCATTGCTATGATGCACAAAAAATCAGATGCATGTCATCCTGGCACCATCTCCTTATCCATCTCACCATGCCACCAAGCTCCAATATCATCATGCTCGCTCATGCATGGATTACGACTCAACCCATCTACATCCCGATTGACTATACCGGCTCGATGCATCACCTGGAAGTCGTACTCTTGAAGCATAAATACCCACCGTGCAAGCTTCCATATAAGCTTGTCTGACTCCATCAACCACTTCAATGGTTGGTGATCCGTGACAAAAGTGAAAAGGTTGTCATAGAGGTAGCATATGAAATGTGTCACTGCCCATACTGCAGCTAAACACTCCTCTTCATATAAGCTATACTTCACCTCAACATCATTGTTCGAGCGGCTAACATATGTCACTACGAACTCTCTTCTCTCATCATCCACCTGTGTGAGCACTGCTCTAAATCCCCAACATACTTCAATCCGTATGTAGCTGGAAAGGCCGCCCCCAAATAGGCGCAGAAGTCAATCGAGCCTTGAGTTCCTCAAAAGCTTCCTCCTGCTCCTCCTCCCACTGCCACTCCTTACCCACCTTGGTCAACTTGGTAAGAGTGTTCGCAATGCTGCTAACTCCCTTGACAAACCAATGATAATAGTTTGTCAACTCTATGAAAGCACGAACTCTGTTTACATCTATGGGGCGTGGAATGCATGCAATGGCCTCCACCTTTGTCTGTTAAACACCCAATCCTCTAGGTTATATCATGTGGCCAAGATACTCAATCTGATTGTGGAAGAACTTGCACTTTCCAGGGTGCAGTTTCAATCCATGTGTCAAGGACGAGAACATGACAGAGATCAGACTAGAGGTACAAGACTAGACAAGAAGTCAAGGTTGGCGTGGCCAAATGCATGGTAGCTGAACATGAATCAAGATGATCTTTATAACAATGGACAAGAGTACAAAATACTGGACCTCGACTCGGATACTGGAATGCTGGAAACTGGACTGGATACTGGAAGTTAGACTAGAGTACTGGACTTGGAACAAGAGTAGCTTGAACTTGTGTTGGCGAGACTGAAGAGTGTCCAGTCTCGCCTCCTATATATACTGGCTACTAAGAAGCTTCCCCAAGAAGCTTCCACTATGGAGGTTTCTTGCTGGAGAAGTTTCCAAGATTAAACAAAGGTTTCTTGATGGAGAAGTTTCCTTAAACAAAGGAGGTATCTTGATGGAGAAGTTTCCTCCAAATGAAGCTTTCTGAGTAGTTTCCCAAGTTTCTCTTGATAATTTGATAAACTTCCGATAACTTGGTAAGTAATGGTAAATCATGGTAAATCATGATAAATCACGGTAAGTCATGATAACTTTCGGTAACATGATAACTTGGTAACTTCTGGTATTTACTCCTGGTAAGTTCTTATGGGCTATGTCCGTGACATCACCCCCTCCTCTAGCGCCGAGTTCCTCGAGGAGCAGTAAAATCTTGGACTTGCTTAGAGTTGGAGAAAACCCAAAATCCGACGAATGGTACCTGCCAAGTATTCGGCTCTTCGTTCTTGACTCAAATGATTTATAGGTCCATGTAACCATCGATAGTGTCCAACACCTTGAACTTGGGACCACGCAGTAATTTGAGCATTCTGATTTTCGAAGCTGCCTTCAAACATGATTTCGTTGCCCTCTGGGTCCGAAGCCTCAACCTCCAACAGAATTATCAGACTTCGAGTAGGCTTCACTTGCCGTTGTACGGGGTCCAGACGAGGAAGTACGCGTTGCATTGGTGGCCCATAGTCTCGAGAGCGTCGGCGTGATGTTGAAGGTCGTGAGAGTCGGAACAGCTGATCTGGTAGTTGGGTAAGTGACAACTCCAATGTATCTGGTTCTTGTGACTCCATGCTGTCAATACAAGATGCAAGAGTGCTGGAAGTATAGCTATATATACTGATGTGTGGTGCTCATCCCTCCTTAGCGTGTATCAGGTACATTGAATGTGGAGTCTTTTCCTTGAAGCTAGCTTGACTTACATCATCGTTGTGACGTCTCATTGACGTGTAGCTCGGGGCTTAGCTGGATATCGTTGATGAAACTCTTGGACTTTGTCAGAGGCATTGACGAGGTTGGATGAAAGTTCCCACGTTCGTTCGTTGATGTCGTAGCCTTTCTAATGTGCGAAATACTCAAGACGTTTATACTTGATGCGAGAGTCTAGGACTTCGTCGACTTCATACTCAATTTCCTGATTGACTTCGATTGGTGGAGGTGGTACGGAAACTCTCCCTGAAATATTTGATGGATGATACAACTCCAATAGTGAAACATGAAAAACTGGATGGATGCGCATACTTCATGGGAGTTCAAGCCGAAAACTGACCGGATTTATTTGTCGAATAATTTTGAATGGTCCCAGGCGTTGATAATCCAACTTCTTTGATGATCGCGAGGTTTGTATGTCCCGTCGAAGAAGCCACACACGATCTCCGACCTTGAACTTGGGGTTGGAGTTGGCGACGTTGATCTGCATACTCCTTGTATTGTTTTTGAGTTTCTGCGAGGTGGGATGTAAGCTCCTTGTGAATCGTAGCAAGAATCGTAGCAAGGTTTTCTACAGCAGGGCTTCCAACAGTTTTCATGTGGAAGGGGTTTGCTCGAGGATGATGACCATAATTGGAGAAAAATGGAGTTTGCTTGGTCGAAGAATATATAGTGTTATTGTAGGCAAACTTAGCCAATGACAGAAGGTCCGTCCAATTATCTTGATGATAATTTATCGTACAGCAAAGATACTGCTCCAAAATCTAGTTTATACGTTCGGTTTGACCATCAGTCTGTGGATGATTAGCTGTAGAGAGGTGGATCTTAGTATCCAATATGTGAAATAATCCTCTCCAGAAATTTGATGTGAATTGTGGTCCTCGATCAGATACGATGTCATTCGGGAGTCCATGAATGCGGTAGATATTATCCTCGCCGGTAACCGTCTTATTACATGGAATGAAATGTGTCATCTTCGTTAAACGATCTACAATAACAACGATTGAATCGGTGGTCTTGGAAATTTGAAGGTCCGTAATAAAGTCCATAGACACGGACGACCATAGACCCTTGGGAATGGGTAATGGTTGAAGAAGGCCATAAGGTCGATGTCGTGGTCCCTTCGCTCTAGCACACGTGTCGCAAGATTTTATAAATTCTTTCACGAGTTTTCACATCTGCAGCCACCAATAGTCCCTGGATATCAACTCCAATGTTTTATTGAAGCCGAAATGTCCTGCAGCCGGAAGATCATGACATGTTTAAAGAATTCAAAGTCGTGTAGGTCCTGGAGGTACATAGAGAAGTCCCTTGAAGTAAAGTAAACCATCTTTGAATTCAAAATTGTTTATAACATGTGGGTTGTCTCGAGGTTGATTTAGTTGACTTCGTAGTGTTGTAGCAAAATGGTCGCTCTTCAATGCTTCCTGAATCTCCTTTATGATCTCTGCATCGTCATAGGTGGACATAGATAGCATATTCAATTGGAGATTTGCTGGTTTCAGGATGATGGATTTTTGTTAGTCAAAAGCTGCATCCCCTTCTTTTGGCGCAAGATACGATCGTCGAGAAAGAGCATCTGGTTTTCCTTGAAGATGTCCGGGACGGTAGGTAATAACAAAATCAAACCTTGCTAGTGACATACTCCATCTCGCTTGACATCGATTCAAAACACGAGCACTCATAAAATATTCGAGTTTTGTGATCTGTATAGACAGTGACCTGATGTTTAGCTCCCTCCAATAGATGTCGCTACTCCTCAAAAACATTGATAATCGCTAGAAGTTCTTTGTCATGGATTTTGCGAGAACGAAAACTAACAGGGTGGAGTCAGCCATATGTATCGTATTGAAAGAGTACCGGGCCAAATGCAAAGTCCGATGCATCTGCTTCTAAGAAGAATGGTTTAGATGGGTCTACATGTACCAGTATGGGAGCCGTTGTAAATGCCTGCTTCAGCCTTTCAAATGTCTGGTCAGCCTTCTCGTCCTATACAAATTTGTCCTTCCCTTTGAGTCGTGTCAATGGTGTAGTAGTTTTGGAGTAGTCATTAATGAAGATTCTATAGAAATTTACAAAGCCCAGAAAGCATTGTACATCTCGGACCGAAGTTCGTTTAATCCACTCGATGATGGTCTGTATTTTCTTCTGATCCATAAAGACGTCTTTGTCGGAAATAATGTAGCTCATAAATTCGACCTCAGATTGATGGAAAAGACATTTCTCCAACTTGGTATATAGTCTTTTTTCTCTTAATTTATCAAGGACAATGCGTACATGGCGGCCATGTTCTTCTTCATTCTGTGAAAATATCAAAATGTCGTCCAAATAGATGACTACAAAGTCATCTAAAAATTCTCGAAAGATGTCATTCATCATATGTTGGAAAATTGCTGGAGCATTTGTAAGACCGAAAGGCATAACACTGTATTCAAAATGTCCATATCTTGTTCAAAAAACTATTTTTCATTCGTCTTCTTCTTTTATCCGTACAAGGTTATAAGCTCATCTCAAGTCGATTTAGGTGAAAATCTTCGCTCGTCCCAGCTGGTCGAGAAGCCCAGAAATCAGCAGCAACGGATAATGATTCTTGATTGTGACTTTGTTGAGACCACGATAGTCGATACACATGCGTAATGATCCGTCCTTCTTTTTCACAAACAAGATAGGCGGCCCCGCGGGTGATTTTGAATGTCAGATGAAGTGTTTCGATAAATTTTCATCAATGTATCACGTAGTGCAGCCAACTCCGTCTGGGATAAGTTATAGATTGGGCCGAATGGTGGTTGGGCTCATTCTTGTAACTCAATTGCACAGTCATAAGGTCGATGTTCTGGCAATATGTCTGCATTTTTCTTCTCGAAGACATCTTTGAAATCTTGATATTGAGCGGGTAATGTTGAAGTACATTTGTCTGTTGTGGTCTTGATCGGAGTCGCATAAAGTGCAAATGCCGCCTCTTTTTTGGTAGCTCTCATGAAAGCTCTAGCTCCAAGGAATAGGGGTTGAATACCTTTGCTATTTCTACATTTTTGTCTTGTAGAAATTTTTTGCGATCGCCAGTCAATGTAGGGATTGTGAAGTACGAACCAGGGAAGTCCAAGGATCACAAAATTCGTTGGAGATTGGATGACATTGAAAACAATATGTGATGTTTGATCTTTAAGCTTCACTTCAAGTGGTCGAGTTTCATGGTCCACATTTCCTGATGCTAATGGTCGTCCATCGATGACTTCAAGGGGGCCGAGAGTTTCTTCTTTACGAGCGTTAAATTGTTTTGCTTCGCAAAGTTTTTGTCCATAAAACAAGCTGAAGCTCCTGAGTCCAAACGTGCTTCTACAGTGATATCTCGATTTTGCACTCTGATTTTTACCGGAATTATGAAGCAAGGTGCAGGGTCTAGAGGTAGAAAGAGACCTTTTTTCGATAAGGAATTTGTGAAGTTCAGCCACATGGTCCCTACTGTGACTGGACATCTTCGTTTTCCGACCTCCTCGTATCGAACACTTGAGTTGTGCCCCGAGCTTTGAATCTTCTCTTGTTGGGGCAGTTTAATGCTATGTGATCTTATTCTCCGCAATAGAGGTATAATCCATCCGAGCGCCGTCTTTGTTTTTCTTGTGGCGTCAATGGCTTGAATCGGATAACATCAATCTGCATAGGATCACTACTGGATGTCTGATGGATCGTTGTGTTTGGTGTCGTAGTAGCAGTGACATGATGCGTCGTAGACCATCCAGATCGCTTCTCTTGACGTCTTTCGAACAAACAAATATCGCATTGGGTGATGAATTCACTCAGTGTGCTCACGTTTGGCATTGTCAGCAATAAATCTTTTACATCATCTTTTAGCCCACATCGAAACTGACTAATGAGGCTCAGTCAAGGTCGCACGCAAGTTGTTGAAATTCGGCAGTATAAACGGAAGCAGGACGTGCTCCTTGTCAACGATTTCGCATCTTTCTCTATCTATCATTTTCTCCAAACGTTGCAGTGAACTCAGACATGAATGCTTCAAAATTGTATAGTAAATGCGAATTTTTTTCTCATAGCGGTGCAAACCAAGATAGGGCAGTACCTGATAGAAGGATGCCCACGAATCCCACTTGAATACCTTCATCGGGATAGCGTTGTGGATGAGTCGTAGGAACAGTCGTATTTGTTGAACAAAACCGCGAAATCTTGATCTCGTCCCATCAAATTTCTCGGGCATGCTAATCTTTGGTTCTCTCGTAATCTGTTAAAGAGGAACCGTTGCAGTAGGAGCTGTTGGGACTCGTATAGTTGAAGATCCATCGTTCGACTCCTTAAACTCTGAAATTTGTTGTTGCAAATTGTGGAGAGCGTTGCCAAGATCTTGAGACTGATCAGCTTGCAATTGGGCGGTAGATGTACGAAGTTCTTGCATCTGGAGCTGAAGACTCTGCAATGTGGTGACCATTTCCGCAAATGTGCCTTCCATCTTAACTAACTAAAGAACAAACTTTAGTCTCGCCAAACTGTCAAGGACGAGAACTTGACAGAACACAAACAAGAGATCAGACTAGAGGTACAAGACTAGACAAGAAGTCAAGGTCGGCGTGGCTGAATGCATGGTAGGTGAACATGAATCAAGATGATCTTTATAACAATGGACAAGAGTATAAAATACTGGAACTCGACTCGGATACTGGAATGCTGGAAACTGGATTGGAATACCAGATACTGGAAACTGGACTGGATACTGGAAGCTGGACTAGAGTACTGGACTTGGAACAAGAGTAGCTTGAACTTGTGTTGGCGAGACTGAAGAGTGTCCAGTCTCGCCTCCTATATATACTGGCTACTAAAAAGCTTCCCCTATGGAGGTTTCTTGCTGGAGAAATTTTCAAGATTAAACAAAGGTTTCTTGATGGAGAAGCTTCCTTAAACAAATGAGGTATCTTGATGGAGAAGTTTCCTCCAAATGAAGCTTCCCGAGTAGTTTCCCAAGTTACTCTTGGTAATTTGGTAAATTCCCGATAACTTGATAAGTAATGGTAAATCATGGTAGATCAAGGTAAATCACGGTAAGTCATGGTAACTTTCGGTAACATGGTAACTTGGTAACTTCTGGTATTTACTCATGGTAAGTTCTTCTGGGCTATGTCCGTGACACCATGCGCCCTCAAACGCTCAACACCACCTGAAGGTGTCTCTCATGCTCCTCAACCGTGGCACAAAAGATGATGATGTCATCAATGTAGCATCGGGCAAAGTCTAGCCCTACAAGAATCCTATCCATGACCCTCTGAAACTCTGCTGGAGCATTCTTCAACCCAAATGATACGAAGCGCCATTGATACAAACAATCATTTCCATGCTGGTCAATCCCCAAGAATGTCGTCTTTTACTTGTCAGCCCAACTGGTCATAACCCGATCGTAAGAAAGACCTTCGCATGCCCAATGGCATCAAAGATTTCCTCTGGAGTTGGCATGGTATATCTATCGGACTTAGTCTGACGGTTCACAGGATGATAGTCCCTACACATCATTCTTTCTGTCCAATTGCCATAGATATCTTTCTTAGCTGGCATCACCGTTGCCGAGGCATACTCCCCGCCTGACAACTCCACCAATCCAGCTTTGAACAACTTTATAATCCATGACTGGATCAAAGACCTCTCCATGTCATTATACCTGTAGAGCTTTCAAAAAATTGGTGTATCATTTGCCAAATCAATACGAATCTCCTGGCCCTTCAAACTCCCCAAATCCTTCAAACCGAAGGCAAAACAATTTCTATAAGCCCTTAGAAATCGTTGGATCCTCTGTCTCTCTCCTCCGGTGACTGTAGGTCCAAGATCTGGTTCCCAATTGTCCTCAGTGACTGCAACCTTGGGTACACCGGGCTTAGAGGTAGGAGACGCATCCTTTGGTTGCTAGATAGCAACCTCTTGGGCCTTGTCCGCCCACCCTGACTGTGGCGTAGCCTCCACTTGCTCCGCCATAGCCACCTTGAGAATATCCTCTGAGCAAGAAACATTCTCAACCTCTTCAAATACATTGGCCACCTTGGCCTCCAACTGATCCTCAGTGTATGGCTCTCCCCACTCCTCATACTGCTGCTTGAGAGATCCACTGACTCTTCTGTGCGCATCTCATCCCACATCTGCCATGGCTGTTTGCACCCCATGATCATGTGCTCGCCCCCACTCACTGCCTTCATCGTCCCGGTTGGCAGAAATGGTGCAATATCTAATGGAAGTGCAGAAGTAGCCACCAATGCTTGCAATCTCCGTTGCTCAGTCATGCACAAGCCAATGACACAAGTCAAGTAATTGAGATCCATTGCCTGACCCAAATACCTGACGTCGTGATGCCTCTGACAGAGCTGGCACAGCTGTAGTGCCCATGGCAAACCCCATTGCCCGCTCTCGCTCATCCGCACTAGGCTCTACCAATTAATGTAGCGCATTTATCCCAAATCAACCTTGGACCATTGTCTCGAAAAGCATGAGACGAGGGAAAACTCTTGAGTGTAGGCAAGGCCGTACGTGGCTGCCCCACTCGATTGACCACCGCAAAAGGTGGACGGTCATCATGTCGCACCCTTTGTGGTTATCTCCCTTGGTCCAAAATTTCCCTCAACCGTGAGATTGGGTGGTCGTTGAATGGAATTGTATGCTCTCTTGAGCAATTCTGGTGGTCCAAGATTGGTCCACCACAACCTAGGTCTATGTGCTCGTAATCCCACCACTGCTGCATCCAATAGCACCGCCGATCCAATCCAAGACCGCACCTGATGCACATTGGCCATCACCTTGGCTCGAGAATCCCCCATAAGAGGAACATTATCCAAGATATAGGCTAGAGGTTGCACTTGCCCTTGAATTGCTGAGAGATGCAACAACTCACGATACTGATGTGTGAGCAAAACAACATGGCGCATGGAAACACGCCGAGCAATCTTATCCTTCTCCACATACAAGTTCTTGCATACTTTGATTCCTGCTTGCAACACTCCTGCAAGCCCAGTGCTCATGCCTCCAAACAGGTCTAGCAAACAAATGTCTGAGTCAGGTTGTTGCCAGATAATAGGCATTGTGTCCAATGGAGCTAACTGAGGAGGTCCAGGTGATGTCACTGAACTCCCCTTACCTACCGATGGAAATGTCTCCTGTCATGTTTGCTTCACACACTGGCTTGACACTCGCTGCGAATCCCTAAGTGTACCCCACAGTGAACTATGCACAGGAACATGAGGAAACAACTCAGCCTTGTATGCCAATTGCTTGTCCTCATTAGGTGATGGCCTATCATCTGTACGGCTATTGCCCTCCAAGAGCTCACCACCCCAAGCCACCACACCTGAGAATGCAGCCAATGTTGGCATTATGTTCCTATGATCCACCGCTACATTCCCAATAAACCGCACTGAGAGCAGTGCACGTCGGTCATCCCCTGACTGCCACTCCGGCCTGTAGGATGTTGTTTCCTCCCAAAAGTCCAGAGTAAATCCCATGGGGTACAACACATCCCCACCAACAAGCACATCATAGGACATCGCGTCCGTAACAATGGCTTTAGCTCTCATGACTGAGCCATCCGTAGGATGATCCGGCTGTAATCGAATGAAGAACTCATGACGTATTATCCATCGCGCCTTCTCTGAACCACCTAAAGATGTTTGAATTTGGAAAGGGTAAGGCTCCAAGTCTGTCTCTGTAAGGCCCAAGCCTGCAATTGCTGCTCTCCCCAACATCAAATGCTGTGCTCCCGAGTCCAACAAGACCCGCAGTGGCCTATACCTCCTCCCGGTTGGACCACCCAACTGAAACATACCATCTTGATTGTCCACTAGGACTACCCCAGGAGTCACCATACTACGCTCAATGGCTGGTCTAGCTAGCAATTCTTGCAATCTTGCAGCTGCCGCTTGCCATGGCGCAGCTGTGGCTGACTTCACCCGCGAACCCAAAGCATCAATAGTCTGCACCTTATCTGCTATCTCCGCAGATAGTGCCGATGCATCACCACTCTCACAGAGTCTAGTTGCTAGTCTAAACACAGCAGCTGGCCTAATCCCCGGCATTGCAATGGTCATTGCAGAAAACAATGGAGCTTGACAAACCGCTGTAGCCGCCCCCAACAATGTACTGGTTGCACCTTGCTTTGCAGTACCACCCATTGGCATTTCCCAAGCCAAACCAACCCTCCCCAGTGGCACATGTGGCTCTACCTCTGACACACTTGGACGAGCGGGTGTCATTGATGGCGTAGGTGACACTGTCTCAGCCAATGTAAAGGACTGTGGAAGCCTTGTCTGACGACTCGCTTCCCCCCTTTGTGGATCAAAATCCACAACCGTTCCTCTTGGCTCAGGAGCACGCGTTGCTTCTCGAGTGATAGCAACAGTAGAGTCCAATACATGCAATAGCCCTGCAAATGTAGCTCCACACATGAAGCCCATACCAATATGGTCTGCCCTAGGCATAAGAGGTTGTGCACGTGGGGCTTGAATCTCAAGCCTTGGAGCTGGTGCAACATGAGTAGTGGCCATGGCAGCAAGACGTTGCTCTAGCTGGGCAAACCTATCCACCATGCCTTGGTCATGACCTCGACCTTACCCCTGGGGTGAATGCAGGGTTGACTGGACCAAAATGGACGTTACCGGCACAGTTTTAGATGACTGCAATTGATTGTGTCATCAATTGAATTTGAATTAACTCATTAAAACCAGCAAATATATATGTCATTGGATTCCTAGCATCAATATGCACCCATAACAACTCTCCAATCATGAATCTGATAATAAATGACTCCTCTATGGACTTTTGAACACCGTCATTGTGGACTGTTACCACAGTGAATGAAATTACAATGGACTCAAGTTCTCATATGTGCCATTGGTGAATTCCATTGAAATTTGGACTTAAGGTGGCCATTTTGGTCCACATCATAGGTATGGATTTGAAGTTGCAAAATCATTTGTCATTTGACTCATATGGACTAATATATGTCAAAAATAGGCTTTTTTGAAAAGTCCATACCTCATCTTGTTTTTTGGATTTTGGGTGTCATTTTTTTTCTAGAAGTATAAAACCTTATAATCTTCAATGGCTAGGTGGCATATTGAATTTTTTTTATAAACTCTAATTTTTAATTTTTCATAATTTCTCTAAATAATAGACTAAAATATTAATGAATTATATCTTTAATATTTGGGGTAGGACTCTTTACTAAATATGTTCAGTATACCATTATCTATCACTAAAAAAATATTTTGGATAGTATCATCAACTTTTCTTTTTTGGTCATGGACTTTCATGGAGCAGAATTTGCCATTTTTGGTCCACTCAACCCTGCAACTACCCCCTATACTCCTTGGTTTTAGTTACAACCTCCACCACAACCTCTGCCTTCTCTACCTCTCTGGACTACATTGCCTCGTCCTCGGCCACCATTGTTCCTTTGGAATTGGCCTGGCCGCAGCTCAGGATGCAAGTCATAACAATGGGCCTCTTCATGCCCATACTTGCCACAATGCCCATACTGTAGTTGTGTAGGCTGTGCCTGTGCCGGCTCTTTGCCTCTCTCCGGGCAATCTCTTTTAACATGGGGTCCTCCACAATCCCAACATGTCACACCCGACTGTTGTTGGCCTGAGAATGAAGGAAGATACCTCTACATCTGAGATCCTCTCTGTCCTTCCCTGGGCTTTGCCTGAGCCCCCTTGTTGCCTTGAACACGTTGGGGTAGTGGTTGTTGTTGGCTAGGAGCCCTACTTCATTGTGTCTCTCCTTGCCAAACCCCACCATAATTACTCGCTCCTCCACCATATTGAGCTCTATCCGCTCTGCCAGCAAAAACACATTTGCTAAGGTGGGTTGGTCCACTTGTAGGAGAGTTGTATCTCGCACCCTTCTCCTCAGCTCCTTGTCCAATATCCCATACCAGAATTGGACTATCTGAGCTTCCGTAACCCCTTAGGTTATATTTATCAAGCGCCTCATGCGAGTGTAAGCCTCTCTCAAGCTCTCAGTAGGCTTGCGCTGTAACTCCTGCAAGCTCTGAAAAATTTCCGTCCTTATCCCATGGTAGTTTCTCCTCAATTCCTCGAAGGACTCCACAACTGGGTTAAATGCACGCACGGGTGCTGGTGCTGCAACATGAGCTTGAGTGGATTTCCCAGCTCCATCTTTACTTGTCCCATTACTAGTGCTTGCAGTTGGGAATGTTGGTGTAGCTACTGGTGTTGCCGCTGCCCTTGTCCTCTAGTGATGGAGACATAGTCAGGTGACCAATACACCTGCCATTCCTCAATCTCCACCTCATGTCCCCGCCTAAACTCATGGTAGTCATCCATGGGCGGCCCCTCAAGGTGCTGAAACAACCCATTCCACGCCATAAAAGGCGTAAACAGTTGTGGATTGCGCATGTGCTGCAAAACACACCAACTATCAAACTCATGTATGAAATCATCAAGCTCGATGGTGCCCACAGCTCCAAAGTACCGACATAGCCATTTTGTAGCTCCATACATTTCCTCTATCGTATCCCACAACAATGGCACAGAAATGGCTTGCACCCTCGGCGAGAATCCTCCTAACTCTGAGTCTGAACCTTCCTCAGAAGACACTGAAGGTGAAGGTGGCCTAAACCGCACACCTCGTCTTGTATACCCACTAGTATCGCTGGTGCTCGTACCAACACTCTTCTCAGTAACTAGTGGTGGCACCTCCGTGATGAAAACTCACAACCATGCCGGTTGTGAACCTGTCTCTAATCCCCCTTTCCACAAGGTAACCGAGTAGAGAATCTGTTACGGCTTATGGTTTAGAATACTAGGTTTCTAACGTAAACCTGTACCTGCACCTGCATCCACCGCAAGCACTCATATGGTCTGCTGGTCATCAATCCAGCCTCACCATAAGAGAAACAATGATGGTCTGACTGGTCATCATCCCAGCCTCACCACTGACAGCACGCTCTAGGATTGGCCCGTGATCAAATCCGGACCAACCTCCTATGAAAACAAGCGCCCACACAAAGCTAACATGGCGCACAGTCAAGCATGCAGGTGTGGAGGGGATCCAAACACAAGAAAATCAAGACAACAACTCCCCCACACCAAAAACACTCCACAGTGTCGCTCCTGCAATGACACCCCATCCCAAACCCGGACTGACTCTTGCCTCCACCTATGGAAAGGTTTTGGCCTATAGAGAGGGTGAAAAACTACAAGGAAGAGAGACTAAAGCAATTCCTAATCCCAACATGCCCTCATCCAACTACCCTATCTCCACACTCTCTTGCTTGAACAATAGATAAGACTACATTTCAAGGGTCTCTCAAATAACTCTCCAGGAGCCCTCAAGAATATGTCTTTCAAACAATCCCACTAAGGCTCCCAATCCTTGCACAATGGGACTCCAAAACAGTGCACCAAGGTCCCAAGAGCCTGCCAAAACTTAGCCCTCGAGGACCCCAAATAGTCCCTCACACAAGTCACCAAAGAATCCTCAAGCTCGCCAAATATTGGCCTCCAAGGACCCCAAAATAGTCTTCCAAAAAACTCCAAATGGTCCTCCAAGGACCCCAAATAGTCATCCAAGGACTCCCAATGGTCCTCCAAAGACCCCAAACAGTCCTCCAAGGACTCCCAATGGTCCTCCAAGGACTCCAAACAGTCCTCTAAGGACTCTTCCTATGTCGTTATGTTCCTAATGCGGACCCAATGCGTTCCCAAAGGTTCGCTAAAGAATATTCTTGAGAATATGCCATAGTATTCCCCCAATATTCCCCTGGGCCTATACGTATTCCCCTTGTAGCCATTTCCCCCTCATAGAGTAGTTCATTTCCCCCTAAGCTTTAGCCACTTCCCCCTCTATTTCCTTGAGGTTTAGCCTTTCCAAGCTAGGGTTTGTGCTCCTTGGGGCTCTCAGTATGTTTAATCCCCTCAAGCATCCATGAATTCTATGGGGTACCAAGGCAAATTCCCTTGATCTTCTTCACGTTAAGCTACTCAAGTTTGTCTCCAACTCAACTAGCAATGCATTGGCCACACAACAAGCTTAATTTCTCATTGGAACTCAAAATCAAGCTTGTACCTCCTTTGGCAAGCCACCAAGCCTTGTCTCCTCTCAAGCCTTGGTCATTCAAGCTCTTTTCACTTGCTAGCTCAAGAGCCACTCCTCTCAAGCTTGCTCAAGCCAAAAGCATGCTCCACACATGCATCACTTTATATCAACTTGCTCCGTTCACCTTCTAGCTCTCCTCAAGCTTGAAGTTGGAAGCCACACTTGGGAAGCATGCTCCACATAAGCATCACTTGCTTGATCAACCATCCACCACAAAACTTGAGCCAAAAGGGAATGAATACATGAGCTTCACCTTCCCCTTCCTTGTCTTGGCACATGCTAATATATGGTTGAAGTTGCTATGCATGCCTTGAGCCACAGTTTTTTTTTTTTTTGCTTCATGAAGACCACCTCCAATGATCTCCCACATGTGCTCCAAGCTCTTCAATGCTCTAGGCTTGGTTTCACATCATCATGGATAGAATTTTCACCCATATGCTTCCTTTCAAACCTCTTGAGCTTTCTAATGCTCTCCAAGTGCTTGCCCTTGTTGTCTTCAAGCCCAAGCCTATGTAGCTCATTGGCTTCTCTTCCACAACATCCATACTTGAGCTTGCTTAACCCTAGATTGATAGTGAAATGAGTACTAACAATCATTTAGTTGCTCTCCACAAGCCATGACACACACCATTGACTCCATAATGCATAGAAATGATTTTCAATCCCTAGAATCCATGCTTCCACACACACAAGACTTCCCAATTGCAATCCTTACAAATCTTGTGACAAACAAGTTCTTTCTTGAGCTCCCCAACACCTTGGTGTAACACCACAAGTACCTTTCCTTGTAACCTTTGTGATCTACAAGAGCTCTATCTTTGAGCTCTCCACCTCCTTAGGGCAAAACAATATCTCTGAAAACCCTAACACCACAAGGATTTTCCTTTGCAATATATGCAACACCTTGCAACACAAGACCTATGTTCCCAAGCTCTTCAATACACAAGTGCTAAACTAACCCTTACACTCCGCACTCACAAGCATAAGGGCATCTTCTTGTAGTGATAATGAAAGTGAACACAAAGGAAACACTCCACTCATGAATCCACTCAATCACATAAACTAAGTCAAGCCAAGGGCACCTTTGCTAAATGAATCCACCCTACAAAGCCCTCATCACACTCCCACTCAATACCTAAAGCTATGGAGGTGAGAGAGGCTCATGGAGGCTCATGGAGGCTCAACTACAAGAAGATGAGCCCTCCTCCACACTCACAAGGGAAAACCCATCCCCATATCCCAAGTGAGGTTTGACACCTCACTTGGCATGTGAGACCAAATGAAGTCCCAACACACAAAATACAAATATAAATATCCAAAATGTCCTAGTTAACTAGAAGTAGGTAATTCTAGTTAACCATGACTAAAACCATGATAATATCTATGTGGATCTGCCAAAGGTCAAAAAATCAAATATCCGTCTCTGTTAAGAACGGCCGGATATGAGATGGGATGACCGGATTCGATTGAAAACCAATGGGTTTGTATATCTTTTTTATTTTATTTGAACCGGAACTAGTGGTCCAAAAGAAGCAGGTTCGGTTATGAACTCATAATATGCCAATCCCAACCGGCCCGTTATCTAGTACGTATATTCCCAGCATTTATAACCGGAGGTTATAATCCGGATAATAGCCGGTTATTGACGTTCACTCGACATAAAAGAGGTGGGTCATAGTCATGAGCTGGCCCTATCTTCATTTGAAGAGGCACACATATTTATAACTTCATATTTTATGATGCAGAGTCCCAATTTTTTGAGATTTGAATGGACAATTGTATTTTTTTGCGTTATTTACAATAGAAAATTTACCAACAGTCAGTAGTAGCTCAGTTGATTAGTGCACTAAGTGCCACCCAGATGATTCTGGGGTCAAATCCTGCTACTTGACGGGTGTGGTATACTCTTCTCCCCTTCCCTGGGCGGTGTCCCATTTCTCAGTCTTTATGGCGCGGTTATTGTGAAAGAGGGTTCTTTTCTCCTATCAATATCAAGGGCCTGATTTGTGAGCCGTCGCTCCTAGGTGTTTCCCTTTACTGGGAAAAAAAAAAAGGGGTCTCATAACAGCACTCTTCTACTAATAATTATAACTATTTTTCTTAGTATTTAATACATTAATTTTTTTAATTTTGGATTATTTTACTTTACTGAAAAAAACCTGGATTTGTTTGATAACCGGATATTGAACCGCCATATGCCATCCTCACATAAACTCCATTTGTCCATAACCGCATAGGGTTAAATTTTGTATTTGTTGCAAACTAGCATGATATCAAAAACGGGAAAGCTCCAAAATCCCGAATCCGGAGGATGTGAACACAAAGTCAAAGTCAAACATCCATAACCGGCTGATATTGAAAAAATCAAATAACCGCACAACACTCGTATATAGTTGCATGGATGATGCCAAAATTCCGTACCCTGAATCGTCCACAAAAAGTAACCTTAAAGAAATGTTCCTACCCAGTATCTATTCAGTTGTTCCATTAATTAATATAGCTATGGTTCATGTTTGCCCTTTTTGGGGGTCCGCCCTGCTATGCAAATCCGACTAAAATAGGTACTAACCAATGTTATACCGGTCTATAGGGTACTATCTGGTATGTGCACACGTATATGCAATGGTATCAAGACCCTACCAGCCTAATATCAACCAAGAGAAATGCCCTGGTTATGAACAAGTTGCATCCAATAAATCTTTAATTATACCATGGCTTCTATAATACCACTGTGGTATTCATTTATGTCATACCTTGTAGATACCAGTACTCCCCCCCATTGGTGTGACAAAGTCCCTCGGAGTGTTGGTTGTACATTACAAGTTGGGCAGCGCTTCTTCTAAATAAATATTTGATGCCTCCCAAAGGAAGCGTAAATCATGGTGTCTCTACACCCCGAAGGGGGTACTGCCTTCCACTAAGAAGGTGGACACCTTTATGACACCAAGGGTGGATTGAACCCACAACCAGTTCCGAGGTGGTATGTGCCCATTACCATTGGGCTACAACTTGGTTGTCTATGCGCTTCTTCTATGTTTAGTGGCGGTGGCTGTAAATTTTAGGGTGGCATTGGCCGTTGCCATAGTTGCACATTCAATGCCATGATTATGGTGCGTTTATTTCATCTTTTCTTGGTACTAGTGGCTAAACTTGTTGCAAATGGAGGTATTTTGTATCACTATTTTTTTTTTTTGATATATAATATCTATTCAGGATTTTTTTTAATAGCAATGCTCTTATTATCTTAAGGTTTGCTATGAATACTAGACCCGGATATATGTAGGGTATCATCAACACCTACTCTATATTTATACCAGATTAAAAAATATTCAATTTTTATTTATTTATACCAGTTATGTATCTAAAGTTGTTAAATTAATGTAATACCAGGACGTGCCATATCTCAAATTTAGTCCATAGTTCAATACCAGTACCACTATGGTATGTCCAAATTCTAATACTGGTACAACATTGGTACTTGTTAGGAAGTAGTAAGAGGGAGGGGATGAGAGTGCTCTTCTCCTTTATATACCATCTCAAGGCGGCGGCCCCACCCCCTCAAGCGGTGGGGGACCTTTCTAGAAGGTTGCCCCACACATGTCAACCCTAGAAACCACCACTTGCCCATTGTAGTGGTCTCGTGAGAAAGCCCAAAGTGGAAAGCGTCCATTGGGGAAGACTGAAATGATACCCTTTCGCTGGAGAACAAGGTGTTGGTCTCAGTCATTACACTTCGTAGTGCAGTTGGCAAGCTGTTTTGTAGGAAAAAAAACCACCCGTTTCAAGGTTGCTTTGGAGCCCAGCCTCTCGATGCCCAGCTAGGTGTAGGGTTGTAGAAACATATCATGGTCTTAAGAATACTGCCATCTATTTTTCTGGCCTCCCAGTTCATTCAGATTAAAGGGCTCGGTTATAGGGAAAAATGTTGTATCAGTGGATTTAGCTGGGCAAGTAGCATATGCACTTCGACCATATTTGTAGAGACATTGGAACTTGGTCTTCCTCAGCTCCGAACCTTAGGTTGGGCGTGGCAGTTCTTGCCATGTTATTTGTGGATACAAGAAGCGTTAGTGTGGGCTAATAAGCGAGATGGCTTTACAGATCCAATCGACAAAAGGAAGAATTGAACTGAAGCATAAGTGCTTCCAACACATAACCCCCTTCTCACGCAATCTCTCTCTTTCTCTCCTTTTCTCTCCATCTCCTTAGGTTTCAGGGTATATTGTATTGAATTGAGATTGACTTGACCTGCAGATGGCAATTGATACAGACCTCCTGGACAACCTTCAAGTTGGGAAGGTCTACGGGGCCAGGATATCTGTACCTGGATTGATGAGTTCACAATCCTCATCAGCTGCTTCCTCAGATGGAAGCTAGCCATCATCACAGCCATGTGCCCCATTTCAACCCTGTGTACTAGGATTTGTCGATATGCTAGGTCAGTGTGAGCTACATCCCATTAACACATTTAGTGTCACGTCGATCAATGACCTATTTCGAAAGAGCTCTTATATAAATTCTGGATTCAATTGCTCCACTCCATGCTTTTTTGAGAGGAGCACCATATGCTCCATTTACGATCACACCACCATTGTCGAAGTCAGGGAGTTACTGTTCAGTCTACTCCTTCAATTGTGTTCCGACCGAGCTCTATGACTGCAAGCGAGAAAAGCGCTTTCTTGCTCCAGGTATACTTTTTCCATACACTAGAAGAAATGATTTCAATGGTAGTCTTGAAATTGTTGGAGTAGCAAACTAGTTTGATTTTGATTTTCAATCATAATACATTTACCTCATGTTTACTAGTACATTTTGAATTGCAGATGACTTGAGCCGTTTGCGACAGCTCAAGAGTAGACTTGGCAAGCTTCTGTATGTGCCCCAAGGGTCACATCCTCCAGGTGGAGGAGGAGGAGGGGGTAGTGGGGGTCCTACACACAAGAGAGAAGAAAGAGGTCCTACCAGAGGCCAAAGAGGAAGAGGTGGCATGACTGGAGGCCAAAGTAGTGGGATGACAACAAGGCAAAAGGGACATGTTCAAATGGACGGAGAGTCAACAAGCATGTAAGTTTTGTTTAGTGTTTGTTATATGAATAGTTGCTTACAACCTATAACAATATAGGATTGGAATTGGAATTGGGATGGTGTTACTCCCTTCCGCACTTACGGACAATCTGGATAGTCCAGAAATGGATTGGAATTGGGATAGGCAAGGAACATGGCTCAAGGTAGACGGGATGAGTTAGTGACAATTGTTTCAATTTTTTTAACAATTTTCTCCATTCGTAATGCATCACATACCAGAGGAGAAATGGGCATTGGAGCATAAAAAGGTGGGTTGATTACTTTCTACCCATTATCACCCTAGGAGAACTGTCCTCTAACATCACTTTAGAATGATCGAAGGGGACTCGAGACACTCTAAAACCAAAAGATGTCTTTCTGATAGCATGAAGTCAGGTTTTTAGTACCTTGGACAATGATCAGACACGGTGGCTACAATAAGATGTTTCTTGAGCAAGCAATCTAAATAGATTTCTTCAAGTTCTTCTGCAAAGAGGATTGATGGATGAACACGTTACTCCGGAACTTGCAATTTGATCACCGCTATGAGCACAATGCTCCAATCTTGATTGCTATGCTATTAGCACTTTCCTGATGCACAATCGGTAACTTAAGTGTGGGATGCAATGCATACATGTCACATTCGTGGCTGACAACCAGCAAAGTCCTGTCAATCTGTTGTCTAGAGTTGTAGTCGTTACTCATATTTACAAGAAGCTTAGAACATATGCTCATGCCCCAATGCATTGACAGTAACAACACTCCACAATATTACGTCAGTTGCCATTGGTAATATGGTGTTTATGTCAGCTTGACTAAAGAGCGGTGGTTACCTTATATGGCATGCATATTGAGCAGAAAGCGAGGTCAATCTTTGCAGTACAACAGCTGCAGTAATAAAATGAATTCACACCTCATATGCAAACAAGCACCATCCTAAACACGGAGAGCCTCACCAGTCACATAAGAACCTCTCAATCATTGCTTGTCCAGATGGTATAGACGACCTGCACCGGACTTGATGCTATGTGTAAACACTAATGCTAAGGAGAAACTAATGAGAATCACATCATTGGAAGAAAAAGGGGACAAGTTGAGTGGCAGTCGACAACGTTGCTATCAAAGCTTGAATTTTAGAGCATAGCAACACAGTAATAAACCGCAAACTTGTCACATAAACCGTTTGTGTTTGACAATGTTGACCACTATGCACAAGGGGGTTATATCCAGCACATACCCAGACAATGAAGATGAAGACAACGCCAGCAATTATGTAGCGCTGCACTCTACACCAATCACATCGGGCCTTTTTGTGCTTGAATCTCTTCCCCTCCCCCAGAACTCCGGTGCCTGGTACCCAACCCCGGGAATTTGCAAGCTCATAAAATGTGGCTTCTCATTGATATGTGAATGTGAGTGGGCTTCCTCGTTATAAATTGACGTTCACACGACAAATGACATGCGTTAGCACAAAGGGGCGGGTGTATTGATTTCAAGTTCTTTCCCTTCATAGGTTTAGTAAGTTTTTCGAGGAAGCCTGTAAGGGGTTTCTCGCACTTGCAGTAGGTATCAGGTGCTTGCCTTGCTCAGACTCCTTGCCTCGCATGGAATAATCGGGAGATGGGACGGGAGTGATGTTGGAGCAAACACATCGCAGGCAGCATGTTGTTTGGATTTTCAGTGGGTGAAGTCGCCCTAATTGTGGGTGCCGGTGTGGCTCTTTTTGGTGCGTTTTGACTCTCCGTCCTCTCTTTGCTTTTGTGCCGTTTTTGAGGTCGCAAAAATTGTTAGCGAAGCAATCAGAAAGTGCGTCCGAACTCCAAGTGAGGAATTTTGTGAAAGGAGCACGCTTGTCTTGTATCGGGAGTCTAATTCTTCCGTGCAGCCATTTAATTTGATAAGTCATGACTGAAAATGTGTCTTTGAAGGGCTGGAACTACGTTTTGTAAGTTCGAGCTTGAGCTATACCATGGCTACGTTTGTGGCCCATCCAGCAAGCAGCGCCCCCTGGGTAGTTGGCGTAGAGAAAGTCCAAAATGTATTGAAGTTCTGATGGAGCTCCATCTGTTACGCTTTGAGTGTTAATCGTTGGCATTCAGCTGTGAGGAATAGCAAATCATTGCTGTCAATTAATAGCAAGGTGGCGACTTGCCTAAGCCCACATCTCACACCCTAGCCAGGAACGACTGTAAATTGTTGCTTTGCAAATGATTTCAGTACTTTGAGAGCATCGCCGTATCTCCTGCACTTGAATTGCAATCTATGTTAACGGATGTCTCCGAAGTCTGGGTTCTGAACGAACTCTGATTGCGCAGGACCCAAAGACATAGTAATAATCGGGAGAGCAGCAGGAAGGCTGACAGGAAAGGCCGTGGGCTACATTCAAAATGCTCGTGGGCAGCTTGATCCCATTTTGCAACGATCCGAGATCAATACGGTGATTGTGAAACTGTTCGCACACCTCTCCTGTTCTTGGAGCACATAAGTTTTCTTTCCCTAGGGACATATGGTTTGGATCCAGAGCTTATTTCTTGTAAATTTAGATTTCCCTTTGGTACTGGTCTCTTTGTAGCCAAGGTTTTCAACGGAATGCACACACACAAATCAAACACACAGAAAAAAGAAGGAAAAGAAGGATTTTTTTTCCTTTGTTAAGGTTGCGATTGGGTTTTTTTGTTCCCTTGCAAAAGAGACAAGGGTGGGGGATGGTTTTGCAACCCTTGCTTTAGTGGCATGAATTCATCTCAAGTAAGCTGATCATGAATCCCAGCAGGCTATCTTCAGTACTCAAATGCAATTTCAACTTGTTGCAATCCAAGGCAAATTGTCTTAAAGAGGAGATGTGCTAAACAACCACCCCTTCAAATAGGTGCACAAGGAGCTGCGGGAGACAATGGCACAGCTGGAGGCCATTCGCCATGAGATGCGGACGGGCATGTCTATCATGAACCCTGGACCCGTGACACGCCACGTTCTTGATCATGCTGCACCAGGGTTACCTAGTGCCTATGAAACGAAAGAGACAGGTGAATCAGGCCCTGGGTTGATGTTGCTTGAGTTGTCTCCTGTTCAAGGCTCTGAGGCGTGCTATTCAGTGACTGTTCCATAGAATGGGAATTGATTGTACCTGGTCAAACAAAGATGTAATGGGCGGGCAAAAGAATAGCACAAATAAGGCCCAGCACCTTCCTTAATTTTTTACTTTGTTTGTACCAATTTTGTGGTGTGGTCTTAATATTGTATTGTAATTTGGTGACTCTGCATACTTTCAGTCTCTAAGTGCTTCAACACCATAGTTTGTGGCTATGCAATCTCCATGCTTCCAGATGAAAAGGATGTGGGGTTTTAAGCTTCTTTAGTTTCTACCAAATTGTGGGTGTCAATAGATGTGTAGAGGCTGAGACAATTGGTGGGCCAGGGCATCCTCTACATGGTGTTCACCAGCTCAAGTCTGGTCTGCCACAGCCTCTTACGCAGACACAGGTGAGCTGACACACTTGGCTAGAGACTCTCCATCCTGGCAGCAGCTTATCTCTAGGGTCTCAAGCTATTCAGAGTCACTGGTGTAGTTTTGAATCTTGTTTAGAAATTGCTAGACTACCTCTGGAGCCCAAGGGTGGCCTACCTCACTCATGGGTATCTTCTGATAGCAACACTTCTTGCTTAGCAGGGAAGATCTTGCAACCGAAAAGTGTTTTTACTATAGTTTGAGCAGCTTCTTTTTTCTAGGTCTACTTTATTTTGTTTTGAAGGTTGACCTTAGCTGTTATCCTTTACATCCTACGTAGGAATGGTTCTGAATCTCTGAGATCTTTTGTACTCTTTTCCTCCCCTTATATGAGTAATGAGACAGTGTGAGTTCTTGATGGTCTTTTCCTTGCAAGATCATTATGCAAATGCAGGAACTGCAAAGAACTTCCACTCTTGAGGTCGAATCTGCACTTAAAACCATGCCGTCAACTGCTGGAACTTCCACACCTCGAGTTGGAGTAGCTCCGGTGGGTGTGGCTCCCTGCACTCCAGAGTCACCAGGAACACTTGAACTAAGCAGCTCACAAGTAACCTCTTCTCCAGAATTTCATGTCTTGCCAATATCAGCCATGGATGCAGGCTTTTTACCTCCTAAAGCAGGTAACCAGACTCAGTAATAGGGATTTAAGGCATGCATACTTTGCTTGGGATTTTGTTAGCAGATCAGCTACCTTACTCAAGCCTCTCTCTCTTTGTGAATCAAAAGTTAATTCACTGCTCTTGTGGAATTGATTCCTACTCTCGTAGTACGTTTTGTCAGGTAGGAGACCCTTGAAGTATAACACCTATTTGGGAATTGTTTTCTGAGGTGTGTCACAATCCCAATGCAGAACCATTTTCAGGAGGTGCAGACCTTGTGTCTGCCTCGGTTGTGGAGAGGAAGGTTGCCTTTGAGGCACTGACGTTCTTTCGACAGAGTGAGCCTTGAAATTGGCATGATGAGCACACACTACTGAGAAACACTACCTGGGTACAAAGGGGCTTCCCAGGGGCGAGCAAGCAAATAAATTGCTTGGGGTACAATTTGCCTGTCTTCATTAAGGGAGGCCCACAGTACATTGAGTAGGTGGAGGAGACACATCTAATGTACAACAACTTTTGGTCTATAATGTTGGTACTTTTCTTATTTCCGACTCACCTTTGTTGGCATCCAAGTGCAGAGAACGGAAGGAAGCCATTGTCCTCCCACTTCCGGAATGCAGCACTTCACAATTATTATGAGTTCATCTGCAATTATGCCAGCAATCACCATTGGAAATTGAAGTTTATGGCTCAAAAGCAAAGAGTTAATATTCACTGTTTGACAGTTGGGTCTAGAAGGTCTGCAACCATTCTTCACGCAAATAACTTCATTTTCATTTTATGTACCTGCTCGGCTGTGCAAGAAACCCAGGCATTGAAGTGGACCTCAGCACCAGTGGTGGCACTGCATCTTTTTCTTTGCATTGGATACGTCCTTTGTGAATGCTTGTAGTACAAATTGCACTAGGAGGGCCGGAATGGGTGGCAGACTATAAATCACTTGGATTAAACATGGCGCTGCCGGATGTTTTGACACAAAAGAAGGTTGGGGGGGGCGGGGGGAGTGACTGAGCAGCTGCAAGGGGTTGTTATTCCCCGACACGTATGTCAGCCCTAGAGAGTGATAGCATCAGCCCTAGAGAGTGATAGCACGTCGTGAATGTGTTGTTTGCGAAATGATGATACAATTGCAGTGTGTAATGCACATGCGCCCCCTGGTTTTTGCCTTGCCACCTTCCATCCCAATCCACCATAAACAATTTTTGACTGTGGGTCTTATTTTGTTTTGTAATTGTAATGAAGTGGATGGAATTTCGGAACATTGTTTTGTGAACTTTGTGCGTCATGTATTTCTGTTTGAGTATGAGGTAGCTGTGCTAATTTCTAAAGGGTGGAGCAGGTTTCAGAGCAATGTCAGCAAGGCATGCAAGAGGTTTGCAGTTGGAACATACAAGCAAGCCATGTCAGTCCATCTGTCAGCCTTGTCTGTTAACCGCAACTTTTACCAAACATTTGTTTCTTCAGCCCTTGGCGAAGAAAAACATTCTCCCCAATCCCTCCCTAACCATCTTCTGGCCTACAACCACCTGACGGCTTGGCATCTCATGCTTCTACCCAAATGCTGCTCTAGCACCCTCACTAAAAGCCCGAATTTTCAAGATAAGAAATATGGAATTTTCTTCTCAGATCGCAGGGGGTTCCTGGTATGAGTGTGAGTGGCCGGGGAACCAACGGTAATAATGGACCTCCAGTCTATTCCCCTAAGGCATCTCAAATTACAAAGAAGATTATTGACCCAAGGGCATCCCCCAAATCGGAGGATGATGCTAAGGAGCTTCACATGTTTGTCTGGAGTGCAACCACCTCTCCAGTTTCTGGAGGGCTGCATGTATTTGGTGGACATGAATTTGGGGGTGATAGCTTGCGGCGCGACTACGACCCAAAAGAAGTTCGGATGCTTGATGATCCTCTATCTAAACCACCTCCCAATGAACCATTCAAACATTAGTGACCATAAGCTAGAGTCTTGACCTGTACAGAACACTTGCGTACAACAAAGGGAAATGAAATGGATGCGTTGCACAGCAGGCATAGCTCCTGCAATAAAACATGCAGTACAAGGCACACATCGCTTTGCATCATTTGGAATCACTGGGGTATGTTTCCACTCTGTTTGTTTTTCCTGGATAAATCACAACCCTAATACACTTTCATTATACTGCACAATCTTATATCATTCTGGTGTATAATGTTCTCCAATGTCTGTTTCATGAGAGGCATAACATGCAAGACAAGGTATTTTCATGGTGAATGAAACCTAATCATGGACCCATCATCAAGCGACAGACAACAGTTTCTCAATTTCTTTACACAAGCCCTTCAGATGTATTACATGTTACCACCCTCGAGTGTGTTATGCCAGGGGGAGGAAGTCTCGTTGTGGGGATGCTTGCCCACATCTCTCACACAGGAATACACCACTGTTCCTCCCACACATAGCAAGGCACAAAAGATTGTTTATCATGGGAACTACTGCATCCATGGGTTGCACTAACATCTTTTGAAGTATCCCGTGCGAATTTCCTTCAGCTCTTCTCCAACAATCGTAGGCTTGGTAGATATCATGGTGAACTTGTTCTTACCGCAAAGAGGGGTTCTCTATTATTAGAGCTTTCACTCCCATCACATCTACAGATCCATCAATCATTGCAACTCCTCTTGTGGTAGTTAAAACAAACAAAACAGCAGGAATGAAATACAGCGAAGAGTACCTCTGATGCAACAAACATGACAACCCCACGCTCGGTTTTCTTGCCTGCAACACTCCATCTTGCCATGGCAACAAATGATGAACACTAGGTTGGTGTGAAAGAGACCTAAGTCGTATGATTCTGACAGCTGGTCCACAACAGCCTGCGTCATTGCATGGACATAGATTGCACCAAAAAAGAACAGGCACAGGTAGTTGCATGGTTCTATGTCTGTACCATACTCATTTGTCTGGCAATCTGTCTCTCGTGCTTCTAGATTGTCTTCCACCCCTTCACACTACCTTCTTCTTGCATCAGAGGGAAAATTGAAAATAAATGTGGCCACTACCAGTCCTTCCTCATTTCACAAAAAACTGAAGTCATTGTATGTAATCCCAGAAGCAGCAGCTGTCCTAGTATCAACACATCTGTGAAAACTTCAGATAGTAGCCAGAGCTGTAAAGGTCCCGCAGTAATGGAGTGAAATTTTTTAAGCATAAAGCCTTCTACCAGCTATCAGCATCTTCAGGATCTGAACTTGCACACTGCCTTTGTGTCTGGAGTGTCGAATGTACTTGTGAGCATGCACTGCTGGCCTCTAACTCGACACTTGGCCGTACAGTACCCTGCGAGCCCTGTCTTAGTGGACCTCTAGCCCCTGCTTGGTTGTACTGTGTTACCCACAGCTGACCTCCACTTGATGATGAGTCTGACCATCCTCCCCAGTCAAAGGAACTATTACTCCAGGAAGAGATGGGAGCTTGAGCAAAAGATGATGAGGTGAGTGCGCATTTCAAACCCGAGACCCCGCCAAAACCTCCCGCGAATCCCCCTAAGGCCCGCCGAGTTACAGCTTGATTCCAACCAGGAACCCCACCTTGGAAAACACTCACTCCACCCTTTTCAGAATGTGGCAGGTCGATGGGGCCAGGGTAAAAAATGCTCCTCAAGTTCCTTGAAAGAGACGCACTATACGACCTGAAAGACTGCAGGAGTGTGCTGTTTCTTGAAACCTGGTATGGGAGCCAGTGAGGGAATGACTTCAGAAACCCTGACCGAGCTTGCTGGTCCAGGAAGTATGATATAAAGGCCCCAACCAAATGGCCACCTACAACTCCTGGCACCAGCAAGCCCATGCCTACTCTGTCATGCCTTGCCAAGACGCCCGCGAGCTGGCAACCGCATCCATACATTCTCAGCTGTAAATGTAAGCTGCAACCAAGCAACAAGACCTTACATGCAAGCATTGTACTAACTAGCTGGATCTATAAACCTCAGGTTTGCAAATAATGTATTACATGAGGATCAACCCCTTAGAACAGGTCGGGCACTAACTTCTAGTAACTGGAGTAGAACCCCCTGAAATACTGAGAGTATTGGCTTTGCAGTTTAAGGAGAAAGAAGATCACAAGAATTACTGCAATCTATTCATATGCATTCAAGCGCCCATTGCAGTTCCTACAGTTTGCCATTGCTGGCAGCATCTTATAACTCACCTGAAAGGCACCAAATGGATGAAACTCATACAAATGCATGATGCCACAACCTCCATGACATAGGTCCCCCAGACCTGCATGAATCATTATACAAACCAGAGTTTACACCTAGGCATACATCTCTGTTTAAAGTGCAGCACAGAAAGACCGAGAGACCACAGAGCAGCTACTCCGACCCCTATGTTTCTAGACAAATTGTGGCACAGCATGACGATTGAGTACCCCCATCAAGCCAGCATGTAAGACCAGAGACTACACACCCCAGCAACCAGCTACACAGTCCTGATTTGACAAACCCTTATATGCCACTTTACTGTGCTAAAACTAAGCTCCCTGCCTGCTAAATCTGAGACAGGCAGACCTATACTTCAAGGAGAGTTGGTGGTGGGAGACATGGAGAAGTCCTGGAGACCAGTGCTGAAGAGTTGCTTGAACCCTCTGGCTCTCTCTCTGTCCTTGAATATGCCCTGGGAATTGGTTACTTATGCCAAATCTAGGGCTTCATGTGTAGTTTTTGGGGTGAATCCCAGGATGGACGATGTGTCCTTTAAAACTACATGCTCTAGCTTAGGCTTGGATTTCATGGCTAATGGTACCATCTCGAGACTTGATAACATGACCAAAAGTGCTTCTAATAGAGTCCCGCATCAATTCAATCTCAAAGAAGTTTGTCCCTTGACTGGCTGGAGAGCGGTCTTAGACATTGGTGATTCAATGGGGCGCTCTAGGAAGACAACCAAGGGCAACAACTTCAACTTGAGAGTTTCTAATCGGTTTGATGCTCTGGATGAGGTTGAATCCAAACAGCCAGAAGGACAAGATGCTCCTAAGTGTACGGAACCTGAACGTCCTGAATCTGAAGGATTTGGTACTCTGAATGGTTTACCAATCCTCAAGGTTTACACAAGGCGAACAAATTCTATACATGGGTAGTGGACAATCTGTCCCTAAGTGTGCAGAGCCTGAACGTCGTGTAACTGAAGGATTTGGTACTCTAAATGGTTTACCAATCCTCAAAGTCTACACAAGACGAGCAAAATCTATACACGGGGTAATTGTCCCCAAGCAGTCTGACGGACAATCTGCCCCTATGTGTGCGGAGCCTGTGCGTCGTGTAACTGAAAGATTTGGTACCCTGAATGGTTTACCAATTCTCAAAGTTTACACAAGACGAGCAAAATCTACACATGGGGTAACTGTCCCCCCCTTTACAGAACGGTTGGCCGTCCAGGAGCAATCACAAGCTACCTAGACGACAAACAATTCACACGCAAAGGGCTGGCTTGCGGCTGGCCACTTTCAACTTCTCAGGGTTGACCAACCAAAGGAAACAACTTGAAGTGGGACAAGTTCTTCGGACTAATGATATTCATATCTGTGCTGGGCAAGAAACATGGGAAACGTCGGATAAACTGGTTGGAGATGTCATTGGTTATAAATGGGCAGGTAAGATGTGTACTCTCAAGGCAGCCTCTGCCAAACGCGGTCAAAAAGGGGTTGGATTCTTTGTCCGTGATTTCTTGTTTGATAATTGTGAAATTATCAACAAGGGTTTGAGGTACGAGCATAGTATCTGGCTAAAACTGAATTTGAAGGGCGGCATGAGTACAAAGGACCTCTTTGTTGGTTGTGTTTACATGCCCACAGAGGGGACCCTTAGTGCTGACGCAGACAAGGCCTTCGAAGATGTAAAGCTGGACTGTGCTTCGTTCCTTGCCAAAGGTCAGGTGGTACTATTGGGGACTTCAATGCCCGGGTGGGCAAAGGGATCCATCAGGACGATATCATTGGACCTTTTGGTGAGGACGAGCTGAATTCTAATGGCAGACGGTTAATTAACTGTCTAGAAGAGCTTCAGCTTTTGACCTTGAATAACAGGACAAGAGGTGACCAAGTGCAGTGGACTCGTGAGAAACCCCAAACTGGGGAACGTTCCATTGTGGACTATATCATAATGGACAAAATTTTGTTCCCCCAGTGTGCCAATGTGTTGATCGACAGAACTGATATTGGTACCTCTGACCACTTCCTGGTTTGGACTGAGATCAAAAGGTGTTTTCCCACCACCAAGAGATCTGTGAAACGTTCGATTCGGAAGTGGCGCATAGAAAATTCCACAATGAGGAGGTCAAGGCTGAGTATGTCCAGGCCTTGCAAGAGGCTCTCCCTCATTTTGTCCAATCGCTCCAAGAACTTCAGTCACGCTCTGTTAACGCAAGAAATGAAGTCGAAAGAGCAGTGGACTCTTGGGAGAGTTTCGTTTCCTCCGTGGCTGACAAGATCATTGGGAGGAAACTAATTGTCTGCGGTAGAGCAGTTAATTGGTGGACTAATGAGATTAAACTCAAGATAGCTGAGAGACGAGCCCTCTATAAAGAGTGCTGCAATTTGGAAACCAACAGAGAATTGTGGGCGAGGTACTACCAGCTCCGTAAAGATATCAATCAGCTTGTTAGGTCTCAGAAGAAATTATACTGGGACAAGTTATACAGTGAAATAAACTCAAACCACCATGGTGGTAATGACAAGAAATTCTGGTTGGCCCTTCAACGTTTGTACAAACCGAAAAAAAGTCAGCAAGTACAAGCGCTGAAGACTACTAAAGGTAAAGTGGTGACTTCATCGGTTGACATTGTCAAAACCTTTGAAACTCACTACAGTATCCTTGGCAGAACTTCTAGGTCTAACAGTGAGGGGTCTTCTGCTGAATGGAGGGACACAGTTGGAAAAACTGTTCCTATGATTCAAAACAGCCCTGATGAACTGGAGTATATTTCAATGGCTTATAATGCTCCCATTAGTTCTTCTGAGATTGTGGAAGCAATTGAACATTTAAATGGATATAAAGCTGGTGGACCTGATGGTATTGTCAACGAGCTTATCAAGCACGGTGGCGATCCCATGATAGAGGCCCTAGTTCTCCTCTTTAACCTTATCTGGAAGACTGAAATGATCCCCTTTCGCTGGCGACAGGGGGTCATTGTCAATCTATACAAGAAGGGTGACAGAGAAGAACCGGGGAACTACCGTGGCATCACGCTCCTCCATGCTGTTGGCAAGACATTCTGCAGAGTTATAAGTACTCGTCTCGAGGTTGATCTGGAGTCCAGAGGTTGTTTCCACGAAGGCCAAGCTGGCTTTCGGCGAAACAGGGGCTGTGTGGATCATATCTTCACTCTAAGCCAGATTATCCAGGGAAGGAAAAAGAAGGGAACCCACTTATGTCTTTTTCCTGGATGTCAAAAAGGCTTATGACACAGTGTGGAGGGATGGCCTATGGTTCCGCCTCTGGTCTTGTGGGATCAAGGGAAAGTTGTGGAGAGTTGTCCACAACTTGTATGCTCACACCAAAAGCTGTGTCACTGTTAACGGACAGAAGTCCAACTTCTTTGACATAGACCAAGGTGTAGCTCAAGGATGTACTCTCTCCCCACTGCTCTTCAATGTTTTCATCAATCAACTCCTCGAGGATGTGGAAAGTGAGGGATTTGGGTTAAGGGTGGGTGATACCACCATACCAGCCCTTATGTTTGCGGATGACTTCGCAGGCATAGGGGAGACTCCAACCAATCTCCAGGAGTTGATTGATTGCGCGAAGAGATACTTTGATCTTTGGGGGCTAGAGGCTAATGTCAGCAAATGTGCAGTGGTAGCATTCAATGACAGAGGAGAGGGAGGAAGTGATCTTAAGTGGCAGTGGGGTAGCCAAGAGATCCCGGTCCTCCCTTCCTACACTTACCTGGGCGTTGAGTTCTCCTCCAATTGTAATTGGGATGCACATATCCGGAAAGTTGTTCAAACTGGCAAGGGCAAAGCTCTGGGGCTCACTAAATTTTTCCACTGCAGAGGGGTCAACTCTGAGGTTAAGAAAACCATGCTTTGTCGCGTTATTAGACCTGCCTTGGAGTACGGATCTGCTATATGGGTTGATAACTCCAACCAGGCTAAGTCTCTAGAATCCATTCAAGTGGGGGTGCTTAAGGAGTGTATGTCAGCATGCTCCAAAACAGCCAATGTGGCTGTTCGGGGTGAGTTTGGCATTCCGTCCTTAAGCTCCCGACGAGATGAATTCAAGGTCAGATGGTGGGGTCAGCTGCAACATATGCCCAACACCAGATATCCTAAATTAATCGACTCTATATCTTGGAGGACCGCCCTGTCAAACAGGCTAAGTCCTGGCAGAAGAGAGTAGAAGAGATCCTCAAGGACCTGGACCTGGATCCGCAAGTCTTGACCCTGCTGTATAAATCTGACTTAGAGGCTGTAGTGTCCTCAGCCATGTCTGTTGCCATGAGATTGTCTGATGAAAATGAAGTTAGGCAGAAAACTTCCCTGAACTTGTTTCCAGTCTGTGACATGGGGGAGGTCATCTTGGACCTGGATCCTCAATAAATCTGACTTAGAGTGTAGTGTCCTCAGCCATGTCTGTTGCCATGAGATTGTCTGATGAAAATGAAGTTAGGCTTCCCTGAACTTGTTTCCAGTCTACATGGGGGACATCTTGATGACCTCAAGGGTCTACCCACTCTCGGCACTAGACTGAAATTTAAACTCAGGGCAGGAAGCCTACCTTTGAACAGCAAACAGAAGCAGAGAGGAAAGGGAGAGTGCAATTGCCCGTTGTGTGGGCAATCTGAAGACAGTATTCATTTTCTGATACACTGTCCGGGGTTCTCTCACCAAAGAGACGCTCTCTTCAAATCTATTAAGGGAATTGTGCCTGTACCCCTGTTTACCAACTTTGAAAGTCTCGAGGCTGAGCCAAAAGCCCAGGCCCTCCTGAGGGCCTAGTTTTTGGGCAAATCACACACAGCAGATTGATGCTTGCGTGAAGGGATTTCTAGAGGATATCTGGAAAACCCGGATTAATTCTTTATATGGAGGTAAGTCTTACTACCAACGTCAGCCCCTGACAGAGGTAGGTTCTGTCCCTTTTGTTCCCGCTCAAACTGGGCGCGGGGTCAATGGCCACAAGGCTACGGCAAACAACGTCTTATGAGTACAATCTGTCCTTGAATATGGCTAAACTCCACTCTTGGATTACTTAATCCTGTCAAGGTATTGAAAATTTGCCTTTTCTGCTCGCACATTTCTGTTGGTAAGGCAAGGAGAGTGGTAGTCCATGGTGAATGAACAGACATTGGATGGCAAACTAATCCATGATATCTTGTGCTAGGCCCTGTAGCAGCAGCATACTGCAGTATATGTGTACACCTTCTACATGGTCAAGTAATGCACATTGCTCTCATGGCTGGTTCTACTGTAGCCAATGACTTGTGTCAGAATTAGGAAACCTGAAAATGAGGACATCTGCACTCTTTCTCCTCCCTTATCACCCTAATAGAGGATGCAGGGGAGTGGGATTGAGATGTTACAGAGGTGTTGAAGTGTAGTTTGATGCTCTCGCACACCCACAGTGCAAAGACAACCCACCACAGTGTCCTGCCTCGATGACTTCGGTACCTTCAAGCAATCACTTCAGGACAGTCAAATAACAGCAATGCTCTCACAAAAGTTCTCAAGTTCAGCCTTATTTCCAATTGGTGAAAAGACTTAGAAGCGAATGTGTAGAAGAAAATCCTGACACTCATGCAAAAGTGCACACCAGCCATACAAGACATAAATGCTAGATGAGAAGTCAGCAATTACCAGGGCCTCATTGGTTGATTTAGAAGTGAAAACATAGGAGGAATCCCTGTCCCTCCAACATACCATTTTGAGGCACCCAATTGAATGGCCAGGAAGACAACACACAAGCCAGCCACACACATGTGCCATAGTTGACCCGCAGAAATCACTGGCTGACCAGGTGGCACAGCAGCCGTCCACTACAGCCAAAGCCCAGCAAGGGAAACACTAAATCAGTGAGCATGCAAGCTGTCTCTCACTCACACACATACACACACAAAACAGCTTTGCGTCCTGGTCTCCACCAGCATCAACAATCTTCCATAGGACAAGGACACCCTTTTCAAAGATACCAATTGATTTTGTGTTTCAGTGACCTGAATTGATCCCATGGATCTCAAACTCTTACAAAACCCACCAAAGAAGACCCTGGAGGTGGAGAAATAGGAGAACATCAATCAGAACACACCTCCCAATCAACCCTTGTTCGCATTTCCTTAAAAATCTGCAGTACGTGGGGCATGGACAAGACCAACTTGAAGATTACAGGAATGTAATCGTAATTGTCACAGTTGGTGTTGACTTTTCGGCAATAAGCAACCTCCAGTCCCGCATTGCTGAATTTAAGAGACCATGGATTGAAGTGCATTGGCTCTTTGGAGGTCGCTGGAGGAGGGCCACCGCCTGCCGCCACAGCTGCCTGCACTTGGGCGTCCCCTTCCATCTCTGCCACTTTTGCTGCATTACAGGCTCTCTCATACAAGTCTCTCTGTGCCAATCTGGTTAGATCCGGTTTCCGGTAGAACCGAACATGAGCAGAAGTCTACCCAGTCTATCATAATTTGGAAAGAATGTTCTCATAAGACGCTGTTTGCCGTAGCCTTGTGGCCATTGACCCTGCCCCCATTTGGACGGAACACAAAGGGACAGAAACTACCTGTCATGGGCTGACGCAGGTAGTATGACTTACCTTGGAACAGACAATTAATTCGAGTTTTCAAGATCTCCTCTAGAAATCCCTTCACACAAGCATCAATCTGCTGTGTGTGGTTTGCCCAATAACTAGGCCCCAAAAGGGCCTGGGCTTTTGGCTCAGCCTCATAATTTGGAAATAGTAAGACACTGGAATTTACCACTCATTAATCCAAACCATCCCGCACATGGAAAAGCTACACACAAGATCCTCCACATAACATACTCACGTGCATGTCCCGTTTTAATGCAAAAGAAAATCTTGTTTCTAAAGAGAAGTACTTCTCCCTGAACTGTCATAATTTCAAACTCTTTCATGCAACGTCCATAGCTGCTGAATATCTCTCGACCATTGGGCCATTGTTTGCTGAGAAAATGAACAATGCTGGGCAGCGATTACCTCATTATCTTGCTCTGCCCACTTCATCAGTCCCACCATGTGCAGCATGCAACAACCCCGCCCTACCGCTTAGTAAAGGCGTCCCGCTACGAATAATAGAACCTGCAGGTCTGCATCAGGGGAAAGGCCCTGGGGAGGCACAACTCCCTGGCCATCTGTGGCCATGTGTGTGTTCAAACTGAACCACTTCTTCCAATTCTGTCATGGGTGATGCATGCAGCCAGGAACAAGGACATACTGGGTGCTTGCTGCCTAGTCTGAGAAGCCATCCATAAGTCTCTCAAGAATCTCAGGCCTTCTGCCTCTTTCTTGCATTGGCTTTCTTGCTGTAGACTACACCTGGAACAGAGAGAAACGAATGAAATTACAAGGAAGGCGGTAAAAATATGAATATGGAAGAAAGCTTCGAGATCGTCAGCTAGCTACCGCTTCGCATTTTCACTTCACAAGGTCCGCTGCGCAGACAGAGACGGATTGGGGACTAATGGTGACAGTGAGGAGAGAAACTAATAAATGCACATGAGCCAGTCACTCAAGTAATTAGTTGGGTCTTGCAAACGCGAGTGAGACAGCCATGTGGAGAGAGGGAGAAAAGAGTGTGTGTTTGAGTGTGCACAGCTGACATGGCCCACAATGACAGATGGACGTGAGCTTCATATGTCATTACGTGTCATTCCAGCTCTGCCCTGAATCATCCTTGACAACCCTTCACGTGCTTCAAGCATCGCATCCTGGCCTGTTCTCTGCAACAAAACAAAGAAGATGAAGCGGAGAAACTCCTTTGCCTCATTTTACACTCATCATCTTCTTCCTCCTCTCTTGTTCCAATTCTGGCAAAAGTACACTTCTGGCTTCTGGTGTGGCATACGGGAATTTGAACTCCGGATCAGGCCATGGTGGCCTGCAGGAGGGGCTGCTTTTGGTGAAAGCTCTCGCATCAGACCAACATCACACTGCATACAGCAAACGTGATCTCTGCACGACTGCACATGCAATCCAGTCTTGTCATTGCGCCTTTTGACTTGCCAAGTCAGACGTGTCTTGGGAATTTTGATAACTGAGCATTTCCGGCTCAAAGGGGAATTAATGCGATTGTGTCACAATGGAAGACCCTGTCAACTTTGTGCTCACTTTTAGCGCTTGCTTTGCTTGTCTTCATTGCTGCCTGCCTTGGTGCTGACTTCATTGCAAACGAATTAGCCAGCTTTGTGGCAAGGGAGTGTGATGACTTGTGTGGCCCACTCAGGTCGCATACGGGATATTGGCCTTTCCTTCTCAGTCCCGTACTGGAAGTCTCTGTAGATTCTGCCGAGCTCATCCACTGGACCAATGATACCTACGGTAAGACAGCTGTCTAACTCCTCCCTCTGAGGTGATGCATTCGGCACAGCAGATGATATTTTCATGTACGGCAGCAGCGCCGGGCTTGTTCGGTCTACAGATCAACCTTACTGTCTTGCAGATGCATGAATGAACTCTACGATCGGTTTTGTAGGAGGTGGGTCTGTCCAAAGCAGCTGGCTTGTGGCCATATTGTCACATGCCCCTATGATGTCTCTAACCAAACAGATTAAAGGTGTCGACATGCAAGTCTTTGCGTTTCTTTAAACAGCGACGATCCTGTCTCGAGTCCACACGGTCCTTCGGAATATTATTTACGGTCGAAGAATTTCACATTACGGACACACAAGAAAGGAGAGGAATGTGAATGTAATGGCCACGCGTTGTGTGGGTTCCATCACCTGCTTCAGGATCTCCTGAAAGATATTGAGCTTATTGAGGTATTTCTCTTCTCTTCATGGCTGGAGAGAGAGAGGTCCCTGTTTACATGGATTCTGTGCGGAAACACCCACCAGATTTTCCTTCAGGTTGAGAGTTATGTCCAGACTCGCGCAGAGGCGAAGGAAAACTCTGCACCCAGTATTGACTGTTTGCGGCTATGATCTATGAGCTACGCTTTGACAACGATATCTACCCTGTTTCGGAGTTCCTACCCAGATTTGTGGAAAGGGCAGGTATACAATCAGCACTTCTCTAGTCCCCAATCCGAACAAGTTTGAAAGGTCTGGGGCATGGAGAGAGAGAGAGAGAAACTAGAGAGGGAGATGAGTGTTATGGAAAGCCTACACTAGCATTCTACCCAGATCTGTAGCTGCTGAAGGATTATGTTAAAGAGGCAACGCCGTTCACTTGAGACTAAGCCAATTGGAAACTGGTAATTCTCTCACATCCTTGCAGTTCTTGCACCCAGGTGCAGCAATGAGCAAAGAACAGCTCAGATGGCAGTTGACCCTCAACCAAGTCTGCAGATTTTGCCCCTGAACTGCTCCTCGCCCTGATACAATGGTTGAGGGTCTCCCAGACATATCGCAGTGGTGGAACGACATGTTTGGTCACGTAAGGTAATCTTCATCTAGGACTTGTTTGTCAAGGGCGTCAGTTACTGAAGCAGGAATGATAATGTCTTCTTGACTTCGTTGTATTTGCAGTTGCTTATATTCCATGACGAGTTTGCTCTCCATTGCGAAAATGCATCCAAGAAGAGGCCGAGCATAATCTAAAGATTGTTCTAATGTTGCTGTACACCATAGAGCTGCAGGCAGAAAATATGGCTGCATTTTTCTTATTACAATTCTCGTTGGATCTCTCTCCTCTGACGCTTTTAAGCTGCTTTGCTTAGCCTCACCAGTAGAAAACATTGAGTGGAGAAGATTGCTCTGAGGTGCATCTCCTCGTATATCCTTTGACTTGAGTCTGGGTAGTACTCCGTACCATTTCATGGCATGTCTGCAGCAGGGATGATATAGTACTACTCTATTTGCCAAGTCTATTTTTCTTTCAGGGTTCCAAGCCAAACAGATAAAATTCGGACAGTTATTCTCAAACTAGGTTCCTGCAGTAACCCTGTTAATGTATTAAGAGGAGATGTTTCTTTCAGTTACCCAGGAGCTTCGAGATATATGATGTCTAGAGGATTGTAACTCGCAAGTTTTGAGGTGTGCAGGATGGCAGGGTGAACAACCACATTTGTTTGAGTCAGGCACCTCCACCACAAACTGCTTTTAGCAGGCACCGTGAGAGTGAAGCAACATCCACCCCATGGGATTCGAAAACCACACCCCCAAATTTGGCAGACATGTTCACGAGGCCATTCAGCAGATTAGGTTTGCCTTGAATCCACTTCAGATAATGCACATGCGCTACTGCTTTCCCATTTAGGTCCTTAATTTTTGTGCACTCCTGCAAGATAGACACATAAGAATCGGGTCTGCTAAACCACCTCGTTGTTTCACAACATGCAGTGCCCTTGTCAGTTGTCTGGTCTTGTGTAGTGTCCTCACATCCCCATGACTGTCAGAATATGCTCAGGATGGTTGTGGAAAGAAAGCTGTCTCTCCATTGCAAATGTAATGGGAAGGTATGACCCACAGAGTCACGTTCGCTTGGGTTTCAGTTGTTCTAAATGGTGCCAGCCTAGAAACTCTGGAAATGGCTAAGAGGTCCTTGCCGACATCATGAAAGCTGGAATTGCCTCCTTGTGAAATCTGAAGAATAGCCTTGTCAATATGCATCCCAAGTTTGGGAGCAGGAACTATGAGCATTCAACAGTACCCACTGTGCCAAATGTGGTCTCAGGGAGTGCGATCATGGCAGGATATGCTCTTATCATGACAGGGTTAGGGAAGCGTTCTAGATGTTTCAGCAAATGATATGGGACAGGTGTGTCACGCAACATGTTTATTTGTGTTCTCAAAGTGTGTGCCAGACTAGCTGCCCTAAATAAGGGCAAAGAGGTCCATACATATATGTAATATGTCACGCATATAGTAATTTGGAGGAATATAGCAATATGGAGAATACCCTCGGCAACGTATATTTCAAATATGGGAGCAAAGACGAAGCACATCTGCAACAGCATCGCACAATGGTCTCGTAGAAATTCGTTGATTGCAGCATATGGTCAGCTTGGGTGTGTGTAGCAAGGCCCTGCTACTTTTGTAAAGAATTCAAGTGGAAGGCTTGAAGTCGACCCACTACCTTTCCATTTCTTCTCTCTGCATGTGATCAGGTGCGCTTAGTGGTGATGGCTGTGATCACTTTGAGTCTGAGTTAAGCTTGCCTCAATCCCATAGTGGAGCATTTTGTCTGCACGGTGGGCCGTGCAGGGCAGTCGGATGAGGGAGAGGGCTTCATGAATGAAATGCCCCTGAAACCAGATGCTCCAGTATGAGGCCTGCTGGTGGCCTGCAGATTTCATGGCAACATGCAGCTACCAGAGCGTTTGGCAAAATTACACAAGGTGCTGTTGCTAGCAGGTGGGACAACAGAGTCTGGAGGAAAGGGGTATCAGAAAAGTAATGAGGTTGATAACTGGGTGTATACATTCGGTGGAGAAGGCATATTGCAGCCAAAGATTGAGGAACTCCAGCTGAACTGAAGAGATTGTCTGGCCAGATGCAGGATGGCGGGAGACACTGATATGCAGTTTGTATTGTTTGATGTGGAGGAGCAAGGAAAGTCGTTTTCTCTTTGCAAACTGGCAAATTGTTTTCAGGCTTATCAGCACATCCCCTGGCCACCAACCCACATCATGAGGAACATTCACTGTGTTGACTGTCATACTGCCACCAAGTTCATCTCAATAGTTGGGTGAGCAGTTGTCTGCACGGAACACCAACTGCTTTCACCCCTTCCAAGAGAGGGTTTCTTCTTATAGGGGTTCCTGGTAAGACAAGCAAAATGCATTGTAGAAAGTGAACCATATGCTGCATGACAGCAGATGAGGTCACAAGCAAAGAGTGAAGTTAATGGAGTGTGATAATCAGTATCACTGCATGTCAGTTGTCCATGGTGATCAGCACAATGCAAGGCTAATAATGGAACTGCAGCATTGATATCTCAAAAGACCTTTTTGCAGCGGAGTTAGAATTGTGAAAGAATCTGCACAAAGAAAATCCATGTAAGGGGCTAGTCAAATACATTGAAGTGAGAGTCCTCAAGGTTGGGTTGTTAGGGTGATTGCTTTCTAGTACCTGGTGACCATTCAAGTCGTGCAGCATGTTGCCAAATATTCCCAGAACTTCCCACAAGACCTGCTGAGGCTTTGAAACTGATTCCTCCTTATTGTAAACCACTAGAATTCAGGCTGAATGGATCATCAGTCATAATCAGACTGGACAACCTTATGAACATCGTTGTTGGTACTGGATGTGGAATGTGCGCGCCTCAGAATGAAGGGCGTTCCCTGCAAATTCACCAATTTGTGAAATTGTTTCTGTTTTCAAATCTGTTTTGCATGACAAGATCTGACACTTAAAAGACATGAAATTCCAGAAAGAGATTGATAGGAAGAAAGGATAATCCCGCCACAAATCCGTTACTGTAGTTCCAAAAAGTAAACCTAACCCAAGTGCTTCTGCTGCCATGTCTTGTATAAAATCTCTTAAGTTACCCGTGACAGCGTTATACCCCATCACCAAATTTATGGAGCAATAGTCTCAACAGTCAAATGCATTGTCTATGCACTGGGCAAGTTCAAATCTTATGAAAACATGCACAGCTTTGCAACCCAAATGGCCACCTTATTTTGACTGCATGGAGTCTAGGTGTACATGGCTTTTGTACTGTTCACACCTCAGTGTTCTTACAGATTACCATGGGTTTCTTTATCCTTTTGTGAAGGTGAATGGATTATAATAGGGCGGATCATCGAACTTGTAATATCAGGAGAACAGAATAAGAAGCAGAAAACCCAAAAGAGAAAAGAGAGAGAATGTGAAGAGAAGCGGAAGGCAAAGCAGTTGCAGGCAACAGCAAGCGACAGCGCACAGTCTGCTCACCTGCCCTGCAACACAACCCGCAAACACGCATACTGCTGCAATATCGGTGGGTCGGCAGGAGTGCAGCGGTCGCACCGTTGCTGTGCTGCTGTGGAGCCGCCTCCGAACTGCCATGAGGAGAGGAAAGAGGAGCTGGCAATAGTCGAGGGTTGTCGTTGGGGTGGCTATTCAACTCGGTGGCATTGCCCATCTTGCCTCTGCAGCAAACGGACTCCTGCCTGCGCTTCGACCCACTGTCAGCCATAAAGAGGTGTCTGCAGAAGAAACAGAGAACCTGTATTGCAGTCGGAAAGCTTGAGCCACCGAAGTATCTGTTGGAGGATGAGAGCAGCAAGCCTTCCCATTTTGTTATTACAGCAATACGCAGATTTCACACTGTCTGTGTATATGTTCAGACACACCTTGAGGTCACAGCAACGGGCACTCGGACTTCTCCAACCAATTTTAGTAAAGGAGCTACACCCACCAAGGTTTTAACCCTAAGAATTATTTGTGACACAGAAAATCTTAGATAACTGTCACGGAAGGGCAGGGAAGCAAGTTTGCTACTGCGGAGAGGAAGTGGAGTAAGTGGACTGCCGGGAGGCAAGAGTGGTGGCGCAAGGCTGGCGGGGGTGGGGAACGTCTGATGGCGGATCCGCCTAGTGTTTGCCTACTGCTGTATGCTTTTTTTCTTAAGCCTGACACACACAAAGTGACGCCAGAAAGATTTTGCGCAACCATTGCAGCAGGAGCTGCTGGCCAGAGGGTAGAGGACGCGGAGGGGGAAGCATGCTGAGCGTGTTACGCGTGCACCTGCCGTCCGATATTCCCATTGCGGGCTGCGAGTTATCACCCTATGTGCTACTTCGCCGACCTGACCTCTCCATCACCACCGATGACATCCCGGAGTCCTCACCTGTCGATGGCTACTACCTTCGCTGTAGATGGTACTTCCCTTTCCCTCCTGGTCTGTCCGTCTGTCCTTTCCCTTGAATTTGTTTCCTGTCTCCCGCGCTATGCTTGAATTTTTACGCACTTACTGTCATTCACTCTCATTCCTTGTCTTTTGCACAATGCGAGGACTTATCTCCTCCTTTTTCCCCTTTGATCCTCTTCAGTGGAGGTCCCATTCCTTGCAGTGACATGTTTATGGGTCATGATTCAAGTCGCCGGGGCACATGGGTGGTGCATAGCTGTGGGATGAGATAGTTTGAAAGACAGGTCTTTTATAGGACAGGTTAACTTTTTTTTCCAAAAGGGAAGTGGGTGGTCGGCCATTAACTCTTGTCAGCAGCTGTTGGTGCTAGCCATTGTGGAAACTGAGCACATGAGTGAGGGGATATTGGATGCTTAGGCAATGTATGGGATTTATGTGTAATGGGCAGGTACCGCAGTCACAGTGACAAGAGGATCGCAATCTGCAGTGTCCATCCATCAGAGCCGGCCACGTTGCAATGCTTGGGCTGTGTGAAAGCAAAGTTGGCAGTTGCCAAGAGCTACCACTGCTCACCTAAATGCTTTGCAGACGCATGGCGACACCACAGGAACATGCATGCACGTGCAGCTAGTGCTGCACGTGAAAATGGGGCTGAGGAAGATGACCCAATATTTGGTCGCTTCAATTCAGGCTCCGGAACAATTATTGGAGGGCCAGCTGCCGGGGCAGGACCAATAAGCAGCGCTGCACCTGTCATTCTCAGCAATGGCTCTACATCCAGCCCTGCAAGAATCTCGTCATCTGACCACGGGAATGGGGAAACCTGGCACGAAGTGGGACAGGGCAAGGCCTACACCCCTACAGCTGATGATGTAGGCCACATATTGAAGCTCGAGTGTGTTGCGGTCGACGCAAGCACTGGGCTTGGGATTGCCCCTGCCAGTACAGTGCTAACATCACGTGTCATCCCTGCTCCCTCCCCAACTCCTCGCCGGCTGATTCCAGTCAACCCCATGGATGGGGCCTCAGCAGTGGAGATGGCAGGGCGCATGGCAATGCCAGGAACATTCACTGTGCTTTCATACAATGTGCTAGCTGATCTGTATGCCACGAGTGAGATGTACAGCTACTGCCCTCCATGGGCACTCTCATGGGCATACCGAAGGCAAAATCTGCTACGAGAGGTTGTGGGTTATCGAGCTGATATTTTGTGTCTCCAGGAGGTACTGTTGTACTTTTTCCTCTGGGAAATGCCAGGTGTTGTTTTCCCAGCGGGTTGAGTTATAAAGCTCAGCTTTGTTATTTGCTAGTGGCTTGCTCAGTTATAGAACTCAGCTTGCTCAGCTGATAGGTTTTGCATGGAGACAACTATCATATTGGAATAATCAGGTTCTCTGGAATGTAGCTATAAAGGGAAGAGGCACAAAGAAATCTTGGAGATTTGATAATTATGTGCACACTGTTATGCTGTTTTTTCAGGTGCAAAGTGATCACTTCGAGGAGTTCTTTGCTCCTGAGTTGGAAAAGCATGGCTATGCTGCTGTGTATAAGAAAAAAACTGCCGAGGTGAAGTGCTCATTTGCTCATGTTCATGGAGTTCAAGTCATGCTTTTGCCTCATGTATGGCCATGGGTTGGTTTTAGAAAGGCCTCTCAGTAGACAGGAGAAGCCCTCTGAGATGATGGCTTTGCTACCCTGTTTGCCATGATATAGGCCTTGTACTTTCAGTGCTTTTCCGGGTGGCCAAGTTGAAATGCATTCTCTTCGTTGCATAATAAAGGGGTGCTAGCCTCCAAAGGTAACAAAGTTTCTTTTACTGAAGATATTTGAAGGCAAGGCTGTAATTTGAACTGTTGGAACCACGGGGGTATGCGGCAATCTGAGAGATGGACTCGTCAATGTTAAAGTAATCCCAACACTAATAAAGTGATTGAATCCTTAACCTTGGTCAAAGAAGAAGCCTGTTAAAGTTAAAGTTTAAACTGCAAGTGGGTCCTGTTGTATGTTGGGTCAATTTTGTCCCTTATTGTAGTTAGCCTTTGGTTGACTATTGCAGATGTATACAGGCACTGCTTATGCAATTGATGGCTGTGCTACTTTTTTCCGACGGGATCGCTTCTCTTTAGTTAAAAAATATGAGGTAGATGGGTTGTTCCCTCCTTCAAATCACATGTGAAGTTTCCACACATCTTGCACACAGAATTTCTCTAATTTGTTTGCTTCTGGGTTTTCTTTATTAGACTAAGTTCTAGGTGGCATTGATTATCTTGGGCTCAAGAATGGGGAAGGGGAAGCAGACAAGGGAGGGTAGAGAGAGAGAGACGAGGTAGAAAGAGAGTGGAGAATGCTGAACCAGTGCAATGAATGAGGAGCTTACAGTAGAGGGTTATTCCCTCGTAGTAGGTTTCGCATTTCCCAGATAGTTCTGCAACGTCCGCTAGCACACATATGCCTGCCTGTTGTCTGTTATGTGGCACTGAGGAAAGCTTCAGGCAAGTCAAAGTGTCAAGTTTGAAGCATATGAGGCCCATAATATTCTCTGTGGCAAAGATGCGGTTGGTCTGGGCCCGTATTTAGAGGTTGGCATTGATGATTGAGGAGGTCAAGGAACTTTTCTTTTTTTCACAGGGCAAAAAGTGAACAGAATCACCAGAAATCTGAGACATGGTCTAAGGACCTACCTTCATGTTTCCAGGTGGAGTTCAACAAAGCTGCACAGTCATTGTCAGAGGCACTCATACCCTCTGCGTCCAAGAAGGCAGCTCTCAGTCGTCTGCTGAAGGTCTATAACTTCTACTTCACGGCAGGCTCACCAATTTTCTTGCATCCATTAGAGCTAGATCCGCCATATTTCCTGGTCCATTCACTTGCTAGGGTCAGGTCTCCTAAACAAAGGTGAAACCAGCATCTACCAGTAGACCACTCCCCTTGGAAGGGGTAGCAGGACCTCAGTGTATCTTCCAATCATTGTCATGGGGTTTTCTTGTTACAGTTTTAGTGGATTGGGAGCTGAATATTCCATAGCTCTCTGTAACTTTTTGTATTTCATCCAGGTTAGGGACCTCTGGGGAGCACACCAAACTTAACTTTTACTGCTAGGTGGAGCATGTGAGGAACATCCTGAATGGGGCAGAACCTAGTAGTACTGTCGTAATATCCTCAAGCAGCACTCTCTTTGCACCTGTTTTTGAAAATATGGTGAACCTAGTTAGCCCAAAAATTCGTTTTGAATATAAAGACGTTTTGGCTGTTGCAGGACAATGTGGCATTGATAGTGGTGCTGGAGTCGCGCGATACAGGGAATGGTGTGGACGTCTCACAAGCGTCTAGCAAACGCCAGCTACTGTGTGTTGTGAGTGGTGTCTTTCACTCTCCCATTCTCTTTCTTTCGGCTGTAGTGTCAGTGGCAGTGATTGCAATGTAGCCACAGCCACATTTATCAGGTAGAAGGCTGTAATGGCAGTGCTGATGGATGAGGCTTAGATGGATTTGGAGCTTTGGCATAACACTTAATTCAACAGCATATAGAAAAGAAAAACGGAGCTTATGGAGCCTTAGGTTGTTTAGATGTGTAGGAAAGAGCTTGTAGTTTCTTGGACACTTACCAAACTTTTGCCATTTTTGGTTATATGCAGGCTAACACCCACATCCATGCAAATCCAGAGCTCAAGGACGTTAAGCTCTGGCAGGTATGATGACATACTTCACCTTTGCTTTCTGAAGTTGCTGTGGGTTTCTAAACGCTTGCTTTCTAATGAAGATATGTTGTGCCTTGTTGTCGCTAGGAAAGAGCAGTGGTTAATTGTATATTGTCTGGTAGAGTCTTTCTGCATCTGTCAAGGAGTATCAGGCAGGCCAGGTAAATGTTGTTAGCTTGCTTGTTCTTTGGAGTGGTTGCTATGTGTAGTGTCTGAAAGTCAGGCACTACAGACTAGTGTCTTGTTTTGACAAAATCCCCACAAGGGCCACATGTAAATTCTACCCAGCGCCCATGTTCCGAGATTAACGAGGCGGCAGGGTTAGAAAAGCGGCTATATATAACAGGTGGCACATTTGGACAGGTCCACATAGAAAAAATCAGGCTCCTGAAACTCAACTACTGGCGCTTTCTGGTGAATTTTTCGATTTGTACCCCCCATAATTCCATTGTACAAGTAGCCGACCCATTAGGTCGAAGTCTGGTGATTTTCTGCCAAAGGACAAACTGCTACAGACAGCCTGTTCTAGTTTAGATACGAAGTCTGTCACATGGAGCTTGAAGAGAGCTAATGCTATATCCTCCATATGCATGCTCTCAATACAGACTTTCCCTGTACACATTCCACATGGTCTGTTTGACCTGGGGGACAGAACCAACAACAGGGGTTGTTCAGGTGCCAAATGACTTACTAAGCTGTACTAACCCCACCTCATTCACAGGCCTATGATGAGAAAATAGCTTGAAGTCCTTCAACCTTGTCTCAGATTGTATGGTGGGACATGGACATTGGGTGCTTTAAAAGTATTGGGTCCTGGAAGCAAAGTATAGTAGATATCCATGTCTGTTTATAAGATATTTACATTGTACATGAAGCCTTGCAGGTATCTCCCTCTTGTTGTGGAGGATAGAAAATGTCTTAGGAACCTATTGGCGAACTCTATTCATGAACGATTTGGAAAGACAATACTAATTGCTGGGGCGATATGTTCTCCACTTGCTGGCTCATGGGCAGGCAAGGCAGGAAGTCTTACAAACTGGTTTAAGACTAACCTGGTGCAAACATCTTCCCCATAGGTGGTGCATTTCCTTTCTGCCTCTGAACAAATGTCAAATTGTGATAAGGGTCCAATGCATGAGCAACGACTGTGGTTTGTGCTGGTTAGGTACACACATTATTAAAAGGACTTGAGAAGATCGCAGCCAGTGCAGACATCCCTATGTTAGTTGCAGGCGACTTCAACTCTGTCCCTGGCAGGTTGGTGCCTCCCTATACCCACTCATATGTGTACCTTGATTGTAGTTCAAATCAACGGATCACTAACTTGTGTGGGAGTGGGTGTGGGGAGGTATTGACAAGATTAAGCTGGTTCTCACAGATGTGTTAGTATTTGAGCAGGTTGGGTGTTTTCACGAAATCTTTCGGATCCACTGATAGACTATCTTGTCAGTCTGTTATTATCCTTGGATGTAAAACTCGTGCACCCCTCGAGGAACACCATTACAGCATCAGAAGTCTATTACCTTCCATATGCTCACATGTATAGATATATCTTTGACCATTCATATTTTCATAGGAGATTTGCTGTGAATTTCGTTGAGAGGTAGACAGGAATGTGGCGTTTTAACAACATGTTTTGGAAGTCTGGATTTAGGTGCTCAAAGGTAGCCATGGTTTATGTGGGTGCAGAGATGAGTAATTCTCCTGTATCTAAGTGGGTAGGTGCTTGGAAATGTACCAAACCAAGTCCCAATATACCTACTGTTTCACAGTGACCTTGTCCCTTGTCCACATTGTTTATGATGGCGAGCAACCCCAAGGCTGAGTTGCTGATAGGGAAGGGTCTGGTTGTGATTGATAGCTCTTCAAGCAGAGGAAAAGATGGGTGCTTAAGAGTCAGTTCGACTGAGAGCTATGGTGATCTGTCGTTTTGGCAGTGCCCCACATTCATTGTTGGCAACAGGGAGAGTGGATGCAGCGCATCCCGAGCTGGCGACTGACCCGCTGGGTATACTACGCCCTGCAAGCAAGCTCTGCCATCAGTTACCTTTGGTTAGTCCCCAACTGCAAGTGTTCCCCCAACTACTTGTCCAATGTTCAACTCTTTCCTGACAAGGTTTTTGACTGAGAGCTTTTCTTAGGGCCATGATTTTTTCCATACTGGTAGAGTTAGATCATGCAAGGGTCGCTTTTTACCGTGTGCCTTAAATGTAGTAGTATGATTTGTTAAAAGGTGAGCTACAATGATTTATTGGTCTTTAAAAGCTTATTTGACTGTACTGTTGATTGTGTGCTATTACCCAAATACCACTCGAGTCTTGGTGTGAAGATTGACTATTTACAAACATACATGGGTGCAGGTGAGTGCCTACTCAGCATTTGCCAGGATGCCGGGGGTGGGCCCCAATTTCGAGCGGCAGAGGCGCCGCATGGATGCAAACAGCAATGAGCCTCTCTTCACCAACTGCACCCGTGATTTTCTCGGCACTCTCGACTACATCTTTTACACTGGTCAGATTTAACCTTTTGGCTTTTGCTGCCATGTTGCACCCTTGTATGTACTGCTGTACTGAACATTAGCCTTTGTCTGCAGTTTAAATGCACATTGGCCAAGTAGCCCACTTGCTATGCAGGTTATGCAGTCAGGCAATGTCGTTAACTTACGGTTTTGGGGCGGGTGTGGAGCAGCCGACTCACTGGCAGTAGAATCACTTTTGGAGCTGCTGGAGGAGGAGAGCCTTCGCAGGAACACAGCTTTGCCCTCGCCTGAATGGTCGTCTGACCACATTGCCTTGCTGGCAGAGTTCCGTTGTAAGCCGCGCACACGCCGCTAGGAGTGTCTATGTGTGTTCTCATATTCCATTTGTCCTATTTTTCCTCACTTCTTATACAGCAGTCCAGCTGAGTCATGCCATGGCCCCCAATCACCCCTTCCTCCTCTCTTCCATTTCAATGAGCTGGATTGCATTTTGCTTCGTTCTTCATCGTTCAAGAGCCAAGACATCCAATGCTGAGAGTAGGTACTGGTTCGCTTTCGCTGGGAGCATCCCCGCGGGGTGCCACCACCTGTGGTGTTTATCTTGAAGCTTGCCATAGATTTAGAAAAAGAAGATGTGGGCAACAGCAACAACAAGGAAAGCTACAACCTTCCCCCGCTTTGCCCCTTGTTAAACCTCTTTGGTAACATCTGATGGCCATTCTGCTTGGTGGCAGAGGAGGTTCAGGGTCTTAACCCTGTGTCGTACTTGCAGGTAAGCATCCTCCAAGTTACCCAGTCCCTGACATGAAGTGTGGCTACACGATTTTAGTCACATGATACTGAATTTACGAAAGAAAAGGATTTAGATCACCTCGTCCTGTCATGGGAGTCAGTCAAAAAGTGATCTCAAATGGATCTGTACATTTTGTTAGGTAGGCGAAAATTGGGTCTGTCCAAAATTGGAAGTAATTTGCTTGTGATAAAGGCTCCCAGCTGTGTATGTTGCTAAAATATATGGTCTCTGTTCTGAGGGTCTGTCCTGAATATCATGCAAAGAACCAGCTCCTTGATCACGTTTATCCTGGTATGCTGTCACTATCATTGAGTGCAACACATACATATCTTTTATGGTAGGTGGGAGGTACACGTAGCTAAGATGCTTCATTCTAGGCAATGAGGAACAGTTTTGGTTGGAGGAGTTAGTGGCAATAAGGAAATCAGGTTTTACTTCTGCACAAGGATGTAGGTAAAGTTTCTTGACAGTTTTTGAATTTGGGGTAGAAGTGTTTGTTGGTATTCCAAAAGTTCTTTTGTTACATACTGTTGTTGCCAGAGTTAGGTCCACTCTTAAACCTGGGTTTATTGGACCATGCAGACCGTTTCACACAATCAGAATGTGTGCGCAATTGATAATGCACAAATAGAAGGGTCATAGGACTGCTTGTCATGGTCTTGGGTCGGGCGCCCACACACTCAGAAGAGATTGTGGCACCAGGTGGAAGGTATCTGGTATCTTCCTATCATCCGATTCCATTTGTGTCGCCGCATTTGTAAGTCCTCCTTTCTTTCACCAATGGGCTGTGTAAATTGCTGGTCAAAAAATTCCCTTCTTTTCCCCACTTGTTAACCAAGATCACTTAATAATGTGTGTATGGCCTTGAGAATCACTGCTCTGGGCACTCCATGAGACATTGATACAAGAGATACAAGAGATATCCAAAGGACATTGAAAGGAATAGAGGGGATAATTAATAACTGCTGTATGACCCAGATTGTGTGAATGGTTGAAGGCTAGCCCTCACTAGGAAATCTGTGCCACTAAATAATCATGATTAAGTATTCCCAGGGGAAGATGGTACCAAATAAGTTGCTGCTTAAATTCTGCTTTTGAAAATGCTTGTAATCTGTAAATTTCTTGTTGGCTATCCAGTGGCCTCTTGGTTTCACTTCAACCAAGAGGATTCTCAACTCAATCCCAAGCTATAACATGTAGCATCTACAGGATGATTCTGCTCTACTAGATTGTTTACTTCGATTCAAACAACTCTGTTTGGTAGGTAAGAGAGATGAGCATGAGAAGAGCGAAGTGGATTGGGGTTTCTTGCATGGAATGGGTGGCCCATTGTAAATACATGGATTGATTCAAACAAAAATTTGTGAGGACCTTCCCTACTTGGGACCCTTCCGTCTTTACACAACAAACCAATTTTTCTTAAAATAGAAAAGGTGGCAAAGTGCTGAACCCCTCCTGGTCACTACAAAGGAGGTATGCCCAAATCTTGTACAAAAAATCTAAAACATTAGGAAAGGCTGCCCAACATCATGAGATATACTATTATGCAAGGTTTCAATTGGATTAGCCACTTCAGAATTTGTGTGGTTGTCTTTTTTGCAAAGGTTTGCAGAATATTTTCATGCTCACAAAATGGTTATTAGATTTCACTTTTTTTTTCTCCAATTCTTACTGGAAAGAAAGCATGAAATTAGAGGCGGAGGTAAACCAATAGAGTTAGGATCATGGTTAGACAATTAAGTTCTATTGATCTTACACAGTGTTAGTAACAAGTAAAACGGTGGGTAAGGCTGCAAATTTTGCAGTCAAGGGATGAAAAAGCTGTAGGGCTACGGCAGTTAACCCCAAAATTTACACATTGTTATGCTGCCACACTGTGGTTTTCTTTGTGGTGAATAATCGCCAGATTTCGACCTGCAAAGGAATTATGCGAGGGCAAAAATTGAAAAATTCGCCAGAAAACGCCAATAGTGGAAAGTCTGACTTCTTGCCTACGTGGACCTACTAAGACGTGCCATCTATTACATAGCTACTTTTCTAACCCTGCTACCTCGTTATTCTCGCCACATGACTTTGTGTTGGATCAGATGCTGCCTGTGAGAAGCTAATGTGGAGACAGGGAGAGGAGGTCAAGTGCGCCACCTCCCCAAAACGAGTAAGTGGGTGGTACCCGGCCTTAACCGATTGCCAGAGCTAGCAGATTTGTCCACATGGTCCCATGTCAATGGCTAAGAGGTTCCACGTGGCTGACGGTGATTTTTTTTGTTTTCCCAAAATCTCCACAGGGACCATATGTAAACTGTTATGAAACACAAAAAGTTGCAAAAACATAATCCAAGGAGCCGCTCCTTCAATAACAATTTGAAAGTTGAAAGACCCTCGGAAAAGAGAGCCATCTGTTTAGCAACATTATTTGGCACAACCGCGGCACTTATCACAAGCAGATTACTTCAATTTCGGAAACACCCAAGTTTGCCTACCTGACAAAATGTACAGATGCGCGAGCTCACACTTTTACCTGAGCGCCAGTGGAAAGACAGACTGAACTAAGCCCTTTCTTTCCAAATTAAGTATCATGTAACGAATCATGTAGCCACACTGTGCTCTGGAGGATGGTATTGTGCATGTAAGACACAGGGTTTAAGTCCCTGAACCTACTATGTCACCGAGAAAGGAGCACGCTGACAGATGGTACCAGAGAGGTTTAACAAGGGGCAAAAGCGTGAGGTGTTGTTGCAACTTTTCTTACTGCTGATCGCACCTTCCTTTTCTACATCATGGGCAAGCACTAAGATAAACACAGATGCTACAATCCAGCTCATTGACTGGGAAGAGGGAAATAGGGGCGATCAGAAGGTAACACTCAGCTGGATGGTGTGATGCAAACTAAAACAAACCGAACATAGAAACACAGATACAGTTACTCCTAGCGGCGCGTGCGTGGCTTACAACGGAACTCTGCCAGCAAGGCAATGTGGTCAGATGACCATTCCGGGGAGGGCAAAGCTGTGTCCTTGCGCAGTCCCTCCTCCTCCAGCAGCTCCAACAGTGATTCAACTGCCAGCGAGTCAGCTGCTCCACATCCACCCGACCATGTTGAGCCCAAGTTAGCAACCAGCATAACTTACATAACCAGCATAACCGGCAGTGGTGACGTTAGGGACCGTAGGTATTCTTCCCAAAACCCATGATCGGACTCAAGAAAATATGGAACATAATTCATGGGATACTCTGAAAAATTACTGTTCCTGGTTATGAGATAAGATTAGAAAAGGTTCTCGTGTAAAATTAACTAGATTTTTAACAGTTCTTGCATCAGGCATTGTTGAGGTGCCCTCCTCAACATTTAAACACTATAAACACTGGGTGCACGGCACAGAGCAGAAGTCAGTGAGAAATGAGAAAAAACAGGAAATGCATCATCTGATATAAGGTGAAGTCAGGTATAATCTGCAGAGGGAGGGTTCATTGCAGCAGTGCAGACAAGGCAAAAACTGACCGGTGTAAAAGATGTAGTCGAGAGTGCCAAGAAAATCGCGAGTGCAGTTGGTGAAGAGAGGCTCATTGCTGTTAGCATCCATGCGCCGCCTCTGCCGCTCCAAAGTCGGGCCCACCCCCGGCATTCTGGCAAATGCTGAGTAGGCACTCACCTGCATATGTGCCAACCCATGCAGGTTTGTTAAATTGTCTGTGCTACGATCACCTCTTCCCCCCAGACTACAACCAAACAACAAAGCGAGTTAATGGTAAATATCTATCAGAATGCACACAAAGTCAATCTTTTGTTAGGAATCGGTCTAACATCGCAAGAGTAGCTGGGCAGTATTTCCAGTGACAGACTAACCAAAGGTAACTGATGGCACAGCTTGCTTGCAGGGCGCAATATACCCAGGGGATCAGTCGCCAACTCAGGATGCGCTGCATCCACCCTGCCCGTTGCCAACAACGAATGTGGGGCACTGCTACAAGCACAGATCACCATTGCTCACATTCTCAGCAACATGTAATCACCCACCTACTCCTGCACTTATATTGCTGTACAGCGTGACCCTTCCTTATTAGCTGAGCCTTGGCCTTGCTCAATATCATAAACAATGGGGGGTTAGGCATTTCGCAGATGCCACTCACTTTTGCTACATGTGCATTTCCTTTCTCTAATCCCCACATAACCAATGTCCATGTTCAAGGAGTTCCATCCAGACATCCCAAGAATTAGGACATGAATCAAGTCCCAAAAGAACCTTGCACAACTATGAGAAACCAGCTAAAACTCACTCAGAAAACCCCCCACCCTTACAGAAAGTCTTGGTGACAACTTTTGCTGATTTGGACAAAATTTCTATCGCCATGCATTCAAAGTAAGGTTGGCAGGATAACATGCACAATGTTGGGCGATGCATGGAAGCACAGACCTGCCAGGAACAGAATTGAAGTCGCCTGCAACTAACATGGGGATGTCAGCACTGGCTGCTATCTTCTCCAATCCCTTTAGTAATGTATGTACCTGTACAGGACATGCCAAACTGGTTCATCCACTTGTCTTTGAGCAGCATGTGACATATATTGCTACATGTGAAGTTGGTACAGGTTGGTATAAAACTCATGGGTTAAGCCTTCTTGCCTGACCTGGCCCTGAACAAACAAATGGGGCAGGCTCACTGGCAGTACTGTCACTGAGTTCTCGAATTACTTCCAAACTCTCCTACATGAAGGTGAATACGCCGGTGAAGGCCTTGTCTGTAATGATAATCTTGGGCGATCCTAAAAGGATATGACTATTGAATCTGCTTTTAATTTGAAGTCCTATGTTACTGAAGTAACTGATTTAAGTCCATCTCTAACCTACGATCAGACAAACGATACTGGAGTTTCATTGTAGTGTTTCAACTACAACCACCGGAGAGGCACCAGGTGTATCAACTTGCCACAGCTAACCAAATGAGCTATTCATAAGCCCAAACCCCCTGCTGATGATTTTGATCCTGTAGTGAAACTTTCTACATGAAATTCACAAAGGGGAAGCATATATTGTAGATCACACATCAAGGGTATGGCACCAGCATCACTCAAAGCTTCTTTGAGAGTTTCTATGCAGATAGGGCCCCTCTACACTAGACAAAGTGTTTCCACCCAAAAGAACTGACTTATCTCAGAGGCAACTGTTTTTTTTTAACTGATTAGCTAAAGCAGCTCAGGAACGGCAGATGGAATAAATTTCAACATACCTGCCAGAGCTTGACATCCTTGAGCTCCGGATTTGCATGGATGTGGGTGTTAGCCTGCCCATGAATGTGCCAAACAGTTAAGGCTCAAAGTTTGCTAATTATCTCATAAATTGCAAGCTTTTGCTTTACAAACCTATACAACCAGATGTTCCTGTTGATTCAGTGAGCTCACTATGCCTGTTCTTTCAGCTACATGGAAACTTACATGAAGTTTACCAGGTGTCTCTGCAGCTCCAGGACCTCCAATACCATATTCTATAGGCTGTGCTTTCTTTATTATTGATATTTTGCATATCTATGACTAAAACATAAAAACAATATGTGAGACAGATAATGTACTCATTGATCAGTCCCTCTGGGATCCTAGACTTGCAGGGTATATAAATCTTGGCCTCAAATTCATGTACCAATTCTGCAGAAATCGCAACAGTTCGGCGAAGAAATTGTTGTTTATCTGGCTACATACTCTAATCAGTGGTTCCACCTCTGCGTTACGCAGATGTGAATATGTGGGTGTGGTTGCAATGCCAACTGAATTTGAGTGTGGACAGAGAGAAAGTGAGAGACGATGATAGAGAGGGTAAGACATCACTCACCACACACAGTAACTGACGTTTGCCAGATGCTTGTGAGGCATCGGCACCATTTCCTGTGTCATGCGCCTCCAGCACTACTATCAACGCTACATTGTCCTGTATCAGAATGAACCACAACCACATCAGCTCTCCGCATTCAAAACAACTTAATTGATGAGCCAGGTCAACAATATGAAAAACAGGCCAAAAGGGTGTGCTGCATGAGAGATGCTGTACTAGGTTCTGTCCGCAAGCTAGCACTATGAGGGAAAATGTAGAGCTCGCATACTTGGAGAGACAGCCACCCTAAACCAAATACATTTTGTCCCACAATAATAATTGCCTCAGCTATACTGTCGATAGCAAATGCAGTATCCCTCACAACGACCTATTGAAGATCCCACTCTCTTTACTCCTACTCATGATCCCTGCAGTTGTCAAGGCTAGCAGATCTATCTCTAGTGGTTTTAAGACATTGATGAGCCTGCCTCAGCTCAAGTGGAGAGGCTAGACCTTTAGGAGACGACTGAGAGCTGCCTTCTTCGACGCAGAGGGTACAAGCGCCTCTGATAATGATTGCGCAGCTTTGTTGAACTCCACCTGGACACATACAGGTATGTAATAACTCATCCTCAGATCCGGTCTCATGATTCTGGAGTATTAGATTACATTATGCTGATGTGAATTGTTTGGCACAAGGAGAGCCACAGGAGAGTCAGTCTGTTATGTTTGAAGCATAGACTGTCCATAAATTCTATTCTTGGAGTCCATAAAGGAAATAATATATGTATGCTCGCCAACAAGGCTACACCATCTCAGCACTGCAAAGGCTTATTTGAGACACTACCCTCAAAGAATGGAGTTCCTTACACAATGAATCCAGATTGCTCTCTCTTGCAGAGAACTTACCATTTCCCTAATCCTTCTCCACTATCCAAATTCGATGCATCCAATGACTCAAGGGTATGATACTATATCAAAATTCATCATAGACATGAAAGTAGGTTGGACAAATTTCCAAATGCAAGACTTGGAGTATTGGCAGGAGGTGGGAGCACATACCTCGTATTTTTTCACTAAAGAGAAGCGGTCGCGTCGGAAAAAAGTAGCACAACCATCAATTGCATAAGCAGTGCCTGTATACATCTGCAACAGTCAACCAAAGAGAGTTTAAGAGAGGATTCATTGTGTGAGGAACTTCTTTCTCAACCAAAGAGAGGATTCATTGAAAGAGAGAGAGAGCAATCAGGATTCATTAGGGAGTTTGTGGTGTATTCCAGAAGACCTATTCCATTACTCCTATCAGGAAGACCAAAATCCAGAACCTAAACTTTGATACGTTAGTTCTTGTAATCAGGTCAATACGTTATAACTTTCAGATGTGTTGAGCTTCTGTTCACTGCCAAGAGAGTTTATCTCCCAACTAGTCTGCCTCAGCCCAGTCTTTGAAAGTTTTCATTAGCGACTTCACCTTCCAAATAATACCTCAGTTTTTTAAAAAATTGCCTCTTTAACCTAATGCTCACATAGTACACACAGACATAATAGAGGTTCAACTTGGGCCCCCAGCTTCGAGCATGCACATGAAAACAGAAGGCCCATACTCAAGGCTCAAACTGCAATTCACATGCAAAAAGAGGAGGAATGGAATATCAAGGCACAAAAATATCCATACTAGTTAGTCGTTGGCTTCATTAGGAAAATCAAGACTTCGACTCAACAACATCAGAGAAAAGAGCACTTCACCTCAGCGGTTTTTTTCTTGTACACAGCAGCATAGCCATGCTTTTCCAACTCAGGAGCAAAGAATTCCTCAAAGTGGTCACTTTGCACCTGCCAATACCCCAACACTGTCCACTTTAAGATTTTTGGCCACAACTTCCTTCTGCCCCCATCCTTCCTCCTAAAGAAATATCTCCCCTACAAAGAACAAACTTACCATCTCCCAGTTTCTAAAATAGGAAAGAGAAAAAAGAAACGACAACTGTCAAGAGGTAGAGCAGCGGGGCTAAGCCTGCATTATTTTAGACACCAACGAGGTTACATCCAAACAACCACCTACGAAAGATGCAAATTATCAAAAGACCTAAAGACCATCTGCCTTCCATCTCTCGTAACCCAGATGATGCTGACCAAACACCCAAGCTGAGCCCTATAATTGAGGACCAGCATTTCAAAAAGAAAATTGCCAAATCAGAGCTGCACAAGGAATGAAGTAGAACGGTACCTCCTGGAGACACAAAATATCGGCTCGGTAACCCACAACCTCCCGTAACAGATTCTGTCTTCGGTAAGCCCATGAAAGTGCCCATGGTGGGCAGTAGCTGTACATCTCACTTGTGGCATACAAGTCTGCCAGCACGTTGTATGAAAGAACAGTGAATGTTCCCGGCACTCCCATGCGCCCTTCCATCTCCACTGCTGCAGCCCCATCCGTGGAGTTGACTGAAATCAAGCGGCGGGGAGTTGGGGAGGGAGCAGGGATGACGCGAGATGTTAGCACCGTACTGGCTGGGGTAATTCCCAGCCCAGTGCTTGCATCGACTGCAACACACTCGAGCTTCAACACATGGCCTACATCATCAGCTGTCGGGGTATAGGTCTTCCCCCGCCCCACTTCATACCAGGTTTCCCCATTCCCATCGGATGACGAGATTCTTGCAGGGCTAGCAAATGCAGAACCATTGCTAAGCACAACAGGTGGTGGCACAGCACTGCCCATGGAGCCTATCCCACCACCTGCACCTCCAAGAATTGTTCCTGAGTTGGTATTGAAGCGGGCAAATACAGGATCATCCTCCTCAGCCCCATTCTCGCGCGCAGCACTGGCCGCGCGCGTATGCATGGTCCGGTGGTGTCGCCATGCATCTGAAAAGCATTTGGGTGTGCAGTGGTAGCTCTTGGCCACCGCAAGCTTTGCCTTTACACAGCCCAAGCATTGTAGAGTGGCCGGCTCTGATGGGTGGACACTGCAGACTGCAATCCTCTGGTCACTCTGAATGCGATACCTGAGCATACAGTATAGCATACAGCATTTGTCAAGCACTTATGCCCAAGCCCCCAATATCATCTCATGTGGATGTTAAGCTTCAAGAATGGAACCAATAGCTCCTGGAAATTAAATGCCTGACCCTCCACTTGCTTTTCAGGGGGAAAACTACAGTCTGTCCTTACAAAGACATGTCTTTCCAACTTTTTAGACTTAGTGAAAGTGCAATATTTACAGGCTCCCCCACCCATAGTCGCAGTCTAGGTGATGGAATGAACCCCTTATATACTACATGGGCTGGGAAGAAGTGCGGTGAAGTGGTTTAAAGGGCAGGGAATCCAGAAGGCATAGAGAAGCGGTGAGGGTAAATGCAGGCTACGTATATGAAAGAGAAGAAGAGTACCATCTACAGCGCAGGTAGTAACCATCGACAGGTGAGGACTCGGGGATGTCGTCGGTTGTGATGGAGAGGTCAGGCCGGCGAAGTAGCACATAGGGTGACAACTCGCAGCCCGCAATGGGAATGTCGGACGGCAGGTGCACCCGTAACACGCTCAGCATGCTTCCCCCTCCGCGTCCTCTATCCTCTGGCCAGCTATTGCTGAAATCGTTGCGAACAACCTTTCTGGCGTCACTATCTGTGTATCAAGCTTCAAACACAAAGCAGCAAACAGTAGGCCAACGCTGGGCGGATCCGCCATCAGGCGTTCCCCACCCCCGCCAGCCTTGCGCCACCACTTTTTCCTCCCAAGGACTCCACTTAATCCACTTTCTCTGCGCACTCGCCAACTCTCTTGTCCTGCACCTCCTTGACAGTTATCTTAGGTTGCCATCCGCAACCATCCCAAAGTTTTTGTGCAGGTTTTACGTCATGAATTTTCTAGGGTTTACTTTTCCCGCCTGCAGCTGCTTCATGCCACAAATTGATTGGAAATATCCAACTCCTGCTTCCATATCCTCACGTTCTGTTTCTTCTTCATAGGTACGGAGGACATCGGACCTTGTCACCATTCACAAAATGGCAAGACTTGTTCCCATCATCCTCCAAAAGAAACTGCACTTGTCTCCACAGGCTCTCTGACTGCACTATCTACAGCTCCAGGCCTCCCTGCCACTTTCTGCAGACCCTCCAGACCGCTTTATGGCCGAGACTGGGTCCAGGAGCAGGCACGAGTCCGTTTTTTGCAGAGCAAAGATGGGCAATGCCACAGAGTTGAATAGCCACTCGGGGGCTGCGCCGGGGCCAACGGCAACCCTCGACCTATCGCCAGCTCCTCTTTGCTCTCCTCATGGCAGCTCGCAGGCGGCCCCACAGCAGCACAGCAACGCAGACCCACCGTGCCCTCCCCCCTCCTTCCGATATATTGCGTGCAGCAGAGGCGTGTGTGTTGTGTGTTGCAGAGCAGGTGAGTGTGATGGCTGTGTGTGTCTGTGTCTCTCTGGCTGGCTGCTCTTGAGGAGCGTGCAGTGCTGTGCTGCGCTTAGGCTTCCGGTTAGGTTGGCATTGTGTGGGGTATAACTTAGTTTGTGAGTGTCTTGGGAGTGTGCACTGCAATTCTTGTGACCTTTTTTCTCAACTTGACAAGGACCGCCACAACAAAACTCATTTCAAATAATTCCCACCTGTGTCCCACGGTAATAATCATTATTACATTAACCCAACATTGTAAGGGTTTTAATTTTTCTTAAAAAAACTAACCTTCTTTTTTTGTTCTTTTTGTTCTTTTTTTTTTCTTAGAGAAGAGGGACTGAGGCCTCAGAATTTTATAAAATGGGTGGATGTAAATATCCAGGAAGGTACAAAGAGGGAAAAATAACCTCTTACGCTGAGTGCCATAGAGGCTGGACCCAAGAAGACACGGCTTCGATACCAAACAACAAAGACAGGGAGACAGGCGTCTCAAGAGAAGCCATTCCCTTCAATAATCCCTAATAAAGTTCTAGCGGCTTCCTCCCTTTCCCTCCCCTTTCTCTATAAAAAAAAGGAAAAGAAAAAAGAAAAAAACATTGGGTTATCACATTATGGGTTATTAGGTCGTTAGTGACAGCCCTTTTGGAGAATCTGGGATCGGCCCGGAGGTTTTCTTTGGAAATTGTGTGCAAACTGTTTCCAAGGACATTGGAGGAATGTAGGAAGCATGTTTTGTATAGATGGAGAAAAGTATTGCTAGATCCTCTATAAACCCATAAAGAATTTCAAAAACAAATCCTTTGTGTTTCGCGTTTTGCGTGGCCTTATTTGGTGGAATATAGTGAGGCCAGTGGCTTACAGAGCGTAATGCTCAAGTTTTGACTAAATATAACCTCAATCTTTTTTTAAGAAGAGATTTACGCAGCATAAATAGCTCATGCGAGGTGCTTCACAAATATGAGCCCTTTAGGACATAGACATGAAGACTCAGATGAGAGAGAAATATATATATATGTATATGTATATATTATGACGCCAGCCAGAACTAGCATAAATGAGAGCCTCTTCCCCATGGGGGTGTTGCCCCTTCTCAAGGGTGGGCACAATATACAAGAAAGAAAGAAGACTCCTCTGGGAGTAAACGTAAGTTATAGTGTCTCTTCGTCACATGGCATGCCTTCTTTCGGTTGGAAGTGGACACTATCACCTAGGTTATGTAGTGACACGGGCAAGCCACAGAAAACTAATAACAAGTGGAGAAATAAAATCCTATAAGTAAAAGGAAATGTAAATCAAACCGATCCACCTAAAGAAGATCGTAGAAAGGTGGGTTAGAAAGAGCCCAAAGAAGATATGAAATTGGCTGTTGTTAGTAAATATGACTACAAACTCTAAACTTTCCGCAATCCAGATCACATAAACTTCTGATAGTTGCATCAAAAAGTACATTAAATAATTTCAAGTGGTTTCTGCAGGATGCACGTGATCACAAGATATTCGACAATATAAGGTCACAAGCCCAACTAACCCTTGGTCAAAAGTCAATTTGAAGGCTCCACACACTGGCTGCTCCCCAATAAAATACACCCAGTCATCTGAACGACTATAATCTGATACAACTAACGTAATGTCCGTTTCCATTGGGTTGTCCAAACCAACTTGCAGCTGTTGGCACTCATACCTTGCAAGTCGCATAAGGACGGGGACAAATGATAGAAATATGCCCAGCTCATTCTCGCAATTCGCCAACAAGGTTGGGTCACCGGCCCACTAAACGTCATCACTGCTGGAACTAGAGGTGGCATCCACAATGCCGGTATTATCGCAAAACACAAAGCCTTTAGTATATCTATCTCTCCTATCCATAAATGCTTCAAGGCAATCCACCTCATAGCGCTCCGGTCCCTCACAACAATTATCACTAATAAGCGGCAACTAGAATCCAACCTCCCTCGGTACCCCTATCCCTTGGTTACCCCTAGACACATGCAGGCTTAGCTTGCTTACATTATAGGGCCCACCCCCAAAAGGGAGCAGGTCGTGAGACGAAATGACTCTTAATTACGCCGGTTTCGGCCGAAGTCTTCTCTCTCTATTTGAAATGATTGGTTTCCAGTCGTAGACTGAGTCGTAAAATATGAGATTTCTATTAGTGTAGGTGCTCATGGCAAGGAACGAGATTACCACGATGGTCTTTCTACAGATATATTCATTTTGTTAGCAGTCGAGAATTTGATATTTGCATCAGTTCGGTTCGATGATTTCTTCGCACGTTTATATTGTACAACAGCTAAATAAAGCTTTGTTTTTGTAGCTTCTTTAGGCAACACACTATTGCTTTACAAATGACACACACTATGTCTATTTTGTTTGGGTTTGAAAACAGGGAAATTAAACATTAAAAAGACAAAAACTTAATCACATATTGATTGCACAACAATGAGAAACCTAGCACAAGAGGACATGTGCTGAGCGTTTTTTGTTTGGCGAATTTTTGCCAAATGGCGACCTCAAAAAATAGAAAAAAAATATTCCGTAGCAAATTCCATGTTTATTCATGGATGAAATCGCCAAATTTCTCCAAATAAAAATAAAAATTATGGATGAATTTGCCAATATGGATGATATGAATGGATGAAAGTATGGATGTGGATGATTCTGTCCTAATTTGAATGGATGAACAGAATATATGCCTAATTTTTGCAAAACTCTGTAGCCACTCGTGCTATTTTCCGAATTATAAAAAAAACTCTGACTGTGCTTGTCATGAATTGAGACAACAAAGCAATGATGAATACAAAGTGTCACTTCTGGGTACATCAATGAGTCTTAAATATGAGACTACTATTCACAAAATGCACTTAGCCATTCCAGCCTTCCTCATTGTCTTCTCTAGCTATATAGTGTAATTATAATATATATCTAACATGCTCCTATAACATATGGTTCAGCCATATTGTCAAATACTCGCTTTGCATCCTTATTGCACCTAAATTTGGCATAAATGTCAAGCGGGGTAGGATTCAAAATTACAAGTGGTGCAATTCGAGCTTTAACACTGTCACCATGGACATCTTTGCTCTTATCCAGGGCTGCCCAACTTGCCCACATACTACAAATGAGGGCCACATTATATTACAACTGAAACCCAACATGATGTGCAAGTTGGGCTGAAGCCCTTAACGTGCCATTTCCTTGTAGATATCCAAGCCTTGATCCACACACCCATGTTGTGTATATCCTATAGTCATGGTACTCCCAAACGTGCAACATCTAATTCAGCCACATTGTCAACGACTTACTTTGCACCTTTTTGCACTCACATTTGGCATACATGTCAAGCAGACCAGGGTTAAAAATGATAGGTGGTCCAATGTCGGCTCTGAGAATGTCATCGTGGGAGTTTTTTTATGTCATTATCTAGGTTCGTCTAGTTTGTCAACATGTTACAAATGCAAACCAACATGCATGATGTGGTTGAGCTGAAATCCTTACCACCATTGGCTTGTAGATCTTCAAAGCTTCAATCCTACATCCACGCGGTTGGGCATATCATACAGTCATGGCACTCGAAGACACAATGTCTAATTCAGCCATAGTGTCAAACACTCGATTTGCATCTTCGTTGGCACCCACATTTGGGGTACATGTCAAGTATGGAAAGATTCAGAAAATTGAAGATGTCATCATGGATATCTTTGCCCTTCTCGAAGGCCGCACAACTTGCCCACACATTGCAAATGAAAACCGACATGATGTGGTTGGGCTGAAACCCTTACCGCACCATTTGTTCATAAGTATCGAAAGTCTCAATCCCACACCCATGTTGCGTATATTCTACAGTTAAGGCATTTCGAGACACAACATCTAGTTCAACCGAATTAGTATCAATCACTCGCCTTACCAAAGCACTCGTTTTCCCATTCATATATGCACCCACATTAACCTTTAAGGGCCCGCGGGGGTCCGTTGACTTTTTCCAAAAAAAAAAAAAAAAACCCCGTCTAGTAAAAATTGCATAATTTTGGACAACCGTGCCACATCCACCAAGTACAGGACCCTTTTCATGGCTCCTTCGGCTCCGAACTGCTGCTCAAACTCTTTTGTCTGGGATATGCCCCCCTCCTTGGCGAACTCTCTGAAGAAACAGTTACTCCACGCTGTCGCCTTCCACTGTCTCAAGTAATCCTCCATAGTATCTTCGGGCAAGGTCATCGTTATCTTGTAAGCATGTAGCTGCTTCTCCAGCACCTGGTTCGCACGAGCTTCAATCTGTGAACAGACAGAATACAAACGTTAAAGTCCATACTAGGGAAGATTCTTTTGTAAATTCAACATATGGCAGTCCACAACATTACCTGGCTCCAGTACGTGGCTTTGTGTAGCCATGTATCGAAAACTTGATCGCTGAATGGCCTGATGTGGCCAGTATTTTTGTCTCTTTCCCCCCTTGGGAAGCAATATGTGTCCTTCACTTTTGAGTCAGAATTCCAAATCTCCAACCATTTCACTTTCTGCTCGGAATCCACCACTGCAGTTGACAAACGATGCAGCTTTTCCCGTGTCATCTCTGGCTTCGTATTGTTGTTCCAGTGGTTCCTCACCTCATTCAAGAATTGAGGCCCAAAGGCAGGGTCTGCCATTCTCAGCTGTTTCACAAAGGCGCTCATGATCTTCTTCCGAGTCTCATTCATCTTTAACTTCATTGCTTCAGCCACTCCTTTCGATGTTCTTATCCCCTCGGGGGTTTTGAAGTAGTACTCTATTTTGGCCCTCTCCCCAGCCTCCGCTATCTCTTGCTACAAAAACCAATCCAAAATTAGATAGAAGAATAATTTGAATTGTACTAGAATATGGAAGTGTTAGGTGATGATATACTAACCGTGTACATGTATTCCATGAATGCTCCCCTTGTCAGCTTGTACCATGTGTCCAAAGTTTTGGAGGTCTGGCATTTCACGAAGCTTTCTGGACTGAGGATGCTCTTGAATGTGCTGAGGGGCATTTGGCCAATATTCTAGATCCTGAACAGGGTGTGTACCAGGTTTGTTGTAACATGGGCGGTTTCAGTTCCCCTGCCACAAGCAGTGGTATGTCATGACATGTCCGATTTGACTCCCAAACACATGAGGGAAAGAACCGAGTTATTTCAGGAAAGACACTTACTTGTTCACGTCATGCATTGCTGTCAAGAGCGCAGTGATGTTTCCCTTGGGATCCAGCACCATGGAGGCCACACAATAGTGTCACTCCTCCTCAGTGCTATGATACCTCAATATCATGTTCTGCCAGGCTAGCAATCGGTGGTTGCCATCCCAGACATGGAACATCTTGCCTGAGAATGCCTGTGTAACAAGCCTCTTGCAAATGCTTGATTCAAACTCCTCGTTGATACGTCGCCAAATTGGATCCCGGCCTCCAACAATGGTCTCATCTACTAAGACTTCCCTGCCATTGGCGTCTCCCAACGAGACGTAAAACACAGACTGACCCTCTATGTAGCCATGGCAAAAATCTTGTTCCAGCTTTGCAATGTCATTCGTGAGTGCTGGTCGGACGAACGGCATGGAGATCAACCTGCACAGTGGGATCATTAATTTACCCCCAGGAACGCCCATGGCCTTGATGACTTGGGCAGAGTTCACTTTCGAGAACGACAACAAATCTTTTGCCTTGTCATGGTATGGCCTGCCATCGTCTTCCTCCTCTACAACAACCAGTTCGTGCTCTTCGTCTTCATCCATCTCCAGGGGAACACCTCTCCTTTTCTTTGCCTGCAATGAAATAGAAAAAATCTCCATGTAAAAGCAATGTCACAAATTGAGTGCATTGACGCACACATTTTTTATGCCTCTACAGACTATGCATGTGCATTGTTTTCAGAAATGAGAGACCCATACGCAAGAGACTGTGCTTAAGTACTAACCCAGAGATTGTGTGTGTCAACGCACATAATTTCGGTGGGTTCTCTGAAGTGTCTCTCGTGGATTTAAGACGATCTTCTTGTGCTCACACATTCGACCTTTTAGATCTCTTTAATGCAGCCCATCTCCCTCTATTGATGGCTCCATTTAGAGATGTTGAGTGCAGAAAGTGGCTTTGAGAGCACCTCCAGAAACTGCGTGCGTTGACGCACGCAATTTTCAGGAGGTGCTCTCAAAGGCCCTGTTGTGTAGCCCACGTTGATGTCCATCACTCCACTCTGAAGTGGAAAAAGACAATAATGCAGGGCATGAAATTGCATGCGTCAGCGCACGCAATTTCATGCCCTTCAAACTGCAGCAGAATACAGGAAGGAAGATCATAACATGCGGTGCTTTCGGGGGTGCACTCCCTGAAGCCTTGGTTGCAGCGGCAATGGAGGTCTGCGCAGCCTGCTTCCTCTATGGAGTCGCCTCCTTCTCAACAACACTCTTCCCCTTTGGCGTGGGCTCCTTAGCAACAGCGTCGGGCTCCTCTGTGTCCATATCCTCTGTGTCGCTATTTGATGGTATTTCATCCCCTCCTTCAGCAGCTCCGACCACCTGGTCCTGCGCCGTCATGTGTTCTGCTCCAGGGCCAAACTCTCCTCTGCTATCTCTTGCAGCGTCAACTTGAGCTTGCGACCTCTCATTCTCTCTCTCGCCCTCTTCCTCTCTCGCGCTGCGGTGAAAAAAAAAAACTGCCTTCTACGCCTGCCGCTCTCTCGGTGGGAACTGAGTCTCCTACTAGTCTCCAGCTTGAAAATGAGGGTCTGCTCGGCCCAAAAACGTTGTGCGAGGGGATGCAGGCGTGGCAACGCTCGCGACGGTTATGCATGGGTTCACCTCACACGTGTCCACGTAGCACAGAAACATTTGTGCATTCTGCACTGGACGCTGTCACCTCTTATGTCTATATGGCCATACCCTGGATTTGATGTCCATACATGTGCAAGTTGATTTTCGCATTCCGGCGGTTCAGAACTTCTCATTGGTTCTGCACTCATTCTGGCAGCCGTGCTATGAATGCAATGTCTGGGCCCTGAAAACATTACATATCCCAGATTTTCCGGCTTAGCCGTCTTTTGCACTAGGTATGGGCAGGCACATAACTGTTTCACATCTGTTTTAGCAACTGTTTACACAACTGTTCTTCAAGGAGTCTGTCATGTATTGATGAAAGATATCCACGGGAGTCTTGGGCCTCTCCACTTTCGAGCTCCTTCTACCTTGGAATTAGTCGTCCTCCACCATGGGTTTGGCTAAAGCGGAGTTTTACTCTACGGAGAAGCCTGTCTCTTTCTCGAAGGATACTGATTCCAATGGTTACGCAATTGCGCAGGAGCATCTCCTGGAAACGCGTTTCGAGTACCAGATTGGCACTGTTTTCCTCGAAAAAGAGGTCTACGATGTGCATGGGAAGTTGATCAAGTACTCATTTCAGAAATTCGATGATAATTCTCTTGTGAGTCAGTGGAGAGTGCCTCCAGGAAGATACAGGGTCATCGGAGCTCCTCGGCGGCAGTCCAATGGTTCGTATGTCTCCCCGGTAACAGCTGGTTCTGAATAACGTCGTGAAGGCGGAGACCACTACTTCCACCCCAATAGTTGAGTTCTCAGACTCCTCCTCCGAGGACATTCCCAACATCCCAATTTATGTGCAAACACCGCCTGTCGTCAAACCGGAAGTGACACACCTCATCAGTGTCATTCCTAAACTGAAGTCAATGGGAGGAATGCCCGGTTTCCAGAGTGAATTGCGGGGGATTGACTGGGAGACAGTCCCTACTGAGTGTGTGGAGTTCCTGCCAAATGCTTATGATGGGGATGTCGTCTTCGAGCTACCTCCACCTGGGCAGGATGGACCCGTTACTAGCCTCATGCAGGGAATGGATAAGAGAGGAGATGGACACCCGTGGTGCAGAACAAAGACATCCAATATTCAAAGTCATGACAACCTCGTCTTCCGGACAAGCCTGTGGAATGGGCACCTCATGTGCGAGAATTTGAATTGTAGGCATTTCCAACGGTTCAAGGTTCACAACCAGTGCGAGTGAGAGGGTGTCGCCGAAAATCCATTCAAACCCGGTGAGGCACCTCCAAGTTCCAACACTTTCGTTTGCAAGTTCTGCAAACAAGCGTCTTTATGTCTGGCAGTGTGTGCAGCACGCAAGTACTATGTTGTTCACCGTTTGAAAAACATGACTAGAGCCTGTGTACATTTCGGATTCCACAACCATCCTGTGGCGAAGGGGGATTGCAGGGAGAGTGTTCAAACAATGTCCAAATTGATAAGACAGGAGTATGAGAGCAATCCAACAGCCACCACCTCCGCAATTGTGCTTGGAGCAAGCAAGAGTTTCCTGGAAAGCCATATTCTAAGTGTAGGGGACTCTGTGGGCAAGAAGCTGGACGGGCATGCCTTGGACAATGTTATGGATCACTTCTCAACCTTGAGCTCACCAAACATTAGAAACCAGGTGAATGCATTGAGGATGGGCTCTGCAAACAGAGGGTATATTGATAACATTTTGGAATTGAAATCTCGAAGCATGTACGACTACATTCAAGACAGCGTGTTCCCAAGTCAAAGATCCAACAAAGTGTATAATTTCAAAATGTCGACAGCAGGGGAGGGCAGCGGAGTGAGCCTTGTCAAGCGCATGCAAAAAGATGACGATCTGCAGAACTGTTTCCTTATGTTTGATAACGTCAAACGAGTGAAAGATTGGACAACAATGGCGTGCCATGTTTACGATCCTTTCTACCAGCGAGTCATGTCTATTGCAGTGTGTGACATGCAATCGGAGGATGCGGAGTTGCAGCAGCTTATGTGGAGATGTCTCATTCGCGTGATGGCATCTCATGGTGTCCCATCCCCAAATTTCGCTGGTTTTATGGCCGACAGTGCTCAAGCGAATTTCAATGCTGTTTGCATTGTGTTCGGCTCAGGCACTAGAAGCATTCGTGTCTTTTTCGAATCGACTGCATGTCCACGACAACTCCGGGAACCACTTGGTAGTAAACGGGACTACTGGAGAGTCGAAACAGACAAAATTTGAAAAAGCCAAAATTGCAAGTGGTTGTAATTACTGCACATGCGACTACAAATTTTCATTCCTAATTCGATTAATGGAATAGAGATATTTATTCATTAAAGTGAATATGTAGTCGATTCAACGACTCCATGAACCACTGCGCATTCATTGCACCCATGACTCGGCAGCACATTTGCTGACGTGGCTTTCACAAAAAGAGGTAAACAAAATGTGGCCTTGGGGGAATAGATATTTTAACACATGCTGCCTCCACCTGGCCTGTCTGGCAAGGATGCAAGTGCTGCGTCGGACATGGCGGGACGTGGGAATGCAAATCCTGACACGGCAAGGCCTTCGTATACTGTGAGCGCGCGTAGTGGCTTCTCATAACGGTGTGACATCGGGTTCTTGGTCATTCAACATTTACAGAATGTGCTGGATGGAGGCACGATGGAGCGCACGGAGAGGTAAAGGCTGAAAGCGTTCATTAAGGTTGTGAACTACAATTATATCATGCCAAACCAGTTTTTCGATACGCAGATGGTGTCATGAGAGATTCTGCGATTTGCGCATAGGTGGACTTAATTTTGATGTTGACTTGAAGGCAAATGTGACACCAGTGAAACTGGAAACTACAAGTAAGAAGATGGCGTGCTACATCGCGACATAAACCTGCATTTGACATTCAGGCTTAGGATTCATGCAATTTGGTGCTACTCAGGCCTGCACAGTTCCAGAGCAGAAGTGGGAGCCCATCCCAGGGATGGGGACCTCGTAAGTACTTCTTCATTTTGTACTCACCTTGTTTTTGCATCGCACTTGTGCTACAAGGGGCAGAGCCATTCATTTGGCTGGAGGTTCAATTCCTCTACAAGTGAGCTATTCTCGTGTCACTACAATCAGTTAGATGTGTTTGTGGTGGTTACTGGATTTGCGGCTCTGGGGTGTCTTGCCAAGTGCTTGTAGGGATCAACGTTAATGTGGACGGGGCAGTACATGTAGCATAAAAGCTCATTCACTGGTGAAGAAGACCATGTGCGAACATATGTCATGCTATTGCTTCGAGAGTGCTGCTGTTGGGCAGGTGGGAGAATGGAACAACGGTGAGAAGGAAAGCAAGGGAAGCACAAAAAGGTGTCGTTCGGTCCTGCTCCTTTGGAGACACCCCCCATTCCACTGGTCTTTGTTCTTGGAAAGCATGCAGATGGGCCAGAAAATGCATGCACACATTCACGTCTACTTCCCGTACATGAAGACGATCCTCTCCTCACATGCCAGAAACAATATGGGCAGAACAAAAAAAGGTTTGTTCACAAGATAATCAGTGACCACATACCCATACATTATCGATACTATTAACTGTTTCGCCCTTGCTTATAAGCAGGACTATACAAAATGGGTTCTAAGGACAGTAAGAGTCCTTAGCATAGCTCTCGTATATGAGCTGCTGGCTTAATGGACACTGAGATTCAGCTGGGCTCACTATCCGTATCCAAATAATCTTCCCCTTCACTACCCACATCTGCAATTTGCCTGGCGGTAATTACCAACCCTGGAATGTCTTCCTCATTAAAGGTAACTGCTCCTTCCAAAGAGACTGGTTCGGCCGTATCTGGTAGATTTTGTGGTTCCCTCAGACCCTCGTGGTCGGCATTCTCCCCTAGGTCCAGATCATGGACGTCGGCAATGACTCGTTTGGCCCGGGGGTCCTTGTGAAGAACCACCTTCCATCCCGGCGCATGGATGTCATCTGAAAAGAAAACTTGCTCAACTTGCGATGGGAAGATGAATGGCTCTTCATCTTGTGGTAGCATTTTTCTGAAATCAGCAAGGAGGAACCCGTACTCATCCCGTTTCATGGTGGCATTCTCTCCTACCATATTGGCTTTTACCCAAGAACAACGGAATAGAATTGGCTTCACAAGACCATAGTCTAGTTTAAGGATCTCTTTGATCACTCCTACATATTGCACATGGCATGAAATTGGATTCCGATCTCGTGCACAGCTCCTACTCTCTTGTTCAAAAAATGATGCCACTCCGCTGTCATAAGTCACCAGGAGGCTGGTGTTGGCATCGTCCACTCTATAGTGATTGCCATATGCTTTCATTGACCGGTACGAAGTGGCAATCAGCCCTGGGGGGAATGACAGACTCACCATGCCCTCATCTGGGTCGTTCTCTGATGCGTACACTGCAATTGCAGATCTGACCCACACTGTAAAGGGCTGCAGCTCCTCCATTGTTGTCGGGTACTCCACCGGGGATCTGCGCCTACGACCGCCCCTCCACCATGCTTTTGCAAATGCTCTCCGTTCCGTTTTCAGGCGGACCTTCTCTGCTGCGTATTTTCTGGCAGAAACCAAATAGAAGCTGCAACTCAGTCCCCCTGACCAACACCGTACTGTACATGCATGCCACATGTAGAGTGTGTCCTTTCAAGCACATTGTAGTGATGCAGCCTACTTCATGATCACTTGCAAGCAACAACACCAACTACGAAACACCCTCTGTTGTCGTCTGAAGCACCCTGTTAGTACACGATCCCACTCCCATAGTGGCTGATGACTTGTGACAATATATATGTAATTCATGCATACAAAGACCATTAAGAATAGCACAGGAGGGATGTAAAGTTTACACCCACTGTCTCCATGGTGTCATGGTTGTTGTGTTGTTCAGTACATAATCATGTGCCACATCCCGAAGGCGCGGGCTCATGGCACGCTTTGTTCCACCACCTTCTAGGACCTCGCCTACAACTCCTTCTTCCTCGTTCTCGTCCCACACCCGTCGTTGTATTGCATCAAATGAAGACATATACTCTGTCATGAAGCCCAGGGCTTCGTCGCGGATGTAGCCCTCCGCCATACTCCCCTCTGGCCGTGCCATGTTGCGTACATACCCCTTCAGATCCTTGATGTACCTCTCCATGGGGTACATCCAACGGCTGGCTACGGGCCCACACACATGCAGCTCCTCTACAAGATGCATTAGCAAGTGCGTCATGACGTCAAAGAATGATGGAGGGAATTCTTTCTCCAGCAAACATAGGGTCACAGCCACATCCTCATGCAGCGATGTAATGTCCCTCGGATCCCACACCTTCGCACAAATCTTCCTAAACACTCGACTTACACGCATTATGGCTGTTCGAGGACCCGACGCCATCGTACCCCGAATGCACACTGGCAAAATCTGCTGCATCATCACGTGTAGATCATGTGACTTCATCCCCGACCATTTCTTGTTTATGGCATGCTTTTGGAAAGCACCCGAGAATCCGGTTGGCACTTTCATGGCTCCCAATGTCTTCAAAAATTCCTCTTGCTCTGATTTGGTCAGGACGTATGATGCTGCTGGCATGAGCACTTTGCCTGGTCTATTTGGATCAGGTCTTAGCCACAGATGTGACCGTTCCCTTCAATCTCCATGTTCTTTTGTACGTTTATCGTATCCTTCTCCCCAAAGATAGTCTTCAGAATGTTCTCGTAGAAGTTCTTCTCACAATGCATGGGGTCCAGGAGGTACCGCTGCAAGAGGTTCTGAAATGCCAAATGTCCTCCCATGAGACCAAGTTCTATGGGCAAAAATAGTAGAATATGTGGCAGAAGTTGTCCATGTTACTACATTCTGCTTTCAACAACTGCACGATCCTCTACACGGTGAGGTGTACGACTTCAACATCTACTGCATAGTAGTTACACTGACTTAGGAGTTGGTGGAAGGACTCCTGACAGTAAAGGTAATTCCAGGAAGCACAATGTGAAAGAAAGTGAGTGAATTGGGGGGGGGGGGATTCATGCACCTTCCAGTATGGCAAATCCCAAAGGATTGTCCGGCGCTTCACCCCGTGCGACATGGCTGGATCCGCACTACTTCCTTCTCTCCCTCCAATCTCCATGAACGCCTCTTTCTCCTTTGCAAATTGCAATGTCTCCTCCGGTGTCACAACATTTGGTGCCATTCTCTTTTCAACACATCCATTGAAGTGCCGGCCTGCTCGTTGGTAGGGGTGGTTTCTTGCAAGGTAACGTCGATGCCCCATGTATATTGTCTTCCCTAATGGCTTTGAGTGCCGTGAATCCACATAGGGCCCACAAATGGGGCACCCTTTGTAGCCCTTTGTCTTGCAACCCGCAACAAGGCCATATGCGGGGAAATCGTGGATTGACCACATGAGTATGGCACGGAGGGTGAAACTCCGTTGCCCTACTGGTTTCAAAATGTCGTAAGCTTCAACTCCAATCCATAGTTCCTGTAGCTCTTCAATCAATGGTTGCAAATACACATCTATGTTTGCATTTGTCACGGACTCCTTGCCTGGAATCAAGAGAGACAACATGACAAAGAATTTCTTTGTTGTCAACCATGGTGGCAGGTTGTATGCCACCAACTGCACGGGCCATGTGGACCATGTGCAACTCTTTGATCCGTTTGGGTTTACTCCATCCGTAGATACAGCCAATCGCACATTGCGTGGGTCCTCGGCGAAATCGGGCCAAGTTGCATCTATATGCTTCCAATCTGGGACATGCCTTACCAAACCATCGTTTGAGGCATTCCTGGAATGCCAAGTCATGAGCTCACTAATGGTCTTGCATTTGTACATTCGTAATAGACGGGGGATGCGGGGAAAGTGCCTCAACACCTTGGCTGGCTGTTGTAACCTGCCCACATCATGGTATCGGGCTGCACCGCATTTGGGGCACTCCATAGCGTCCTTGTACTCTCTTCTGAAAAGTACATGTTTTTGGACATGCATGTATTTTCACGTAGTTGAGGCCGAGCTTCCCAATCATTTTGTTGGCCATGTGACAGCTTTTTGGCATTTCATTTGGTTGTGGAAGCAAGTTCAGCCGAAGCAAAGAGAACAACTCGTCCACAAAATGGTCTGACACACCGTGGGTTGTGCACAGGTTCATCAACAGCATGCTGGCAGCAAGCTTTGTGGATTTGCATCCCTCGTACAGTGGCACACATGCTTCTTCTAGTGTCATGTGTGCAGAATTCTCATTTCCATCTCCACCTCCTTCCACGCCTTCCCCCACGTGAATGCCTTCATTTCCTGCGTCATCACCATCCCCAGTTGTCGCAGCGCCGTCCCCCTCTTCAGCATCGTCCATGATGTGGAATGCTTCCTGCAACATTCGAGTAATCTCCACCCCTCCATCCATGCCTGGTTCCTGTCCTGCACCCATGACATAGTCCTCGTCTGGCCTGTCTGTATGGCTCCCTCGGGGGTGTGCATTGTCCAATTGTGCCCACTCCGCATCGTCTTCGTCTGCAGGTCCATCTCCAATCCACACCCGAAATGCTTCATGTCTTTTGTGGTGAAGGAGATGTGTGCGCACACCGTCCTCAGATCTACTTGTAGTGCCCAAACAACGTTCACATGGGCATGGCATCCTTGAAAGCCCAAGGGCTCGGGCACGTGCCACTTCTCTTTCCCACAACCTGTCATCCCGGTTGTTCTGTCTATAGGGGTGATTAATTGGAAGTCCTCCGCATGGGCGAGGGGAACTCATTTTTGTTGGGGAACTCAAGACAGACAGGAGAGAGAAGTGGGTCTATGGGCATATCAAAATTACAAGAGCACACCAAAAGACTGGAGATTTGTTCCATCTATGCACCTTCGGTACAGATGGTGAAGAGAGGCAAAGGCCGTGTGGGGAAGTACATACATCAACTCCCCCAACTGCACGAACTATTGGGCCCCTTGTTCTCTTCCATGGTATGCTCTGCCCCAATCCAAACACCCTGAATTCTCCATTGTTGCTACTGCAGCCTGCTTTCATTCACATCAACAGCATGTCAAGGGCGTCACAAGAACTTCCTATAGGAAATGTGACAGTTTATGGGAGAGGAGATATGTCAATCATATCTTCATTTACCAGGAAAGATGATAACCCCATCCCCACCTCACAGCCAACAATCTCCACGACGCCAGACTTTCATATGTCAGCATGCACCTGTTTTGACCTTCTGGCAGGCTGGCCCACACCTTCGAAGTAACACAAACGGATATGACCTGGTCAAATTTCCCCTTTTCAGCCTCAACGACACTCCCTGTGCCCAGCTGTAGAAGAGGGCAAGCAGGTCTTCGGATATTCTCAGCAAGGGCATGGCAAAGATGCTCTGCAACTTTTCAACCAAGTTTTGAAACCGCAAGGGGTGAAGCCAAATGATGTTGCACTCATTGCAGTTTTGTCTGCATGCAGCCATATGGGCCTAGTAGATGAAGGACAACACTATTTCCATTCTATGAGTAGAGATTATAGATTGTACTCATAAGACGTTGTATGCCGTAGCCTTGTGGCCATTGACCCTGCGCCCAGTTTGAGCAGGAACAAAAGGAACAGAACCTACCTCCGTCAGGGGCTGACGGTGGTAGTAAGACTTACCATCATATAAGGAATTAATCCGGGTTTTCCAGATATCCTCTAGAAAACCCTTCACACAAGCATCAATCTGTTGTGTGTGATAATAGAATCATTCCAACAGGAAAACATTTTGGCTGCATGGTTGACCTTCTTGGCCGTGCAGGGCGCTTGGATGAGGCGGAGAATTTCATCAACAGAATGCCAATTAAACCAGATGCTTTAGTGTAGGGCTTTACTTGGTGCCTGCAGAATACATGACAATGTGAAGCTAGCAGAGCGTGCTCCAGAATGTTGTCTCAAAGGTGAAAAGTTTCAGATGCAGACATACGGTGTGACATTTCTGGTAGTCAGTGAAGGACCGAAAGTGAGGAAAGAGATATGTGTATCACGTCTGTGGGATTCCTAAAGGGCCACAAGGAGTAGAACAACAAACAAATAACCATAGAAGGGCCCACAAAGAGTCAGAGAACTACTCAAGGCTAATATCGGTTCATTGTTGCAACTGGCCCCACCATCTGACCTTGAATTTATGTCGTCGGGAGCTTAAGGAACGAATGCCAAACTCGCCCCGAACAGCCACATTGGCTGTTTTGGAGCATGCTGACATGCACATGAAAACCGTGTCAAGGGCTTGGTGTCAATTGTGCTAAGAGATCAGCTAGTGAGTCGAGGTAACCCTCCCCGTGATTGTGAAAAAGAAGACATACCGAGTCATTTTCTTATCCAAGCATATATTAACCATGATAGATGAGACCTTTAGTTTTTGGATGGATAATAGACAAGGCCGCTTTTAAGGACATTGACCATCCTACCAGGACTACCTCTCATTTGCTTGAAGCCTGGACCGCAATAAGACATTGAGGATATGAACTGTTCAAGCATTACAAAAAATGAAAGAAACAAAGAAACTGTATGATGTCCACTGGAGATTACAGAACAAGCCTGCATAACAGGCCAACCAAATGTCAGTTGTGTGAATCACTACATCTAGTTGTCTGGAGGACTGTAAGTGGTTTAGGGTTTAACGTCTCAAAGTCGAAAAGGCCATAGTGTCGGATGCACGACACGTGTTCATATTTGAAATCAACAACAGCCGGATCTTCACCTTGAGCTCGGGGGGTGCGTGATCACACTCCCCTCCTTGTCTTTCTTTCCTCCTTTGCATGTCTTGGTCTTCCTCGCTCGTCTTTGTCTTGCTCATGGTCTATGTCCTCGCTCGTCTTCATCTTTGTCATGGTCTATGTCCACGCCTAGTAAGAAGCGGTCGACCGCCGAGGCAGCATCACCTCCTCCCACTTGTGCACATTCCAGCCCCGCGGTGCGAAGGAGCCCCCGCCTGGCTCGACTGAATGTGGTACAGATGGCATCGGTGCGAGAGGGAAGGCAGAGCAGTGGGCGGTCTTCCAGTTTGGATTTTGACACAAGCGACTATAGTGTCAAGTTAAATAAGCACAGTGTGAAAACAGCTAGCATAAAACTAGTTATTTGTATTTAACACTTGGATTTAGGTCAAGTGTTAAATCAGGTGTCAAGTTTAGTTTGACACCTGAACGGCCTTATCTTCACGAGAGCGGCGGTCGCGTGGCTCATCTCTCTCGAGTTGAGCCTGCGCGACCGAGCTCCTGCATCGTTTAGGTTTGAGTGTGCTTATGTAGGGGTACAGGTTGTTGTGGGGTGGAGTCCCCATAGCTTGGGGTGCTCCTGGCTCGACTTCTGTTTCAATGAGTGATAGCGATGGATTTCATATTTCTTGTGTTGGGAGTGTGTGTCATTTTTAGCTTTGTTTATCACTCGAGAGAGATCAGTTTGCATCTGTGAGTGCAAGATGTGAGCTTAATTAGTTTTTAGCACTTGTGGATTTTGTGTGTGTTGAAAGCGGTAACACAAAAGTGCATGGGTATTCTCCCTTTATAACGGTCACTGGCTGAGCGGCAGATTGAGAGCCGAGCATGGTGAAACGATCAGCATTATTGTTGTCTCGCAAGGCTGGGATGCAAGCCTTCATTGTCTTGGTGGTTAGAAACGGAGGTGCAGCTGGTTACGCGAGTAGGTGGACCGTGGTCTTCGACTTCAGCTGCAGAGATAAAAATACCATGCTATAGGTAATTCCTGAGCAGACTGATGGTTTCAGACCTGCACATAGTGAGCAGCCAAGGTGTTGGACTGGTTGATGGGCTCATGTCTACAAGTCGTCGTGCCAATGGTATATCGGTACTGATGACAAACGATTTGGTGAAGTTGTTCATGGCATATATCATGGTGTGCAATCAGTAAAGGCCGAGTTGAGAAGTTGGCTGGCTATCGTTGGTTTTCTTGGTCAGCGAGGAGGGACAGGCTGGCATGAAGGCAGATTGTGCCGTCGTTGGCTTTCATGTGGAATGGTTACTAGCAATGGTTGGGAAGTCGGTGTGCGACTATAGTCCAGCCACCATGAAGGAGTGGTTGTGGGCTGGTTGATGTGAGGTTGTCTGGCTGCACATCACGAGGAAGCAAGCAAATGGATGGACGGGGTCAGGCTAGATTTTCTAGCAAGTGCGTAATTAAGGTGCTGTCCATCACCTCCCTCGCCCCCGCCTCCTGATCCACCAGGACTTCCTTAAGCTCCTTATTACGGTTAGTCGATTATGTATGAGTACTGCAGGTTACTTAACGAGAAAACTGGAATGTAAAGTACTTAGGATCTACCAAATTCAGCTTTTCAGGTGTTACTCTTGACCGGAGTATCAATGGGCACATGCCTGTTGTCAGCTAGCCGAAGAGGCCCCTCTTTTGAACCCTCTTGAACTCTAAGAAAAGAGTTGGATCTATTACAATCCGTGGGAAAATTGAGTTAGCGTAGGAGCTGATCATGAAGCAGGCCAAAGGGGCGATGAAACAGACCAGAATGGAGGCCATTACGAATTCCAACTTCTGATTGAAGATATTCGGATTTTATGGTGGGCTTTCATACATTGTCAGGTGCCTGTCATGGCAAATACCCACTAGCATTTTTTGGACGGAAATTCGACAGTCTCGGTTTTAATGAAACAGGTTCGGGCCTATTGGCAGTCAATTTGAAGGCAGCCCCAATATCAGCAGCAATATGCACGCCTAGGATATGGAGAGCCTGACCCGAGACCTGCAATGCGGCAGCCATACTTCCTGCACCAACGAGAGTTGTGGCGTGGTTTGGGCAGTGCTAGATTAGCACGATGAATGCACCAAAGAGGGAGCATTGTGGAAGCAGCCGCTTCAAGTGTCATCTCGGCTTCAGTGCAGATTACCCTGGTTGGGATGAAGCGCGCCCTAAGGGCAGCCACTCTATACTGATCCATTGAGTACAGATCCGGAATGGGAGTTGCCAGTATTTATGGAATCAGTAGCCGGTTGGTAGATTTCTAGTAGATTTCTGCTTGGACAATTGAACTCGGATATTGGTTGACAGACAATCTACGGCAGGCTGATGCGAATGGCATAACAGGAGATGAAGCATTGATCATTTCAAACTGTTGATCTGCCAGGCTCTTTACATTAACGGACACATTGTCTACCTGCTGTTGAGCTTCAGCGTGCCACTGTATTCATCGTAATTCCCCAAGACCCGCCCATGTGTGGAGAACTCGAGACGGGCTGTTCAGATGGAAAATCGGGAAACTGCAGGGAACGGAGGGCACAAGTGTGGATATCACTTATCCGACAGATCAACCCGTAGATAACATGGTAACAGTTTTTAATGGCGAGAACGTTTTGGTGTTAAAAAAAAAAAAAAAAACCTTTTTGATCTAATTCGAATGATTTAGAGCCTAATTGGTCATATCTTTGTCATATGGGCTCTGTTTGACTCAGTTTTTGGGGGGATAGCTGCAGAAAGGGGATATCTACCTATCTAGGACTCTGCTAAAAATCTATGGAATTTTTAGAGTGTGAGTGTGTCATGAAAGATCCACAATTCTGTTTCTAGAACCTGTGCTGGTCTATATGAGAGACAAATCTGTGGATGTACTCCTTGTATGGCTGGGGGAAATGAGGACATAATTGAAGGGCAGGTCTCTTCTCTTAGCTTGTGCACACAAGGGGACAGGATTTATGTTTCCCAAGGAACTCAGACTGATTTGAGTGGAGAACAGTTGGACGAGTTGATTGCATACTGGGAGTCAGGCATTAGCAGTAGACAACAGACTGCTGTAGTTGGCGTTGGGGGCCTCCCACATCTCCATACGGCCCTCCCCCCTCCGGCACACATCAGTCACCCCCCACAACGTATGACGGCGCTGCTCCAGAGCATGGGGGCAGGAAACGGACATCAGAGCTAAGGAAGGAACGACGCCATGCCATGAAACAATGGGAAGGAGATAGAGAGGGAAGGGTGGCTGCAGGGCTAAAGCGCCACAAGGTGGAGGTGCATGGAAATGGAGTCATCAATGTTGGCTGCGAAGGTAAGAAACACTGGCAGCGTGATTTGTGTGGCCTGGCATTGCGTTACCTTGACTCAAGCGTACAAGACATTGACCAGCAGTCCCAAAGTGCCATGTCAACAATAATAGAGGGCATAAATGGAATGTACGAGTACAGACCTATCCCTGCCAATCGTGATTTTATAGTGAAGCAATGTGGGAAGATAATGAAAAGAGAAAGAGCAAAACTGAAAGATAAATGGGCAAAGACTGGTGTGAGGCCAATGAACACTGAACCCGCCTATTGGGATAAGCTTGTTGCCTACTGGGAGTCCCCTCGTGGACTTGCAAAGGCTGAAGGGATGAAGCAAACGTGTGCTTGTGTCACGAACCCCTCGCGTTGGGGCCGGGCAGGAGTTGCAGGCCAAGCAGCCCGTTTGGTAATCTCCTCACCCCCTTCTCATTGCTCCTACGTTGTGGCATGTTCTGATGGAAGAGACACCCACGAGTGGGTTTTATTGCTTGTGCAGAATTAGTTGTTATGTGATATGCAGGGCAATGCTTTGTCCATATGCTCCTGGCATTTTGTACTGACCGTGTGTGGATGGGCAAATACAGAAAAGACGCAAAGCGCGGAGCCCGTCACTGTCCGAGCTCGGCGCGGAGCAAAAGAACTATGCGACTGGCACCCCATCAGAGTCTGTTTTGAGCCAGGTATGTTTTGAAGTCCGGTTTCCATTCATGAATCTGTTGTTGTACTAAGATTTGGTGGGTATGTGGGGCCCCACGCATGGTACACGAGGGGTGTTATGCCAAACCCAGCCATCTCTGAATGCCTGAAATCCTGCACATTCGGCCTCTTCTTCTGGTTTTTAACAGTACGGGTGGGTGTTTGTATGCGTAGGGAGCGGGGAACTCAATGGCAGCCCGCATCGGGGCCCTGGAGAGGCTTGCGGCTCTCTCTGCGGAGCGGGAGAGGGGAATGGAAGCACAACTGAAGAAGATAGTGGAACTCATGATGAGGCAAAAAGGGGGTGTGACGGGTGGCATTATGGAAGACCCCCCTGCTGCGACCATTGTACCTGAGAAGGAGGAAGTAATTGTAGTGGGTAGGGATGTGACAGAGGTCCAGCCTGTTGTTGATGATATTCACAGTGGGGGGCAGGGTCCACTCGTTGAAGAGGGAGAGGTCCAGCGAGTTGGTGGGGATGACATGGACGATGGGGGGGGTCATTGCTCATTCTATCAAGGGAAAAGGGGAAGCTGTAGGGGGAGAGGGTGGTAGTTTGCCTGGTCCAGGCTGCAGGGGGACCGAAACTTTGCCCTCCAGGGTGACTGTTGTCTCCCAACCCACTGAGGTGAGACCCCGTGACACCCCTTCAAAAGCTCCTTTCATAGATAGTCGAAACTAATTGTTCTAGACCTGAACGGGATCCTGTGCCACTCTATTCCTAACTTTCAGCCCAACCCGAGGCGTCATTGGCCATGGGTGTTGACCACCAACAAGTATGTTTTCCCAAGGCCCCAGGTCTGCGAGTTTTTAAACCTTCTCTTCCGACATTTCTACGTTAGGATATGGTCCTGTGCTTCCAAGGGGAATGTTGCAGACATCTTCAAAGTGGTGATGCAGGGGGTCAAGGGTTCTCCCCTCTTTGTGTGGTCACAAGAGGAGTGTGACCCCTTGACAGAGCCACACCCCACAAAAGGGCCTGCCGTACAGAACTTACAGAAGAGACTGTCGAGGGTGTGGTCGGAATTTTCTGGATTTAACGAATCCAACACCCTCCTAGTGGATGATTCACCACACAAGGGGAGGGGGAACTCCCCTTTGAACATGGTCCATCCATTGTCGTTTGATGTCACTAGCAATATCAGTGAGGGGCCCGATTCAGAGTACCTTTTAGAAACAGTCTGGCCCTACTGCCAAGATTGGTTTTGCTCCAAGGATGTGCGTGTCTTCACAAGCACGCGGAAGCTGACCCCGACTGGCAGCTTGAATGTGGGAGAGGATGGGGTCGTTGGGGGAAGTACTTCTGCGCCCATGCAGGTGAAACTAACCTTACTGTCTGCAACATGACATCGAACCCAAAAGATATGTTTGTTTTGTTCCCCCCGGATGCCCTCTCACGCAAGGCTGGCACTATATGTTTTGCAGGGACCACATGTACAGGGAGTGGCAGTGGGGTCGTCTGTGAAGAAGGTGGGTCCTGCGCCAAGGACCATAGTGCTACGGCGGCAACATTCCGGATTTCCCCCCCGGCATGAGGAGGCAGGCTCCAAGGTATGGTTGTTCCCAGCCCCTCTCCGCAAACTTACTTGGTTGGTTTCCTTTATGGATACACTTCCTCAAGCGTGAGCAAGATGAGTGGGCTGTCCCCGGCACCATCATCACAGCAGGACGTGGTTCCCCAGGCATGCATTCATGGCTCCTTGCTTTGCCTGGCTGGTTTTTAGTAGGGTTATTTTTGCCAGGAGGTTGTAGTGTGCACGGTTTGAGCAGGGTGTAAGTTAGCTTGCTCCGTGGAGGTGTGTTTATACCATTGCAACCACCAGAGTTCATGTTATTCTTATCCGTATGACTAAACCTCTTTTTGCTGCTGCAGTTGAAGACACGTGGGCAGCTTTCCTCATAGGTCTTTCTGGCTGTTGATCTTCTGGGATCGTTGTGACCATGCGGCAGGGGGTGGGTGCCAAGGTTGGTGTTGGTTGGCATTGTGTGGTGGCTGTGAGTGCTTTGCTGCAGCTTCACTCCCCTTCCGCTGCCAAAAACATCCCACACACAAGGTGCATCAGCTGTAGTCCTACTGAACACAACGTCACCAGAGCACAAACGATCCCACAACCACAACTATGGATTGGCTGACCTCAAACCCACTCCCCTGCAGCGCAAGTGCCAAAAACTGAAAAGGAGAGGGACAGAATGTCCTCATAACATGTAAGGCCATTCATTGGTGAGGAAACATAATGTGGGCGGGTTCACATCAGTACCATCATACACACTTACCAGGAAACAGAACATCCATCTGGGTTTTGCACATAGGGAGTGGACATCTATTCACACAATCAGCAAATGGCTGTATGGCGGAGCCCAACATCGGAGCCCCAAAAGGCCTAAAGACTCTCAATGTTTGTAAACACAGGTGCAGACACAATTCAATTGATAGCTTGGATATCCGGTGGTCTGTATGGTGATAGCACCCCGGGCAGTGAGTCAGACAATGACCCTATGACGTTGGTAGTAAGACTTACCTTCATATAAAGCATTGATCCGGGTTTTCCAGATATCCTCTAGAAATCCCTTCACACAAGCATCAATCTGCTGTGTGTGATTTGCCCAAAAACTAGGCCTCAGGAGGGCCTGGGCTTTTGGCTTAGCCTCGAGTCTTTCAAAGTTGGTAAACAGGGGTACAGGCACAATTCCCTTGATAGAATTGAAGAGAGCGTCTCTTTGGTGAGAGACCCCGACAGCGCATCAGAAAATGAATACTGTCCTCAGATTGCCCACACAACGGACAATTGCACTCTCCCTTTCCGATCTGCTTTTGTTTGCTGTTCAAAGGTAGGCTTCCTGCCCTGAGTTTAAATTTCAGTCTAGTGCCGAGAGTGGGTGGACCCTTCAGGTCATCCAAGATGTCCACCCCCATGTCACTGACTGGAAACAAGTTCAGGGAAGTTCTCTGCCTAACTTCATTTTTATCAGACAATCTCATGGCAACAGACATGGCTTCAGACACTACAGCCTGTAAGGCAGATTTATCCAGCAGGGTCAAGACTTGCGGATCCAGGTCCAGGTCCTTGAGAATATTTTCTACTCTCTTCTGCCAGGACTTAGTCTGTTTGACAGGGCGGTCCTGTTTCCAAGATTTAGAGTTGATCAACTTAGGATATCTGGTGTTGGGCATATGTTGCAGCTGACCCCACCATCTGACCTTGAATTCATCTCGTCAGGAGCTTAAGGATGGGATGCCAAACTCACCCCCGAACAGCCACATTGGCTGTTTTCTCCATGCTGACATATACTCCTTAAGCACCCCCACTTGAATGGATTCTAGAGACTTAGCCTGGTTGGAGTTATCAACCCATATAGCAGATCCGTACTCCAAGGCAGGTCTAATAACGCAACAAAGCATGGTTTTCTTAACCTCAGAGATGACCCCTCTGCAGTGGAAAAATTTAGTGAGCCCCAGAGCTTTGCCCTTGCCAGTTTGAACAATTTTCCGTATATGTGCATCCCAATTACAATTGGAGGAAAACTCAACGCCTAGGTAAGTGTAGGAAGGGAGGACGGGATCTCTTGGCTACCCCATTGCCACTTAAGATCACTTCCTCCCTCTCCTCTGTCGTTGATTGCTACCACTGCACATTTCTGCCTAACTTCAATCACATCTCCTCTACGCTGATGATGTTGCCCTTTTGGCACAATCCCCGGTCTTTCTGCAACGCCATCTCTAAATTTTGGAACAGTTCTGCAAAGACTTTGGGATGCAAGTCAATCTTAGCAAGACCAAGATCATGGTCTTCAATGGCCAGGCTGATCGTAGATTCATCTTCAACCAGCAAGAAATTGAGATTGTCAAATCATACCGGTACCTAGGTCTGGTTATCCACTCCCCCAAGTTTCACTTTGCAACCACTGCCTTGGACAGATTGACTAAAGGTAAGGCGGCCTCCGTCCGCCTTCACGCCAAATGCAAGCAAATACATATGCGGCATCCCCCGACCAAAAAGTGTCTGTTTGACACCGTCGTCAGCCCTGCTACCATCTATGGTTGTGAGTTCTGGGCACCTGGTGTCCCTGTCTCTTGGTGGGAAAAGATTTTGGAACCGTTACAGTCATCTTTTCTCCAAGCAATGCTTGGCGCCAGGAGCACAACTCCCTCTCAGATCCTAGGTGCAGAGTTCGCATGTGTACCATTGCAATCCGAGGCACAGTTCAGGCTTACAATCTGTGAGGAATAGATTGTAGGCCCTTCACCCAAAGGGCTAGTGGCAAGGGCCCTCACAACATCTATGAGGCTCAAAGCTGCAGGTTTCGGGAACTCCTGGTATGCTCGAGTGGACAGTTTATTTCAACGTAACGGACTTTCTACTACTTTCCTATTACCAATGAACCCAGATGAGGTGGACATCACATCCACACATGACCGCAACAGACTCATTCGGAGAGAGCTTATGGAATTACATGTGAAGAGAACTTGGATGCTACCCAATCTCACAACAAAGCTCCACTTCTATCGAGAGACATTCTTGGTGCTCCGCGATGATAGAATCTTGAGACCAAATTACCTTTCAGCACCCTTAGCTCCTTCCCTCCTGAGGGCATTGGGGCAGTTCAGGGTGGGTTCCCACAACCTACGGATAGAGACTGGCAGATGGGAAAACCTGCAACGGGAGGACCGCCTATGTCCAGCTTGCATAGGGCGCAGCAAGGAAATTGAAACTGAAGAACACTTCTTCTTCTACTGCCCTCTATACTACGAGATCCGATTGAACAACTTTATGGATATGTGCATCCCAGTTTCAGTTTCAGGAGAATTCAACGCCCATAGAACATGAACAGAAGTAGGGGTAGAACTCACCTCATACGCAGTGGGTTTGTGCCGTTTGCGCACCTTTTGGAGAGACTCTGCAGATGGAGGTGCAATTTCCGCCGAACTGTCCTCCACCTCATCGTCGTCGCCCATGCTATTGTCGTGCGCATACATATCGCTACACAACTACATCGCTGTCCAAACCACACCACACATATATGCACAATAAAGTAGTCTACCACAATGATAAACAAAGCTAAAAAGGACACACACTCCCAACACAAGAAATATGAAATCCATCGCTATCACTCATTGAAACAGAAGTCGAGCCAGGAGCACCCCAAGCTATGGGGACTCCACCCCACAACAACATGTACCCCTACATAAGCACACTCAAACCTAAACGATGCAGGAGCTCGGTCGCGCAGGCTCAACTCGAGAGAGATGAGCTGCGCGACTGCCGCTCTCGTGAAGATAAGACGGACCAGGTGTCAAACTAAACTTGACACCTGATTTAACACTTGACCTAAATCCAAGTGTTAAATACAAATAACTAGTTTTATGCTAGCTGTTTTCACACTGTGCTTATTTAACTTGACAGCTGTCGTGCGCATACATATCGCTACACAACTACATCGTTGTCCAAACCACACCACACATATATGCACAATAAAGTAGTCTACCACAATCGCCCCCCTAGCTGGTGGATAGGTCCCTCCACCTCCAGATAGCTACAAGACGTAATAGCCATAGCCGTACTAAGTCCTCTATCACTGTCCCTATCGTATTCAAACTCTATAGACCAAGAGGCCGGGTACAAGAGTAGCCCATCGTTAGTCGCCGTCTTGCAATCTGTGAACTTGAGCCAGGACTTCGTGTATTCAAGGTCTCCTGTAGCTGGGCCTTGCGTTGCTTGTTAGCCTTCCATGGTTGTATCCACTCCCACTATCCAATGCATTGTGGACATAACCAATCCCCATCCGGAACCATCTCAAGAGGTGGAGTCAAGCATCCCATATGCCAACCTCTAGAGCATCGATCACACACCAGCATGGTGGCTGCCCCTTTAGCAGACCCACACAACATGCACCTCAAACCTGCAGATACCACTGCCAGGTTTGGGTCAATCCTGCCATCGACATTCGGAAGGTGACATAGCGCACAATTACGCACATGGTCCTTCCAAATTATGCCATCCCGACCCTCCAAGACCAAGACGCCTGAGGGCAAGACCTCTCGAACCCTCAAAATAACACGTCCTGCAGTCACATCCAGGGTCGTAGGAGCAGTCTGCTGCAGATAGACATAGTCACCAGGGTTGAATCTCCGAACCCCAGGACGATAGCCCCACCACGTATGGTAGCATACCTCAACGTATCACGGTGTTGTGCAATGGCAAGGTTCTCGAAAGCCATGGGCATGACTCTCTTGAACAACTCTGCACGCTGCTCACATGCACGTGCCCACACGTCCGGATCGTCAAGGTTAAGAACTGTAGCAGCTTCTCTGCGAATGGATGTAGGCAAATCCGGCTCTCGGCCAAAGAGAAGAAAGTATGGTGAGAAGGAGGCAAGTGATGCTTGCTTGCTGAACCTGTAGCCCATGGCTAACCAGGGTAACTGAAGGTCCCAATCTCCTAGGTGTCCCTTCTGCAAGCCATACTTGCGCAAACCCCTCTTTACTGTCTGAACAACTCTCTCTGCCAAGCCATCGGCCTCAGGATGATCCCGAGAAGTGGTGCGGTGGTCTATCAAGGCCTTGTCACACAAAGCCTGAAACTCCCCCAAGAACTCTCTCCCTTGGTCCGTGAGTACCTCAGCTGGAGCACCGAATCGGCTAAGCACACAATCCAGGAATGCATACGCAGCTCCCTCACTAGCCTTATCAGGCAATGGAACCAATTCAATCCACTTGGAGAAGTGCTCCACCATCACCAACACGTACTTGTTGTGGCGCATGGTCAGTGGCAACGGCCCTGCGAAGTCAAGACTCCACCTGTAGCCCAATCCCATGATCGGAAGAGGGTGCAATTGTGGAGTAGGGGCGTTGAATGAAGCACGCACCCTGTCACACACCATGCACCTAGCCACAAATTGTTGCACCTCTGTGTGCATACCACGCCGCCAATACTGCCCCTGCAGTAGACTATGAGTGCGTCGCACCCCAAAATGCCCCAACTCCTCATGGGCATGCCGCACTAACCGTGCCCGCTGTGTTGGGTGAGGCACAATCCTCACTCGACCATCCTCCCACACTCGGAGCAGGTGTGTCCCCTCCCACCTGAACCTCTTGGCTCGTTGTAGGATCCGATCCCTCTCCTTGGCAGTCACAGTGGCTACCGTGTCTCCAGTGCGAAGGTAGTCCAACACAACTGAATCCTCATGTATATCTTTGGCGCCACCTTGCTCATTGCTGGCCTCAGGGTCCCAGACACTTGATCTACAGTCATTCCAGTTGCAGGTCCAACCTGGCCTTCCGCTGCCAAGATACACAGAAATGCAGATGCATGCCATCCGGGCACCATCTCCTCGTCCGTCTCACCATGCCACCGAGCTCCAGTGTCATCCTGTTGGCTCGTGCATGGATTGCGACTCAACCCATCTGCATTGCGATTGACCAAACCCGGTCGATGCACCACCTGAAAGTCATACTCTTGAAGGATGAGTGCCCACCGTGCAAGCTTCCCCGTAAGCTTGTCTGACTCCATCAACCACTTGAGTGGTTGGTGACCCGTGACAAGGGTGAAGAGATTGCCGTATAGATAGCACCTAAAGTGTGCCACGGCCCACACTGCAGCTAAGCATTCTCCCTCATATGAGCTATACTTAGACTCTGCAGCATTGTTCGAGCGGCTAGCATAAGCCACTACGAACTCTCTCCCCTCATCATCCACCTGTGTGAGCACCGCTCCAAGCCCCAGCATGCTCCAATCTGTATGCAGCTAAAGGACGCCCCCTGATAGGTCGTCTCAAGATGGGCGCCGAGGTCAACCTCGCCTTGAGCTCTTGAAAAGCTTGTTCTTGCTCATCTTCCCACTGCCACACCTGGTCCACCTTGGTCAGCTTGGTTAGAGCCTTTGCAATGGCACTAAATCCCTTAACAAACCGTCTATAATGTTTGCTAACCCCATGAAAGCTCGAACTTGGCTCACATCCGTGGGGCGTGGAACCTGTGCAATGGACTCTACCTTAGTCTGCTGTACCCCCAATCCTCCAGGATATATCATGTGACCCAGATACTCAATATGGTTGTGGAAAAACTTGCACTTGCCCGGATGTAACTTCAATCCGTGCGTCCTTAAGCGCTCAAATACCCCCTGAAGGTGTCTCTCATGCTCCTCCACCGTAGCACTAAAGATGATGATGTCATCTATGTAGCACCGAGCAAACTCCACCCCTGCTAGAATCCTGTCCATGACTCTTTGAAACTCAGCGGGAGCGTTTTTAAGCCCAAATGGTAAGAACCGCCACTGGTATAGGCAATCCTTCCCGTGCTCATTGATCCCCCAGAATGCCGTCTTTTGCTTATCCGCCTCCTTGATCGGCAACTGGTGATATCCGGATCGTAAATCCAACGTGCTAAAGACCTTGGAATGCCCAATGGCATCAAAGATCTCCTCTGGTGTTGGCATGGCATACCTATCGGACTTGGTCTGACAATTTACAGGCTGGTAATCACCGCACATACGTCTCTCCGTCCAATTGCCATAGACATCCTTCTTAGCTGACATCACTGTGGCTGAAGCATACTCTCCACCAGAGAGCTCCACCAAACCTGCCTCCCAGAGATCTTGAGTCCTCATCTGAATCAAAGACCTCTCCATGTCACTGTATCTATAGGGTCTCCGAAAGATTGGCGTGTCAGTGGCCAACTCAATACGGATCTCTTGACCCTTCAGTGCTCCCAAGTCCTTCAAATTGAAGGCAAAGCAATTCCTGTAAGCCCTCAGGAACCGCCGTATACGTCGTCTCTCTCCTCCGTGACAATGGGTCCAATGTCAGGCTCCCAATTGTCCTCCGTAACTGCAACCTTAAGTCCAGTGGGCTTAGAGGTAGAGGACGCGTCCCGTGGTTGCTATGCTGCAACCTCTTGAGCAGTACCCCCTTCCTGCTCAGTCAATGACAAGGCTCATCGTGCCCCATCATCTCATCATTGAGAACCTCCTCAACCCGAGAAGAATCCCCAACCTCATCCATCACAGCTGCCTTGGCTGCCAACTCCCTCTGAACCTCGAGCACCTCCCACGTGTGCCATGGATGTCTACACCCCGTGGTCCTCACCGGCTCGCCCCCACTCGCTGCCTGTACCGTCTCGGTAGGCAGAGAGACCGTCAAGGGAAGTGCACTCCGCACTCTACGTTGCTCAGCCATAGCCAAGCTGACAATCCAGGTCAAGCAATTGAGATCCATTGCTTGCCCCAACACCTGACGACGTGATGCCTCAGAAAGAGAAGGCACCGCCGTGGTCCCAGTGGAAAACCCCATAGCCCGCTCTCGCTCGTCGGCATTAGGCTCCACTAACTGCTGTAACTGAGCATCCCACAGGAGGCCAGGTCCACCATCCCGAAAAGCATGGGATCCTGGGAAGCTGAGCAGGGTAGATAATGCTGCTCGTGGTTGACCCACCCTGTTGACCACTGCCAAAGGCGAACGGTCATCGTGTCTCACACGTTGAGACTGCCTTCCTGTGTCCAAAATGCCATCCACGGTGAGGTGTGCTGGCCGTTGCACCCCCATCAAGTGCACGCTTGAGCAGTGCGGGTGGCATCAAGTTAGTCCACCATAGTCGTGGACGATGAGCCCGTGACCCCACTGCAGCTGCATCCAGCAACACTGCTGACCCAAGCCATGACCAGACTTGATACACACTGGCCATCACCCTGGCCCGAGAATCACCCATCAGCGGCACATTCTCCAAGATGTATGTTGGAGCTTGATGAAGCTGCAAGTGGCGCAAAATCCGCACCATCTCCCAAAACAAACCCGTCCTCGAGTCTAGTAATCCATTGCCATGCCCGGCTGATGAATGCCCTTGGCAGGGCCAACCTGCCACTACCAGATCAATGGAGCCAACCCGCTCCAAATCCTGCGCCCCCAGCAACGCAATGTCTGCTGGCAAGGCCTGCTGATATCCACGAACTGCAGACACCGGCAACAACTCAGGGTACTGCTGCAGCATCCGAGCAACATGGCGCAGTGAGACGAGTCATGTAGTCTCATCCTTCTCCACATACAGGTAACGTCGAACTCGTACACCTGCCTGTAGCACAGCAGCCAATCCGGTGCTGATCCCACCAAACAAGTCCAGAAGGCAAATGCCTTCATTCGGATACTGCCACACAATAGGTGTGGTATCCAATGGTGACAACTGAGGTGGTCCTGGTGCAATACCCGCACTCTCCTCCTCTCCTGACGGTACAAAAGCCTCTACCCAGGCTTGTTACACCAACCCGTCTCAGCAACCTTGCTGCAATCCTTGCTCGTACCCCACATGCTGTGAGCAACCATGGCAGGCAACTCCGCCATACCATGTATGTCATCCTGCTCTGCTGGAGGTGGCACATCTTCTGCATGGGCATTGCCTTCCAGCAACTCTCCAGGCCAGCTAACTGTAGCTGTGAAGGCAGCTAGTGTTGGTATCTTGCCCCGCTGGGCAGCTGCAATACCCCCAATGAATGTCACAGGGAGCTGTGCACGGCGACCATCCCCTGACTGCCATCCAGGCCTGTAGAATGCTAACTCCTCCCAGAAGTCCAGGGTGAAGCCCATGGGGTATAACACAGCTCCACCAACGAGGACATCGTAAGAGACCGCGTCTGTCACAATGGCTTTGGCTCGCATCACTGAGCCATCTACAGGATGATCCGGCTGCTGTCTAATAGCCAACTGATGCCGTTTCATGCCCCGCGCCCTGCTCTGATCCTCCCAGAGATGTCTGTATCTGGAAAGGACAAGGCTCCATATCCGCCTCCATGAGGCCCAAACCTGCAATAGCAGCTCTGCCCAACATCAGTGGCTGGGCTCCCGAGTGCAACAAGACCCGCAGTGGCCGGTACTCTCTTGCTGCCGGTCCACTCAAAGTGAAAATGCCTCCCTGTTTGTCTAACAAGACAACTCCAGGTGTCACCGTGGCGCGCTCAAAGGCTGGTCTAGCTGGCAGCTTCGTCAATCTGGCAGCTGTAGCTTGCCAGGGCGCTGCCGTGGCAGTCTTGACCCTCAAATCCGAGGATCCCTCTGCCACTACACCTTCCACTAACCCCGCAGAAGATGAAGTGACCTCCCCACTCTCACAAAGTATTGCCGCTAGTCTGAACACTGCAGCTGGTCTCACTCCCGGCGTCGCAATCATGGTTGCCGAGAACAGTGGGGCTTGACACACAGAGGTGGCTGCCCCCAACAACACACCGGCCGCACTAGCCTTGGCAGCAGGAGTCAATGTTGCATGTGTAGCTCTCCCCAATGGCATAGTAACCTCCGCCTCGGGAACAGTTGGGCGAGAACTAGGTGCCATGGATGGCGTCGATACAGTCTCCGCCAATGTGAATGACTGAGGAAGCCTCGCCTGACGGCTTGCCTCCCCACGCTGTGGATCCAATTCCACCTCTGCACCTCGTGGTTCAGGAACTCGTGCTGCTCCTCGAGTCACGGCTGCAGCAGACTCCACCTGCTCTAGTGGTAGTGCTGCTCCGCACATAAATCCCATGTCTCCCATATCTCCTCCCTCAGGAGCAGGAGGTGGACCATCCCGCCTGGGAGCCGGTAACCGCCTGAGCTATAGCCATGGCAGCGAGCCTCTGCTCTAGCTGCTGAAGCCGGTTGGCCATGCCTTGATCAACACCCTGACCTCCGCGTCCTTGGCCATGTTGAGCTTGCCCTTGGCCTGCACCTCGTGCCCGACCAACTCGTCCTCTCTGGGCTGGTCCACCTCGCCCCCGGCCACCATTGTTCCCTTGGAACTGCCCTGGGCGCAACTCAGGATGCAAGTCATAACACTGGGCATCTCCATGCCCATACTTGCCACAATGCCCACACTGCAACTGTGCATGCTGTGCTTGTGCCGGCCTTCTGACACTCTCTGGGCAATCTCTCTTGACATGGGTCCTCCACATGTCCAACATATCACCCCTGGTTGCTGTTGGCCTGCAAAAGATGCCACGGGCCTCTGCACCTGAGGTCCCCTGTAAGCTCCATGGAACTTGGGTTGGGAAACCTTGCCCTCCTGACCACGCTGCTGGGCAGTACCTTGTGCCTGTGGGCTGGCAGCTGCGCCTCGTGTAGGCATGTCCTTGCCAAATCCAATGGTGACAACTCGCTCCTCCACCATGTTGAGCTCAATCCGCTCAGCCAGCAGAAACACATCTGCTAATGTGGGTTGGGCTGCTTGTAACAAGGTTGCATCTCGCACCCTCTCTTGAGCTCCTTGTCCAGAATTCCATACCAAAACTGGATTGCCTGAGCTTCAGTAACCCCTTGGGTCACACTTATCAAGCGCCTCATAGGAGTGTACGCCTCTCGCAGGCTCTCACTGGGTTTGCACTGGAAGTCTTGCAAACTTCGCAGCTTCTCTGTCCGTACACCTTGGTAGTTCATCCACAACTCCTGGAAGAACTCCACCACCGGGTTGAATCTAGGCACATGTGTTGTAGTAGTGGCAGGAGGAGTAGTAGCACCTTTTGAACTGGTACCACCTACAGAAGTACCAGCACTACTTGCTCCACTACTAGTGCTGGCAGTGGGAGCTATTGGTACTGATGCAGCTACTGGTCGCGTCGTGCCTCGAGTAATGGAGACGTAGTCAGGTGACCAATACATCCTCCACTCCTCAATCTCTGCTTCATGTCCTCGCCTGAACTCGTGGTAATCGTCCATAGGCGGGCCTTCCAAATGCTGGAACAGTCCTTTCCACGCCATGAATGGGGTGAATAGCTGTGGATTGCGCATCTGCTGCAAATCACACCAGCTGTCGAACTCCTGGATAAAGTCATCCAACTCGATTGTGCCCACAGCTCCAGAGTACCTACAAGGCCCCTTGGTAGCTCCATACATCTCCTCCATGTCGTCCCACAACAATGGCGAATGAAAGTGCACACCTGTTGATGAAGCCTCTGAGTCTGTGTCTGACTCTACAGTAATTAAGGGTGGCGGTGAAGGTGGTCTGAACCGAATACCTCGTCTTGTGAACCCACTCTCACTGTTACTGCCTGTAGCCGTACTCCCCTCAAAACCCTTGGGTAACTCCGTAATGACACTCACAATGTGCACCTCCTCCACGTGACACTATACGGCTCTAGTACTAATCTAATAGTGACACGGGTGGGCACCTGTTGCAGTTTAAGGGTCATATCCCAATGGCTCAGGGCACCTGCACCTGCATCCACCGCAAGAACTCATATGGTTGGCTGGTCATCAACCCAGCCTCACCATAGAAGAAACACTGGTGGTCTTGCTGGTCATCACTCCAGCCTCACCACCGACAGCATACTCTAGGATTGACCGGTGATCAAATCCGGCCTAATCCCTATGAAAGCAAGCGCCCACACAAAACCAACATGGTGCACAGTCAAGCATGCAGGTGTTGGGGGGGATCCAAACACAAGAAATCAAAACATCAACACCCCCACACCAAAATCCAGCAGCAACGCTGATCCTGCAGAATATCCCAGCCCAAAACCCCGGACTGACTGGCCTCCACCAAGAGAGGCTTTGGCAACTACAAGTACAAGGTAATGAAAATAGTACAGAGATGGAGGGGAAGAATAGAAGCCCGACCAAGCAAGATCTAATCCTGATCTATGCTATCAACTGCCAGACTTCTCTCAAAGTGCCTCGCTCTGCATGATGGTAAGGTGTAGGAGGTATATCTATGTCCAGAAACCTGCCACTAACCTTGTCCCAAGCTACAGTAGCTCGCTCTAACCAACCCTCCTCCTCTTTCTGCCAGGTAGAGACAAAGCAATACTCCCCTATCTCCCGCTCATTGAACACTAAAGAAAACAAAGGTAGGGTCTGATAGTCTCTCAACTCGAAAGCTTTGAGACGGTTGCGGGTGTCCTCATTGCGAATGACTGCATCTCCTTCACGCACAACAAACATGTCATTGCTGATGAACCCCCGCTCGTGGTTGCCCTGTGCAGAGCGTATCCAGCTGCAATCGTGTCTGATTGCAGAAACTTGTGTAGCTCCTGCTCCTCTACTCCAATACACCACGGCCTTGTGGCTGAACACCTTGGTCCCCGGGGCTGTCTTTGGCTGTGTTCCAAGCCTAGCTTTCACCCACTTTGGTATTTCATTTACAGCTGCAGAACTGCTGGCTCCAACAGAGTTCTGACTGTCCAAGGCGATACCCTCAGCGACGAGCTTCGCTTCAAGGTAGGTTGGTACACCATGAATTTGCTGCTGATTCAGCCCAGCTGCGCTTGACTTTCACCCTGTCATTGCTATGTTTGTTGCTGAGTGGACCCTGATGTTGGTGTCTGCAGATATCAGATACTGTGTTTCTCTTGAACCCCCATGACAAGCGGTCAAAGACAGCCGCCGCCAAGGCGGAAGTGGTGGGAATAGCCGGGGTTGACAAGTTCCACTGCAATGACATTCCATCCGGGTGGTACAAGGTGAAAGTCCACGAGATCATGCTTCCAAGTGTTACACTGCCTTGCCCAAATGTGGACGATGCCCCCCCCCCCAGACCACACTAGCGCACGTGAAAGGCACGGTGACTCTGTGGCCAGAGAAGAGTATGAAGAGGGGTGAAGGTATCAAGTGACATTTCATGTTTGTAGTCCCTGTTGGGTGTGTAATGATACTCATAGAAGTGTGTATGATACTCACGTTACCAGTTTTGTACATTTGGGCCATGACAGTTTAAGTGATGTCCGGCAACCATGTATGTTGGCATTTAGTCTTGCTCATATGCAGGTGTGCCGTGACGGTCTCCAATTTGAATGCAATATTCCATTTCCTGACTTGTCGTCGTGTCCGTCCATCTTCTATGTGTATGTGTGATGGTCTTTGGTCTCCCTTTTGCCTCGTCTATTTGGTTCATTAGCGTGATGTTGTGCATGCATCGTGGTCTGTGTTCTGAGTGTCGCCCAGTATCATTGCTTCTCAATTCCCCCTGCATATGGGTGAACCACTAAAACTAGTAGAATGCATCAGAACCATATTTTTAGCTTAGAATGCAAGTCAGTTGAACAACTCACACAAACCACTACAAGTGCTCATTTGCAGTGCTTTCCTACTGTAGTGCAATCAACTAGCATAGTGGCAGCGGAGTTGGCCAAAGCAGTCCCGAGATGGCACAAGCACTCTGCGTCTTTCCACTAGCAGTCGTACCCCTCACTGCCATTGCGTGGGGACGACGCCACGCGTCGACCCACACACTCTCCACGTGGTCCCCGTGGATTCGTCTGCCGGTAGTTGTGCAGTCGTTTTCACCAGTGGCTGTTGCCACGTGACATGCAGCACTCCAAGTTATGTGGCCGACTGCGATGTGGCGTCTTGAGCCCGTGGCCACGCGGCGGCATTACCGCTCGTCGCGGCGCCGCCACATCGGCATCCACGTCCGCATCCACGTCCGCGTCCATGTGTCACCGCGCCCCAGGTGAGTCAGTCCACTCATCCGGAGGGAAAAGTCAAAGGCAGCTCAAAATATCAGACACACGGGCGGCCCGCCTGGTTACGCCACGTGGTTCTTCAGCATTAATCGCATTAATCGCTGAGCAGTTGTTCGCGCGTCTACGTCCTTTACCACTCCAGTCATTGGATGTCCAACCCAACTACCACGTCTGTTGTAACTTCCAGTCGATCCCTGTTTTTTGACTTTTACGACTCAAAATGAGTCGTTACCCCAGTGGTAAATGACACGAATGCTTCTAGTGAGGAGATCCAAAAGTGCCAATGTCAGGAAGAGAGCGAACATGTCTTTTCCATTGGACGCAGTCCCTTGAGAAACATACCAAGGCAGACATCAGACCGGACATGCGGGCGATTCATCTTAAACTATGCAAACAGTACACAGATGCCAAAAGCATGGCGGAGGCGAATACTTTGTTCCAGTCAATTCGTGCCTGGTGGTTCTCATCTGGGGCTGTATCAGAAGACAGTATAAGAACGCTGGAAGACTGGCTAGCATTTTGGCACTTCCGGTACAGACAATGGGGAGCATGCATGACAACGGTACCTGAATTTCAAATCATGTATTCTCATTGGCTTTGTATGCATTTCCAATCATGTCTGCTATCATGGGGTGTACCTGTCTGTCCTGATGTGTGTTTTTCCTTTTCTGCAGCACTTGTCAATTGAGGAGATGGCGGACATGCCCTCTTACAATCTAGCGGAGACAGTGCACAATGCATGGTTGCAGCAGTCTGGAAAGCGGGGGCGAGATTTGTATCTGGCGACGGCAGATGATCTCATCCGAGCTCTGCAGCAACAAACGATATATCGCGATTTCTTGAGGGGTGGCGTTGGTGGCAAAGGCCCTGACAAGTCTGAGTTGATGTTGCGAGTTGCAAAAAGATCGGGGGATCCAAACAAGATTGCCATAGCTGTCAGCATGTGTGAAGAGGGAACTCCTCTGGTATCCAGAGTTCCCCATCTGGAGGGCGAGGAGAGATTCGGGTCCTGTAAATGGAAATTGAACACCCCCCTGGGTCGGATATAGACTCGCACAGGACGGACAGGGACAACTTCTCCATTCCGCGTGTTTCATTATATGATAGGTTCGTCTTTGGAATATCCAGTGCGGAGCCACGTTTCTCACAAAGTACACCAGCATCTCCCACTCTCAATGAGTCGAACTTGCTCTCGTCTATGGTGGAGTCCACCTGCTTTGACGAAGTGTGGCATATAGAACGCACGAGAGCTGGGTCTCGAGTGAAGTGCTCCGCAATCAGAGCCACCAATCGTGAGAAGTGCAAGTTCTTCATATCTAGAGGCAGTGCCTGCACTTCAGCACCGACCTTCAACGGTTTGTTCCAGCCTTATGGGCAGCCAAAGGTGAAAAACCATAAATTCTGGTTCTGCGCTGACGACTGTGGTAGGTGCGTGCATGGGACCGTGCGACCATCAGTGGTCATGAAGCCTCCTCCACCGACCATTTGGCCAGTCAAGGTGGGGACACATCTCACAAGTCAGTTGCAATGTTGGAGGAGGCAGGGTTCTCCCTTCAACGAGAAGCCTCCGTGCGTGCAAATGCTTCCACTTCAGGAAGTTCTAGAGTACCACCAGCCAACCCAGATGCATGGCCAACAAAAAAAAATAGGAAGGTAGTACGTCGTTTCCCTCCAACTGCCGAGCATTTCGGCAAGGTGGAATCCGCTCGAATGCTTCTATGACATGTTGCAGGCACTACGGAAGTTGCAGATCCCGGATATGGTCGGATCTACACTATGATGACCTCTACATCTGCTATCCATGACAGATTCTACGACATCACAGTTTCAAATTTCCCCAACTGCACCTGTCATGATTTTGTTGGCATGCTTTCAACAAGTTTGGGAAAGAGATGCAAATTTATACCCTGCAAACATCTTTATTTTATCTTCTTGAATACAATGATTTGTGATCCCAAACGCGACATCTTCATTCACCAGGCCACCATGAGTTTCAACGAGGTGAATACACTTATGCAGCGGGATAAAAACACATAGGAAGTAGCTGACTTTCATCCAATTCAATTTCTACAACTGATGAATATGTGCCATTTTAATAGTGTGATCAATGCAACATAAATGGGATGGATAAGCATACGTGGATTTGTTTCTGGTTTCCCATTTCCGGTGTTTTCGTATTCTAATTACCTGAATGAATGCCACGGCAATAGGTGCCTCGGCTATGGGCGCTACATGTTTCTGTTGACATGGCGTTCGCCACGTTGGCCGAATCCCACGTGAACACGTGGACTTCCACGTAGGCATGATGACTGCCACATCACGTTGTTCACTGCCATGTCAACACACTCACGCCACATCATCCTCACGCTCCCACCACATCAGTCGACGCTCACGCCACATGAGCTGCTGGTCCCCTACGCTCACGCCATGTTAGCATAGCGTGAGTGCACGCTCACGCGGTAGCGTCGTTGGCTTTCCGGCTCGCTTGCTTGTTGCTTTTGTTCGTTTAATGGGCTTGCACAGTTGTCGAGGTTACTACTGCCTATATATACTTCTGTAGATGTCGACGGGGATCTCAGAAACAGCCGAAATCTTTTTTGGTGAACCACCGTACCCTCAACTCCCAGTGATGAATCTTGATCCATCCACCACGGCCCCAATGGACCGTAGTGAACCCCAAGACCTTCCCATGACTCCCATCACAAGGCCTTAGCCCTGCGGTGAGTCCTTTGCCACCCCCCACTCCGACTCTTTATACTACGACCACCCCGCTCGGAGCCACATAGTGAGCGCCTTCGACACTGGAGGGTCGTCAGGCCCCACTCCTACTACCGCAACCCCCACCACAAAGACAACCCTTCTTGTGTCTCGACCCCCTACCCTCAAGGCAAAGGGCCGCAACGACACTACAGACTCCTCTTTTCTTGTGATTCACCTGCAACAAGGGACAAGGTTTTACTGGTTTTACGAGATTGGGGATGATACAAACATGAGCAATTGCCACTAATGCAGATATAAGCTTCTCTGAATACACTCTAGCATTTGGGCTCCACAAGTTGTACCACTAGCCAAATATGTAATGGCAAACTTCCTCTCAAGTGTGGTCACTGAATTGTTCTCCCTCTCGACGACTTTTTATCCAAGTTGGGATACCTTTTCAAGGTCAACTACAACTTGTTTGATTGGACAACTTCCCCTGTACAAGAATTGCCTGGAAATGAGCGAACATGAAGCTCTGCTGCAGTTCAAAATCGATAGGATGTGCTGTGAACAATAGCAAGTGCTAAACTTGCAATTCGAGTACCCCTGCCTTTACCACCATGGTCTCTTCTATGGGATATGTGTGATACAATCCCCACTACATTGCCTTGAGATGTGAGCTGGGAGGGTGAAGAGGTCAACACAATCAAAGCGGCTTCGCACATGGACAACTCAATAGTGCCGTATGCTTTCACACCAAGATGTATGTCAAGACAATGAGTTGACACCCTCCAGAACATTAGAGCTGTCATGGATAAACCCTGTCCCGAGCAGCCAGGTGTAGAGACTAATGACCTGACTGCACAGCAAGCTTGAACCTATGTCCACATTCTTAACAGAAAATGCCACGGTAGCTGTCTAGGGATCATCATCATGGAGTTCAGCATGTGTTTCATAAGACGAATCAGAGAGCAGCACCTTGCACCCCCCACATCCATCAAACACGCCTGAAAGTTTGGACAAAAAGCTTCCGGGATTTCCTCTCAAGTCCAGGCACTGGAGCGACCCTGTTGCAAACCACAAGAAAACACTCAGGCTTAGATGGAGCTGCCCATGCAACAGAGCAACATCACCTAACCCAGTACTATGTCACAAGTGTATAGATTTAGGTGTGCTTACATCACCTGGAAACTCCTCCAAGAACCCACCCAGTTCACACATGGAAATACCCACCAGTATTTCTTTTACGCAGTTGATGCTGTAAAGCAGTAGCCATGGAGGTCATGGAGTGAACAGACAGCAGGTTGGCACTCGCATCAATGCTTGTGAGACCACTGTATCCATCCACTATTATGGCTACTAGCATAGCAGCACCTGCTGCACTGATCCGATTTTTGCTGCATCCAATCCCAATGTTTGCATGAAGCTTGTCAAAATGCTTAATTGAAATACATACAAAGTCCTGTTTACAAAGACGAAAAATACAGGCAAACACGTGAAACTGTCTAAAACTAAGATGGACTTTCATCTAATAGAAGCTTCAACATCTAGCACCTAAGCTACTTACAATCACAAAACATTACTGTTTGAACACTGAGCCTACCACATTATTAAAGATGAGACTTGAATCTTGCAATATGGCATGCTGACCGTGGGGAAGGCAGCAATTCTGTATGAATGCGAGACCTGAAGCTATCGCAGAAGGACAAAAAGACAAGAGAAGTGAACACTTTCTGGTTTGGTGATAAATACCTTAGATCTAAGTGAACAAGAGATTGAGTAGAGACCAGTGCCCCCTGCAGTTCCAAAGTGCATCCTGATGGACCAAGCCCTATGTCTCCTATGTCCAGACTCTCCACTGCAGAGCTCCTTACCAATTGTGCCAAGTTTGTGGCAGCAGCACTGTACACAATGCCGCCCCAAATCAGTGGCTTGGAAATATAAATCTGACACACTCTTCCTCTATACCAGGTACATCTATTTGAATCATTCGTCAGGTGGCTGACTTATAGCAGCATCCTCTTATCCCAAAAGTCAAAGGTATCCTCAGGTGGCCCATAGGTGCTGTGCTGCTCAATGGTCCTCTTTTGAGATAATATTCACATCCACCAATTCGTCAACAACAAATCTAAACTAACCCATGCCATCCCCTTCACCTCGATGACATTATCAATGCTTGGATTGGACAATGGAGATGAGTTCGTGGCATTCATTTGTAGCACAAGGTCAACAAGGATTTACCTGCCAAGGTGGTTGCTGGCCACCGAAAGGCGGCGCACTGGGTGGTTCGGAAGTGAAATAGCCTCCAAGAGGGCAGCAGCACCATGGGCAGACATGCAACAAGTGGCCAGCAAGAGCTCCACTAACGAGGATGCCTTACCACACAAGCCCTGAAGATACGGAACCAGTCCCCTGCATGTACATTTCTCGTCATTCCTTAGCAGGCGGCTAACAGTCTGACCAGCACATTACAATCCTTTTGGAACATCCACAGACGGCAGTGGTTAGGGAACAAAGCAGCGTTGCAAGTGGTTGTGAGTTACAATACACATAGGTGTATGTTGGGTGTCACTCATAATAACTTCCAGCTGTAAAAGGGGGATCACCTAATGATGTGGGCTCTTGGTGCTCCCTCAGGGGAGGATTGGTAAACACGTTGCCCTGTTACTGAGCTACAAGCTGTCTGCCTCCCAAGGGGAAGGGTGACCAAGGGATGGAACAGACAATAAATCATGTCTGCTTCGGCCTGCATACCCAATTTTGTTTTTTGCACATAAGTGGTGCCAACAACATTCCGCCTGCCTATTGAACATCATCAAAGTAGGCGACCAAAGCCTGACACTGCAAACAGTCAAACACCACAGCATGATCCAGTCATGTTTTATTCTCGAGCCTGAGAATACAAACTGTGTTGCGGTGAATGCAAAAGGCAAATCATGCAGTTACTCCACTCAGTTCCTCCTGCAGGCTTTTTGTATTGCATATACTTGTGATTCGCCAAAAACTGATCCCAAAATTCTACCTGATGCCAGTATCCTCAAGTGGGTTGTCACTCATATCCAGATACTGCAACATAGGCATCTGCTTCAAACAAGCGGCCAAACTCGGCACAGCAGCACCATCTAACAAGTTCGACCTGCAAACCCAACCACATAGGCTCTTTAAGTTGACACCTCTTGCAAAATGCAAATACACAAACCCACTTATGAATTTGAGACACAGGCACAGAATTTCTGCTTATGAAGGGGTATTTCGCCACCAGAAATCATCAGGCAATTACGCTTTACAATAAGTGATTTCCATCCTTACCTGAGATCAAGCACCTTGAGGTTGAGCAGAGACTGTCTCCCACTGTGTAGAGATGGCACATTTGACAGCAGAGAATTCGCAAGTAGTCTAGTGAACACTTCTCCCAGCTGCACAATGACAATAAATTGAAGGGTTGTAGTTCCCTGTTAACATTCCCTAGGTATTAATAGCTCTGTAGCCAAGGCAGTTTTACAAATCTTTGCCTGAGATATGATCTGCATATAAATCAACAAAAGAGTGCAGCCAAGGACAAAATTTCACATCCCAGACATAGAAGTAACTCCCACTTCAGCCACTTCACTCACTGATAACCTCCTGTGACCTTGAACAACACAACTTCAACCATACATCAACAAGTGCAGCTCAACAACTGCGTACCTCATTGTCGACCAAGAAGAAATGGGAAAGGCCGAGTGCAAATTGGAAGATAATATTCACAATAAAGGCAGTGTTCTCTTGTTCCAGTGAATTATCCCATAGCTTTACTGAGCGAAGATACCTGTCAATACATGTCCCGTGTGAAAGGGGTCATCTGCTAAGACCATGCACTCAGCTAGAAAACATGTGAACTGTCCGCAAGCACGTTCATCTCAAGCACGTTCATCTCTGCCAGAGAATACGATAACTTTATATGAGAATGATAACGGTTGTAAGCCTTTAACCAGTTGAAAAATAGACACAAGGCTGTTCAGTGGAATAATTATTAGGATAATAAGACTTGCAAAACTTCCGTAGTAATTTTGCCAGAAGGCTAGAGCAAGCAAGTATATATGGAATCTTACATATAGGAGGTAGCATGCCCCAAGTCAAGCTGTTCAGGCCTTTAGTTCATAGGGGCAGTAGATACTACAAAGTGTCACTGTGCTTACATGCTATTTCTCAAAAGTTACCTGCTGCTGTCCTTACTCAATTGTCTTGTTAATCCCAAGCTTACCTCAGTTGTTGGCAGATTACCTGGATGTAAGTGTCTATTGGGAACCACCTCACACCCAAGCAACCTAAGAAGACCATAGCTTACTGTAAAGAGGAAACATTAGTATGACAGGTGAGAGAGTGTACAAGTGATTTTCACCGTAATCCACATAGAAGGTTTCACAGGTGGACCACCTTGTGTTCAGGTTTCCCAACCAGCAGTAGTCCAAAAATTGTGGACACTCTTTCTGAGGTACTAGCTCAAACTTGTCTTCCTGGCATTCACCTTTTCATATACCCACTCAAACTGGGCATAGAATTCTTTTTTAATCTCCCTCCTAAACTGGGGAGGTCAGAGAAGGAAATCACTTGCCTGCCAGTGCATAGGAAATGGTAAAACCCAGATGGCGACAGTGAGGAGAGCTCTGATTGGTCAAATATCCTGGAGGAGATCAGCCCAAAGTGCTGGAGTCTATGCGAGGCCCCACTGCTGGTTGGGCACATGCCCTTTGCAATCCTGTTGAGCATTGCCCCAGAGAATTTGCAGTGGTAGAAATCCACACGTTGCAGTGTTGGCATGCTCTGGGTCAACAGCTGGCATATGCCTGCAAGCTGACAGCCACGACTGCCCCCAGTCATCAAAATACTTCCTACAGGGAAGCAAAGGATTCTGCAATGCACAAACGTGTGTTTGTGAAGGTTTGCTCTAGGACTAGTTAAGTGTAGGCCACTATGGTACTGCTAGCCTTCCAAAAGTCGATTTTGTTTCATGAAAGAGTCTTGTTGAGGGCAGTCTAAATGTTTTTCCTGATTCACATAATGCTTTCTGTGTCTTCAAATACTCAGATGCAAAGACACTGCTACTCAATCCAAACGTGGGAACCCAAGGATCGAGTAAAGGCTTAGCTCCAGTAGACTGCAGCATGCCCATGCCAATTCTCCTAAGGTTCCAACATTTCAATTTTCACCATCCATCTATGTAACTGATATGTGCTGCATGTGTAACATGAGCCCACAACAATCGGGTGTTGACAGGTATATTCTCTGCTATATGTGAGCATGCATTCTCATTTGATTGCTGGTCATTTGAATTGTTAGATATAAGCCCAGCGTCTGCAAGGACTAGTGCCAGACTGACTACTAGGAAGGGGAAGACACATAATCGTTACTCAACACAATCAAGGTCTGGAGGCTCAGGTCCAGCAGATCAGCTACAGCTGCCACTTACATCTGTTCTAATTTTCACGTTGTAAAAGCAAATTGATTGTAGTCGGGCACTTCCGAGAAGATTCTGAACACACGAAATCAGTTGTATAAAACAATAAAATAACAGCAACTTTACTACTTAACAGCTTCCATATTCCACAATCATGAACTACAAACAGACATTCAAAAACACTCTTACACAAGCCAGAGACTTCTTCTGTGATGAGCCTAAACCAGATTGAGAGATGTTATGAACAACCGGAAAATGATGTCTGATCGGCAATTTGTTTGTGAAATCTGCTTTCTGAAGTCAGGAACGAACTGTATGAAAGAGGATTTCCCTGACATCTCAGAAACCAGGGCTCAACTCTAAAGACTAGATGCTAAGTTGTCAAGCCCTCGCTGTACTATTGTAAGACTCACCACAAGCTCCTCGGAACACAAGACACTTTGGAGCCGCAAATGCCTGCATTGAAAAAGACGCAAAATAACTTCAAAAACCCACTTCCCACAATAACAGGCTCAAATAGAAAATATGTTCTCAAAGAACCAGAAACAAACCCAACTTCCCTCACTTATGCCCCTCTCTTGAAGTCATGGAAAAGTCATCACCCCAAGGCTGGGAAAATATAATTCCTGAGGCGAATACTGTAAGTTCATCAGCCTGTGCTCACAATTTTGGGTGAATCAGGGTGTTTCATGAGCCTGAGCTCACGGATTTCACACTCACTTGCTCATGGGCTCATGAAGCCTGCTCATGGATAGTCTCTCCCCCCCAAGGCTTTACAGCTGAAAACAAGTCACAGTAGAGGCAGCTGTTTGTAGAACACGCAACCTTGTCAATGTAAGAGTAACTCTAAAGGCATTGAAATCCACTAGCTTTTCATGTCTTTGAGGAGGAGAAATACCTGGCAAACTGAGCAAACTGCCAGCAGCTGGCTTTCAAATCCGCAAACTGATGCTTGTCAGCTCCTGAACAATTCCTTCTAATATGCTGAACCAACTCACCTATAAGGCCAAACCTGATGTCAAGAACAACATATACTTGGACCCATACAGTTTACAGTTGATACTGGAGAAGTGAAAAGTGGTGAAAAGCTGAGGTGAACGACCTGGCAAGAGGAAGTCCCCAATTTGACCTTCAATGTTGGAAATTGAAGCATGGGCTGCAGCTGCATTCAGACAGCTGCATAGATGCAACCCGGCACCTGTCAGAAATAGATACCCACCAAGTGCTAGCTCCACCAATGTGTCTCATGGGAAAGTCTATTGAAATTCATCTCAACCCACTCAACCTACCAATAATGGACAGAACACAGCACAGATTCTTCACAATTCACTTGCAACAAGAGGAATTCAGCAAGCTGTCATGGGCTAAAAGACAATCCTCCTTACTCTTGCAGATGTGCCTCCCAATACAGCTGCTGCCAGTCTACTTCAACGTGATCTCCAATGATGTCTCTTTCAGAGAAGTCAGCATGATCACTGTGCTTTGAGTGGGCTGGCCATCGTTTGCAAAAGAGAACTTTCCAAGCAGCAGCAACGCCAGCCTCTAAAACTAACTCCTCTAATTGTCTAACTGATCCTATCCGTGCTCTCTTTCTACAGCGAGACTTCCTCCCATCATTGCTCCTGTTGCTGCACCCATGTGTCCCTTCTGAGGGACCACCCTGACTCTGGACTGGCAATCTCTTGCCAGGAAATGGAGCTGCCTCGCTATGCGGCACACTCCCCTCCTCATTAATTTGCCTGAAACACAATCAGGCAAACTTAATTGCCACCTCCTTACTTTCTCTTGAATAGGCAGCCGCATTGACTATGTTACAGGTGAGCGTACCCATAATTTGCAGTTAGTTCTTGCCATTGAAATGCACCAACTTAGTATCCATGCACGCAAGAAGTGCAACCCATCACCGAAACTAGTTGACAGTCGGCATCTAAGAAGAGAAGCAAATCGTCACTCCCCGATGGGTATCAAAGAAAGATATAAAAAACAAGAAAGGTAGTTGTTGGACAATCTCACGATAAAGGGCAAGTAATGTCGTGGCTCAGAGCATGCAGAGTAAGTGCTGGAAGGCCCAGAAGAATGCGTTGAAGAACGTCCAGTGGCAATCCTTTCACCTGATTCCAGTACCCCGAATCTGCCTCAAAGCACATGAAGATGATTACAATCATGTCCGAATCCCACCTGTTGTTCCGCGACTTCGTAGAAGTTGCCAAATGCTATTCAAGCTTTTTCAGCTGACAACATGAGCGAGAATAAAGATTTATTCAAGTCTAGCTTTCTAAACCGGACTGTTTTAGAGCCACCCATTGTGGTGTGGTCAGATTCCAACACAAATAATTAGGGTTTCCGGATCCGGAAACCTAACAGGCGTGACATATGGTATATGAGGAGGATAGAACAAAACCGCAAGTTACGTGATATGCCAGAGCATGCTCGCATAAACTCATCAGGGCTGGTGCTGGAGCAACTTGGGAAGGGCAACTGAGTTTTACACCACCTACTCTCATCATCGTCCTCAGATCTGCTGCCAATCACTGGGGGGTGGTTCGCTTACCGCCGACCCTCCCTGAATCTTGCATTCTGCACAACCATTTGAACCTTACAAACCAAAGTTTTTGACAATCATCTTGGCAAAAACTCGGCTCTGATCCGGATTGTCACTCTTCTTCTCGATCGCCCGAGTTCTCCACAGAAAAATTCAGCATAACATAATCGTAATCCCTTTACACACTACGTATTTCTTACGGCGCGGCCATAGCAAAGTAGATTCATTTGCGAATCCTGCAAGCAGACCCAGTCTCTTTCGGAATGGCATCACATATTCAGATGGCATATTCTCGCCGTGGACCCCATAATCATTCCACATAGTTCACTTGTGCCTTACCAATCAACACCCACTCTTTTTCTGGTCAAGAAGGCCTCTAAAATAAGTGCCCTTCTTTAGTGAAGTTTTTTTTTCCCGGTGAAGGGTCATGGAGAATTGAAAAATAACCCATGGAGGCCAGAAAAACAGGCACATTAATCCAGAAACCCACCAACATATTCAGGTCGCCAAACCGCAACCGAGAATCATTGCTAAAGCATAGGGTTATGCCGGTGCCTTTACAAATGACTTCTTGCGGTTTATAGGTAACACTGAGGATCCAACGTTTCTACAGCTTGGAGGCACTTCACTTACCAGAGAATTCTCCCACAGGATAACTGCTTGCTTGTTGGTCATTCTCTCTCTCAACCACTGCTTTGATGGGGGAGCACCTAGCCCCCTTCTTCTTGTTCCTCTGTTTTGCTTTCTTTCTCCCTTCCTGTTTTCTCTGGGATCAGAGCCTGTTCCATAAGTTGAATCATCGTCTTCCTCCACCTGCTTAGCCAAGGTTGGCAAGGTGCCTAACTGCAAAGTTGAGGTATAGGTCTTATTTTTGCCCTCAACCATTTTGTTTAATATTATCTGCTGTTCCCACCTAATCCTCAATGCCAAAACGCTCTCATAGCAATTCCAATCTTGTACCAGAGGCACTTAGAGCCTTGCGAATTTGCATATATGCATGTACGGGCATTTTCATCATTAAACTCAGCCCTTGTGCCTCTAGTGATGGAAACATAGTCAGGTGACCAATACACCCGTCATTCTTCACATGATTGTCATGTGGTGACACCGGCAGCTACACCGGCAGCTTCTGCAAGCAGCAGTGGATAAGCCGCAACAGGTTCTCTACCCGGTTACCTTGTGGAAATGGGGATTAGAGACAGGTTTACAACAGGTGTGGTTGTGAGTTTTCATCCCGGAGGTGCCACCAGTTGCTGAGGAGAGTGTCGGTACGAGCACCAGCGATACTAGTGGATATACAAGACGAGATGTGCGGTTTAGGCCACCTTCACCTTCAGTGTCTTCTGAGGAAGGTTCAAACTCAGAGTTAGGAGGATTCTCGCCGAGGGTGCAAGCCATTTCCGTGCCATTGTTGTGGGATACGATGGAGGAAATGTATGGAGCTACCAAGGGGCCACGTCTGTGTTCTGGAGTTGTGGGCACCATCGAGCTTGATGATTTCATACATGAGTTTGATAGTTGGTGTGATTTGCAGCAGATACGCAATCCACAACTGTTTACGCCTTTTATGGCGTTGCTTGACTCCAAAAGTTCAAGTTGACAAAAGCAAAAAAAATCAATCACAATGATTTTTTACCCCAATCATGTGGATCACATGGAGTTTAGATCTCAAGACCTCCAAGGTATCCTCCACTTCAGCTCATTGTAGGTAACCATCAATCCAATAACCAATTCTGATGTGATCATGCACAAGTCTGTTATCTATACACGACACACAGCGTTTATACCAGTCTGGTTTATACACCCTAAGGATAAACTTACCCGTCTACCATGTCCTTTGGTCCATTGGCACACACCCTTCTTATGGCATATGCTAGATACGTGACGATATATGGCGATAAGTTATATGGATATATGGCTACTACCGGATAGGTCACGCATTCAAAACATCTTCAATGTTGCAATGTAGAACTCAAGTTTTCGGACTGGACTAACCTTGATTGTTCCGACATGAGTCATCCAAAACCACTCGAGGAAGTCCTGAGAGTGCTTTGATGCTCGAGAATCATGATTGATATTGCTCATAGCCTTTTTGTTCCTAAAATGTTAGAGTACTTCTTCAGTTAATTTATGTCAAAATGATTAGAAGAGACCACATCATGTTGATGGAGTCCACTAATACAGTCTACTTAAGCCTTGTACTTCAGCAATAGGACGTTGGTATCGAAGCTGCCAATGCTTATATTTCCATGGAATCCTGACTAACTCTCCATGCATCATATTCATACTTCTTCAACAGCTTATTACAATGACTAGAAGAGATCACATCACTATCATGCTGCAGTCCCTAATACGGTTTAATATATACGTTTGACATGGAAACAGATGATGCCGGTGGAAGGTAACTCCACTAGGGGTGCGACCTAAGGGAGTGCACACCACTCTTGCTAGAATGAAAAAAAATTCTTGAGGCCTCTTCAGAAAGACGTGGTAGTCATGATGTCTGTTCCCAACGTCTACCCTAATGCTGGTATGTGTGAATGTATGTTCTTGTGACATTTTTGCTTTGTCTTCTCCATTGCAAGAATGTTCATGGAGGACGCGGTATTGAGTATACATGGTGTTGGTCTGCTATTCATTTTTTAACATACCAGTTGGATATAAGTAATTATCCAACTTCTCACATTTTTGAAAAGAGACTGGTTTGAGTTCCCCAGATTTACCACAAGTACTCGGCTTCGAATTGCCATGACAATCAGCTAGAAAGCTCATATATTAAGCATACGCTGTTACAAGTGGAAGCCAATATGAGAGTGTGGCGTGAACATACCCATTGTAGTCCAATCTGTTTGCAAGCAACCACTTCAATTCCTTCTCACTCTATGCCTCTAATTCTTAGACTTAAAATTATTGGCCTCTGTAGGGACATTGTGAACTAGAAGAAAAATCAACGATCTACTCATGATCGCTTAATATGTCCATGCCATCGCTTCACATCTACCATTTGAACCGGCTGCTTGATGGACTCTTTCAGTACTCAGATGTTAAGCACCTACATGATAAATAAATGATGCATGAGGATATGGCTCAATAGTTCTAATGGGCTCTCAAACATGGATTCTCAATCAACCCAAGCCACGATTGTTATAGAGATATTTAATTGGTGAAGTAACGCTAGAGGGGAAACTATCATCAGATCTGTGAAGAGGCCTTCATGAGCACCTCTTTATTCTGTTGTGTTGATTGCGAGACGTGACTTTCATAATGGCCTACATGCACAAACAAGAATTAAATATTAGTGGAACTCTAAACAAGGTTCAGCCGGGAAACTGCCATCAGCCTCGAAATGATCCCGAGAAGTAGTGCGGTGATCTATCAAGGCTTGCTCACACAAAGCCTAAAACTTCCCCAAGAACTCTCTCCCCTAGTCTGTGAACACCTCGGCCGGAGCACCAAATTGGCTAAGAATTCAATCTAAAAATGCATACGCAGCCCCCTCACTTGCCTTGTCAGGCAATGCCACTAGTTCAATCCATTTGAAGAGGTGTTTTACCATCACCAGCACATACTTGTTATGGCGAATTATTAGTGGCAAAAGGCCTGCGAAGTCAAGACTCCAACGATAGCCCAAACCCATAATGGGTAAAGGATGTATTTGTGGAGTAGATGCATGCATTGGAAAGACCCGTACACTATCACACACCATGCACCTTGCCACTAACTGTTGTACATTCGTGTGCAGGCCCGCACTAGTATTATCATGGCAGCAAACTATGAATGCACCGCACTCCAAAATGTACCAACTCCTCATAAACATGGCGTACCAATCACACTCGTTGTGTTGGATGAGGCACAATCCTCACTTGTCCATCCTCCTATACTCGGAGTAGGTGAATCCATCTCACTTGGACCTCTTGGCTTGTTGTAGGATCCGATCTCTCTCCTTAGTAGTCACACTGGCTGCTGTCTCTCATGTACGAAGGTAGGCCAACACTGCTGCATCCTCATGCACATTCTTAGCACCACCAAGCTCCTCAATGATCTCCGGATTGTCATACACATCATCTACATGACCAATCCTATGGGATGGACCAGCTTGAGCTCCCATTGCTAGGATGCACAAAAAGGCAGATGCATGCGATCTTGGCACCATCTCCTCATCCGTCTCACCATGCCACCGAGCTCCAGTATCATCATGCTCGCTTGTGCATGGATTACAACTCAACCCATCTGCATCCCGATTGACTATACCGGCTCGATGCATCACCTGGAAGTCGTACTCTTGAAGCATAAGTGTCCACCGTGCAAGCTTCCCTATAAGCTTGTCTAACTCCATCAACCACTTCAATGGTTGGTGATCCATGACAAGGGTGAAGAGATTTCCATAGAGATGGCATCTGAAATGTGTCATTGCCCATACTGCAGCTAGACACTCTCCTTCATATGAGCTATACTTCGCCTCAGCATCATTATTCGAGCGGCTAGCATATGCGCCTAAACTCATGGTAGTCATCCATGGGCGGCCCCTCAAGGTCTAAAACAACCCATTCTATGCCATAAAAAGACGTAAACAGTTGTGGATTATACATCTGCTGCAAATCAACCAACTATCAAACTCTTGTATGAAATCATCAAGCTCAATGGTGCCCACACCTCCAGAGTACCAACGTGGCTCCTTGGTAGCTCCATACATTTCCTCCATCGTATCCCACAACATTGGCACGAAAATGGCTTGCACCCTCGGCGAGAATCTTTTTAACTCTGAATCTGAACCTTCCTCAGAAGACACTGAAGATGAAGGTGGTCTAAACCGCACACCTCGTCTTGTATACCTACTAGTAACGCTGGTGCTCGTACCGGCACTCCCCTTAGTAACTGGTGGCATCTTCGTGATGAAAGCTGTCGAGCGGCTTTTACTCACCTATCCCTTCGCTATCCGAGGTGGAAACTCCAAGATAGAAGAGTTGGAAATCTCTAAGCACTCAGCCCGCTCAGAACAATCAGTCATGACCTACAGCTAGTGTATCATGGGGGTGTTTCCTATTTGTACTCCTTCCCGCATTCATGTTAGCGAGTTACCTTACTGTCAGCAATTAAGTATCAGTTTGCTTCAGAAATCTATCAAGTTCCATCCATTCATTCCACAGCTTCACTCAGGTTTCTCTACACAGTGTGAGTATGAAGTATGTATCAGATTAATATCTATCAAGTATCAGGCTGAAGCCATGGGGTCTCTAATCTACTCTACATTACAATTCTACAGCTTGCATTCATCAAGTAACAACAGATCGTCTCTTCTCCTACTCCGTGCTCTTCATCTTTCCACTCAGTGATGTGCTCTCCCCTCTATTTCCCAAGCCGTGATGCCAGAAGTCCCCCCCCCCAAGAAGTGATTCCCAGACGTCCCCGCTCTTCGTTTTTTCTACCTACAAGCTGTTCTAACCGCTTTCCTAACTAACCGTCATCCCTATAGTACACGTTCCTTTTTCAGATGTCGTTCCCCCACAGTCGTTCCCTGCCAATGATAACTGTCCCCCAGCTGTGCCGAGCTGTGACTGGTTGTATCAGGCTGTGGCGGGCTGTGACTGGCTGTGTTGGGCTGTGTAGGGCTGTGCGAAGCTGTGGCGACTGTGTAGGGCTGTGACTGGCTGTGTTGGGCTGTGTCGGCTGTGCGAAGCTGTGATCGGCTGTGTCGGCTGTGTCAGACTGTGACGGGCTGTGTTGGCTGTGCGAAGCTGTGACGGCTGTGGTGACTGTGTCGGCTGTGTTGGACTGTGATGGACTGTGTCGGGCTGTTGGTCTCAGTCTGTGTAAAAATTAAGGGTACCCCACAGATCCCGTAAAAGCGTCTAAGTCCCAAGCAGCCCTCTAACATTTACCCCTCCTCCTCTCAAAAAGCCGTGTCCTCACGGTTTACTGTTTGGGATTAGCAAACTTTTGTGAGCGAGAACCCTTCTGACGGTGAGAGTCTTGTGAAGGACTCCGTGTACGAGCCCGAGTCCTGTCACTGGTTGACGGAGATGATTGAGTACTACCTGGAAATGTCAATCCCTCCTTTGGCTGATATCGAGGTAACCTCTCAGGCATAGGAGATCCCCGTCGTTTCTTCTCTGCCATCTGAATTGCATAGTCCTCTACCATGTCAAAAGAGTCCGCTGAAGAAACAGTAGTATCAGAATCCTCGTCCCCCCTGAGGTGTTTTAACGGTCGAACTCTAACTGGAATTCTCTGGGGCATACAATGTGGTCCCACCATGTCTGGAAGTTTAAACTGCAAAACTTGCTGTAAGCGCTGAATGGCAAAATTGGTTAAGACCCTGAACTCCTTGTCCGTAAAGGTGAGTGGTGTGCCAATGACTTGTGAATTGTGCAAGTATTTCCATGCCTAATGTCCCTTAAAGAAAATATCGTCAGGGCCAAATTTCTGTGTTGACAAATTGTTCCAGGCCGAATGAAACCATGAACGAATTTGTGAATCCTTTTGCATCATAACTTTTGCCTCATATAGGTACATATGAGGTGGCACTGAAGGTAAGACCCAATGATCCCCACTGGAATAACTCAAAAAGCGCGATTGCATCTTCTGCTGCTCAATGTGATAACGTGCCAGAAAACAAGCAGCATAGTATAATCCGCAGCCCATGACAATACTTGCTACATCCTTGGTCTTGGTATAAATGAATCCATGTACAACTTGGAAGGCAATTAATTCCTTCAACATGGTACTTGCCTCATGTTAGTACCTCGCAAAGTGATGATCCTCAATTGGTCGATTGTTTGGAAGAACCTTAGTCCTAGTTGCCACTGGCAGCCAAATGCGCATGATCTGGTAATAATGTGCCAACGACTGCGGAGGACTAAATTCCTTCCAAGCCAAATCCAACACAATTGGAATTTGGTTGAAGGGCATAATCATAGCCCGACTGTACTCTCGTGTAGCAGGTGTCTTAGGTGGGTTAAAATCAGCATCCCCCCATACCTCAGGCTGTGGCGTCTGTGGTGTGGCTGTAGTAACAACAGGGTCAGCTACTGTCACAGTCACTTGTTGTGGTATTGATAGCACTGGCTCTTGTACCACTGGCATCTCCTGCACCCCCTGCGAAGAAGACTGAAAAGCTAAAGTTCTGGCTTGTAAATAAGAAGCCATCAGCTGCTCCTCAGGTACAAAGACTCTCTTATCAATATATGATGTCAGGAGGTCCACCTGAGTCTGCAGGCTGCAAGCGTTTCTTCAATTGTTGCAACCAAAACCTGTCTGTTTGTCCAGAATGAAGAGAGTGAGAGGAATGGAAGATATCAGGGTGAAAAGCACCACAATTTTACAGAAGCAAACGATCGCTGCACCACAGGCGGTGCAACTACTGAAGGAGCTGCGATTGGAGGGATTGCTACGCAAGGACTATCCTACTATAGACATTGTCTATAGTAGTTGTGGCAATGTTCTGCACCTGTAGTCTGAGCTCATTCATCTCGCCTTGGATGAGCTTCCGTGGTGCTTTGCCTTCCACCGGTCCTTGTGCTAACCAGACCTGCAGAAGATGGTTATCCACCAAGTTGGTTGTGGCACCTCTGAGAGTTTGCTCCTCTTGGAGTTTGTACATATCTAACTGCTGCTGTAAAGCCTCCATGCGCTTCGCATGAGGTTCAACCAAACTCGCATAGGCAGCAACCAGATTATTGGCTTCCTTCCAAGCCTTGTTAGCGACAGAGAGTTCATTTCTATTGGTCATGACCGTTTGTTGCAATTCCAGGATGTACCTCTCTTGGTCAGCTTCAACCTGCCTGTATTGCTTGAAAGTATTCTCATTGCGACAGATTGTATTCTTCATATCAACAATGAGTTTTGTCTGCTCGACATTATCTGCATGTGCCTTTATACATCTTTCCGCTTGGTTGTTAACTTCTTTTGTAGTTTGCTCAAGCGTAGTTGTGAGTGTAGCACATTGTATGACCATCCTGTCATGCACTGTCTGCAACTCCGTATGTAATGCATTTATTTCTTGCAACTTGCTCTCATGTTTCACCTGCATTTGGTATAGTTGTTGCTTATGTGCTTCGTGCAACTGGTCCTGCGCGAGGCCTGCTTCAATCAAATGTTCCTTGGCCAACTGCAAAGCAGCTGTTGTATCCTCTAACTCTTGCTGTAACTTGAGAGTGACCTCCTCATCGACCTTGTTTGCACACTCAGTGGCAAGTCGAGCCTCAAACTCCTTCCTGAGTTCCTCCCTCAAAGCTGCCAATTGGGTAGATGGAACATGGGATTTCACATAAGTGCCCAACAAATTAAGTGTCCTGCTTATGGAACTCATAAGCATGGCCTGCTGAGGGTCATCATGGTGAGTTTGCTGCTGTTCTCCCTGATCCTCAACAGTGTGATGCCTCACGAACCATTCAGGCCATTGCCCTACCAGATTTTCTTCCTGAACCACCTCATCCACCACAGGTGCTGCAGTGTCTTGATATTCTCCCCCTGGTACCTCCATCACAAGTGTGGTTATTACATGCACATTAGGGTTTCCCCTAGATAATCGCTGCACCTCTGGAATCACTGTTTCCCTTATCAAGCCAGAATTTTCATAGAGAAAGTCACCCTTCTCAATTTCGGCCACGACCTGCTCTGTAGTGGGAATGTCTAATCTTTCTCCTTCCTGAGCAATTGGGGGTGATGTCACAGCATATACTAACTGTGGAACCTCTAAAACAACAGAGTCAATTGGTTGTGGTGGCTGTGACATCGAAGTGACTTCCTCCTCCCTCTCTGAAGGCCCTGCTTCCAATAATAGCAGCTCTCTGTGCTGCTGTGCCCCTTCCTACACAAGAGCTTGGGAAACATTATCATGCGGTTTCCGTGAAGCCAGTGGATCCGCCACTACAGTCTTTCCCCACCTCTGTCTCTTAGACTGGGGCTGCACTGCTAGTCCACCCTCACTATGTGAAGAGTTTTGCTCTTCAATGGCAGTGGTTTCTGTTTCAAACACTCTCATCTTCTTTCTCTCCCGAGTATCAAGTATGCAAGAATCAAGAATTATTTGAGCAATGATTGGACCAGACACAATGATCGGAGACTTTGCAGTAGTGCTCTGTAACCTCTTCATCTCGTCCACCAATCCGTTGTACATTAACTCCGCCCAAGCGACATCATCTCCCCTCAAAGCTTTCAGGATCTCCTCTGTAAAGGACCTGCTCAAATACTGTTGGTTCTGTTTCATGGCAAACAGAACGTTCAAGATTTGGCCAACCTCCCTAAGCCCTGGGTACTCGGCTTTGGTACAAGCAAAACCTTGAGTTTTAAATAAACTCCCTTCTTGGAACAAATTCTCTATCTGCAATCTTGCCCTGTGCTCATCCACCTCCACATGTCCTGATGGCAAATCAAACAGTTGCTGCAGGTACTGGGGAGTAATTTCTATATCTACTCCCTCACCTGAGTAACTCCTGTCCGAGGCTCAAAGTTTTGAAGAAATTGTATCATGAACTGGATACTTTTTAAACAACTTAGGCCTTCCAGCTGCATCTCTGCAACCTGCTCCCACTCTGGGTGTGCAGCGAACAAAGTAGCTTCTTGCTCCTCATCCAGTCCTCCCCTCCAGTCATACTCCCTGACCCCTCGAGGTCTTCTCGTAGCAGGTAATCTGCTAGATTTCTTAGTGGTAATTTGTATCTTGTGCATCCCATTATGCACAGTTAGTAATTGAGAATTCCAATCATGGAATACCCTGGTCTGTTTCAGCCACGGACGTCCCAATAATAAGGAGTAAGCCTCCATGACTTCATCCATCTTCAACACAGTCACTGTGATCATAAAGATCATCTTTTGTATCTGTATCTTAACTCCTCTTATTAATCCCAATGGTTGTACACTTCTTTGATCTGCCATTGTTACTGTAAATGGGGCTGGTTTCATGTTACTTAGACCAAGCTTCTTCCTTAATTGGTCTGTCATGATATTTACTCCAGAGCCTCCATCTATCAGTACATTACAAGAGATGAGCGTTTTTAGGACTACGGATTTGGCGGAGTCATAAAAACGGCACTAGGTATACGACTACAGAGCGCTGAAATGCGTTGCAGTCATAGTTTTATCACTTTATAGTAATGGATATCACTACATGACTCCGGAAAATTAGGGAGCATTGGTCAAACATTGTTTACCATGATGACAAGGATGGTTTTATGACTAGTGTGATATGTTTGACTAGACGTGGACGACGTTTCATGGAATCTTGTGACTCCATAACTGAAGATGGTTTTACAGCTCTATTTATATGACTACATCCCTACACGTGTCATTTTGAAAGCACATACATGAATGTATTCATCCATTGGATGAGTTTATCCATCGATGACATGGCATGTAAACTTATGAGTCCCTTACTGCAAATTGTTTCATAACTCTATATATATAACTACATCATTACACATGTCATTTAAAATGCATATACATTAATGAATTCATTCAATGGATGGGTTCATCCATCCGCCTATACGGTGTGTCGATTTGATATTTGTTCAATAAATTGGACCTGGATGGACGTGGCTTAACAAGGATCGCAAGATATATGAGATTTAAATACGTGATTGTACAAGGTTAGATCATGTGATGGAAATTATTTTGAATCGTTAGATTTTACAGGATCTAACGGTCTAGATTGTTTAAGATCTAACGGTTTAAGATTACACCGCCGAACTTTACACCGGGCTTTTTTGTCTCCTGCGTTTCACCATCTATTTGATGTTGTGTCATGGAACGCGATGATCGTAGGATATGCAGGGGCGTGGGATGGAGGCTTTGGAGACCTTCCTACTCTTGAGCAAATGATGCAGGAAGGAGAAGAGGAGGAGGAGAGGAGACGAGGAGAAGATCCCAACATTCTTGTGAGCTCGCCGTTTTTGGGAGAGAGACGAGACGAGGAGACGCTCGCCGTTCTTGGGAGAGTCAGCTTGGTCTTAGCAGGCCGTGTTTCAATCTCTGCCTGCTCAGCTGCACCGTGGTGGTTCGATCTCACATACCAATCCAACATTACCTGACTACAGATACAAGCAGCACACACAAGGGGTCCTTTTGGGCTGATGGTCGGTCAAATCCTCTATGGGTCATGATACAAGGTAAAGGACAATGTGGTGAGGATACCTTCTTCTTTGACCTATTTCAGCCTGTTTTGCTCTGTTTGGCGGCATGAAAGTATCCAAAAACAGGTAATAGAGATGAGGAGAAGCTTTGGAATGAACACTTTTTCGACCCCAGTCAATGGCGAGACAATGGAGACAAAAAGGTGAATGCATGTTGGACTACACTAGAGAGAAGTAGATGCAATTTAGAATTAGAACTACTGTAATAATTAGGGTTGGGGTTTGCTGGAAGAACTTCACGCCGTCAGTGTCAGCTGCTAGCAGCAAGTATTCATGATTTGTACACAAACAGGGGTAGCTAAAGGACCAGGGATAGAGGTCCAGGTTCATCCAAGAGGGTTTTTAAGGTTTCATCCATACTGAATGAAATTTCTGTTATAACCATAACTGGATGATTTACAGGCAGATATGCATTTCAATGCATTTTAGGTTTATACTCCTTTGATTTAAACCTATTGAATGCCCATTTTTCATCCTGGTCTGATACCATCCATACCGGATGGTGGATGAAATCGCGGGTGGTTTTCCTTTAAGTGTCTCTCTGCCCTAGACACAACACGATATCGTGCGTGTTTTTTTTCTCTGGAAGAGGGCGATGGCAGACGAATGCTCGATGGCGGCTGAATGCCCAAGCAGCAAGATCCGAACGGGTGTGTTCTTGTTTTTTGAACGCGCGATGACGGCAGACACTTTCATCTCCCGCGATGGCAAATGACATACTGTTATGTTTGCCTACGTTTTTTCCTCATTGATGAAGCAGCGGCGGTTATGGAGGTGGGGAAGCGGCCTGTATTACAAGGGGGGTGCTATTCCGTGAGCCTGTGAGCCCAGGAAAGCGTGAGCCCAGCACAGGCTCACGCCACGTCAGCATGCAAACAGTGCCTATTTCCGCGGATGTCACCTATTTCCGAGTGGTGTCACCTATTTCCGCGGGTTGATGTGGGGAGAATTGAGAATGCCTGAACAGTCTTTGATGAGGTGGACTTCACCGTGATGGATTCACCAACCATTCTTCTAGCAGGAATGGTTTGGGGACGTACTAGCAAATGATGCGAGAATGATGTAAACGAACCAAAGTGGTTTGTTTGTTTTTGCAATGTACTCAAGTCTGTGAGGTCCACAAAACAACAAATATATTGAAGGAACAATCCGGGCAGTCCATGCAACCCCCATCTCCAACAATAGTTTGGAACCATGAATGTGGGCGAGAAACAGTCATGGACTTTGATGATTCTATGCCAGTAATCCAATTGAGAATTGGAAGGATGCAAACAGGACAATAAGGACACACAACCATCCCATTTCAAATTTGTCCCAGAATTAAACCAAAAGAAGACTTCATATCAAGTGTCGCAGTCATCACAATCAGTGTCCACCTCCTGTGCTATGTCATCTACAAAGATTCTGGCCCCAACACCACGTGTTTTACGAAGGCCATCGCAAGGTGGACTCTGAGTGCCATGAACGGACATGCTTGCTGCGAATGCCTCCGCATAGACAGGTAGCACACAAGACCGAGGAGGACTGAAAACAAGTCCAAATAGGTGTGATAGCCCAGGAGGGCAAGTGGAAGCACGCGGACTCCTACACATGTCCACAAAATCCCATTTTTAACACAATGATGCAATGCACAAGTCCAACGAAGAGGATGTCTCCCATGTGCACTTTGCCTCAAGAACAGCGATTCTCGATATTGAAACAACAATGCAAGCATGCACAGGTTGAACTTACTCATAGGCAAAGTCGGAGTCCAGCTCCTTGTCAGAAGTCTCCTCTGTATCAGTATCAGCGGGACGGGGCTTCGGAAGGACTTGAGAAGTGTGTCCACCCAAACCCATCAATAGGTTCTTGTAAATCTCAGCATCTCCTTCAATCCCAAAGAGATGTCGCGCACTGGCCTTGCAAGCGTGGTACGAAGCACCTGCAGTGGAATAGAATGAAGTAAGCAGACATTGAAGACACATTTGGAACGGTGGAAAGTGCTGAAAGTGCAAGCTCAATCAAACCTCATGAAATGTGAATGTTGAAGAGACGAACCTGTGCCCATCGACAAATCCAGAACTCTGGCGTCTGTGTAGGTGCAGCACTCCACAATCGTTTGAATGAAAGCCGGGCTCCTCTCCCTCGCCCCTCTCCAAGGAACCCCATTCCCCCTTCGCAAGCACACGTTGCTGTCGACGTAGTTGTGATGCATGTCATCCGTGGGAGGATCTGTCCTGTCATCTATGAACTTGCCCCCGTGAGTGATGACAAACTCCGTAATGCCGGCCGGAGTCGTTGGTGGATGCACCCGGACGAGACAAACAGCTTCAAACAGACGAGTCTGCGAACATGACATCCACAAGGAACTAAGAACCAAAAAAAAATCGGGCCCCTACATATGAGTTCGAGCGACCTATACAACACAATCCCAGAACAAAAAAGAAGAGGAAGAAGAAGGGAAACTCACCATCTCTCCCGGACGACCCCCTTCGTAAGGTACATGCTGTTCACACAATTCCATGTCTTCACGACTCTCATGCCCGAGGCTTTCAAATAGCTGGCAAGGGCACGGCGACACCGAACATCGATGGACTGGATGAGCACCAAAACACCTGCATCGGAAAGGAAGAAGTTGCAAAAGGAAAAAACCCACCGCCAGTAGCGCTCATCAAATGCATTCCAACCCGGACAAGCACCCGATGGAGGGATATCCGGGACTGCCAACCCATCAGGGATGTCCAAGATGATGAGTTCGGCTGCATATGGCTTCTCCTTCCCGTTCACCCACGATTTGGTCATTTTAGCCTGCAAACAAAAATACAATGGAATTCTGACAAGTTTATAAACGATCCATGCCCACAGCAGACAAAGAGAGCAGAAGCCACAGAACCCAAAGAGAACACGCACCGTGCTGAGGAACTCGACAATCCTCTCCCACACTGGTGATGGCTCGCCCTTGTAATCAGATTTCTTCGACTCCATCATGGCAAGGAACCCGACGTTGGCAATCTCCAACCTGGTTGGGCGAATGACCCTCGTGGGATGTTCCACTGCATGGTACGGGTCCTTGGGATCAACCACCCCCTTGTTTTTTCTCCCGGATCCCCTACCATGCGGTGGAGTCTGCTGGACATGCTCCACAGGGCCAATAGCTGCAACACTTCCCTGCCCTTGTGCCACCTTCCCTCTACCCCTTCCCTTCCCCACAACACCAGCAACATCTTTTCCCTTTGCCTTTCTTCCTCTACCCGGGGTATCCTGAGCGGGAGGCTCCTTCTCTGCAAGAGTCCTCAGATTACGCTCATGAATGTCGAGGTCCGCTGCTGCGGCAGTGGCTGCAATACGGTCATTCTCTCTCCTCAAAGACACCTCTACAGCTGGGGTCTCTGAAGGAGGGCAATCCAAATACCAACCACAAGAAGAAAGATGGTCTGGGCCCCAGTCATGCAAGATCCCAGCAGTGAACATGGTCTGGTTGCCAGCAGGGACAAGCCAAAGGTCCACAAAATCTGGATGTTTGTCCAAGCAATCCTCTTCCAGGAGAACAAACTTAATGTACCTGCAGGAACAGACACAGCCTCATTTTCCAATGCACATATTGTGTCCCAGCTTTTTCATCACACCAGGAAGACCCCCTTAAACAGTATGCCACACAACACATTGCAACCACAACAGAAGTAAAGACTACAAGGGTGTGCACCTGTAAACGCATCGTTTCCAGGCTTCCTCTCCTTTTTCCTGCTGGTCAAGCTCATTTGTTCGACTGATGCCACCCTCCTTGCTGAACTCTCTAAAGAAACAAGAGTGCCACACTGTGGCTCTCCATTTCCTCATGTATGCTTCGAAGGAGACCTTCGGAGCTGTCATAGTGATGCCATAGTCAGCCAGCTGAGTATGCAGAACCGATCGGGCCCTTTCTTCCAACTGCAAAACAATTGAAATGGAAGAATGAACCCAAAAACAATCACAGCGAATGTAAGAGGCAATGGGAAGAGAAGGACAGGAAAAGAGAAAAGAAAGTGAGATACGAGAGGACATCACACCTGGCTCCAGTAAGTGGCCTTGTGAAGCCAGGTGTCCAGCACATTGTCACTGACAGGAACGACACGCTGGGTCTTCTTCTCTTTCTCTGGCCTTGGGAACATGTGGGTATCCCTAACTGTGGGATCGGAGTTCCATATCTGTAGCCACTTCACCTTCTGTTCAGAAGACACGACGGCGGTAGACAACCTGTGCAACTTCTCCTGGGCCATCTCTGGCTTGCCTGGCTTGTTATAATGGTTTTTTTATCTCCAGGAGAAACTGCGGCCCGAATGATGGTCGGCAATTCTCAACTGCTTCACAAAAGCACTCATTATTGTCCTTCTTGTAGCGTTCATCTCCTTCTGGATGTGACTTTCAACCCCCTTTGCTGTCCTTCTCTCCTCAGGGGTAGAGCTGTAGTATTCCAGTTTGCCACGCTCCCCTGCATCTGCAATGTCTTGCTGCAAGGGAATGCAAGAGAGTTGCATGAATCCAAGGTCAAGGGAGACAGACAGAAACAAACATGTGGAAGCAGGAATATGGAAAGGCCAGATGAAGGAAGATGTATCTCACCGTGTACATGTACTCCATGAAAGCCTCACGGGTCAACGAGTACCACGTTTCCGATGTCTTGGAGCTTTCGCATTTCTTATACATCTCTGCCGAAAGGATGGTCTTGAAGTTGGTCAAGGGCATCTGCCCGATCCTTTGTATCCTATACAGTGTGTGAACCAGACTCGTTTTGACATGCGATGTCTCCGTCCCTCTGCAGAATGATATCTGAATTTCAGAATGTAATTCAAGGACTTGAATCAAGGAAGAACGGAACCAGAAGTGCAACATGTACAATGAGAAACCAACTTGTTCACATCATTCATTGCCGTCAGAAGACCCATCATGTTGTCGTCACAATCAAGCACCATCGATCGAACAGAGTAATGCCACTCTTCCTCCTGTGAGTGCAGCCTCCCAATGACAGCCATCCATGCAAGCAACCGGTGGTTGCCATCCCAAACGTGAAACATCTTCCCTGAGAATACCTGGGTGGAAGGTTTCCTGGAGAGAAGAAGTTCGAAGGATTCGTTCACCTGTCTCCAAATGGGGTCCCAGGAGTCGACGATTGACTCATCCACAAGGAGCTCGTTACCTCTAGAATCCCTAGTAGAAACGTAAAAGACTGCGGATCCATCCAAATACCCATGAACAAACTCGGCCTCCAGCTTGAGAATGTCTTTGACAAGGGGTGGACGAACGACGGGCATGGAAACCAACCTACACAGGGGAATCTTCAACCTCCCACCAGGAGCAAGCATACTTTGCACCACAAGCTGAGAATTCACCTTTTGACCCCCCAACATCTCAGCGGCTTTGCTTTCATAAAACTCATCGTCAACATCAACTATGGTCTCCTTCCCCTGACCCGAAGGGACCTCATCCGCCACATTTTGCATTTTCTCCTGCAAGGTTGTTCACTCAAATTCTTATAAGAGAGGCATGAAATGTCGACTGATGCATGAAAAAGTGGGATCAAACAGGTAAGTGTTCTTTGAGCTGCCAGGTAAGTGTTCATTGATCCTCACGGACCTGCCCTATGTTGCCGATTGTCACAGGGACGCACACTGTTTGAGCTGGCAGTAAAGGATTCATTTCATCCTCAGATATCTGCCCATGAGGGCCGAATGTTGCGCCCTTAAATATTGATATGTTCTGCTTAAACAGTGTGCGGTTCCGCAAACTGCTACTTCATTCTATTCCACTGCAGGTGCTTCGTACCACGCTTGCAAGGCCAGTGCGCGACATCTCTTTGGGATTGAAGGGGATGCTGAGATTTACAAGAACCTCCTGATGGGTTTGGGTGGACACACTTCTCAAGTCCTTCCGAAGCCCCGTCCTGCTGATACTGATACAGAGGAGACTTCTGACAAGGAGCTGGACTCCGACTTTGCCTATGAGTAAGTTCAACCTGTGCATGCTTGCATTGTTGTTTCAATATCGAGAATCGCTGTTCTTGAGGCAAAGTGCACATGGGAGACATCCTCTTCGTTGGACTTGTGCATTGCATCATTGTGTTAAAAATGGGATTTTGTGGACATGTGTAGGAGTCCGCGTGCTTCCACTTGCCCTCCTGGGCTATCACACCTATTTGGACTTGTTTTCAGTCCTCCTCGGTCTTGTGTGCTACCTGTCTATGCGGAGGCATTCGCAGCAAGCATGTCCGTTCATGGCACTCAGAGTCCACCTTGCGATGGCCTTCGTAAAACACGTGGTGTTGGGGCCAGAATCTTTGTAGATGACATAGCACAGGAGGTGGACACTGATTGTGATGACTGCGACACTTGATATGAAGTCTTCTTTTGGTTTAATTCTGGGACAAATTTGAAATGGGATGGTTGTGTGTCCTTATTGTCCTGTTTGCAATGTGTGCGTGGAATTCACATTCATGGTTCCAAACTATTGTTGGAGATGGGGGTTGCATGGACTGCCCGGATTGTTCCTTCAATATATTTGTTGTTTTGTGGACCTCACAGACTTGAGTACATTGCAAAAACAAACAAACCACTTTGGTTCGTTTACATCATTCTCGCATCATTTGCTAGTACGTCCCCAAACCATTCCTGCTAGAAGAATGGTTGGTGAATCCATCACGGTGAAGTCCACCTCATCAAAGACTGTTAAGGCATTCTCAATTCTCCCCACATCAACCCGCGGAAATAGGTGACACCACTCGGAAATAGGTGACATCCGCGGAAATAGGCACTGTTTGCATGTTGACGTGGCGTGAGCCTGTGCTGGGCTCACACTTTCCTGGGCTCACAGGCTCACGCCTCCAGGCTCACGGAATAGCACCCCCCGAGTGCCGGGATTCGTGCATGAGCCTATCCAAAGCGGATAGAGTGCAAAGGCGAATAGGTTGCAGGTTTGCAATGGATAGAGAAGCGGTCAGTGTTGCATAGCTCAACGATATGACAACTGAGTATATGGTTCTAGTGTGAAGCGGAGGAAATGCTGGCCACGAGTGGGCAAACTGGTGATCATCTTCTTCAGCTGCAGGCTGAGTTGAGGAGCAGCAAAATTGTGGGTTGTGCATGGGAAGCTAGCATGTTGTAGGTTGGAGATGATCTGATCAACTTCAGGTATTTCTGCCCAAAACTAGTTGTTGTGGGTAGATGAGGAGCAGCCGAGTGGTGGAGCTGCAAGGGGATGCATCGCAGCTCGTTGGGAGCTTCAGCTCCAAGCTCATGAAGAGGTATGAGTGAAGAGAGGGGGCTGGTCCCTCTTGTGTGCAAATCAGTGCACTTGTGAAACATGTGCTGAGTTGGAGTTTCAATCTGAAACTCAGCAGTGTAAGGGTAGCAACGAGGCGCCCTAGACCAAGGTATATGCATAACAAGTATAGGTGCACCAAGTTTGTAAATGTGTGTATTTTCAAATTTGTTTTTGTGAGCTTCATGAAGAAATGGAGCTTGTTGGGCAGCATATTGCTTGCTTGTTGAGTTTAGGGTGCTTTTAGTGGGCCATGAGAGCTCAGGAGTGCAGGGCGATGGGGCTGATGGCTCCGCAAAAGCCATAGCGCAGCGGCAGCAGGTGCAGGAGCAAACCCCAGCTCGGGGAGAGCTCGGGAACACGTGGGAACGTCCCGGGAGCGATCGGAAATGCATGGGAGCTCGTGTGGAGTTCCTGGGAACGTAGGGAACTGTTGATCGTGACCGTGGGAAGCCGTGGTGTGGACACCACGGGTTGGCACGGTGACCATATCGTGGGGATGGCGGGCCGTGAAGGCTCGTGGGCGTGATACCACGGGATATCTCGGGGCAGCCCGTGGCCAACAAGCGCCTAGGGTGGGCTGTGAGGAGTCGTGGCGGTTAGAGCCACAGAAGGCTGCGAATAGGTAGAGTGAATTCCGAAACAACATTGCGGCCAGTCTTGATGAGCACAACTTGGTTGTCTGACCGTTTTAACTAACAGTCCTGGCACTTGTCAGTGCGAACGTTCATGTCTGCACCGAGAATACTGCTGGATCCACCCTCAGGAGAAACTGTCAGGAGATGTTATTTCGTCGCCGATTCGGCCATCATTGTCATACTTACTGGCTATGGAATCAAACCTCAATAATAAATAATAAAAATAAAAACTTTTTTTCACTCGTTTCGTGGGACCTTGATGGGGAGGCTGGGCTCTGAAGAACAACGGTTTTGAGCTAGCTGATCCGGCAGAAAAGTCGGAATTGCCTCCCCGTTGTATTTTAACAAAGGGGATTATTTCCCTGCAGGTAATCTTTTCGGGTTTTCAGCCCAATTCTTAATTATGGGGGAGACCAGCCTGCCGGTAATTCCTTTGGATAGAATGTTGTTGGGGCAATATGTACCTCTATTTGCTCCATTTTTGAACCTTCAGTGAATGGCGTGGTTTCCTAACATGTAGAATGAGAAACCAACCTGTTCACATCGTTCATTGCCGTCAGAAGACCCATCATGTTCCCATCACGATCCAGCACCATCGATCGAACAAAGTAATGCCACTCTTCCTCCTATGAGTGCAGCCTCCCAATGACAGCCATCCATGCAAGCAACCGGTGGTTATTCTATTCTGAGGAATGGCTGATGGACATAAGGAGGCACTGGCGGACCCTGTGAAGGCTTGCATGGGGCTTTGGAGGCCAAGTTTCATGGGCCCATGGAGAGCGGTTTGAGGAGTGTCTACAAGATGCTCTCATGGTCATGCAAGTGAGAGAAGTGAAGAAAAAGAGGGTGTTGGGATGAGAGCATGCTGGGGATAGACATTGCTTTAGCTTCCCTTCCTCGTAGCTTTCCATCTTTTCAGGGATGCCTCGGCGTGAGCCTGGTCACGTGAGCGCGTGAGCCTGGCGTGAGCTGCGCTGCGCGACGCCACGTCACCTTGCGCAAATGCCACGTCACGGGGCTCAGTCCACGTCATCACACGTGGAGGCCGAGTCACCACGCACCCAGAAAGAAGTGGAGTGTATTCCCGCGGATTGGCACCCTTTACCGCGGAAACAAGCTGGACGACATAATAAAAGGCATTGAATAAATGATGGATGAATGTACAGTTGGATGATAAACAGATGGATGAGTTTGAAAAATCTATGTAGATGGATGAATGACGGATGGATAAGAGTAAAATGGATGAATGTATAATGGATGTTGAGCAATGACAAAAATTCATGACAGGAAGATGCATGACCAAATCTTTTGACGAATGCACAAAGTATATGAAATGAGTGTGGAAGGTTTGTGGGGTGGATTAAAGAGTACAGAGGATGAATGTACAATGGATGTTGTACAAAGGAAGCTTTCATGAATGGAGCACGCATGAATACAGTGTAGATGAATGCACAATGGATATGAGAAGAGTCAGGAAGGTTTGTGAGATGGATTCATACATATAGCAATTTAAACGAAAGTTGATTCTGTGATTATTATTTGTTCTAAAGGAACAACTACGGTAGAGTAAGGGGATTCAACGTTTTCCAGATAATATGAAAATGAATATTAAAAGAATACAGTTCAGTCTGACTCAGAGTCAGTACAATGTATCCCCTCTTCCTCTGCATCTAAGTCTAAGTATTTTAGAACACCGGATCCACGCTGGATACACCTACGGCTGGCCACTAAAAAGTCAGGGGATAGGGACTCGGACGCGTGAAGTGCCATTGCTTCGGCATAAACAGGGAGCAGAAAATTGGAAAGGGGCTGTCGAAAACAGACTCGCCAGAAATGACTGTATCTCCTGAAGATCCACCGCTGGCTTTCCTGAAAGACAGCCTGAAAAAGTTATTACTGTAACTTTGATGTTATCGAGAAATTGAGTATGACTCCCAAAGAGGGTTTAGCACTTACTCACATGAAAAGTCGTTGTCGACCTGCTTATCTTCGGGATCGTCATCATTTCGAATATGAATCCGATCAGTCTGTGTGCCTGAAGTGGAGCCAGACAAAAGGGGGAGGAGCACTGTGTTGTAGAGGTCAGAATCACCCTCCATACCAAAAAGGCTTCTTCCGCCTGCCTTGCATGCGTGGTAAGTTGCTCCTGCACCAGACAGGAGAACATAAACAGTTTGGAGGAGGGGATTTAAGCAGATGAAACTGTTGAAAGGAAACCAATTCGGAAGGGAGAAAACGAACCTGTGGACACAGAAAGATCGACCACCCGTGCAGAGCGGTGGCTGCATGACTCCAGCAGTATTTGCATGAATGCTGGTGACTTTTCCTTTGCACCTCTCCAGGGAGTGCCATCTGGTCTCTTCAGAGTCTGACTGGACTGCATGAAGTTGTACAAAATGTCATCGACATGGGGCTCATAGGGGGGGTTGACGAAACAACCCTGGTCAGAAATCTCAAAGCTGCGGATGGAGGATGGTGTCTTTGATGTGCGAATCCTCCGCAGGCAGATCGCCTCGAACATCCTCGTCTGCCAAAGATAGCAGGTTAGTGTGGTAAACACAATCTAAAGTGGAAGTGTGTACATCGGCTATTCAGAACTCTGACACCAAAAAACCATGAATCGTTGATGATCGGTGTCGATCATAAAACATTCTACTAGAGTGGAGCTGCAGAGAAAATTGAAACTCATGATCAAAGCATAAGCAGAAGGCAGACGGCATACCAGCTGACCAGGGAAACCCCCTTTCACAAGGTAGAGGCTGTTCACACAATTCCATGTGCGCAAAACTTCAAACCCTGAAGACTTGAGGTATGATGCCAATGCCCGACGACTATCATTGTCACATGACTGAAAAAGCAGAAGTGTCCCTGCATCAGAGAGGAAATTGTTACAGAACCCGAATACCCAACTCCAGTAGTTGTCCTCGAATTTGTTCCACCCTGGCGTCTTGCCCTTTGGAAGAACTTCTGGCACAGCCTGGCCATCCGGGATGTCGAGAATGACAATGTCGGCCGCATAAGTTTTCTGCACACCGCACACGAAGGTGGGACCTGTGCTCACCTGCAACAGACATGTTTTTTATAAGAACGATGGCAAGAATGTTTTCAAAGAACGAGACTGAAATACTGCCAACGAAACATTCAGAGAAAAAGGAAAGAAACTGGAATTCTCACCAGATTGAGGAATGAGATTATATTGTCCCAGGTAGGGGATGGCACCCCAGTGTATCCTCTCTTTCGACTCTGCATCATCGAAAGCCAACCCTCATTAACAATTTTCATCTCTCCTGCTGAATCAGAACGGGAAGGGTGTGGCTTGGCATCGAACACGCACTGAAGAGTGCGGGTATATCTTCCAGCACTAAAGTCCTGCCCACTCTCCATCTCCTTTTCATTCTCCTTCCCCTTGTCCTTTTCCTTCTCTTTGGACTTGTCTTTGTCCTTTGGCTTTGCTGGTGAGATGGCTATGACATCAACAGCCTTGTCTTTTGGTTTGCGGCCCGCCTTCTTTCCCTTCTGCGGCGTTCCCTGAGCATCAGGCTCCTTGGCAGCCAAGGTTGCTATGTTTCGTTGATACTCTTCGTCAGTCAAAGGCGCCAGCATCTCAGCGTTATTGTTCAAGTATTTCATATGCTGTTCTTGAAAGGTCGTGTGCTCAGGTGGGCAGTCAAGGTACCACCCACAGTCTCTGAAGTGAGAAGGACTCCAGTCCTTCAATATCCCTGCAGTATACATGGTTGGATCGTTTGCAGGGTCCGACCACATGTCAAGATAGTCGGGAATTCCGCTCAGGTGATTTCCTTCCATAAGCACATATTTCGTGTACCTGAAAAAAGGAGATGAATCCCAACCCACAAAAGCGCTCAGTGAGTAAGATGCAAGTAGAACAGAAAGAATAAAACATGGATTGAAATGGCTCTGACAACTGCTCCAAGGACCTTTCAGGACCACACTACTGCTCCAGATATGAATGTCGTCAACGCCATTCAGAACATTCCATTCCATGACACTGTAAATACATCCTAATCCAGGTGAATGCAAATAAGCGATTAGAAATGACACAGACATAGAAGTGAATGTCGTCAACGACATTCAAGAATGAAGCCAAATTATTACTGAAATGAAGCAAAATCACAGGATGGAAATAAAAAAATTGAGTAAGGAACCATCCAGGAAAACTCAATGCACATTCATAACGAACCTATCACTGAGGACCTCACAACATCACTGTATGTGAATGGCGTCAACGCCATTCACAAAAATACAAAAAAGAAACCAATTACTTAGCTCCCCAATCCATGAAAATTGAATTTGTCGTTTTTGAATAATACAGACACAGCTGTGAATGTCGTCAACGACATTCACTTTGGATTTCTTAAAACAGAGCTTATCAAGCCTCCATATTCATCGCAAGAGGAAAAAACAATGCAGAACAACTGAATGTCTGCATTGACATTCAGCAAAATGAAGTGATCAACCCTCATTGTAACCTCTATGGACATTACAAAAATTTAAATAACCTTGAGGACCACACAACAACTCCGTATGTGAATGTCGTCAACGCCATTCAAGGACATTATCAATTCTAATCAGGGACAATATAATTGCACCCTTAGATCCTAACCAGGTGAATTCATATACTCGCTTAAGAATGACTCAGACAAAGAAGTGAATGTCGTCAACGACATTCAATCTGGATCTAAGATTGCAATCCATATGAAGCCACAATTTTTCCCAAAAAAACAGTAGAGTTTCAAGTATGACATTCACCTGTACACAACTCGCATCATGGCCCACTCTCCTCCAACCTGACTGTCAAAGTCGTTGGACCGTAAAATGTTACCATCTTTGGAGAACTCCCGGAAAAAACAGTATCTCCAGGTGAGACCTCTCCACTTCCTTATGTATGCCTCCAATGACATTTGGGGAGGGGAAACAATCGCAATGTTCAGGTCCTTCAAAGTCTGATCCAGCACAATGACGGCGCGCTTTTCGAGCTGCAAATAGTATATTTGTCAGAATTGAAAAAAAACACACACTCATACTTGAAGAGAAGAAACAGCATGTTCGAATACACACCTGACTCCAAAATGTAGCCTTGTGGAGCCAGTTATCAAACACCAAATCACTGATTCCTTCCACCTTTGTGCCAGGCTGTATGGTGCTCTTTGGGAACTGATTCAAGTCCTTTACTGTTTGATCTGAGTTCCATATCTCCAGCCACCTTATTTTTGTTTGTGGGTCGACCATCGATATGGCCAGCCGGTGCAATTTCTCCTGCTGCATCTCCGGATGCACATGCTTGTCATAGTGTGTTTTGATCTGCTGAAGGAACTCAGGACCAAGTCCAGGATCTACTATTCTAAGCTGCTTTCCGAAGGCTGACATCAATTTGGTTCTTCGCATCTCAAACTCCTTCTTTATTGCAGCTTCCACACCCTTTGATGTCCTTAGTTCCTCTGGTGTAGTGCGGTAATATTCGGATTTTCCCTTCTCAGCTGCCTCTGCCAGTTCTTGCTGCATTCATTCAAGTAGTGATTAGCTCCGAAGGGACTCTAAACATGTATTCGAAAAGTAAACAGATTACAGACTCGGGCTTACCGCATACATGTACTCCAGAAACGCCTCTCGTGTCAAAGAATACCAAGTGCCTGCAGCTCTTCCTGTTTCGCACTTCTTGATGATATTGGGTGGTAGTACTGTCCGAAAATCATCCAGCTTCATCAGACCAATCCTCTGAATTCGGAATAGTGTGTGAACCAAGCTTGTTGTCACATGCGATTTCTCTGTCGATCTGCAAAAACATTGAAAACATTGCATTCCTTAACACTGTTTTTTGAGGATCAACAAGACACTACAGAGGGAATCAAATCTCCTGGATGACTTACTTGTTCACGTCGTGCATAGCTGTAAGAAGCCTAGCGATGTCGTTTCCTGGATCCAAAACCATTGCCTCCACAGCAACATGCTTGTCTTTGTCTTTCGAATGGTGTTTCTGAATGTATCCCATCCATGCCAGCAATCGGTGGTTGCCGTCCCAGACGTAGAACATGTGGTTGCAAAATTGCTGGGTGTTCTTTCCCATCATGAGGCCCAGCTCGAACTCCTCATTGGCATCTTTCCAGCACTCATCCCAGTTATCACTGATCTCTGGAGAAACTAATGTGCTTTTCCCATTTATATCCGTCAGTGACACATAAAAAACTTGTGCACCAAGTCTATATCCATGCACAAAATCACTCTCCAATTTTGTTATGTCATGGGAAAGAGGTGGACGCACAACAGGCATTGATATCATCCGGCACAGAGGTATGTCCAGACGCCCTCCAGATACGAGCATGTCCCTTATAACCTCCTGAGAGTTTACCTTCTGGAATGACATGAGTTCTTTCACCTTGTCAAGGTAGTGCACTTCGGATTCATCTGCTTCATCTGTATTCTCTGAGCTTTTTGCGGACTCGTCCCCATCTCCAGATCCTTTCCCCTCTGATCCTGTAGGCTTCGACCTCACAGTTTTCTGCACGATGCCATTCAGTTCTGACTAAGTGATTTGCAAATAGTGAATGGCGGTAACGACAATCACTCTGTATCAAGGAAACTCACCATGAATGGTGTGAAAGAATTCAGCACAATCTACACATGCAAAGCCGAGACTGCCGTATTCAAAACAAAAGTGAGAGCGATAGCGAACGGCGTTAACGACAATCACAAAAGATAACAACCTGCCGGATCGGTGTTGTGTAATGACATATATGTGCAACTGATTGGCGGCAACGACATTCAGTGTAGTTTAGGGAGAATAGTAAGTGCAGACTCTCTCTTCAAACACATAGGTACATAAATCTCATGAGCAGAATCGAATGGCGTTAACGACGCTCGCGATTCAGTAGTTCCTGCTAAAGAATGGAAGAGGAAGGACTCCTTGAAAGGCAATCACATAGACTATATGATAAAACTTACTGGCACCTTCTTAGGTTTTGAACTTTGATCCCCTTCTGCAGCTTTCCTCTTCCCTCTCACATCTGCTGGAGTTTCTGTCTGCGCAAGGGTTTCTTGACCTTCTTCAGGTTCGGCGTTCCGCGTGCTTCCACCTTCTTCAGTGTCCCTGCGATTCATCTCTGCCTCCACAGGCTGGCGCACTCTTATCGCCGACTGTGTCGCAGCCGCTGCCTCAGTCTCCGTCTGCTCTTGTGAATCAGTCTCCGCGTTCACCTGCTGCCTTGGCCCTGTGTTCTCCAACAAACGACGCCTCGTCATTTTCTCTCTTGCTCTGCGTCTCTCTCTAAGGGAAGTAAAATAAAGAGACTTTCTTCTCTTTCGTATTCTAGAAGGAACCCTCTCCAGCTTGACTACCACTCTCCCTCTAAGCGCGAAAAGTAGAAAAACGCAGTGACTCCCGATTTCTTGCGGGATTGCCTGTGTTCTTGCGTGTCTCTAGAAGCATCGGATTCCCTCCCGCGTGACCGTTACACATAGTCGTTTCGTTATTAGTGCACATGCCAGCAATTGGTGTACAGCTGTTCGTATTCAGTTATGGATGTCTGACGTGTGCCGCCCAAAACAAAACGGCGTGTTCTAAATTATAACTGGTTCAATATTTAAAAAGAACAGCGAATCCCAGAAATTGATGCGCAGTCTTAAACAAATAAATATAAATGAACGAGAGTTTGATGACAAATTTTGGAATATCATACACGGTCATCCTTGTTATCCAAACCCCACATTCGTTGCACATTTGGAACTTTCCAGGTGCGCATGATCATTGGTAGTAGTATATAGATACATTTACTTAATCTGCAATCCCATTCTCGGATCCTGTGGCATGCTTCCAGGAAGTCGGCTTTGTTATTGGGTTTATTGATGAGGTTCTGATTAACGGTTTAACAGTTGCCGACACTGCCCCTATGGATTCTCTGACCACTGGGCCCACAAGAAAAGTAATTAAAATGGACGGCTGCATATCTGGAATGAATAACAGAATATGCACAGTCGTTATCTGAGCTTCCTCCGCCATATGCTCTGCTCATTCTTCAACTGTGTTCTGGAGACAGCAGTAAACCGATTTACACTAGATCTGCGATAGCAAGGTACAAACATACTCGAGGAAGGAAGATGGCTTCCTCTGAAGCGGAGTTCTTCTCAGACGACAAACCAGTGCCGTTCTCCCAGGAAGTCCTTGACAATGGATTTGCAATTGTTCTGGAACATGTCTTGGCTACCCGTTTTCAGCTGCAGAATGGCTCCATCTTTTTGGAGAAAGAGGTTTACGATCTGAAAGGGAAGTTGGTGAAATATTCTTTCCAAAACCGTGATGAGACGGCTCATATCAGCCAGTGGAGAGTGCGTCCTGGTCGATACAGAGTACTTGGAGAGCCTCGGCGAAAGTCCCTTGGGTCATATGTGACGCCGGGACTGCTGCTTCGGTCGTTGAAGACAAGAGGGAGGTGGTGGTGAAAAAAGAACAGACTTCCTCCACTCCAATCGTTGAGCTTTCGGATTCTTCCGATGATGACATAAGTGAAATTCCAAATCCAGTCCTTCCTACTGTGGTTGCAGAAGCTGATGAAGAAGAGATTTGTAGTGTCATTCCAAAATTGCGGGCGATGGGAGGAATGGCTGGATTCAAAAGCGAGTTGCGGGGAATTGATTGGGAATCTTTGAAGCAGGTGCCTGTGAAGTTCTTGCCGGAGACTTTTGATGGCGATATCCTATTCGAGCTGCCTCCTCCTCCGCGAGTTGGAGGTGTAACAATCATGATGCATGGAATGGACAAGAAACACGACGGGCACCCGTGGTGCAGAACAAAAACATCCAATATTCAGAATGATGACAAGCTTGTTTTCAGGAGGACAGTTTGCAATGGACACCTTAGGTGTGATAATTTGAATTGCAGACACTTTCTTCAGTCTGGAGTTCATAATCAAAGCGAATGGGAGGGTCTGGCAGAGAATCCATTTCAGCCTGGGACTGCCCCTCCACCGGCAAACACTTTCGTCTGCAAATTCTGCAAACTTGTGCCATCCTGCTTGGCGCTCTGCGGAGCAAGAATGTACTATGTTGTCCACCGTTTGAATACAATGACGAGAGCTTGTGTGCATTTTGGATTCCATAACCATCCTGTCTCGAAGGGGAGAGTGTTGAGACAGTATCGAGGTTGATCAAACAGGAGTTCGGGAGAAACCCATCCGCAACAACATCTGCAATTGCTCTTGGCGCAAGCAAGTCCTTCTTGGAAAGCCATATTTTGAGTGAAGGAGATTCTGTGGGGACTAAACTTGACGGTGCAGCATTGGACCTGGTCATGGATCATTTCTCCACTTTAAGTTCACCTAACATTCGGCATCAGATCAATGCATTGAGAATGGGCTCTGGGATCAGAGGCTACATAGACAATATTTTGGAATTGAAACGACTGAGCAAGTACGATTACATCCAGGACAATGTATTCCCAGGTCAAGGTGCCATCAAAGTTTTTCTTTTCAAAATGTCGACTGTTGGGGAGGGCAGTGGGGTTAGCCTCGTGAAGCGGATGCAGAAGACTGGGGACTTGCAGAACTGTTTTCTTATGTTTGATCATGTGAAACGAGTGAAGGATTGGACGACAATGGCTTGTCATGTCTACGATCCAGTGTACCAACGAGTTATGACAATTGCAGTTTGTGACATGCAATCCGAGGATACGGAATCCCAGAAGCTCATGTGGAATTCCCTGATACGTGTCATGGGCTGCCATGGGCTGCCATCTCCAAATTTCGCAGGTTTCATGGCGGATAGTGCTCAAGCAAATTTCAATGCTATTCGTATTGTCTTCGGATCGGGCGACCCAAAAGTGCCTATGCCAGGAAGAGAGCGTACATGTCTATTCCATTGGACACAATCTCTGGAAAAACATACAAAGTCGGACATCAAACCAGAGATGCAGACTCAGCACCGTAAATTGTGCAAAGAGTACAAAGATGCTAGAACAATGAAGGAGGCGGACACTTTGTTCCAGACAATTCGTGCCTGGTGGTTCTCTTCTGGAGCTGCATCACTTGAGAGTATGAGAGCATTGGAAGATTGGCTGGCGTTTTGGCACTTCCGGTATAGACAGTGGGGAGCAGCCATGACAATGGTACGAGGCTTCTATTTCATGCTTTATTCATACATTTGCTTTCCATATTTTTGACTCATTGCTTTCTTTATGTTGTTTCCTGTGCACTATTCTGAAGTGTGGTTATCCTCTTTGCAGAACATGTCCATTGAGGAAATGGCGGACATGCCATCTTGCAATTTGGCAGAAACTGTGCACAATGCATGGTTGCAGCAGTCTGGGAAACGAGGTCGGGATTTGTATGTGGCAACAACAGATGATTTGATACGTGCCTTGCAACAACAAACCCGATACCGTGATTTCTTACGAGGTGGGGTTGGTGGCAAGGGTCCGGACAAATCGGAGTTGATGTTGCGTGCTGCAAACAGATCTGGGGATCCAATCAAGATAGCACGGGCGGTGAGCATGTATGCCCAGGGAACGCCACTTGTTTCTAGAGTTCCACATCTTGAAGGGGAGGAGAGATTCGGCTCCTGTAAGAGGAAATTGAACACTCCACCTGGTTCGGATTCAGATTCCCACAGGGCAGACCGTGATAACTTCTCGAAGCCTCGTGTTCCCCTGCATGACAGCTCCGTGTCCGGAACCTCCATTGTGGAGGAACCTCCAACACGACGGCAAGCTCCAGCATCAAACCGTGCCACTGAAATGGTGCAGGAGAGAAACAACCCCCTTGATGTGCTTGAGTCCGCATGCCCCGACCACGTTTGGCACATAGAACGCACAAGTGTCGGGTCTCGTGTGAAATGTACAGCGATCAGGGCAACTAATTTCGAGAAGTGCACTTCATCTATATCCAGAGGTGGTGCCCGAACTCCTGCTCCGACTTTCACGGGCTTGATGCGTCCATACGGTCAACCAGAAGCCAAGAACCACAAGTTCTGGTTCTGCGCAGATGATTGTGCCAGATGTGTGCATGGAACTGTGCGTCCTTCCGTAGTGATGAAGCCATCTCCTCCAACCGTTTGGCCCGTGAAGGTGGGAACACATCTCAGCTTTCAGGAGATTGAAATGCTGGAGGAGGCAGGTTTTTCCCTTGCGAGACAACCCCAACTCCATGCATGTGCTACTACTCTGCGTCCTCCCGGGTCCCCCCGGCAAATCCTGACTTGTGGCCAACCAAACGAGATGGAAAGCTCGTTCGGCGTTTCCCTCCAACCGCTGAACACTTTGGCAAAGTGGAGTCCGCAAGAATGCTCCAAGCTCGTGTCGGAAGCACCACGGAAGTACCCGATCCAGGATATGGTCGGGTATTCACAATCATCACTTCCACATCTGCTGTTCATGACAGGACCTACGACATCACGGTTTCCAATTTCCCCAATTGCACATGTCCTGATTTTGTGAATATGCTATCAACCAGTTTGGGCAAGAGAGGTAAATTCATACCCTGCAAACATTTGTATTTCATATTTTTGAGGAGGATGGTTTGCGATCCCAAACGTGACAACTTCATTCACCAGGCCACTATGAGTTTCAACGAGGTCGATACTCTTTTGCAGCGGGATACAACACATGGGTAGCATGAACTATGTAATGTGGTATGTGGATGACCATGATTTGAAATGTGTAATTCACATCAATTCGTCGGCTGTGCAATGATATGGCCTCCAACTATACGGAGTGAGGTCTGAGTGACAACTTTTAGGTAGTGCACATTTGTCATTGCACCGTTCGAAGTCTACATGTCTTGCTGTCGCTATGCACTACAATCATCTTTTGAAGATGATCATAACTCTCATTGTTATTTGAGGAGGGAGGAAGTCTTCTCGTGGCAGCCTTTATGGCGCACACTTTGTGAGGATATTTTGTCGTCTTCGTAATTGTAAAAGTGAAACAAACATTTGTAATTGCACAATGTTGGATGCTGCAATTGTAGGCCTCAACGCTCGTCTTGATTCTATTTAGGCAAGATTCCCTGCATTAATTCCACGGTCATAGGACCATCCACGGTTATAGGCGGCGCATGTTAATGCTGACGTGGCAGTTGACGGACAGTGCCACGTCATCATTTACCGCCACATCAGCATGCTGACATGACGCTCACGCCACGTCAGCATGTGTGCAGGCTCACGCCACGTCAGCTGGCGTGAGCGTACGCTCACGCCACGTCATTCCTGCGTGAGCGTACGCTCGCGCGCTCACGTGCAACGCTCACGCCATTGCGTCGTTGCCATCTTTTCTGTAGGCCGAGACCTTTCCGTAGGTGGAGGCAAGAGTTAGATCCGGGTTTGGGCTAGGTTGCTAGAACGACACGGTGAAGTTGTTTTTGGTGTGGGGGAACTCGGCCTTGATCGCCGATTCAACCCTAAAAGCATGTTGTTGATGGTGAGGCTGGGTTGATGACCAATCATACCATCTTTGTTTCTCATGTGATGAGGTTGGAGGTGATGACCAGCCAACCATAGGAGTTCTTGCGGTGGATGCCGGTGCAGGTGCAAGCTATGCTAGCAACCATTGAGTTTCATTGCCATTGTTGTGGGACACAATGGAGGAGATGTATGGAGCCACCAAGGGGCCACGAAGATACTTTGGGCGGTGGGCACCATTGAGTTGGATAATTTTATCCAGGAGTTTGATAGTTGGTGTGACTTGCAATAAATGCGCAATCCACAACTGTTTACGCCTTTCATGGCATGGACTGCACGATGCGTCTCACTCCGTCATGTTGCTCAGTTGGTGCAGCAGTGCCCTGAGTTGTTGCCGGTGTCTGCGGTTCGTGGATATCAGCAGACATTTTGTTGCTAGGGGCGCAAGATTTGGAGCGGGTTGGCTCCATTGATCTGGTAATGGCAGGTTGGCCCTGCCAAGGGCATTCATCAGTCGGGCATGGCAATGGATTGCGAGACTCGAGGTCGGGTCTGTTTTGGGAGATGGTGTGGGTTTTACGCCACTTACAGTTTCTTCAAGCTGTATCTCCAGCATACATCTTGGAGAATGTGCCACTAATGGGCGATTCTTGGGCCAGGGTGATGGCCAGTGTGCACCAAGTCCGGTCGTGGCTTAGGTCAACAGTGTTGCTGGATGCAGCTACAGTGGGGTCACGGGCTCATCGTCCACGACTATGGTGGACTAACTTGATGCCACCCGCACTACTCAAGCGTGCATTTAATGGGGTGCAGCGGCCAGCACACCTCACAGTGGATAGCATTTTGGACACAGGGAGACAGTCTCAACGCGTGAGACACGATGACCGTTCACCTTTGGCAGTGGTCAATAAGGTGGGTCAATTACGAGCAACACTACCTACACTGCTCAGCATCCCAGGATCGCATGCTTTCCGGGATGTGGGATGCTCAGCTGCAGCAGTTAGTGAAGCCTAATGCCAACGAACAAGAGCGGGCTATGGGTTTTTCCACTAGCATACCACGGCGGTGCCTTCTCTTTCTGAGGCATCACGTTGTCAGGTATTGGGGCAAGCGATGGATCTCAATTGCTTGACCTGGATTATCAGCTTGGCTATGGCTGAGCAACGTAGAGTGCGGAGTGCACTTCCCTTGACGGTCTCTCTGCCTACCGAAATGGTACAGGCAGTGAGTGGGGGCGAACTAGTGAAGACTTGGGTACTCGAGGTTTAGAGGGAGTTGGCAGCCAAGGCGGCTGTGACGAATGAGGTTAGGGATTCTTCTCGGGTTAAGGAGGTGCTCAAGGATGAGATGATGGGGTAGGATGAGGCCTTGTCATTGACTGAACAGGCAGGGAGTACTGCTCAAGAGGTTGCGACATAGCAACCACGTGACGCGTCATCTACCTCTAAGTCTGCTGGACTAAAGGTTGGAGTTACAGAGGACGATTGGGAGCCTGATATTGGACCCATTGTCACTAGAGGAGAGAGCACTAGAAGCATTTGTGTCTTTTCCGAGTCGACTGCATGTCCGCCACCACTCCGGGAACCACTTGGTAGTAAACGAGACTACTGGAGAGTCGAAACAGACAATGTGGGCCCACGGGGGATTTCCTGTCTGTAATGAAATGGAAAGGCAAATATCCTTCCTAAAAGTAGGGCACCCCATTGATTTCCGCTTCGGCCATTTTTTTCCCTCGGATCCATTTCCTGAGGTTTCATATTTCATTCGGACATTCTGGAATTCAGTTGGCTAGCATGTAGCTGGCTTCTCCCCGGACGTTGAGGCACCCCCTTCATTGTCATTAAAATTGCCCTAAACAAGAAAGAACAGCCGCGTGCGTGCAAAGTCAGCTCCGCAACATTGGACAACAAAGAGCCACAAGAACGAGACAACAAGAACGAGTGGGCGAGTTCGTGGCATGATGTTGCGATTTTCCATGCCCTAAACATGGATGGCGCGGATGGGTTTCTCAGATTGGACGATTCAGATCCTTCGGCCGGCGCGGATTGGCGGATTGGCAGACTAGGGCGGGGGTTTGAGAGGGTTCAGAGTGGGGCAGTAGACGGGCACAACGGACTAGCCGGCAGACTGGCGGTTTGGCGGACTGAGGGGAACTGGACTCACGAGCAGCGGGAGGCTGCCGCGGCAGCAGCTGGGTGACCGCGCGCAAGGGGGGGAGCGGAGGTCCGTGCGTGGGGTCCACCGGTCAGCTTGCGCGTGCACCATATCGTCCCAATTGTTGTAAAATGAGAGGCAATAAATTTAGTACTGTTTTCAAACATTTTCCATGAAAAAAGAAGGTGTGGTAGGTAGGTAAGTAGGTAGGTAGGCAGGCACGAAGAAGCGAGGTAGGTAGATAGAGTAGATATAGGCGAAAGGAAAATACAAATACGGGAGGCACGCGAGGGTGCAGCGCTCTAGAGAGAGAGAGGGAGAGAGACAGAGCGGCCTATGAAGGCAGGCCGTGGCCATGGCCATGCTGCAGCTCGCATTCCTGCCCACCATCCCTCCTCCTTACATCGCCTTTCCCGCTATCTTCTCAAGCCCAAGGCCAAGCGCAAGGGCAAAGCCAGGAGGTCGGGCTTCTGCCTAGCAAAAATCATGCAGCAACCCCCCAACGGGAAAAAGATATCCGGCACGCATCCGGTGTCCTCGGTACGCCTTTCTTTCTACGTGATCTGTTTTTGTCTTGGAGCGAGCTTCTGGCATTGCCCCATGGTCACCTAGACGCACTTTCAGGGTCGTAAATTTCTCCTCGTGTCCTTAGTTGTTTGAATGGATGCACCTGCATCCCGAAAGAGGACGTGACATATTGCTTTCCTTGGGTGAATTGGGGGAGAACCCGTTCTGCTCGTTTCCGCGACACCTTCTTACCCTAAATCAGAGTAATCTTACCGTCGGCACGCAGCAGGCAGGTTTTAAATGTGCAATTGCTTAATTTTCTTCAGCTATATTGGAAGGCGAACGTCGTATCGATACTTCCTAATTTTTTTAACCTGATCGCATTTCCAGGCGTTGGAGATCGCAGCAGATCCCCAAATGCCATCTGATACCGTTCTCAATCAGGTGGGAAGGTGTATTTTATATTGGCCCTACTTGTTTCTCTGGTCCTACTGCATTTTAGGACACATAATATCAACATATATATATGACTTTTATATACGACATTGATGTATTGACTTTGCTGCACTTAAGAGTAAAGCTGCTGTAGGAAGGAGATCCAGCTAATTGCTGGCATTGACAAGTTATATTCATGGTACCTCAAAGGAAAGCTGATCATTGCAAGTAGAGCAAGCCCTTGGCTGCAGGGATTGGGCTTGAACATTCTGCTCTGCTCCATCATTTGGCTGCTCTTCAGGGTTTTTCTGAGATTTTTCTCTGATTGATTTTTAACTTGGTTTCAGTGTAAAATTTGCAATTTACTTTCTAGGTCAGGTCAACTGCTTTCGTACCATCAATAGAGACTTGGAATGAGGGGGGTAAGGCCTGTGCTTGCCAGTCCCATGGGTTTTTATTTAAGCTTTCTGCTGTGTTATGGCAGCTGCCTGACACCAATAATCTGCGTCGCTCCACAAGGAAAAGGCGAGTGCTGGTACATGTGGACTATGAGACTGATAACAGCGATGCCGAACTCATTGAGACCCGGGTATGTTGCTTTCTGAGAGACATTGTTGGAGAACAGTGTGTTGGGATGCAGTTTCTTCTTGAACCTTTCACAAGGTATGGTATATTTGGGGCATGGATATACAAACGGAAGATGTGGTTCATTCACTCTGTGTAGGTTGGAGTGGAAACTTTTCAATCTTTTGGCAGGGCAGCTAGAATGTTGTAAAGTGGATCTCCTTACAACAAAGTATTCTTTCGTGTGCCAATTTGTGCTGATGCTTATCTACGTGGGTTTGATTAGTAAGTTGGCCACTATAAGCATTGTTGAGGGGACACTGCTACTCACAGATATCGAAGAGTGTTGGATTGCACTGTTCTTGCTGTGTTGCATGTCCGCATGATTGAACTCATTGAAACTTTGTCTACTTGACACTATTCTAGTGTATGGCTCTAGTAGAAATGGCCAATCACCCTGATTGGGGGTGGGTTGTGTCTCAACGAGGTTAATTAAAGTTGCTTATATCCCTGGTCACAGGTTCAGAGACATACATATCGCTCTACAAAGGGGGACCACAGGCGAGAAGAGCAAGGGAGTCCAGATCTTTCTGAAAAGAAGACCATGGGTGTGATTGCTGTACCGAGGAGGGAAGGATTGAGGCCTCGTCATTCTATAAGAGCTCCAAGGCTAGAACTTTCTTCTCAAGACTTTGAGGATGGCGACCCAAATTCGTCGGAGAGGGACATTGGGGACAAAGGTAAATGTGTGGGATTTTGTGCTTAGGGTTGAAAATGCAAGGGCTTCCTTTCTTGCCTCGATTGGGAATTTGAAGATGCCTTATGCATCTTCCATTTGTCCAACAGTAAGAAGTGTCCATCGATTAGCTAAGACCTTGTACCAATCTCTGCCATAAAAATATTAGCTGATTATCTGCAGGAGTGCAACTCTAGAATTATATGGCACCTTCAGATTCTGGTGTTTGTGACAACAGAAGTCTTTTGTCAAAGCTGGAATCTTAAGTGTCAATTGCGGCAGGCGAGGAGGATGACGAAGAAGAAGATGAGGAGGAAGAGGAGGAGGAAGAAGAAGAGGAAGAAGATGAAGAGACCGAAGGGCGGGAGGGCAGGCGGCGCTATGCACTCCGCAACCGCACAGGTGTACAGCGCTTTTCTCCCAGAAGGGAAGAGAGGCCCGCACGACCTCGGTCCCCACGGAAAATGTTCCATTCAGGTAGAACATTCTTTTATCCATTTGACTTGTGGCCTCCTACAGTCTATGTAGTGAATACTGGAGGAGCTGGACTTGAAAATCTCACCTCCTGTTTCTTGGTGTGTTCTGAATCTGATAATTTTCACCTATCACCGTAAGAATAATGTTAAATGCGTCATAAACCACTCACCAGTCCTGTAAGAGTAACATACAACTGGACACAGGCTAATCTGGCATTGCAAAGTACAGTCCAGCCACTTCACCATCTTCCCCCATCCCCCACATATGAGTATTACTGCCTTAAGCAGACACTCACGAAACTAGAGTGCTTCACGTGGCAACATGTTCGGATCCTTGGAGATACGTTCATAATATCTTGCAACAGTGTTGAGGTGGGCTTTGCAGGTCGTTGAGGACCTGAATGGTCAGCCCATTTTTCAAGTAGTTGGTACCCACCGACAGAGTGACTGTTCTCAGTTTGAGGTCTCTCTACTTTTACTAGTTGGATAGGTAATGGACTAGATCTTCCAATTGTGCTTTACCATAGATAAGTAGAAAAAAACATAAAAATTCAACAAGACCTTGCACATTTCAGGTGACACTCATTTGAGGGGGGAGAGTAGCATGGTGCGCAATGTTTTCATGAACTGTGACTGTGATGCTCGAAAAACGGTGGTTGCACCCCACCACACATTCGCTCTTGATCGCTCTCTGTCAAAATTGCACCAAGCTAGACATTGGCAACCCAAAATACAAAAGAGAAGGCCCCTCTGCATTGTAAGTGTAGCAAAGTATACATGAAATGGAAATCTTGCATGTGTGTATAGTAATCCCTGATAAATTATTTGGTTGCATCTACACAGGGTCAACAGCAGCTAAGGTTTCCAAGCTTTTCTGCCACTGAAACCTTTGGGTTGAACTCAATAGGCTTGGAGGCATCCTTTGTTTTCTTCAGTTTTATGAAGAGGATTATAAAGAACATTTGTGGGATCACCTCACATCCAGTCTGGGTGTAACATGGTTTGCATTCATTGACCCTGTCTCATACAGCTGAACTGTGGATTGGCATGCAGGGAGTGGCACAAGACGAGGCCGAGAGGGTCGGCGATCTGGATCCCGGGCATACAAACGGCATCGATCGATGAGGACCGACGATTCCGACGACTCATTATTGGTGGATGAACTGGACCACGGCCCTGCGGCTCCCTGGTTGCGTGCCAGCCGTGCCTCTTCTCATCCCTGGCTACCTGCAGGCTTCGACACATATGGTTCTGCCAACTGGAGCGTGGCGGCCTCAGGTTGGACCCAGCCTGGCAGCCATTGGGGTTCAGCCACACCAGGTACGCACCTGCACATACTGTGCCTAAACTATTGCAGCTCTTGATTGAAGTATCCTAGAACAGACATCCTTGCAGAATCATGTGGCTCCTTGAGAATGGAAGGTGGACTTGAGTGGGCTGCTGGGTTGGTGTCCAACTATTGGAGCTGGGATTGGCAAATGCAGCACAACATCCACCTGCTAACCACAACAGTGGACTTATGTGTTCATTCATATTGACCTGTGCTGCGGTGGCAGGAGCAGGAGCAGGAGCAGGAGCAGGAGGGGTTCAAACCGCAGGTCCAAGTTCTAAAGGAGGAGCAGATATACAGCCAGTGCAAGTGGATGAAACAGTAGGATTCGAACAGATCGGGGGCTTGTCGCACTATATCGACTCGTTGAAGGAGATGGTGTTTTTTCCTTTGCTCTATCCCTCTTTTTTTGCGAAGTATCACATCACTCCACCAAGGGGGGTGCTGCTTTCTGGACCTCCTGGCACTGGGAAAACTCTCATTGCGAGGGCTATGGCTAGTGCTGCCTCAAGGGCAGGACAGAAGGTCAATTTCTACATGCGGAAAGGAGCAGATGTACTTTCCAAGTAATGTCTTTCTGCTTTCAGCAATGTTGCTGTCCAAATTTGAACATGGGAATTATTGAAAACATTATTTGCTTACATCAAATAATTTTAATTTGGTTCTCAAGGTTCATCACTCCTTGTGAAGTGCCAAGGGGAAACAATGAGACCATACAACTTGACGCTGTCCGCTGCTCTACATTTGAGTAACCAATATTGTGCACATGTGCTGTGGGTTTCAAAGCATCATATAATGTGGTGGGGACTGCTGCACCTATGTTAGATGGGTTTTGTTAACAGTACCTTGGGTTTTACAACGTGAGTGCTCGCTGGGTTTGGGTGTGTGCAAGGGGTCTACTTCTTATGCTACTGAAGCAGTCCAGGCAGATTCCTATCACCCCACGTTTAGCAGCTGTTCTTTTGGCCTTGGTTGTGACAATTCTTGTGCCTGAATGTTCAAGCATGACAAGTCTGGATGTCAATTACCTTGTAGGTGGGTGGGAGAAGCTGAGCGGCAGCTGCGGATGCTTTTTGAGGAGGCACAGCGATGTCAACCATCAATCATCTTCTTTGATGAGATTGATGGTTTGGCACCTGTGCGATCGAGCAAACAAGAGCAGATCCACAATTCCATCGTCTCCACTCTTCTTGCGCTCATGGATGGTCTTGATTCACGTGGGCAAGTGGTGGTAATTGGTGCAACCAATAGGATAGATGCAATTGATGGAGCGCTGAGGCGGCCAGGACGCTTTGACAGAGAATTGGTCTTGAATCATCCCACCTTAGAGGCGCGGGGAGAAATATTAGATATTCATACTAGAAATTGGGAAAAGCCCCCTTCAGAGGGCCTTCGGAAGGAGCTTGCGGCAGCATGTGTGGGTTATTGTGGGGCGGACTTGAAGGCATTGTGTACAGAGGCAGCCATTCGGGCATTTCGGAAAAAGTATCCGCAGGTGTACAGGTATGATTGCATCTTAGTGTTGATCAATTTACTTGGATGCATGAATGTTTAAATGCTGCTGTCCACTCAGACTTTTTTTATTCAATCCTGTGTATGCAAGACGTGCTGACGATGCTCCAAGGCATACCAGCTTGTACGGACAAGGCAGGATTTACTGCCCACATGGTTTACCATAGATGTAACCATTCATGCATCAACAAGGGCACTTCGTAGTTGAAGAATGATTACAATGCAACGTAATGAGTTGTCTGGAAGTTGGTAACCAATGAGCTGCTGTCTTCTCACATCTGTTTGTGCAACTACATGTTCAGGAGTGAGGAGCAATTTGTAATTGATGTTGACTCTGTGGAGGTGGAGAGGCGTCACTTTCTTGAAGCCATGTCGGCTATCACTCCTGCTGCCCACAGAGGTGCTGTGACTCATGCAAGGCCATTCTCCTCCGTGGTTGCTCCCTGCTTGGAAGGACATCTCCAAAACATTGTCAGTCGTCTCTCTGAGATCTTCCCATTGACAAGTCAGAAGGACTCAACTACAAACTTTTCCGACGACGATGAGGATGAGACTCCAGAACAGCTGGCCCGGTTGTTTGGAATGCGGGGCAATTCTCGTCTTGTGTACCGCCCAAAGCTTCTGCTCTGTGGGAGAGAGGGGACCGGCTTGGTACTTCTCTTGCACCTTTCTAGTGCTCTTCCTTGTGTGAGGGACTCAATAGATATTTCTCCAAAAAATCTGCAGAAATTGGCAAGCTGGGGAATTCATTCCTATGCTGGATAAGGTTATTCTGATTCTACTCCATTAATCAGTGGTGGTGCATAACTTGGCATTTGGCTCTGGAGTGTTCATGAAGTGGTAGTCTGGCAGGGACTGGCAGGAAAGAGTTACTCAAGGACATTGCAGTGACCATGTCACTCTGTCAGTCCCATGATGACCAGAGAAAGCTAAAGGTTTTCCAGGAGGCCCTTTACTGACTGCTGATGGCCCTTTGATATCTTGTTGGACCAACCTGACAATTCTACCCCTTGATTAGTGGGAGATGTCCTGGCCAATGTCAGTCAAATTCTTGTTATTAGATATTGAATCTTGAAATTATAGTCATTCACTCTTCTATTTCTGTTCTGGAGGCATGAGCTGGCATTGTCTTTGTTTCTGGCCCAGGATCACATTGGACCTTCAGTGTTACATGAATTGGAGAGATTCCCTGTCCATTCATTAGGGCTTCCTTCTCTTCTCTCTGATCCCGGTGCAAAGACACCAGAAGAGGCCTTAGTTCACATTTTCAGTGAAGCAAGAAGAACCACACCTGCAGTGCTCTATTTACCACAGCTCCACCTTTGGTGGGATACGGTGGGTCTTTTCTTTCCCTCTTTGTCTTTACTTTTCTGGCTACGTTTTCAGCTAGTTGAACTGCCTGTGTAACGTTCATGGAATGTCTAAAAAGCTTATGGGACAAGACGATATAACAGGCAAAGAAATTAAGAGATTTCTATGTAGGAGGCCATTGCTTAGGAGGCCACATATTGGACCATTACTTATATGTTCGTGAGGATATAAGAGGATCACTGACACAGTAAGTAAACACTTTTGTACAGAGTGGAAGAGTTTATGATTGCATGTTGCAATGAGGCTTCTCATCTATTGAGACATGTGATTACGTGGTGTATTCTTTCGGACGCATGTAAACTCGTGTAGCTATTAGGGAGACTGAAGTGTTAACTTCACCACGCACAAACAGTTGGTGGCAATCACGACCTCCAACTGCTTCTAGTCTGATGTCAATCCGAAGTTCTAAACATGGTTGTAAAAGACTGGGGAGTCTGAGTGCTCGCGGGAGGTCATAGTGACTGTCCCATCACCTCAACCAAAACATTTTGTTAGCTATATTTTGTTGGTGTTCATTAGTCATCATTCAGTTGGTCATCTGGGTTTGGTAGACTTGTTGCCTAGGTTTTACTTGAGAAGCTGTTGGTGGAGGGCCATGCCTATGAGCCCCAGTACAGCTATCCCATCAGCAAGCTCATGTTTGAAAGTCAGATGTGGGATATTTGGGATGGGCATTTAATTGTTGAGGTTATGTGATGGTGTTGTTGTAAAAGGTGGAACTTTTCATCACGCAGCCCTCTTCCATAATACCCATCCTACTGGTTGTTGTTGCTCAGAAACATAACAAGGTGTCCTAGTACTTGTCTACAGAGTGCACTCAAATGGAGCACCTGACATCCTGCCTTTGGTAGTATGCAGGCCCATGATCAACTGCGCGCAGTCCTTTTAATGCTGCTGGCTGACCTTCCTTCGGATCTACCTGTGCTCTTTCTTGGAAGTGCGCCACTGCCTTTGAAGGAGTTGGATCAAGAAGCACTTGCCATATTTGGCAAACATGTGTACGTGAAGTTGGAGAATCCATTTTTGGCAGATTGCCTGATTTTTATTTTCGCTGTGCAAGCTAGGGCTTTATGAAGTTCAACTGTCCTGTCCTAACAAATGCCTTGGTTTTATCTTCTTGTAACTTTGGAAGCAGGTGTGCGTCAACCTGCCATGTTCTAGTGCCTCTATCCAGCTTGAAGGTGGAGGTTATTAATGGCTTGCATGCTACATTGCATGATGTGGTGTGTCAATCTGATAGTGCTTTCTTCACCTGTGTTTTGCAGTTATGAAGTGAGGCTACCCTCCTCTGAAGCACGGACAAAGTTCTTTTCACAGTTGGTAGAGTCAATAGTGTCTGTTCGTGTGCGGAAGAGTGTTGCAAAGCAAAAATCAGCACAGCCTGAGCTCCCTAAGGCGCCTAAAGTTGACAAGGGGCCCAGTGAGGCTGAGCTCCGGGAACGAGCTGAATCAGAGGAGCACGCTATCCGCCGGCTTCGGATGTGCCTTCGTGATGTTTGTAATAGGTGGACCAGTCAGCTCCTCTGTACCTGCAAATTCAGCTTTCTTGACATGGAAAGTTGGCGAGGCTGCCAGCACAGTGTGCTTTATTGCATGTGTTACATCACCCCGGCAGTTGGCTCTTGTGGTTGGTGTTCCTGTTAGTGGATTTGGGTCCATTCTCACGTCGGAAGCCTTGTTCCACTTTTAGCACAAAATTTACTACGTTAATTGGCTCATTATTGGTATGCCCTCAAACATATTCACTTTCAAAGTACCAGGCCTCTTAAAGACGGTTTTCAGTTAACAAGCCTTACCAAGTGGTCAAGCAAAATGGTTGTTTACAGTCTGCCTACATGTGGCTCTAGAGTGGGAAACCAATATGGTCTTGTGGACAAGTGCAGGCTGCTTTATGAGAAGCGTTTTGGGATATTTCATTTTCCTGTCATGGACGATGAGGTTCCGGATTATCGCACCATTGTGCAAAACCCGATGGATGTGGCCACCCTGCTTCAGCGTGTTGATACTGGCCACTACTTGACACGCTCAGCATTCCTGCATGATGTGGATCTCATTCCTGCCAATGCCAAAGTAAGTGTGCCCTCCCACCCTCTCAGAGGTGGTTCCTGGGTGTAGTCTCCTCACTTTCCCTCTCTCTGTGCATGGACCCTCTGGCGGTACTGTGGATGTAATAGATTTCCTTCTTTCTTCTCCTTAGGTGCTGTTGGTGGTTATGACACTCTCGATATTCCATGTTTATTGTTGAGAGTACAATAGGTTGGTGTGATATAGGCTATGAAACTCCGTGTCTGCAGTGTTTGGTTCAGCTGCTCCTCCTTGTTTGTATGTTGCTCCTCTTCTAGGCAGCTCCTGCATGTAATTTAACCCATTCAAATCATGGATGTAGCTCTGCAACCGCTGGCATTTTCCTCGCACTGTCTTCCCTGTTCCCACCATGTTGAACATCACAAAATGTTAGTTCTGTCGGGGCTGGGCATGTGGTGCAGGCATATAATGGTGATGATTATCAAGGGGGACGAATTGTCAGTAAAGCATGTGCACTTCGGGATGCGGTAGGGCTGCTGATATATATTCTTAACGATGTGTTACAGTGGATGGGCTGGATGAAAGTAGTGAAGTTCACTTCTGGCTTTGCAGTCGAGCTGAGGGATCTCTTCTTATCTCGAGCTTTTTGTCCTCCACTTACTAACACCTGCAGGTTGGCATTGGATAGATTGTGTATGAAAGTCAACTTAGTATGCAAGGTTCTGGTCTTCATTCTGGATGGGTCCTGTAGAGCACCAAGGGAGCCACTACTTTGACTGTCCTCCAAATGAAAGTGCAGTCTGTGGATTCAGTTCGTGATTTACGCACATTTATCGTTGCTGGCTTGTAGCTGTCCCCTTAAGTTGACATTTGCTGGGGTTAATATGTCCAGGTCCATGGCATGCTATCCCAAATGGACCCGGGACTTGTTACTTTTTGCGACGCCATAGCTGCACAGGGTGGTCGAATGCCAGCAGCCACCACAGGCACAGCAGACCAGTTGATTTCCCTGCCAGCAATTCGAGCTAGTGCTCGATTGCGTGGCTTCCAGCCTGAAGTAGATGTCTTGAAGACTTCTGAAGGTGGTTCACGGCGATTAAAGAGAAGCAGCGAGGGACTCGTCCCTGGTATGGATGCCAAAGATATTTCTGGTGATTGAATACTTCTTTGCAGTTGATCTCTCAAGTTTCTTATCTGTTGTTGTTTGTTACAGCAATCAGTTGGAATTTTTGCTTGTGCTAATGCATGCGAAACAGGGTGTCCCTAAATGGTCCTTTGGTGAGGTGTCCATGTGGGACCACCCCCATTTGCCAGCATTGGGGCCCATCTTGTGAGCAGGAGATAATGTAGGAAGGCTTTTGCCCAAGAATCAAGATCTTCCTGATTAGTACTTGAATTATAAGCACGTCTCTTGCAATCAGGTGAAGCAGCAAATGGAACCTCCCCAGAAGTGATTTCCAATCTGGAGCAATCTCGAGAGACTGTAGATGAAGCACTTGAGCCAGCAATGGAAAAGCCAGCCTCACCTGTCGCAACCATGTGTGAGGAGCTGAGCATGAAAAGTATAGATGAAAATCTTGAAAGTGGCAGCATGTGTGCAGCCCATGAGATTACACGCACATCACCAGGGCCATGTGATGTGGCCGCAAAGGGATCAACTGAAGAGTCAGATATGTGTGAAGATGGAGAGCATAGGGAGTCTGATGCAGAGGATTCAGCTGTCAGGCAAGAATTTAATGAGCGAGTAGAGGCAGTAAAATCGAAACTCGTGTCTTGTACAAAGGGCTTTGGCGTATATCAGCTTGAGATGCTGTATGCAAGTGTTGGTAAGGTGCTACAGCAAAATCGCGGAGATGACAGTAGGTCTCGATTGACATCTCTGGAGGCATTTATTGCTGATGATGCTAATTTCTCAGGAAAGTATTAATAGGCAACGGAATATTGCAAGAATGCCAAATCAAGGTTATGTCAGGCTTCAATTCCAGATCTTTGTGGGAGGATTGTTAGTGGTGATCTTTAGGTCGGTTGCCATATTTGGAGGTTCCCTTGCAAATGAAATTGGATTAAGTATCTTTTTGTGAAGATTGTGAATTATGTCAACAGATTTCTCCCAGAGCTGAACAGGTTAGCACTTAGCACCTCCCATTAAACTAGTTGGTTTCCCTTCACAAGGGCACCACAATGCATACTGTGCCACACAATCCATACACAATGAGCACCCTCTCTCCCAGGCTCCTTGACCCTTCCACCACTCTCTCTCCGGGCCTCTCCTTTCTTTGTGAGTTTACATGTTGCCCTTAAACCCTATTGTCCTACAGCGAATTCTGCAGACTCATGACCCAAGGTCACCGTTTAGGCCATATCTTGGCAAATTCTTTGATCTATAGAGATGAAACGTTGAATTATGTTGCTAACTACATCTTCTATCTGCACATGAAAACTAACAGAAATTCACTCTCTGGATTGATTTCTTTGTGAGCTGCAACTTCTTAGGAATTCAGCTGTTTTGAAGGCCCTAAAGACTTCATCGAGCTTCCTTACATAGGAACCCTTCTCAACCTCTAATTTTAGAGCAGCGCTCTGTTTGCGGGGACTATCTAACCCCAATACCCGCCCTGACATGCTGTTTTAACTGTATGCCCTGAAGGGCCGGGATGCTGTTCCATGAATTTGGACTTATAACTTTCTCCCCTTTCGGTCCTCAAGTGCCTGTTCAATGGTACCGGGATTGAGGAAGTTACGGCTGTTCGAAGAAAAGCTTGACAGTCCTAACAAAACCTCATGTGAATGCAATGTGAATTAAGGTGCTTACTCTACACTGTACACGTGATTGTGCCTCTCATTCCTCTACTACTCCCAATTCACCTACAGCAAAAGCTAACAGCTAAAATCAAACCACTACCTGCCTCCATCTTAACCCGCATCGATTTTTTCCTCTGCACGCAAAAGGCAAAACAGAGGATTGATTGATTGATTACGACTTGGAATGATTACGACAGAGAACAGGACTTTGGAATGAAATTTCCTCAGACTGAGAAACCAGGGGGTACTGGAAGCCGTATAGATTGATGAGAATCACCATCCTCCTCCCATGCCACCGCCTGGCATATGCTGAGCCGAGTTGGTGATCCTAAGAGATCACCACAGCACTCGCAGCGTCGAGGATGGCCATGGATATGTTTGGAGAAGACGACGAGGTCGGGCCTTCTGGAGTCTTCGGCCGAGTGTTCTGGAATACGCATGCCTTCAGATGATTCTAGAAGCCGATCTCCGCCGTTGGAACCAGAGATCGGACGCCCCGCTGTGAATTGGGAAATTGCTATAAAGACGGGCTCTCTTCACCGTCGCGCTACTTTGGTAGTGAGCACCATCGCTTGTTTCTACGCATTCTCTCTGGAGCTTGCGATCGTCGCGTGATTGTGTGCGCCTTTCTGTTCTGCGCTAAATTTGTCTGTCGAGGATTGTGTGGAGGTTTTTTCGCGGTAAGCGTCTGATTTTTGGGAGGTGCAATGGCTGCCACCGAGAGCGATGTCGTCATGGGAGGCGAGGGAGGCGAGGGACGGGAGGTTGAGACCTTTGCCTTCCAGGCGGAGATCAATCAACTTCTCAGTCTCATCATCAACACGTTCTATAGCAACAAGGAGGTTTTTCTGCGAGAGTTGATTAGCAATTCGTCTGATGTAAGTAAGATTGCATGGCGCTGTTTCCCGTGCCTTGTTGGATGTTTTCGTGCTGTTACTCTAGAAGATGTCGCTAGTGCTTGTTATTTCGAGGTGACTTAATTCTGTTTTGAAATGATGTATCTCAGGCGTTGGACAAGATTCGGTTTGAGAGTCTCACAGACAAGAGCAAGCTCGATGCACAGCCTGAACTTTGCATTCACGTAGTTCCCGACAAAACAAACAACACCTTGACAATCATTGACAGTGGGATTGGAATGACGAAAGCTGGTGAGGCACCGACGGCTTCCCTTTTGTCATTAGTGTTGTGGGAGTTGGTTTATGTTTGTCTTGCTGTCTCGATATTTCCCTGCTTTCCAAATGTTTTGTGTTACGCTCTGTTTGTGAAGTCACATATGCGTGGACATAGCGTTTCGCCGTTAGACGCCTCGCAAGTGCGATATCTTTTTCTGACAAGATGTATTGTGAATACCAGAGATGGTCAACAATCTTGGGACAATTGCTCGATCTGGAACTAAGGAATTCATGGAGGCCTTTGCTGCTGGAGCGGATGTCAGCATGATTGGTCAATTCGGTGTTGGTTTCTATTCGGCCTACTTGGTAGCTGAGAAAGTGATCTTAACATCCAAGCACAATGACGATGACCAATACATTTGGGAATCTCAAGCTGGCGGATCATTTACCGTCACCAGAGATACGTCTGGAGAACCTCTTGGTCGGGGCACCAAGATACAACTATTTCTGAAGGAAGATCAGGTAGATGTTGTCGATATTCTTTGTACATCTGTTTGGTAAACCAATCCCAGCAGGAATGATTGGAATCGAAAAAAGTCTTCAAATTTATCGTGAGTAAACAGTACTGACATCCGTATCCGGTGTCTGAATGTGCAGCTTGAGTACTTGGAGGAGAGAAAATTGAAGGACCTCATCAAAAAACATTCTGAGTTTATTAGCTACCCAATTTCGTTGTGGACTGAGAAGACCACCGAGAAAGAGGTCTCGGATGATGAGGAAGAAGCAGAGGAGAAAGGAGATCACTCGGGGGTGAAGATCGAGGAAGTGGATGAGGAGAAGGAAAAGGACAAGGACAAGAAAAAGAAGAAGGTGAAAGAGGTGTCACATGAATGGACCCTTGTGAACAAACAGAAGCCAATCTGGATGAGGAAGCCTGAAGAAATTTCAAAGGAGGAGTACGCCGCTTTCTACAAGAGTTTAACCAATGACTGGGAAGAGCACCTGGCTGTGAAGCACTTTTCGGTGGAGGGTCAGCTGGAGTTCAAGTCTGTGTTGTATGTTCCCAAAAGAGCCCCGTTTGATCTTTTCGACACCAGGAAAAAGAAAAACAACATCAAGCTGTACGTGAGGAGGGTATTTATAATGGACAATTGCAAGGATTTGATTCCTGAGTATCTTGGCTTTGTTAAGGGTGTGGTAGATTCCGAGGACCTCCCCTTAAACATTTCCCGTGAGACTCTGCAGCAAAACAAGATCTTGAAGGTAATCAGGAAAAATCTGGTGAAAAAGGCGCTTGAGATGTTCTCTGAGATAGCTGAAAACAAGGACTACAACAAATTCTATGAATCTTTTTCGAAGAATTTGAAACTCGGTGTTCATGAGGACTCTCAGAACAGAGAAAAGCTAGCTGATCTCCTCCGATATCACTCAACAAAGAGTGGAGATGAGATGACTAGTTTCAAGGACTACGTGACTCGCATGAAGGAAGGCCAGTCCGACATCTACTACATAACTGGTGAGAGCAAGAAGGCTGTGGAGAACTCTCCGTTTTTGGAGCGACTGAAGAAGAAGGGTTATGAGGTGATTTTCATGGTGGATGCTATAGATGAATACGCAGTTGGTCAGCTGAAAGAGTATGATGGCAAGAAACTTGTATCAGCAACAAAGGAGGGCTTGAAACTCGAAGAATCTGAGGATGAGAAGAAACAAAGGGAGGAAAAGAAGGCGCAGTTTGAGAATCTATGCAAGACAATTAAAGACGCGTTAGGTGACAAGGTCGAGAAAGTGCTTGTATCTAATCGCATTGTCAACTCTCCCTGCGTCTTAGTGACTGGGGAGTACGGTTGGAGTGCAAATATGGAACGTATCATGAAAGCTCAAGCCCTCCGAGACAGCAGCATGTCCAGCTACATGTCCTCGAAGAAGACCATGGAGATTAATCCTGATAACCAAATCATTGACGAGCTGAGGAAGAGGGCAGAGGCAGATAAAAACGATAAGAGCGTGAAAGATCTCGTTTTGCTTCTGTACGAGACCTCTCTGCTGACTTCCGGCTTTAGTCTTGACGATCCCAGCACCTTTGGCAACCGGATTCACCGCATGGTAAAACTTGGCTTGAGCATTACTGATGATGATGCTGCTGAAGTAAGTGGAGAGATGGAGGATGCCGACATGCCAGCACTAGAAGAAGCTGATGGCGAAGGTTCCAAGATGGAGGAAGTCGACTGATGAAGAGGATTACTTCCTATTGTGAATACTAGATACGTGGGTACAACTTACCCTAGCGTTTTTGAAGACCGCCGACTTGAGTGCATCGGAATTGTGTACATTGCTTCTTAGCAAGCTATTCTGTAGTGTACAAATAGATCAACGCTTATCTCACATATCGTGTGGCGTGAATTGTGACTGTAAATGCGCATACACTCGAGAAGGCCGAACATCTCTATACATGTTCCTCTACTTACTTAGCTACCTTCTCCTTCACTTCCGTAAGTCGTATGCTGAGTAGGAACAGTTGAATGTGAGAGTACCGCCATTGGGTCAGTAGCGCCAACATGATTAGTAACTACCGTTTCTGATCACTTGTTCAGGAAGGTTGGAATAAATTGGAAGTTAGGAGGACACAATCCCAACTGTCATGGAGAAGTTTGCGTAGCACATTACGCACTTGAGCTGGGCGACATATTCCACGCGTTTTGGGATATATAAAGAATACATCACAATGAAACAAAAATGTACTCATGCGAGAAAAATTGCAAATTGCAAATTTGTGCTTTCGGTTTGCGTCTTGGGAAGCAACTTCCCTCCTCACTCTTTTTTTTTGGAAAAAGCCGATCTTTGCATTGTTTTCCGCCTGTCCTTATGGCATCAGAAGTTACAATTTTTTTCCTCTCTTTTAATAAATATTTTCAAAGTTCCCTAAAATCTAGTATTTTGTTTTTCCATGGACACTAGGGTAGTCTCTGCCGTTGGCCCAACTGTCCAATGATATCTAAGTCCAAGTGCACTCCCCTAAGTATCCAAATGCGTCTCCTATGTCGAGGCCCAAATGTGACCTCCAGGTAGCATGTGCCATTGGTCCAACTGTCCCGTGTCATCTAAGTCCAAGCGCACTCTATGTACAAAATGCCTCTCCTATATAGAGGCCCAAGTGCAACCTCTAGGGTAGCTAGCATGTGCCATTGGTCCAAGTGTCCAGTGTCATCTATGTCCAAGTGCAATCCCCTATGTATCCAACGATACCCATGTTTGGAAGATCTAGGGCAGCATGTGCCATTGGCCGACGTGTGAAGAATTGAAATCTAAGCCCAAGTACAATGTCATATGTATCCAAGTGCTTCTCCAATGTTGAGGCCCAAGTGCGACCTCCAATGTCCAATGTCATCTAAGTACTCCAAGTGCAATCCCCTATGCATCCAGAGACCTTACATTTTGGGAGATCTCCATGTCATTATTCTAACAAACCCCACTTTGCTATTTTTGCAATCTCGAGGCATCATATATTGATATATCCACTTTGCTATTTTTCGCAAATATCCAACGACCAAAAGTACTTGAAATTCCAAATCTCTCACATGAAGGGCCAATCACTGCTCTAGGAAAGCCCACTTTACTATTTTTCGCAAATTTCCAGCAATCAAAAGTACTTGAAATTCGGTCAATATGTGAGCAAGGTAGGTTGTTTGTTTGTTGGCTCCTCTTTATTCTAAAGAAGAGACCAAAAATCACTAAGCCCCTATTGTGCCTCCCCTAGGTGTCACCTCATCTCCTTTGCTGAAAACTACTTCATATGCCTCTAGGTAGCACCTCCCTTAAGTAACATCTGTCTTATTGAACAATTTATGAAGAATAAATTGATGATTTTCTCAAGTTTATTATGGATGAAAGTAGATTTAGCTATAGACAAAGAGGAGCCATATGCGACTAGCCGCTTGTTTTGGTTTGGGTTGGTTTTCATGAATTCATTGTTCGAGGAAAGCCCACTATGCTCTTTTTCGAGAATTTCCAGCGACCAAAAGTACTTGAAATTCGATCAAGAGATGAAGCAAGGTAGTTTTTTTGTTTTGTTTTGTTTTGGTTTTCATGAATTTATTGAGAGTAGTAAGATTTCCAATCATTGTTCAAGGAAAGCCCATTTTACTTCATAAATAAAAAAACCAATTTATTATTTTCCATGAATTTATTGGGAAGATAATAGGAATAATGTAAGAACTTAATGTACACCTGCAACCTCTGACAGGATGGTACGCCTGTTTCCGGCATGTCAAATCTTCCCCACCCTCTGTTGAGGGTGACATGGAACTGAAGGAGTGTCAACTCCAGTCGGGGTTACACCGGGTTACACAACGAGGTGTGTAACTCCACTTGGGGTTACATCGGGTTACACGACGAGGTGTGTAACTCCACTTGGGGTTACATCGGGTTACACGACGAGGTGTGTAACTCCACTTGGGGTTACATCAGGTTACATGACGAGGTGTGTAACTCCACTCGGGGTTACACAGAATGGAGTGTAACTCCAGTCGGTGTAACCCACACTTGGTCTCGAAATTTGACTAAGTCCAAATGTGGGCTAAGTATAAAATGGACCAACCAGAGTTACATGAGAAATCGAGGTTACAAAAGTGGAGGGTTACATCGACCGGGGTTATACCGAGTGGAGGGTTACATCAATCGGGGTTACACTGCCACAACCTCCCATCAGGAACTGAACCCAGAACCTCGCCGCCTCCATTGCTATGCTACCCGGCCTCCCATCATCTCGCCGCATTCATAAGTACTCGATTCAGTATGCCGAGGAGCAGGAGCCGCCGGCAAAAGTACCAATCTCCAAAATACATTATTCCTATTATCTTCCTATTTATTGAGTAGTTATATATCTTATCATTAATGATCTATCTCCAGTCTAGGCTCCAATGTCCCAGGTAAGCCCACTTTGCTATTTTCTCGAATTTCCACCGACCCAAAGTACCAAGCCGGTGCACCCCTCCTCATTGAGGGTTTTCCAACAAACCAAGCACCAGGCCGGGGGGCCCACGGTTTGGGAGATCTCAACAACTCCACAAAGGAAACAAAACAAAACAAAACAAATTGTCTCGATTCATATATTTGATAGGGTAGCCTGTGCCATTGGCCCAAGTGTCCAATGTCATCTAAGTCCAAGTGCAATCCCTTATGTATCTAAGACCTTCCTGTTTGGGAGATCTAGGCCTAGGGTAGCCTGCGCCATTGGCCCATGTGTTAATAATTGAAATCTAAGTCCAAGTGCAATCCCCTATGTATTCAAGTAGGGTCTCCTTCGTCAAGGCCCATGTGTGAAGAATTGAAATCTAAGCCCAAGTGCAATTTCTTATGTATCCAAGTGGGTCTCCTATGTTGAGGCCCAAGTGCGACTTGTAGTGTAGCCTATGTCGGTGGCCCATGTGAAATCTAAGCTCAAGGTGCAATCTTCTATTCGTGTATCCAAAGCATCTCCCATGTTCAGGCCCAAGTGTCTAGTGTCATCCAAGTCCAAGTGCAATATCTACTTTTTTTTTTAAAAATTCAGAGAGCCTACGCCCAGATTTGAACTGGAGACCTTTCCCTCGGACCATTCCCTTGATATCTCTCCCTTGAGGCTCCAACCATTATCCAAGGAATGCCCTTCCACTTTACTTTGCCCTTTTTGCTGTTTTTCGTGAATTTCCAATGACCAAAAATACTTGGACCAAAAGTACTTGGAATTCAATATCTCCTCCCACACCGCAGGTCAAAAAATCATGAGACAATGCCGGTGCACCCCTCCTCGAGGGCTTTCCAACGGTACCAGGCACCAGCGCTGGGGCCTCGCGGTTTGGGACATCTCAATGTGACAAAATAAACAAACAAACAAATCATCTCGATTCATATATTGATATATTTGAAAATAAATTTATACGACGAAGAGTAATTAAATCTTTCCATTCACTACAAGTATGAGCAATGCGACTGCGGCCCCATGTCTTTCAAACTTCAACTGGCATTTTGAGCTTTATCACCTACCCTACCAAAGCTTACACCACACACAAGCTCTATTAGTTGCCAAGCTAGTGATATATTCCTTCTCACGGAACTGACGTGTACAAGTTAGCAAGCAGGTAATATGAATACCATCCTATACTTACTATCTCTGTATTTGGGCTTGCAAAAAGGATAACCATAGCCACCATCCAAATTCCTCTTTAAAGCTTTACAGCAAATCAGTTAAGGTGGACACCACCAAGTAAACACTAGACAGTTTTATGCAGATGGTAAAACTATATAGGCAGTATTGAGTCGTGACAGTGCACACTGCACAACCTTTACTGGACCCCACTGATATGAACAAGGTTTTTCATCCTCGTTTGAAGCACTTGCATCCCCGGCGATGGGTAGGTTTTCTCAAAATGCGAGGAGGAAGCCCAAAACCTTCCCAAATTTAGTAGGTTATCATATCCTCTGCGAACGCTCTATCTTTTCATGCATCGCATCGAGGGATGCCGCCTAACAAGACAAAAAATGTCCAAAACAGTGCCTACTCCATTCAAAACTGACATCTACAGTTGCATAATGCTTAGCAACAGAAAGATGCAAAAGGGTGAAAGACTGGAAATTTTCAAAACTACATGCACACAACATTCTCATTCTGCATCAAAAAATTCCAATGTGAGGCACACCTCTCCTTGCAAGCCCCATCCAATCCTGTACTCTAGGTGAAACAAACTCGGCAATTCTCTTCAGTCCACCCAAGGTTTAGCTTAAATGACACTATACCGTCATTTTAATCCAAGGGCAAATGACAATTTGGGACGAGTATTTTTCTTGCCTAATATTTTCATTTGTTCGGCGCGTCCCTGTTCCTCTTCCAACTTTTTGCGTCGCAGAGCCTCCTCTTTTTGACGCTGCAAAGTTTCCAACTCCCGGAAGCGCTCTTCTTCCTTTCTGGCTTGCTCTTCTGCAGCACGCCTCTGTGACTCTTCTATCTTTCGCCGATTTTCCTCCAGCATATTTTCCAGCTCTTCCTTCTCCCGCCGAGCTCGCTCCTGCAATCATAAATTGTCCTACGTCAGTTAGCACTGAGGCTGTGACTCCATCTTTGCTGCACCTCCCTGGTAATGGAAGTTCTCATGCACAGCGGCTTCAGGGTATCAAACATTGCTGCCATTTGGAAGGGGTGCCTAGTACAGATCTGGTGTAAAGTCCACAAAATTCACTTCTTTACACCTGGAAAGTTGAAGGAAGTAGAGAGTGCAGGTGAAAAATGAAATCTTTGAGAGACAAGTTTTCATTGAAGTCATCATTTTACACTGGTAAAACCTGAACAGCATGTAGTGATTGCTGATACAATTCCTCCATGTAGGGGTTCCCTGAAAAAGAGTCTGACGAGTGGACAATGAGACCACTAAGTCCCCAGAAACATCACAAGCTTTCGCCAATCCACAGGATGTGATTTGGGGAACAGATGCCATGGTGACTACCCGGTAACGCCCACATTTATAAAATGTCACCCATTCATACAGCTGATTCAGTATATACTTCTGCACAGTCACATTTGGCATTCTCACAAAGACTAAGGTGTGATTCTGTCGAGACAGAAGTTTGAATAAGTTGACATTATTCAAAAAGTCGAACAAGGAAAATATAGTAAAGAACTCACTTCTTTTCTCCTGGCCTCAGCCAGCGCTTCCTCCTTTTCTCTGTCAAGCTGGCTGGCAATGTCATCAAAAATCTTCTTGCGCCCCTCTTGGATTTTCCTCTCAATCTCCTTCTTCACTTCCTCTGAACTTAAGGCCTCATGCACCTTTTTGCGTATGGCTTCCTCCACTCTTCGTGCAGTTTCCTCCTCAATAAGCTTTAGTTCACATTCTTGCTGGCGCCTGTCACCAGGTCAGAGAGGTCGAGGTTCAGAATACTGAGCAAAAATGTCATATACTGCAGATTCTGGGGTCCTAATACCGAAAATTTGATGTCTAAGACACTGAAGGTGAGGCATCCCAGTGCTTCAACTGGTGCCACATGCCTTGTGGACTGCCTACCCATGAGATGAAATTAGTAACGAGAGGAGGTTTTCTATCAATATTCAGAACTAAGTTTTATGTAGCACCTTCCCCCCCTTAAAAACGATTAAACCAGAAGTCTATTGCTAAAACACGGAGGCGGCCGCTTATACTGTGAATATTCTATTTTCATTAAACAAATCCTGTCAAGAGGCTGTCCTCCTTCCACCATTTTCAACATTTAGGGTGCCTGGATGCATCCATCGCTGAGTTTAGCTAAGCTACAGCCAAGCAATCTGGCATTTAGTTATGAGTTACCCACATGTGTCCACCCCTAAATGCACCCTAAATGCAGTACGGATAACCATTAAAAATGTTTTTTACAGGCATTCACCATAATCCCCACACCAAATGTTTTCAAATGATGTGTCTGCACTCACTTTTGAGTGCCAAGTAAAATAAGCAAGAAAATGAAGAAAAACAGGCACACACCAGTCGTATCATGAAAACGGTTCAGTCTGAGGAGACAACAAACTGGCTGTAGCTGTACCACTTTGATACCAGTACCAATTGTGGATCAGAGAGGACAAAGTGATTCATCGAGACAGAATCACAACAGCAGATGGTTTCCAAACCTAGAATCATATAAAGACTCTGTACCGACAACATATAACCAAATGCATCACAGAGAGATCAGCCAGGCAAAAGGCATTACCTTCTCTTCTCCAGTTCTTCATCTTCACGTGCCTTGTCTAGAGCTCGCCTCCTCTCCAACGAGATGAGACTTGGGCTTCGAGACCGTGAATAACTGCGCCGCTTCCCTCGCCTTGGAGACGGTGACCGACTCTTGCGCCTATCCAAACCAGAAGCATGCCTAGCCAGTTACTGACACATCGCATAGAAACCTCTAAAACTTCTTACTTCACATACACTGTCATTGGAAAATGTTTGATCGGCCACCACCACTCGGATCCAATTGATCCAAGACTTGTTTCCAAGATGACCTGGAGTGTTTGTGACCCCCAACTGTTTGCAGTGTCTACAATTTTACTGCAAGCTCCTCCCATAGACAACCCAGATTTGTTGAGGCGTCACTCCCCAGGCTTTACTTACCCTACACACTCCCCAAAGTAATTTTTCTGCCGTACCTACCAACTTAGGATGTAGAGCAGGCATGCACCCAAATAGCATGTTTGTTCAATCCTCTGCAATCTCCTCAACCATACTGACCGGAAAAGCATAATCTACATATGAACAAACTGACTGCCGCCGAAGCTGAAAGCAACAGGGTATGCGCATCTATGGTACCGTTACCAGAGGGCAGAGGGCGGTCATCAGGGTTCAGCAGAGGCAGAAGAAGCGTATGTAAGGTTCCTGAAGAGACCTTCCCAAGGCCTCCTGCTTTTCTCCAAAATAGCCGCTGCGTCATCAAACCCCCCTCCGTCCATCCCGAGCCTGTCTGCTCCCACCTCATTCTCATTTCTTTCCTTTTCTGATCAATTTCTTGATACTTTCTCATCTCTTTCTCGACAAGTTCTCGACTCTCACATGGCTTCTAGCGCAAAACAAGAGCAGCTCAAAGTTTGAGAAAGACGCCAAGCAGGGGCCATTGTTTGCTCACTGTAACACACCTGCCATGTGAATGTAGATGAGGAGAGCGGCTTCTATGGTCTCGCCTCCTTCTACTGCTGTGTCGATGACTTGGAGGCGTTGGAGAGCGTGGTGGTGATCGTCGCCTCCCCTTGCGAGGTGGTGACCGTGATATCGATCGAGGCATTTCTTCTCCTGTCTCTGCTGCTGAATGTAGCTTAGGATCTTTCCAAATAGGTCATGGATCCTTATATTGCCCCGCCCAAAATTTACCCCCTTCTCGCACCGGCTTCCACATCAAGAATCCTTCTCAAACAAAGTCTTCATTGTCCCGTCCGTATTCCCACGCGCCAACACTCACCAACCATCTGTGCAAGCAGACAGGTTTCTTGAGTTTCATCTGTCTCTATTATCTACAACTCGCTGTTCAAAAGCATTTCTCAGAGCAAAACCTTCCTCCATGACAACCATCTTAGAAAGATACCTCTTCACAAGTTTTATTTGCCGTATGGCTACCAATACCTGTTTTCTAGTAAACGGAAGCCAAGCATACATAGGACATCGTCAGACCGTAGAAATTATACCAACGATGTGCGTGCGTGAAATGCATTCACAGAGCTTTGGAGTAGCGTTTAGACTTTCGGGCTTCAGCTTAACTATAGTCGCATGCTACGTTGCACATACTAGCAATAGCTTCTGAAGCTCAAATTACTAGTGAAGGCTCTCTCTGCATCTACGTACCCTTCATCCTGGCCAGCGAACTTCAAAGCGGACAACACTTACGTTGCGAAATCGTGCAGTGGGTACGAGAATTTCACAACCAGAATAATCCAGGTGGAATGCCTGAGCCTAATACCTAAGATCTCACTTCAGATGACCACTCTTAATGCACTGAAGAAACAACCCTGCGCAGCCAGCAGTCTACCTTCTAATCTCACATGCTATCAAGAACAGCAATCTGAAATCTCTACAGTGATAAGAAACAGACAGGTAAGCGTCAAAGAGAGAGAGAGCAAAGCCTCCGGTCAGGCTTCTCCAGACCCTACTTGGATGAAAAACGTCCGCATAATGAGCAGAAAAATGTAATGGGATGCGAAACGTCCTCGTGAATGAACGAAAAATTGCAGCTGGAGAACTGCAAGCTGAGAAGCAAGAGCATGCAGTGCAGTGAAGAGATGCCTGCCTGCTTCAACCAACACATCCTCAACGTTTTGCAGTTTGTACTGGATCAATCTAAAATTTCACATGATTGATTGTCTGGAAGGGAAGATGTTCTGTAAAACTCAAAGCTCTAGGTACCAAACAGTGCAATCCATCAACTACATTTCTCATACTGCACCCTTGCCCTGACTGGGAAGCATTCACTAGCTCCTGGCATCTTCACCTCGCATCTTTGTGTATAGAAAGCATCCATGGGCCACAGCATCGAATTTTGGGGCTTGTTCCTAAGATTTGTTCAACAAAAGATCCCCAGGGCGTGGAAGATGCGACTGATGAGTGAAGGCTTCTTGTATGGAAGCGAGTTGGTCATGGTCTGGGTAACCATGACAATTGTATGATGCCAAGTGCGTGCCTCAACCATGTCACTCAAATGTGGACTGAATGTGTTGGTAGAGAATTTGTCCACCACTCCAGTCACCCCATGAAGTGCACCTGATAGATCTGGAGCAGGTCTCAATGAGTCAATCACTGGGAGGTGCTTTGAAAAATGAGACTAAACTGCGTTGCTTCCCACCACCTCCCTTAGCCACAGGAATCCCACCCTCAGCTTTACGCTTGCTAGATGCACTCTTCCCTTTCTCCTTGGACTTTGACATAAGCTTCTTAGAGACTGGAGATGAGTCCAATACACCCATCTTACTGGGACGTTTGCCATTCGCCAAAGCAACACTGCTCCCCCCACTTGAATTCTCGTATTTCAATCCTGAGGGTCTTGGCTCTGCATCCGCAATGTCCAACTTGGGAGAACTCACCAGATCATTATCAGAAGCCATCTGCATTTGTGAACTAGCTGGGGTGGAGCCAACATCCTCTGATAGGTGTTTACCTTCTCTTTCCTCTTCAACTTGAGAGCAGCTCAAAACTGGTGAGCCTGAAGAACTTGGTACAAGAGTAGGTAAATCCTCGCTGTCTACCAGGGATTCAACACATACACCAAAAATATTGGTTAAATTGCAACCATCAAAGATCGGTTTTCTCATTGGTGTGTTAGCATCACTGGGAAGGCTATGCCATCACCTTATCCTCCAGAACAATTAAAGCTCAATGTATGCACTGTGAAAAAGGAAGTAATCATTAAACCAGGCTTGGTCCCCACACCCAAGGTATCCAAATTCGCAAATGCAACTGGCCAGCTAGAAGTAGTTTCAACAATGTTGCGCTCACATGCATACTCCAAATTCCCTCATAGAACTACGAAAGCCATCCTTCATTGCATTCTAGCTTGTTCTGGACTTCTCTGTTGGGCAAAACATGAAAGTCGAGGCACCGGGAATTCCAATGTTATGACCATACATATATGACGGTTGGAAGACAATGAAAGCCACAACGCTCTCACTGCTCTGCCTTCAATTTTCTGTTTGCCTATGTATACCCAGATGTTGGGATTGTGGTTTGTCCAGAAGAGGGAGTTCTGATAATAATGAATGCATATCTGGGCAGCATTTTACGATAAATCCTGCACAGTGATGCAAGAACAGTCCATGAAGCCAAAAGAGAGACATAGGTTACTCTGAAAGAAAACATTCTGTCCCTACCTGCCAAAGCATGGCCAGCTTTAGAGGCCAAATCTTGGTTTGTTGTACCGCGGCAGAAGAGTGCGGTCAGCTTTTTTTGTCGAGGATCATCATGGAATCTCTTCATATTACGAGAGCTCAGTGCTGGAGCCAGATGGGGCAGCATGGTGGGCTGCTTTTGAAGCGTCAGCACCACTGCAGCATGGTCGCTCCATTTCTTGGGAACCATTTTGACTATCTCTACCCCCGTAACTTCAGATAAGTATGCCTTGTCGCAGACTGCATAATCTATTCTGAATCAACACCAAAGTCATGTCAAATAGCACCATCAGCATGAAAGGTCAAGATAACATGCCAACATCCCAGCAAGTTTATGACCTGACAGACAATCAACCAGCTCAATCAACTTATTGCATGCTGATGCCTGGTAGCTGACAGTTTAAACTGCGAGACCACATTACAATGACTATCTTACAAGGCAACTACAGTTTATGAGTGAGCTCTCACCGAAGCCCTTCATTGTGGATCCTTGATTCAGTCTTTTGATTCCACACAGAGAACACATCACTTGCATTGGGGTGAAAGTGGCGAAACACATCGACATATTTGGTCAGGAACCTGTCAATCCAATCAGTTTCCTCTGCAGGGATGTCATAAGAAGATACACATAAGAAACCCCTCAGTATGATTCTGCAACTTGCAATGCCTGACTTATGTGGGAATTCTCCCCTGGAATTGAAGTGTTTCATCACTTTGATTGTGTTTGGATCATAGGTGTCATAGTTGTGATGGAAATGCAGCATACACAAATCAGCAGCCTACTTGGAGCATCAGTAAGTTCTGTCTCCAACATATCTGCTAGAATGACTTGCAAACATACAAATGCACCTATCCCCGCGGATCTTTACAAATAATTCATTCCATGCATAAGTGCACATGGTAAGTACCTGGAGCCAACCTTCCCATATCCATTGAAGCATAATCAGTCCATGAGAACATACACATGCATACAAAATCTTTCACTTACTGACAGAGACTCAAGGCGACCTAGAAAACCATCAACAATGAGACAATGCCAGGTGTGTCTCAGGAGAGTCAATGCAAACAATGGTCTTCATCAACATATACATTGTCACAGATGTGGTTACACACCTTGAGCATAGATCTCTCCAACTTTCCATCGCCTGTGGACATCAATGTCCCTATGTGCAACATTGAAGTCGCCAACGATGACCACATGCCTGCCTGATCTGACCAGCTCATCACCTGCAGCTTCTAGCCCATATTGATTGTCAAAAACTCTCAGTTTTACAGCTAAATTGATCTGCCAGGCACAACTAATATGTCTACTTTCACTTATCTGCGTATTTGAGCAATTTAGATTGCTTTTGCATTCTAGATCATGGTCAGCAGTTTGATTTCGCTAAATTCTCCAGCTTTTGAGCTCATAAAGCTTGAGCCAGATCTGTGCAAGTTTAATAGGGAAACTGGCTATGCTAACTTCGCAAATGATCAGTGATCAGAGTTATAGAGGGCATGGCAACTGCCCTGCACAAGGATACAGTAGCTCTGTAACCAGAACACCACCACTTACAATGGTCAGTTTGCTGGGCAAGGGCTGCTGCCATTCTGAGGTGTTCTGATTACAGCTCCAGAATATCCAGACCTGCAAAATTTTACGGCCTTCTGAGGCTTCACAAGCTGCTGTGTCTTAGTGGGCAATTGGGTGACTTAAAAGAGCTGCATGCATAGCTTCTCTACCAAGAAACACTACTATTATTCTTCCCTTAGCTGTTTCACAAAAGCCTAAGAACCTCACATTTTTGTTGGAGAGCCTCAAGATATCTCAGCTTGAATTCCAGCCGAGGCCTGCCCTCATTCTGGTCACCTCCATTGGGGACATACACATTCAGCAGCACAAAGCTGCCGTGGTCAGTGTACATCAACCGCCCTTCTCTGCACAAATCCTCAGGTGGCAGATCATTGCTGGTACTCAGGCAATCAGCTCTTGCATCCAGGGGTAAAAACTCCTCTTTCACATAAGTCACCACCCCTACCACACAGTCAGTGTATTTCCATCATGAGAACTCATAGGACTACATCATAGCCAGTCAGACGTCAATTTATGTGGCACCATAAAAGGTCTGCATTTCCTGATTATCCAGATCAAACCCCCACCCTCCCCACCTACAAAACAGTTATGACCAGGCCACAAGCTAGGGATTGGGGCGCGCACCACTATAGCCCTTTTTTTCCTGGCTGAATGCCCAATATGAGTCAAAGCCGGGCACACAAGCCATCCACTTTTCCAACTTCTCTTCTTGAATCTTTGCTTCCTGTGTAGATCCACCAAGCATGCTCAGGAAAAGAATAACAATGTATTACTGAAATGAATAGAATTGGAGGGGCAACCCCCCCAGTTCAAAAACATCCGGACATGCCGTTCAACAGTTGAAAGCTGACATTTCGAACCGATTAGGGAGCTTGCAGATGAGCTTCTTTAGTGCAAAAACTCGTATTCATGCTTCGTTAATAATTTTTGGTTTCGTTGGCACTAAAGAATCTGTAAATCAGCAACCGTTAAGCCTACCATCGGGCTATACAAAATTTAAAACATAATGGGCCTTCACCAGCGGGAAGAAAGAGACAGATATAACGACCTGAAAGCACACAATGTCCGCCTGGAGGACCTCAGAGAAGTACTTGGAGGCAGATGAATAGCGATTCGCAGCATCCTTGAGCGTGGCGTAAAGGCCGTTTACGTTCCAGCTGACAATCCGCATTGTAGTCTCTCTTGTTGCAAATCACGGGGTAACACATGAATCTCTCCACATGTTCCGCCCCTAGCCTCTCCTCCTACATACCTATTGCCCACAATGACATTCAACCCACTTCCTTTTCCTTTTCGAGAGGGCTCAGGGCAGTATCCCATCAACTAAAGAGATGAAAATCAACGAATAAATAAACAATCGTAGGAGAGGCCCACGTCAAGGTTATATTCAAGTTCTGTAGAATTCAAGCGGATTGCAGACAGTGGTGGAGAAGAGAAACCACCAAAGGAATTCAAACTGAGTGTTGTATTCCTCTGCCGCAATCCTCTTTGGTAATGTGATCTACCGTTCTCCGAGTCCATCTTTCTTTCTTCTTTCTTTTCTTTTGTCAAAGGGCAGTGGAGTTGCAGGTTTTTTTACAGAACTAACTTATACTGCTGGATTTGTAGATGAAGCATGCCATTGTGATTCAATCAATCAATATCAAATCAGTACATCGGTGGCGATCATATTAAACAATAATGGGGAACTCACCCAAATATGATTTGCCTGCTGCCAAGCTTGCTTAACAGGAACAAGAATGTCAATGTAGAATCCAGAATTCAGTTTTCTTTCAGAAAGCTGTAGAAACGTTCTCCCCAATAGCTAACTAGTCCCAGCAGTCCACAGTCCATCTATGAAATGGAGGTAGCCTTACCCCGTGCGTACACAGAAGACAGTGCAGATCTAACATTATAACACAACTGCAGCTTTATCCCCTACTGGACAAATCTGTGAGGCATTTTCTTCCTCAAATTTGATGAGGTCCAATATAGGAAATAGGAAATAGTTGCAATCATCCACCGGCCATGGGTAACGGGTCTAACAGAGAGAGCCACCCTCATTTGCACTTCTCTGCTTGCACCTTGTCAAAGCTGAAGCCTTGTGCCTCACTTTCATACCAAATTCCTTCATCGTCGTTGATCGCCTTGCTGCTTTGGCAGGATAGTGAACAATTTGGATATGGGTGGCTGGTCCAACAGAAATCTCTTGCCACTTCCTGGTAAAGACCCCAAAGAAAATGCAGGTCCCACTAACCATGCTACGGCAGCTCCTCCCAGAAGTCCTCCAAACTGCAATCGTTGCAACGTGTTAAATTCTGCAATGCTCATGTGCAACCACAAGGTACTCTGAAGAAGTTACAACAAATTAGAAACAATAACCTGGAACAGTTAACAGCAATGCCAGAAAGAAAGTGGACAGAACACTTACATGACCCCAGTTATCTATGCCCTCACCCAGGACACCAAAGACCTGAAACAACCAATGCCAGTGCTTAAAAGGACTCCAGATCTCTGAGAACCTGTTTAGCAAACACCAATAAATTTTGTGGAGAGATGACGATCCAATTACTAGAGTTCGTCTGCCTTCTGGTCAATATGAGAGTGTGAGAGGGACAACAGTAGAAATCTATTACGGCCCAAAGAGCCAAAGGGACAAAAGTAGACAGAGAGAGAAAATGTACTCATAAGACAATGTTTGCACAGCCTTGTGGACACAAGTAGACAAAGAGACAGAATGTACTCATAAGCCATTGTTTGCCATAGTTTTGTGGCCATTCACCCCACACACAGTTTGGAAGGAACAGAGAGAATGCACTCATGCTGTTCCCTGCGACATTGGCTTGCCATGGCCTATGGCTATCAACCCCGTGGGAGACTAACCCTCCTGGAGGCTTTTGTGGGGTTTGCACCCACCAGGGTTTAACAGTTCGGCAGCTCACCTGCAGGTATAAACTTATTTTCATGCCACTCCACTAAGGAGCTCAGAGAGGCACTTGACTGCATGCAAACTCGACAGCCAGGTTGCAGAGTTATTGATTTTAGTTTTATAGCCTGCGTTTACCACAGAACTGAAATACATGGGGAAGGCGTTTGCCCGTCACTCTGGGCTGTGTGCAGGGTGGAGCAGAGAATGTCCTCATAGGATGTTTGGAGTAGCCTTGTGGCCACAGATCCCATGCCCAGTTTGGGCAGAACAGCGAGAAAGAGAGAGAGAGAACATATTTGCTTTAGATGGGGATCCCCCATTTACAAACTGAAGGTATCCATACCAGGTTGAGGGCAATGACACGCCCTACTTGAGCCAGGCTGCGCTCACCTCCACTCAGCAGGTTCTTATGCCGCACCAGATATACTGCTAGCGCACCAACCTGACAGCCATCTCTTCACCTTAGTAGCAAATTTCACCCTCTCGATCTCTCAAAGCTCATGAAGGCAATGAGTAATAGGTGCATGCAGAAGCTCTACGTTTGTGTCAAATCCTTGCTTTGAGATCAGCATCGATATGTTTTGCAGCAGTCTCAATCATTATCCCTGATTAATTATCATGATCTGAGGTAGGAGGGCTCAACTTATGAGCCATGATACCGATCTCTCTGTCTCTCATTTGTGCAATTAAGAATTCACCACAACCACATATCTTATATCTGAGAAAGGGTAGAGGACTCAAACACCAGTCTGGAATGACCAGCATAGTTCTAATATACTCTCTTCCAACCCTTCAGTTAACACTGAAGCCCTTTAGTAAATTTGTTTGTTCTTCGGTGTGCAGGAGCCCTGCCACAATTTCTAAGCCAGTTTCACACTCTGGTGGGGGACTTGGGAGGAGCGTCCAGGTAGACAATGCTCTCCTAGGTCCATCACACCTAAAATTTACTGGCGATAGTCAAGGACTGTATATTAATTTATAACAGCACTTTGTGAGCTTTATGTAGCATATTCATTCTGCTGCATGCTGCACTCAGATTTACGTCCAGTGGATGACATCAATGGGGCCAGCTTGCCTGAAACATTGACTCAGGATAAAGTGCTTACCAGTCCAAAAATAGCTCCAGATGCACCCACAGAAGGAGCTTTGCAAAGGTAATAGCTCAAACCACTACCTGCCCCATCTCAACCCCGATCAGTTCTTCCTCTGCATAAAATGGCAAAAGAGCCAATGATTTCTTGGCACCCTACAGGAGACATGCTGTAAACAACAACACTTTTAGAGTGAAATTTACTTATAAGTAAGAAATTAGTACTTGCAACAGCCGAAGCCGTATAGACTGATAAAAACCTCCGTCCTCCTCCAAGTGATTCCACTGTTGGACCTATGGAATTAAGCGAATAGGAATTCACCTGCACATACACCCTAATATATCACCACGGCATTCACCCAATCATCACCAAAAAGACATCCTACGGAGTAAGGAAAATAACGTACCAGGAGATGTGCAATATTAGCATGAAGTAATGATGGTGTGATGAGCCTCCATAGCTGACCTTGATCAATCAGACTATTCACCTGCAATGTCCCGTGACCATCATCAATTAAGTTGTAACAGAGAGCCGACAGGGTTCTTGAAATTGACGTAGAGGTTACACACACTATCACAGAATGAAGAATAAGGAAGTAAACAATGATTCCATAGCTACCTTACTTCCCCACAAGAGTAGTCGTCCGTGAGATGCAACCTGTGCCATAAACACTCTGCACGCCATTCACTATACAAGTCAAGAAACAATGGCTGAGGAGCATTGAAGCTTGCCTTGGACAAAATCATGAGAATACTGGGAACTAAGGAAGAAAACTTTGACTGGACTGACTGCCTGCACTCGAAAGAGCAGCATCATTGTTATAGAACAGAAATAGCAATGCTACAATACACAATGGGCCAAAGCTCACTGATTGGTCAAACTAGTGACTTGCTTGAGCAGTCATCTGCAGATAAACAAATGTCATTGGCTAAGCATTCAGAATCAGTTTGGAATAACGTACAACAAATTGAGGCCGAGAATAGCATTTGTCCATGTTCGAGCCTTCGACCCATGTTCACCAACAGATCTAGACACTGGCTTCTCATCTCCAGCAGTAGCAGATGCCATTCTGATCTTGCTCTTGCTTCTAGGATTTGAACTGTCTTCGATGAAATGAACCAATGAGAACCAAGGGGTGGTTATCAGCATACTCGTTCCCAAACTGCTAGGAACTCTAAAACCCTTACTACTTTGTATTGCTGTATGCAAACTGCTTGCCCCCTTTATTTTTGATTTGTGATGTTGATGTCCGTTTCCATCGGGCTCCTGCATACGGCAGTGTGCCCACAATTTAAAACTCGTTTATCTTGCCATTCTAACATGATAAGAATTTACAGGTTTATGCGGGGAGACAGAAAGGTTATGTAGAACAAAACAAGGAAACCATTGAGAACGTCCAATGAGATTTATCGACTGCGTCTCGTGATTCAGCATCTTCCTCCTGACTTCCAAAGTTGGACGCACGACTCTCTGACTGTCAATCTTCGAAATCGTTGACAAAAGCTCGGCATACATTTCCGAAGTCCTTCTGTATGTAAGCGCCCGAGAACTACCATGTTCATTGCCATAAATGAAAAAAACGTACTGTGGACTCGATTGAACCCTCGAGTTTGGCATTTCCATCCAAATTAGAAAGCTGGATATCTTCTTACACGAATCTCATACTGTGCCCAGCTAACACTCAGATATATTTCAGGATTCAGACCCACCCACCTGGAATTGCTCCAAAAAACTCGATGTAGAAGACACAAACCGTTCCAGCTGCAGGGCACCAGCAGCCAACAATCCAACGCTGTATCCTGACAGACCCATGGCCTTTGACCCTAACGCCCGGAGCCGCAGAGAATTTCCTTGATTAAAACCCAGCGATCCATGTGCACCCATCGCAGAACCAACCGCAGCCATGAGAAGAGCCCTCCTTTGCACACCTTCTGCCCCCAATGCCCCAACAAAATCTCTCAAATCCATCTCTATCCCTCTATCTCTCTCTCCGTTCACAGGCGCACCTGCCTAGCAAGGAAGAACTACAATCACTGGGTTTGAGGATGAGTGTGATGCATGTCCCGGGCACATGAGCAGTTCGCTGCATCCTAAGCGGCGGCTGGATGTGGTGGGCCCCGCCAGCGGCTGCAGCCTGGGCGGTCCCTGCTTCCAAGGGGGCAGCCCCCGCGGGCGGGCACATGTGCACGGAATTTTACCCCCGGGGGCGGCGTGGATAAGAGTTACTAATGAATAAAGTCCCATTTAGTTTCACTAGCCAATAAAATATGGTGAGCTTGAGAATTACCTCCAGGCAAGCTAGGGTTTAAGGAATAGGGTATGGGGTTTTGGTTGGATGGTGCTTTAGGCAAGAGGCTCAGTTAATTTGTGAAGGATTTGTAGGTGAACATGGAGGATGTTGAACTTGTTATTGTACTCTGTGTTCTCTTCTTGTTCCACGAGGGTCTCCCACATCGTTTCCATCAATCCAAAAAAAAAAGTACTCTTATACTTCCAAAATTGGATGAATCAAGTCTTTTGTCAAGATCTCTTCCCATTCTTTGGGCAATGTTGGCCTATGAAGAGAGCAAACCTGGGAGGACTTGGTGGAAAGAGCCTCGACAATGCACTCATTGGGACATTATAGAGGGAGAGGTATGGCATACAAGTTCCGAGATGAGGGATAGGAAATTCATTCAAGCGTATCGAATGTCATTTGCAAGTTTCATGTTCTTGGTAATGGAGCTTGAACCATGGATCAAGTCACATGCTCACATGGTTGTAAGGCAACCATTGGAGGTTCGCAAGATTGTTGGCCTTGTCCGGTATCGATTTGCCCATGGCACAAGTGCAAACCAAATGGTTGACAGGTTTGGTGTTGGAGCATCGACAATCAGAAAATATGTTGACCTTGTTGTCAATGTACTTGTTGATGAGCACAAACTATTTGCAAAGTATATCTCCATACCACATGGAGATCAACTTCATAGGATTATTGCAGGGTTTCAAGATGCTTGCGGATTTCCCAATGTCTGTGGTTCCATAGATGGCACCCATATCTTTTTGGACGAGAAACCCAGCAAGAAAGTAACTGCAGTACCGACAGATTATTATTGTAGCAGGAAGAGCACCAACTCCGTGGTCCTCCAAGCTGTATGTGACATGGATAAGATATTTTGGAATGTTTGTTGTTCTGTGCCAGGAGGGACAGCTGATGGAGGTCAATTCCAAGTTTCATCTATTTATGCGCAACTTCGATCACGCTCAATTCTAAAAGAGCCTGTCGTCGTTGTTGGTGGGAGACGTATTCAACCTTACGTACTTGGTGATGCAGGCTATCCTAGCCGCACTTACCTCATGCGCAACTTCAAACCTCTTGATGGTAACCGAGATAAAGTTAGGTTTGATAGACAAATGAATGCCGACAGAGTCTCCATTGAGAATGCTTTTGCTTTGCTTAAGGGGAGGCGGAGAATTCTAAAGAAGACGAATGCGAGAGTTGATCGTGTCCCAAAGATAACAATAGCATGTTGTGTACTTCACAATTATTGTCAACTCATGGGATGCCAGTACCTCGAGAAGGACACGGAGTTCTACCTGACCCCCATGTTGGATTCTGTGGTCAATTGTCTATTTGTCGAGAAGGTCGTGCTGCCGCAAGGGAGGGTGAGGCTATGAGAGACACTATTTTTGCAGATTTCTTGACTATTCCCGATTTCACATGACAGATGTGTAATAGCATGTTTCAAACTTAGTATATACATGCAAGAGGCACCCATATCTTACAAGTAGGTGGGATAGTGATTCGACACAATGTACTGCCCTATGTCGGGTGCTCCCATTTTAGCACAGAACAATATTTTGTATTCTTTCAACTTTGAATGTGTTCATGATCAAGCTACCTACCCCTACCAACAGCCCTCATTGAATTCCGACATCGTGACAAAGTATGGCACCTATTTTTCCAATGAACACACAAGTGGTTAGCATAGAGGTTGGTCAAAATAGCTAGCCCCATACCAGGTGCTCCCATTTCACCACATAAAAATATTCTTCAATTCTTTCAAGTAGAGAGTGTTCATTATCTACTTAGCTACCCGTACCACCTGCCCTCATTGGATTCCAACATTTCAAGCTCAAATGGCGCCCACCCTTGCAATCAACATGGAAGTGGCCAACACAGTGGTTTGACAAAATTCACAGCCCCACACCAGGTGCTCTCATTATTTCACCTCAATGTTTTTTGTACTTCTTTCAACTTGAGAGTGTTTCTTATCCAAGTGACTACCCATACCAACTTACGGAATAGAAATCCAACATCGCAAGCTCAAATGGCGCCCACCCTTGCAATCAACATGGAAGTGGCCAACAAAGTAGACCAGCCTATGAACCATACTCTCATTTTCACACACAAAGGTGTGTTTTCATATATTCATTGGTCGTTACATGTAGTATATAAGAAGCCATCCATTGGCACAATGTTTGGCCAATTCGCAGTATGTATGGAGCCCTAAGCCACATGCTCCCACAATGTCAACCGTACATATCAATCTTCATCGAGTCACGGTGCTTTGTTGCCTTTGACCATTGTCGCAAGGAGGTTCGCAATGGCAAGCTGGGTATCTGCAGCTTGACGACGACTCTCTAGTTCATTTGCAGCTTGCATTCGACGGCTCTCCATCTCCAACTCTCCCAATTGCATAGTCATTCGTTCATTTGACTCAATGACCAGTGCGGTCATCTTCTCATGGCTTTCAAGTTTGTGGCGCTCAACCTGAGCAGATCCTTCGGCAAACTTGCCAATGGCTTCTGCCAAATACAATGCACTTCCAGACAATGACCGTTTGCGTGCATTTGGTTTGTCTGCTACTCCTGGCTTTTTGCATGATGCAGTCTTCGGAGTTAGCGGACTTTGCACTGACGTTTCCTCAGGTGTTGTAATATCAATTACAGGTGGTGACGTGTCGTCAACATGAGGCTCAGTGTGCCCTGTCATAGGAGCAGTAGGAGTGTCTTCAAATTGAGTGTCAGGGGTAGAGTTCTCACCAAAACTATCATTCGTGTTGGCCCATGATGCTCGACCTTGATCAATACCACCTGGCAGACCATCTCCTTTTGCTGAACCCCCCATGATCTTTTGCATTCGTCGAAACCAAGGCCAGTCGCTGCCTTCACCACCTGTTTGTTCTGCAGGCAAAGTCTTCTGCCTCCGGTACTCGTGCTTCATCTTCTCAATTTTGCCCTTGATGTGAGCCTCTGTACGGCGCAGCTCAAGTGACATCTGTCTTATGTGTTCAGTACGAATGTGCTCAATGCCTCGCTGCCAAAAGGCCTTTGTTGCATCGTCGTCTTTCTTCCTCATATAAATCCAGCACATTTGCAAGCGCCGCATCAGTCCATCTCCCTCCCACTGCAGTGTCTACATCAAACCCGACTTTTTTCTTTCTTTTTTTCTTCACAATGTCCAAAGCTTGAGTTGGTGGAGGAGCACGTGCCAAAATGGAAGGTGCAAGTATGGAAGGAGGAGCAAATGTATCAGCAATGGCAAGAGCATAGGGAGAATGAGAATCTTCATCGAGCATTTGCAAAAACGAGCTTGGCAAACTGTCATCACCCATCTTGGGCACTTCCTCCTAATTGCAATCTTACACTTGTATGTAACAAGCACCTCAAAAAATTGATCCAAGCTTCTCCTCTTTTTTAGTATAGTGAAAACCCTTTCTAGCCATATGACCCTAAACTGCAACCACAGTAAAAAGTCGGTGGCGCAGTAATAATTATTTATTTTACCAGTGTTTCAGGTGAAAACAAGGCCATTAGTTACCGCAGGTGCTTCCGTGGGGGCGCATCCTTCCCAAGTGGCTCGCCTGCCCCCGCGAGGCCCCACGTCCTTGGCTACCCCCGTTTCTGCCCCCTAGGCGGCCGCGCGCAGCCTGGGCGGCTCTTTTGGATGCCGATTTGGCTCATGTGCCCGGCACTGCAGGCCTTGCTTATAGCGGGCCTCCCTTGAAGCTTCTCTCTTCCCAGAAACCAGACAGACTTTCAACGCCCCAACACCATTCTAGATACGAAGTATTGTCTACGGTCTTAGATACACGTACTATATTTGTTTTATTTTTATTTTCTTGTACCCATACCATGAGTAGCGAGGCAAGTGGCTCTTAGTTACACCGGGGAGTCTTCTCTCTCTTTCTTGTACCCAGCCACTTGAAATAATTAAGGACTGCCCGGGGTGATTCTTGAGAGCAGGGGGAGCTAGGGATGTAGGGGTTCTGTATTTTGCGGTGAGATGGTTTAGGACTTAGCCGTGTGGCAAGCCTTCTCTCAGTGCCAATGGCAGCACCCTTCCCTCTTTTCTTTCTCTTGAGCTATGGATGGGATCATCCTCGCCTCAATATCTCCTCTGTTAATCTGATATTCTCTTTGGGCGTGATCTTTGAACGTTAAAAGCGTAACAGTGTCACCATGTTCTCGTCCCTTTCATCGTTGCCAAGTTTGGATCATTTCTTCTTTATCCTTCCTATAATGCTATCTATGGTTCTCTAAGCTATGTGCTATCATGAGCATGCTTCTCGAGAATTCCTTCTCTTATTATCTCCAGCCTTCCCTCCCCTCTCTGGTTAATTAGCCGTTCTGCAAAATGTTGCGTCTTCCCCCCCCCCCCCCCCCCCCCCCCCCGAGTCTGCCAAGTCAAGCTCAGCAGTCGCTAAAGAGCTTGACAGGTTTCATAAGATCACTTTACTTCTCACTGCTGCCAAGGAGACACATCTCCCTTCCTCCAGACAGGAATACAACTTATCAGTAAGATTCTATGACTACATTATACCGCCGCCATCCTAAGAGGCCCAGAACGCTGCTCTCAGGGAAGTTTTCAAACCCTCCTGACGAGAGGTAAATGTATGCATCTGAATGGAGTTGCTCGCCAAGTGCTGGCAGGTGTTTTGTTTTTCTTCACATGCAAAGTTCTCACTTGTGCCATAACCCAGCCTCTCCTCAAATTATCTCTTATTCCTTCACTACAGCTCCCGAGATAGCTCCTCTTCTCGCTGCTACTTCTGCTTCACTACTGATGATTCTAAGTTAGCCTCCAAGTTTGCTTGTTCTCTTCAGTTTGCTCCAATCACGAGACTCTCCTCCATTTTATGTTAACACTTGGCTGGGCTTTGTCTTGGGAGGTGCTTGCATTTACAAAAGTTCCGGAGTTTGGTGAGGTTCCATTGATTTTTTTTTGTAGCTACTTTGATGACTACAAACAAGGAAAACGAGGAGGATCATCCCTCACTAGCAGAGGCAAGAACCAGATTTGGACTCGGAAGAACAACTCCACCAATGGATCTGGTGGCTCCATCCTGGGCAAGAGCCCAACTACCATCTTCCGCCTCCCTCCCCCCAACCTGCAGAATTACAATGCAGGAAAGACACTGTGGTTCCAGTGTCATCGTGCTCAAGATAAACAAAGAGAATGTCGTACGCATACATATCGCTACACAACTACATCGTTGTCCAAAACCACACAACACATGTGCACACCAGACACTAGTCTATCACTAGTCCACCACTAGTGCACCGCTAGTCCTGCCACTAGCCACCACTAGTGCAGCCACTAGTCCATCACTAGGCTGCCACTAGTCCATTACAATGATAAAGAAATGAATGATATAAGCACACAAACTCTCTCAAACTCACACACTTGCACATGAAAACATCACTCATATTAAGTCGAGCCAAGTGCACCCCACACCATGTTGAATCCACACTATGGCGCCATAGTTAGACACGGTGAGGATCAACTCGAAAAAAATGAGCCCACCGCGATCGGTCGTAAAGATAACAACGCCAGGTGCCCAAACATATATTGGCCCCTGGATTAACACTTGGGTCAATCCCAAATGTCAATATATAAAAGCTAGCTATTTCTTAGCTAACTTCACACTAGTGGTAAAATAACTTGACAGCTATCGTGCGTATACATATCGTTATACAACTACATCGTTGTCCAAAACCACACAACACATGTGCACACCAAACATTAGTCTATCACTAGTCCACCACTAGATTTGTCACTAGTGCAACCACTAGTCCACCACTAGGCTGCCACTAGCCACCACTAGTGCAGCCACTAATCCAACCATTAGCCACCACCAGTGCAGCCACTAGTCCATCACTAGGCTGCCACTAGCCACCACTAGTGCAGCCACTAGTCCATCACAATCGTCCCCCTAGCTGGCGCTTAGGTCTCTCTAAGTCCAGGTAGCCACAAGATGTGATAGTGGCCATAGCCTCACTAAGTCCTCTACCACTATCCCTACTACACTGGGTACAAGAGTTGCCCCATCGATAGTCGTCGTATTGCAACCTGTGAACTTGAGCCTGAGATCTCGGGTATTGACTCCTATGAGCTTGGCCTCCCATGTCTTGTTAGCTACCACTAGTCATATATATCCACTGCCACTATCCCAAGCAGTGTGGACATAATCAATCTCCATCAGGAACCCTCTCAAAAGGTGATGTCAAGCATCCCATGTGCCAACCTCTTGAGCATCGATCACACACCAGCATAGTGGCGGCACCACGAGCATACCTACATAGCATCCAACATAACCCTGTAGGTACCACTACAAGGTTGGGATCTATCCTCCCATCCACATGTAGAAGGTGACATGGCGCACAATTGCGCACATGGTCCTTCCATACCATGTCATCTCAACCCTCCAGAATCAACACTCCTGAAGGAAACACCTCCCTGACCCTTAGAATCACACGTCATGCTGTGACATCCAAGGTCGTAGGCGTTGTCTGTTGCAGATACACATAGTCCCCAGGGTGGAAACGCCAAACACTTGGCCGATATCCCCCTCCACATATATTGGCATACCTCAATGTGTCTTGGTGTTGGGCAATAATAAGGTTCTCAAAAACCATAGGCATGATCATCTTGAACAACTCTGCCCACTGGGCACATGCTTGTGTCCACACATCCGGATCATCAAGGTTGAGGACTACTACAGCCTCCTTGCGAATAGACGCAGGCAAATCTGGCTCTCAGCCAAAGAGAAGAAAATATGGTGAGAAGGAGGCAAGTGATGGTTAATTGCTAAACCTGTAGCCCATGACTAACCAAGGTACCTGAAGATCCCAATCTCCTAGGTGTTCCTTTTGCAAACCATACTTGCGCAAACCCCTCTTCACCGTCTACACCACTCTCTCTGCCAAGCCATCGACCTAAGGATGATCTTGAGAAGTGATATGGTGGTTTATCAAGGTTTTATCATACAAAGCTTGAAACTCCCCCAAGAACTCTCTCCCTTGGTCTGTGAGTACCTGAGTTGGAGCATCAAATCGGCTAAGCACACAATCCAGGAATGCATACGCAGCCTCCTCACTAGACTTGTCCGGCAATGGAACCAACTCAATCCACTTGGAGAAGTGCTCCACCATCACCAACACATATCTGTGGTGGTGCATTGTCAGTGGCAACGGCCCTGCGAAGTCAAGACTCCACTTGTAGCCCAATCCCATGATGGATAAATGATGCAATTGTGGTGTAGGGGCATTGAATGAAGCACTCACCTTGTCACACACCATGCACATAGCCACAAATTGTTGCACCTCTGTGTGCATACCACGCCACCAATACTGCCCCTACAGTAGACTATGAGTGCGACGCACTCCAAAATGCCCCAACTCCTCATGGGCATGCCGCACTAACCGTGCACGCTGTGTTGGGTGATGCACAATCCTCACCCGACCATCCTCCCACACTCGAAGCAGGTATATCCCCTCCCACTTGAACCTCTTGGCTCGTTGCAAGATCTGATCCCTCTCCTTGGCAGTCACACTAGCTGTCGTGTCTCCAGTGCGGAGGTAGTCCAATACAACCAAATCCTCATGTATATCTCTGGCACCACCTAGCTCATCTCTAGCCTCAGGGTCCTACAATCATCCGTGTTGTAGGTCCAACCTGACCTCCCGATGCCAAGATACACAAAAAGACAGATGCATGTCATCCTGGCACCATCTCCTCATTCGTCTCACCATGCCACCGAGCTCCGATGTCATCTTGCTGGCTCGTGCATGGATTGCGACTCAATCCATCTGCATCCCGATTGACCAAACCCGGTCAATGCACCACCTGAATATGTCTCTCATGCTCCTCCACCATAGCACGAGAGGCAAAGCATCTCTTGTAAGCCCTCAGGAACCGCTGTATACGTTGTCTCTCTCCTCCAGTGACAATGGGTCCAATGTCAGGCTCTCGATTGTCCTCCGTAACTACAGCCTTAAATCCAGTAGACTCAGAGGTAGAGGACGTATCCCGTGGTTACTATGCCGCAACCTCTTGAGCATTACTCCCTGCCTGCTTAGTCAATGACAAAGCCTCATCCTGCCCCATCATCTCATCATTGAGGACCTCCTCAACTCGAGAAGAATCCCCAACCTCATCCATCACAGCCGCATTAGCTGCCAACTCCCTCTGAACCTTGAGCACCTCCCACATGTGCCATGGGTGTCTACACCCCGTGGTCCTCACCGGCTCGCCTCCACTCACTGTTTGTACCATCTCGGTAGGCAGAGAAACCGTCAAAGGAAGTGCACTTCGCACTCTATGTTGCTCAGCCATAGCCAAGCTGATAATCCAGGTCAAGCAATTGAGATCCATCGCTTGCCCCAAGACCTGACAATGTGATGCATCAGAAAGAGAATGCACCGTCGTGGTCCCAGTGGAAAAACCCATAGCCCACTCTCGCTCGTCGGCATTAGGCTCCACTAACTGCTGCAGTTGAGCATCCCACAGGAGGCCAGATCCACTATCCCGGAAAGCATGCAATCTGGGAAGCTGAGTAGTGTAGGTAGTGTTGCTCATGGTTGATCCACCTTATTGACCATTGTCAAAGGCAAACGGTCATCGTGTCTCATACGCTGAGTCTGCATCCCTGTTAGAGGGTTGTTTGGGACTTAGAACGAGTTCTGTGGGGTACCCTTAATTTTTGCGCAGACTTACGGATGGTAGACTTAGGCCAACACGGGCCTTAGGGGTGGTGGACAGGTTCACACAGTCAGTCACAGTCTGACACAGCTTACACTTCTTGACACAACTTTACACAGACTGACACATCGGGTCACAGCCTATCACAGTCTGTCACAGCCCGACATAGTTTCACACAGTCAGACACAGCCCGACACAGCTCTACACAGCGGGTCACAGCCTATCACAGTCTGTCACAGCCCAACACAGTTTCACATAGTCAGACACAGCCTGACACAACTCTACACAGCCAGTCACAGCTCGACACAATCACAGCCGACAAAATTTGGCACAGCCCGTCACAGCATTCACATGGAACGACATCTGCAGTTGGAATGACTGTGTAGGAATAACATCTGCAGAGGGAATGTGCATTCTTCTTGATGATAATTAGTTAGTTAGGCAGTTAGAACAGCTTGCAATAGATTAGGCAGAGCAGCAACAGAGAAGGGGGACTTCGGAGGGACTTAGAGAGAAGATCAGGCGGAGAGCACGAATTGGAGAGCGAGGATAGGGAGAGACGATCTGATTGATGCTTGATTCATGCATGTTGTAGAAATGTACTGTAGAGCAAATTAGAGACACCATGGTTACGACCTGATACTTAACACATATTAATCGGATACACATTCCATACTCACACTGTGTAAAGATACCTGAGTGAAGCTGTGGAATGAATGGATGAGTGGTTGGAACCTGGTAGATTGCTAAAGCAATCTGATACTTGATTGCGGACAGTAAGGTAACTAGTTAATATGAATGTGAGAGGGAATACAAAATAGGAAGCACCCCCATGATACACTAGCTGTAGGTCATGTCTGATTGTTCTGAGCGGGCTGAGTGCTTAGAGATTTCCAACTCTTCTATCTTGGAGTTCCCACCTCGGATAGCAAAGGGATGGGTGAGTAAAAGCCGCTCGACATTTGGCGACCATACTAGGGAACTGGATCAAGAACAACCAGATGTGACAGGCATCTGGTGGGATCATGGTGGTTGGAGAATCAAAGAATTTGATGTGAATCAACTTCCCTGTGGAACTGAGAAAGAAAGATTGTCCAAACAATTCTTTCAGAGGTTTTTGGAATTGCCAAACGGTTGCAAAGAAAACATTCTTAAGAGAGTGCATGATGGTGATCCTGAGTGGGGTTTGGAGAAGGGAGTGATAAAGATTTATCAAGTGGTCTGTAGAGGGAGAGCAAGTTGGTTACCAACACTAGTTTATGTGATAGCATTGCTATCTATTAAACGAGTGGAGTTTGAAGGCTGGGAATAACGGAAAGTGAATGTTTTTACTCATATGCATGAAGAGCTCGTACTGGTAAAGAATTGGATACCTAAGGATATCATGTGGATCAAACTTACACCAAGAACAGCTTTCCAGACGTGCTTGCCATATGGTTATATGGTAACGGAGCCTTTTAGTCTAGCCAGGGGTGCCTTGAAGCTTGAAAGAAATCCAGGCATATACGAGAGATACTACAGAAGAGAGTTTTGGTTATTGCCTCATTTAAGATATGAAAGATATGGGACATGAGTGATGAAAGAGAAGCTAGACTCCACAGATATTCAGCGAAAATAGAAAGTTATTTGAAAGCTAATTATCCATATCTTTGGGAGAGAGGAATAGACATAGGAGAATCATCTGGACCTCTCACACCATTAAGACCAGAGAGTACATCACTCATACCAGAGGAATCAGAGTTGGATGCCACTCATTCTTATACTTTACAAGAAAGATTAAGGGATTTGGTACAGGAAGAAGATCAGCCACGAGGGGAAAGATCGGAGATACATCCCTGGATTAAAGATTTGACAGAAATCTTTCATCAGAGTTGGCATGGAACACCAAAAGCAGGAACTCCAGTTTCTGAATTACAAGAAAAAGAAGGAGAGGACAATGTGGCAGAGCCAACGGGGAGTTCAGACTCTCCAACACCACTTCAATTGAGTTATATGAGTGAGGAAGAAGAAATCCAAGAAAAGAACTTGGGAGATGAAAACAGAGAGAAGAATTTGGAAGATGAAGAGTATGAAGAGGTAGACCCAACAGTTGAGGTTGAGACTACAACCAGGACATCCCAACCTGGATCAAGTGGAGCACTTGGATCACAGGCCAACAAAGGTGTCGGCTCAGGGGGATCAGGCGGGCAGCCTGGATCTGGCTCTGGGGGGACAGGGAGTGTGGGAAGTAGTGCAACTGGAGCTGGGGATACTCCAAGTAAAGAGGGGCCAGTAGCAGGGAGTGCTCAGGAGCCAATACCTGGTGGGAGTACCACCACTACAACAGCAGGTCTACAGGGACCAGCACCAACAGGAGGACCAGCACCTGTCAGTGGGCAGGGTGTAGGGCCACAGATGGCAGTACCTCCAACACAAGCAAAACCATCTTTCCCAATATATGCAGGGAAAGGGGATCCTGATGTACACATCAGCCAATTTGAGCACATGTGTATTGTGAACAACGAGAATGGCGAGGATGCCAAGATGAGACTGTTTCCTTGTTCACTTATCAAGAAAGCAAGTGAATGGTATGCAAGGTTTCCTAGTTATCATTTCCTATCCTGGAATGGCCTTAGTACAACATTCCAAAACAGGTTGAGGACAAGCAAAACTGAGGATGAAGTGTATGGGAGTTTACAACAGTTAAGGCAAAAGAAACATGAAACTGTTGAAGAATATATGGAGAAGATGGAATTGATGATGAAAAAGCTGGCTGCTGTACCGGCACTAGGATTACAGAAGATTTGTTTTGTAAGTGGACTAAGACCTCAATTACAAAAGAAAGTGGATATGCTACCCCATAACACAATGGAAGAGGCATTCGAAACAGCCAACAGAATTGAGCAATTGGGTTCAATGCTCAGGAGAGATAAAATGGATGATGATGATTCTAAAGATGAGTCGGATGAGAAAGAAGAGCAAGAGCTCAAGAGGAAGAGTAAGAAGAAGGAAAAGTTGAAGAGAGACAACTATGAGAAAAGACTGTAAGAAATCCTAAAAAAATATGCGACAGAGGCTGTAACACATTGGAGGAAGGGTGTTTGGTATGCAAAATGCCAGAATGAAGGCCATACCACGGCTGAATGTCACATGAAGGAGAAACATTGTACTATATGTAAAATGGATAACCATTCTACTGAGAATTGTTATTACAACAAAAGGACAACTATAAGAGAACCTAGGCTAGTGAGGGTGCATCAAGTGCAACCTTTGCCAAGAAGAAACAATGATCAGGACCACTATGGTAGGACTGGTGGATATAACAATGGTATGGCTGGAAGGGATAATCCAAGAGGGAATTACCAAGGAAATCCCGGAGGCAACTACCAGGGTAATCCAAGAGGGAATTACCAACCAGGGAATCAGGATTATAGAAATAATCCCATAATAGACCAAGGGCGAGGACCCAATGGTGAAGAACTGTGTTACTATTGTAACCAGGCAGGACATTGCAAAGCAGCCTGTCCATTTTGGATCAGACACCAAAATGAGATGAGAGCTCCTGTGAATGAAGGCCCAGTAGTGGCAGCTTACATGGTTAGGCTATGTGTTGTACCAGAAATAAGTACAATGATAGTTACCAGAAGCAAAGCTAAATTAATACCTCCACTGGATGAGGAAGAAGATGTTGATGAAGATGGCAGTGATGTGCCTGAAGATGATGAGGTTTGGAGAGATGAGAAGGAACTGCACAAGGAAGTGGCTGATACCATAAGGGAAATGCAGAAGAATACTGATATCCCTATGGCAGATTCTTCTGACTTTGACAGAGAAGATGAAGGAGGTGAAAATGAAGTGAAGCAAGAGGCTTAACAGGTGGAGGATAATGAAGGGACTTTGGCGGAAGTAATATGCCAATCCAAAGTTGAGATTACAATTAGGCAGTTATTGGCTGTGGCACCTCATTGTAGGGTCAGGCTGTATCAAGCAATCAATCAGATTGCTCATGCCAAGCACTCTCGCATAGAAAGGTTGATCTCATCTTACCATTTCACCATTTATGTATGTGATCCATTTATTTTCCAAGCAAAGCTTGAAGTTGAAAATCTGATTTAGGCTTTTCAAAAGAGGAGAGTGCATTGTGGAATCCCACTATTTCATGTCTAGAATTGACAAGGGGAAGAACCCCATAGCCTATTGGAAAGGGCACCAATAGAGGTTTGTATTTGAATTGTTTGAAGAAGGAATTTTTATGTTTGAATACTAATTTGAAATATAGCCAACTCTGGCAAAGGCATACCATTAGGCTGGATCTATGATATAAGGCCACACTAAGGCCATTGTGTGCTAATTTCCCCCCCTACTAGCAAGCCATGGAGGCCTAGGGGAGGGTGGGTTGTTTTCTTTTTGTCGTGGGGTTGGGGTGGGCTAATTTTGCTTGACAGCAGCTGCCCCAAAGTTGCGAGCAGCCCGGGAGGAGTCCGGGTGCTATGTCTAGAGAGTAGGTACTCGATTACTAAAAACGTGGAGGCAGCCATGGCCCAGCCACGACATACAGGGAGCGAGGCCCCAACGCTGATCTTAAGTCGTACTGAGATCAAGTACATCAGCCGCGTGGCTCAGGCGTGAGGCTCTGAAGCGTGCAAGCAGGGTGCGGGTCTTTACCCGCGGGATAGCCAAAAGTTGAGACGGACCGGCGGACGCTGGTGTTAACCGCAGAGGTCCACGGCTGTTGGACCGCTACGCGCGGATCTACGGCCCGCCACATGGCGGGGGCGTTTTACCCAACGGGCAAAATGCACATTCCTTAAAGGGGGGTATTCTTACCTTTAGCTATTAGATTCAATTTATACCCCTCTAAGGGTTAGGAGCCATTATCTAAGGCGCCAGTGGTAGATAAAATCTAGGATTTTGGGAGGATATAGCCTTGGAGGGGAGCGTTCTTATGACTCCAAGAGAAAGCCAAGCGGTCCTGTGAGCAATGAGCTAGAGGCGGAGACCTCAAGAGACAAGGGAGGAGAGGAAGTACTCTGTCATAAAAACTCGGCTACTAGCTCATGCCTACTAGACTCCAAACAGTAATGTTGATCGTCACCTGCAATAGAACAAGAATGACCATGCCCAAAGAAAAAGAGAACATAATTGAAAAATGAGAGCAAAAATAAACATTCTGTCAGATTGTCATTATGGCAGCCCCTATGCATTGAAAGCATAGCGAGTCTTGGCATCTTTCCACTGCACAATACACTCTCCGAAAGGGAAAGTGTCGATGGTAAAGAACTTCTATGCAAACATGCGCACTACAAGTGGCAAATGCTCTGTCAACCGATTCCTGAGCTTTGACTTGACAAAAGTGAGGGTGCTAAATAGGCATCTAGGTACATTTCAGTATCATGCGATGAGGTAACCTCAATTGATAACCAAAATTGGGCATTTGTTCATGTTTATTGTGTCCAAAATTGGCGAAGAATACCCATGCTACTCACATTGGAGAGACTTGTAGATGGTGCAAATGCAGATGCATTGAAGACAGTCATAGTTGAAGCCCTCTTGATTGGTGGAGGTGTGACGAGGGAGAAATTGGCCCAAAGTCTGGTTTCATTTGGCGCAGATGGTGTGAGTGTCTTTCAGGGCATGTGGACAGGTGTCACTGTGCAATTGCAACAGAAAGATGCTCCTCACACGGTGGGGGTCCATTGTATGGCCCACCGCACCAATTTGGCAGTCCAAACTTTGAGTGACCTCAGCTTGGTGAATCGGCTGGAAACTTTCCTGCAATCCTTGCATTCTTATTTTGCACATAGTCCAAAACGTCACCTTGAATTTCAAAAGTTAGCCGAGTTGATGGAGACCAAGGGTAACAAAAATTCTTCGAAACGTTAAAACCCGATGGATCAGTATGCTCAAACCAGCCGTGAGAGTTATGGCTGAGTATAGGACTCTTGTGGTTAAGATGGCGTTGGACAGCATGGGGGAGGCCAAAGCAGCTTCCAACCTTGACCTCCTTGTTGATATTGAGCTTCTCTTGGGTTTGTGCTGTGTATTGCCCTTACTCAAAGCTGTGAACTCCTTGATGAAGTTTGCACAAGCTCGTGACACTTTTATGGTTGATTTCATCACAATAGTGAAAATCTGCCAATCTGACCTCTATGCTATGTATACAGATGCCACGACGGCATTTACAGGCCCCGAGTTTGCTGAATTTTGAAGTCTAGCTGAGGTCAATCATTCCACCTTAATATTATTGTGGGTTTCAGATCCTTCTACTTCAACAGACCATTTAGCAATTGAGTGTCAAGGAAAACATGTTTGGGCCAAGCACAGGAATATTCAGACTGGGGAAGTGGTTTGGGTCACTATGGAGGTTTGGAGGAGGGTGTTGGCTGATGTTCAGACTCAGTGTAAGGATGCAGCAGCACAACTTGTAAGGGAGTTGGAAGGACGTTTTCCAACCCAAAATCTCATGGAGGCTATGGGTATTGTATACCCCCAATTCTGGACACGCCATGATGCTGACATGGGGTTTCTTCACCATCTCAATGTCATCAAGGCGACATATTGCTCTCCTAAGCGGGTTGGTAATATATGACCGTTCCAGCTCTTTTGAATGCACAGGATTTGGACTTGCAAGCTTCTTTGTTTAAGATGACAATGAAGAAAAATTGCGCTATGGCTTTGGAGAAGCCCATTGAGCTGAACTCTCTCACCAAATTGTGGCAAAATTTGGGAAGTTCCCAAGTGTTGATAGCCAAGATCCCTGAGTACATGAAGATTGCTGAAATAGCTATAGCACAGGTTATAGGCAGTGTGGAAGATGAGCGCAAAACATGAACAGATGCCCAATTTTGGTTAACAATTGAGGTTACCTCATCGCATGATACTGAAAATGTACCTAGATGCCTTCACACCCTCCCTAGTGGCTTGCAAGACTTCTGAATCCATGCATTCCGCCATCTCCCAGCCGATGTTATCAGACCAATGCTTGTTTGGAGTATTCTTTAGTTTCAGCCGCTTGAAAAGATCTTTCAACCCCTCATAGTCAGTCATGGGCTTACCTTGGTTAAGGATTTGAAAAACAACAATAAATTGGGCCAACTTCCTCTTATCTTGGGCCACCTCTCCAACAATTTGCATCTGAATCACCGAATCCCTCAAGGAAGCTACATACAAAGCTTCATTCTTGCAATGTTGGCTCTCTTTGCTGTAGTAAGACTTCCCCACTGGTACTCCAGGCATGGCAACTGTTGCCTTCCTCTTACCTGCATGCTTGGTCAATGAATCTAACTTAGGCACAAGGATTTTGTCTTTCCCCTCAATTCTGGAGCAGACCTTGCACTTTACAGAATAAATCATGCCATCCTCCCCCACAACACTTTCTGCCCATGTAAATCTAGCAGCCCAAACATCTTGAAAGTTTCTGTTTAGGTCTTGCTTCCTCTTCTTGTTGCTAGGAGAGGCTTCATTTGTGGACAAAATCAACTGTGCAGAGCTAGATTCACCAACAACATGAGTGCAGGGACTGACACTAGATGTTCCACCATCTGAAGAGGTTCCTTGTGGTGGTGAGATAATTTGATACCCACTATGTGATAGGCCTGCACTAGCTGAACTACTGTGCAATGAATTCAGGCTGGATGAATGAGATTCAGGAACCCTGGAAGAAAAGAAATATTTATATTTGAAGTTACTCGACAGTTTTAGAGGACGACGAGAACATAACAGATCACCAACAAGAGATCAGACTAGAGGTACAAGACTAGACAAGAAGAATATCATGACAGAAAAGGTGAAGAAGTCACTAGGATTGGGGCACATGGAACCCGTTCCATTCTGGCCGAATGCATGGTGGGTAAACATGAATCAAGATGATTTTTATAACAATGGACAAGAGTACAAGATACTGGAACTCGACTCGAATACTGGAATGCTAGAAACTTGATTTGAGTACCAGGTACTGGAAACTGGACTAGATACTGGAAGCTGGACTGGAGTACTGGACTGGGAACAAGAGTAGCTTGAACTTGTGTTGGCGAGACTGAAGAGTGTCTAGTCTCACCACCTATATATACTGGCTACTAAGAAGCTTCCCTAAGAAGCTTCTCCAGGTTGCTTGCCGGAGAAGTTTCCAAGATTAAACAAAGGTTTCTTGATAAAGAAACTTCCTTAAACAAAGGAGGTATCTTGATGGAGAAGTTTCCTCCAAATGAAGCTTCATGAGCAGTTTCCCAAGTTACTCTTGGTAATTTGGTAAACTTCCGATAACTTAGTAAGTAATGGTAAATCATGGTAGATCATGATAAATCACAGTAAGTCGTGGTAACTTCCGGTAACACGATAACATAGTAACTTGGTAACTTCTGGTATTTACTCCTGGTAAGTTCTTCTGGGTTATGTCCGTGACATCACCCCCTCCTCTAGCGCCGAGTTCCTCGAGGAGCGGTAAAATCTTGGACTTGCTTAGAGTTGGATAAAATCCAAAATCCGGCGAATGGTACTTGCGAAGTATTCGGCTCTTCGTTCTTGACTCAAATGATTTATAGGTCCCTGCAACCATCAATAGTATCCAACACCTTGAACTTGGGACCACGCAGTGATTTGAGCATTCTGATTTTTGAAGCTACCTTTAAACATGATTTCGTTGCCATCTGGGTCTAAAGCCTCAACCTCCAACAGAATTATCAGACTTTGAGTAGGCTCCACTTGCCGTCATACGGGGTCCAGACGAGGAAGTACGCGTCGCATTGGTGACATATCGTCTCGAAAACGTCGGCGTGATGTTGAAGGTCGTGAGAGTCGGAACGGCTGATCTGGTAGTTGGGTAAGCGACAGCTCCAATGTATCTGGTTCCTGTGACTCCATGTTGCCAATACAAGATGCAAGAGTGCTGGAAGTGTAGCTATATATACTGATGTGTGGTGCTCCTCCTCCTTAGCGTGTATCAGATACATTGAATGTGGAGTCTTCACCTTGAAACTAACTTGGCTGACATCATCGTTGTGACGTCTTATTGACGTGAAGCTCGGGGCTTAGCTGGATATCGTTGATGAAACTCTTGGACTTTGTCAGATGCATTGGCGAGGTTAGATGAAGGTTCCCACGTTCGTTCGTTGTTGTCGTAGCCTTTCCAATGTACGAAATACTCAAGACGTTTAGTGTTGTTGTAGGCAAACTCAGCCAATGATAGAAGGTCCGTCCAATTATCTTGGTGATAATTTATCGTACAACGAAGATACTGCTTCAAAATCTGGTTTACATGTTCGGTTTGACCATCCGTTTGTGGATGATTAGCTGTAGAGAGGTTGATCTTAGTATCCAATATGTGAAATAATCCCCTCCAGAAATTTGATATGAACTGTGGTCCTCGATCAGATACGATGTTCTTCGGGAGTCCATGAATGCGTTAGATATTATTGAGGAAGAGTCTTGCAGTTTCCTCGCTGGTAATCGTCTTATTACATGGAATGAAATGTGTCATCTTCGTAAAATGATCTACAATAACAAGGATTGAATCGGTGGTCTTGGAAATTGGAAGGTCCGTAATAAAGTCCATAGACGCGGATGACCATGGACCTTTGGGAATGGGTAATGGTTGAAGAAGGCCGTAAGGTCGATGTCGTGGTCCCTTCGCTCTAGCACACGTGTCGCAAGATTTTATAAATTCTTTCACGAGTTTCCACATCTGTGGCCCCCAATAGTCCCTGGATATCAATTCCATTGTTTTGTTGAAGCCGAATGTCCTGCAGCCGGAAGATCATGATATATTTGAAGAATTCGAAGTCGTGTAGGTCCTGGAGGTACATAGAGAAGTCCCTTGAAATAAAGTAAGCCATCTTTGAATTCGAAGTTGTTTGTAACATGTGGGTTGTCTCGAGGTCGATTTAGTTGACTTCGTAGTGTCGTAGCAAAATGGTCGCTCTTCAGTGCTTCCTGAATCTCCTTTATGATCTCTACATCGTCATAGGTGGACATAGATAGCATATTCAATTGGAGATTTGCTGGTTTCAAGATGATGGATTTTTGTTAGTCAAAAGCTGCATCCCCTTCTTTTGGCGCAAGATACGATCGTCGAGAAAGAGCATCTGGTTTTCCTTGAAGATGTCCGGGACGGTAGGTAATAACAAAATCAAACCTTGCTAGTGACATACTTCATCTCGCTTGACGTCGATTCAAAACACGAGCACTCATAAAATCTTCGAGGTTTTTGTGATCAGTGTAGACAGTGACCTGATATTTAGCTCCCTACAGTAGATGACGCCACTCCTCAAAAGCATCGATGATCACTAGAAGTTCTTTGTCATGGATTTTATAATTGATCTCTCCAGCGGAAAATTTGCGAGAACAAAAACCAACAGGGTGAATTCGGCCATCCGTACCGTATTGAGAGAGTATAACGTCAAGTGCAAAGTCCGACGCATCTGCTTTCAAGAAGAATGGTTTAGATGGGTCTGCATGTACCAATATTGGAGCCATTGTAAATGACTGCTTCAGCCTTTCAAATGCCTGGTCAGCCTTCTCGTCCCATACAAATTTGTCCTTCCCTGTAAGTCGTGTCAATGGTGCATCAATTTTGAAGTAGTCTTTGATGAAGATTCTATAGAAATTTGCAAAGCCCAGAAAACATTGTACATCTCGGACCGAAGTTGGTTTAATCCACTCGATGATGGTTTGTATTTTCTTCTGATCCATAAAGACGTCTTTGTTGGAATTAATGTAGCCCAGAAATTTGACCTCAGATTGATGGAAAAGACATTTTTCCAACTTGGCATATAGTCATCTTTCTCTTAATTTATCAAGGACAAGACGTACATGACGGCCATGTTCTTCTCCATTCTGTGAGAATATCAAAATGTCGTCCAAATAGATGACTACAAAGTCATCTAAAAATTCTCGAAAGATGTCATTCATCATATGTTTTGCTGGAGCATTTATAAGACCGAAAGACATAACATTGTATTCAAAATGTCCATACCTTGTTCGAAAAGCTGTTTTCCATTCGTCTCCTTCTTTTATCCGTACAAGGTTATAAGCTCATCTTAAGTCAATTTTCATGAAAATCTTCACTCGTCCCAGCTGGTCGAGAAGCCCAGAAATCAGCAGCAACGGATAACGATTTTTTATTGTGACTTTGTTGAGACTGCGATAGTCGACACACATGCGTAATAATCCGTCATTCTTTTTCACAAACAATATAGGCGCCCCCGCGGGTGATTTTGAATGTCGGATGAAGTGCTTCGACAAATTTTCATCAATGTATTCACGTAATGCAGCCAACTCCGTCTGGGATAAGTTATAGATTGGGCCGAATGGTGGTTGGGCTCCTTCTTGTAACTCAATTGCACAGTCATAAGGTCGATGTTCTGGCAATATGTCTGCATTTTTTTTCTCGAAGACATCTTTGAAATCTTAATATTAAACGGGTAATATTGAAGTACCTTTGTCTGTTGTGGTCTTGATCGGAGTCGCATAAAGTGCAAATGTCGCCTCTTTTTTTGTAGCTCTCATGAAAGCTCTAGCTCCAAGGAACAAGGGTTGAATACCTTTGATATTTCTATATTTTTGTCTTGTAGAATTTTTTCGCGATCGCCAGTCGATGTCGGGATTGTGAAGTACGAACCAGGGAAGTCCAAGGATCACAAGATTCGTTGGAGACTGGATGACATTGAAAACAATATGTGATGCTTGATCTTTAAGCTTCACTTCAAGTGGTTGAGTTTCATGGTCCACATTTTCTAATGCTAACGGTCGTCCATCGATGACTTCAACGGGGGCCGATAGTTTCTTCTTTACGAGCGTTAAATTGTGTTGCTTCACAAAGTTTTTATCCATAAAACAAGCTGAAGCTCCTGAGTCTAAAAGTGCTTCTATAGAGATATCTCGATTTTGCACTCTGATTTGTACCGGAATTGTGAAGCAAGGTGCAGGGTCTGGAGGTAGAAAGAGACATTTTTTTGGTAAGGAATTTGTGGTGTCCAGCCACATGGTCCATATTGTGACTGGACATCTTCGTTTTCCGACCTCCTTGTATCGAATACTTGAGTTGTGCCCCGAGCTTTGAATCTTCTCTTGTTAGAGCAGTTTAATGCTATGTGATCTTCTTCTTCGCAATAGAGGCATAATCCATTCGAGCGCCGTCTTTGTTTTTCTTGTGGCGTCAGTGGCTTGAATCGGACAACATCAATCTGCATAGGACCACTACTAGATGTCTGATGGATTGTTGTGTTTGGTACCGTAGTAGTAGTGACATGATGCGTCGTCGACCATCCAGATCGCTTCTCTTGACGTTTTTCGAACAAACGATTATTGCATGCAATGACTTGGGTGATGAATTCACTCAGTGTCCTCACGTTTGGCATTGTCAGCAACAAATCTTTTACATCATCTTTTAGTCCACATCGAAACTGACTAATGAGGTTCTTCTCATTCCAGTCGAGGTCGCACGCAAGTTGTCGAAATTCGGCAGCATAAACGAAAGTAGGACGTGCTCCTTGTCGAAGATTTCGCATCTTTGTTTCTGCAACTCTTTCTCTATCATTCTCCCCAAACGTTGCAGTGAACTCGGACATGAATGCTTCAAAATTATATAGTAAATACGAATTTTTTTCTAATAGCGGTGCAAACCAAGATAGGGCAGTGCCTGATAGAAGGGTGCCAACGAATCCCACTTGAATACTTTTATCGGGGTAATGTTGTGGATGTAGTCGTAGGAACAGTCGTACTTGTTGAACAAACCGCGAAATCTTGATCTCGTCCCATCAAATTTCTCGGGCATGCTGATCTTTGGTTCTCTCACAATCTGTTGAAGATGAACTGTTGCAGTAGGAGTTGTTGCAATAGAGACTCGTATGGTTGAAGATCCATTGTTCGACTCTTTTAACTCTGAAATTTGTTGTTGCAAATTGTGGAGAACGTTGCCAAGATCTTGAGACTGATCAGCTTGAAATTGGGCGGTAGAGGTACGAAGTTCTTGCATCTGGAGTTGAAGACTCTACAACGTGGCGACCATTTCCGCAAATGTGTCTTCCATTTTAACTATCTAAGGAACAAATTTTAGTCTCGTCAAACTGTCAAGGACGAGAACATAACAGATCACCAACAAGAGATCAGACTAGAAGTACAAGACTAGACAAGAAGTCAAGGTCGACGTGGCCGAATGCATGGTGGGTAAACATGAATCAAGATGATTTTTATAACAATGGACAAGAGTACAAAATACTGGAACTCGACTCGAATACTGGAATGCTAGAAACTTGACTTGAGTACCAGGTACTGGAAACTGGACTAGATATTGGAAGCTGGACTGGAGTACTGGACTGGGAACAAGAGTAGCTTGAACTTGTGTTGGCGAGATTGAAGAGTGTCCAGTCTCACCTCCTATTTATACTAACTACTAAGAAGCTTCCCTAAGAAGCTTCTCCTATGGAGATTGCTTGCTGTTAAGTTTCCAAGATTAAACAAAGGTTTCTTGATAAAGAAACTTCCTTAAACAAAGGAGGTATCTTGATGGAGAAGTTTCCTCTAAATGAAGCTTCTTGAGCAGTTTCCCAAGTTACTCTTGGTAATTTGGTAAACTCCTGATAACTTAGTAAGTAATGGTAATGGTAGATCATGATAAATCACAGGAAATCATGGTAACTTCCGGTAACATGATAACTTGGTAACTTTTGGTATTTACTCCTGGTAAGTTTCTCTGGGCCAAATCGCAGGCCAAATAGTGCACACCAAATCTGTATCTTAACTGTTTGTCCTACCTAGTAAGCTGGTCACGCTGCTACAGAAGGGATGGGAAGGTTCCACGGCTATACCGAAACCCTATGTGTGAGAGGGGGAGTGAGTGGCGATACTATAAGATTGGGAGATGGTTGAGCGGGCGAGGGCACTTGCCAGTAGGGCGTTGTAGGCTGCCACGAAGCCCATCATCTCGCTAATGTGGGCGAATCTTAACCACGCGTGATAGAGCAAGGCGCGATCAGGCTAGAGTGATGGCCCGTCTTTGGGCGAAAAATCTTAAATTTAATAATTTTTTTCCTTTACACCTCGCAAGAGGGATGACGAGGTCGAAAAAGAGCGAAATTTCGCCAGAAATAAAAACACTGCAAGGTAGAGGATGACTTTTTTCACGGAGGGAAAGCGCATCAGCGCCTTAAAATAATGTAAGGGGATGAAATCTGGTTTGGACCCACCAGTGGTTATTTTATTATTTATGCATGCATGTTTTGGACTAACGAATATAGTGGCTGGGATGAGTTCTCATCGAGATTCATTTATCCGATATAGCCGCGACAGTTCCCCACGGCAATGAACGGTTCCCGAGTGTTCCTCGGTTCTCATTGGGTTCCCACAGGGTTCCCAAGGGCATCTTTAGGTGCCAAGGGTATCGTTGGATTCCCCACATGATTTCCCATATGGAAGGTATTTTTTTGATTTTTTTAATTTCTTTTATTTTCCAGCATTTTTGATTTGCAAAAGTGCTTAAATAGGATAGATGCACGTGGTGCACGTTATAGCCTGAAAAGCGTTGATTATGCCTTTGATTTCTTATGCACTATTCATGGTGTTCTTCTTGGATGGGAATGAGGGCGTGTTTTAGCAAATGATAAGGAATGGTTGAAACCATTGGATAGGCTCCAGTGAGGCCATCAATTTGATATGTATTCCGAGGCTTGTGAAAGCATGGCTCACGGGTGGATGCCACAGGCAGAGAGAGAGAGCCCATAGATAGGGAGGAGAGAATCCCTGGTAGAGGTTTCACAACTTAGAAGATGACATGTTCTAACTTCGTTTTAGGCGGGTTGCTTGCATAAATTAATCAGATTATATTGGAAGTAGGTGGAAGAGGCGCAGGGAATGGACCCTGGGACCCACTGAATGTTTAATCATTGTTTACACACCAGGGTGGCGATCAGATGAGAAACTGATGGGCGGCAGATTTCATTCATCTTGGCCCGGTGATTGTTTAAGTTGCTAATGCGTTATTGATTGGTTTGGTATAGGAATTTAGAGACGCTCCTAAGTGGAGAGCGGTTCCCCAATGCTCCCGTTCCCAGGGCGTTCCCCTGGTACCTTGAGGGTAATTTAGTTAGCTCCAACATCCTACGATGATTCTCTATTTCTACAAATTTCATGCATTTGTAGGAAGGTTTTAATGATTTGTTCTTTATTATTCAGCAGGGTACTTCGCCTTTAATAAGGGATTTTATCCGGACCCCCTTAATTTAAAAACGGATGTTTTAAGGGAGGTATTCCCCCCTCCCGCCGAGGATATTTGAAGTCAAGTACCCGGCCGCTGGGGGGGCCTTGGGCCAAGGAACGGCCATTGTTTTATTAGATCTCGGGAATTACCTAGAGGTTTGAATTGTTATCATTCACCCGATGGACTGACCATGGAGGTTGAATCTTGGATCGCTCTAAGCAGGAGAGACTGACTTGGGTAGTGGATCCGGTCCATTCCTAGGAGGTAGGAAACTAATCCACCTCGAGATTTAGGGGGGCACATTGGGCGGGAGATAGATGATCCCCATCTCCCTGGGCTCGGGATTCGTTTTGTGAAGGGATTGGAAGGTTCGTCCCGGCTATAAGCGTGTTGGGAGTCCAAGCATGTAGGAAGTAGTAATAAACAAAGACTTGGAAGGTAATTATGATTAAAGACGTAGAAAATCCATAAACAAAACGTAGGACTAGGAAACGCAAATCGCCCTATGAAGTGGAGTTGTTAAGCTTTGCTTTGCCGGTAGGAAGTTAGAATGTTTAGATCCGTCCATAGCTGCCACGGACCCCAACACTTACCGCAGCCGGGTAGGCAGTTCGTTGAGCCCAACCTACACCGCAACTTGTCACGACCCCCAAGGCTAGTATGTCGTCACCCTGGCCGCGCGCGACTAGGGCTCGTCTTACTCCTGGGACACATTGTGTGTAAGAAGGGACTACTTGTGGATCCTAGAAAGACTGAGGCCATTAAAGCATCCCCACCACTAGTAAATGTTAAGGCTCTAAGGAGATTCCTTGGACAAACCAACTATTACAAAAGATTTGTTAGATGGTATCCACAGATGGCAGCACCATTGAGCAAGCTTTTGAAGAAGGATGCAGTGTTTGCATGGACAGCTGAATGCCAACATGCATTTGAGACACTTACAATGTCAGTAACAACTACACCTGTGTTGATTAACCCTCACTGGATGTGGTATTTCATGTATACTGTGATGCCTCAGGAGAAGCATTGGGGGCTGTGTTAGCCCAAAATGTCACAAGAAACATAGATTCACCTGTGTATTATGCTAGCAGATTGTTGAACAGTGCTGAGAGGAACTATAGCACTACTGAAAGAGAAGCTTTGGCAATGATTTATGCAATCAAGAAATTTAGGCACTATCTACTTGGAATGAAGTTTATGTTTTATGTGGATCATCAGACTTTGATTTATCTGGTGAACAAGCCTTTGATAAGTGGCATGATAGCAAGATGGTTGATTATCTTGCTCGAATTTGAATTCAAGGTTGTTTACAAGCCTGGATGTTTGTATCTGTAGCAGATCACTTGTCACACCTTTCAACAGGAGAACCCGCCACAGGAGTAGATGATCAACTGTCTGATGCGAGTTTATTTGCAGTGCAAGTGTAGGGAGCAGATGATTGGTTAGATTGGCAGTGGCCAATCAGATACTACCTTACTCATGGTCAGTGCCCACCCAATTATAGGAAGGAGCAGAGGAAAAGAATAGCTATCAAGGCATTACCATACACTATGATAGGTGGAAGATTGTATAAGCTAGGACCAGATGGAGTTCTTAAACGATGTTTGTACCACCTTCAGGTAAATAAAGTTTTGGAAGAAGTTCATAAAGGAGTGGCTGGAGGCCATTTTGGAGAAGAGACTACCAGTAGGAAAATACTACTTGTAGGTTACTGGTGGCCTACTTTTTTCAAGGATGTATACAAGTATTGAAGAGTTGTGATGAGTGTCAGAGGCTAGGACCTTTGCAAAGATCTAGGAAGATGGCTTTGCATCCTACGATGCCTACTGAACCATTCCATAATTGGGGATTAGACTTTGTTGGCCCAATTAATCCACCAGCCAGGAATACACAGGACAAGTATATAATCACAGCCACTGATTATACTACAAAGTGGGTGGAAGCTAAGGCTCTGAGGGACAATACAACTAAGTCCACAGCAAGGTTCCTATATGAGAACATTCTCACAAGATTTGGCTGTCCCCTCGAATTTATAAGTGACCAGGGAAGTCATTTCATTAATGAGACCATTGAACTATTGACTAAGGAGTTCATGATTGTGCACAAGAAGAATACAACATATTACCCACAAGGCAATGGGCAGGCAGATGCCACCAACAAAATACTATGCATTATCTTGGCTAAGATAGTCAATGTGAACAGAACAGACTGGGATACAAAGCTGTTGACAGCTTTGTGGTCATACAAAACTTCATATAAAGTCACCACCAAGTATATACCATTCCAATTAGTTTATGGAATGGAAGCTTTACTTCCAGTGGAGTTCTTATTACCTACTATGAGAATTGAATGGGGAAGAAGAATGGAATTGGAGGATTCAACCAAAGTAAGGAAACATGAATTATATCATGTGGAAGAAGTACGTGCTGATGCAGCTGATAACCTGACTAGAATTCAGATGAAGAGGAAGGATCAGTTTGATGAAGGTTTGAAGACTTTTAAGACAGGTGATTTGGTACTATGGTTGCAGAAGAAGAGAAAGATTAAAGCTTCTAAGCTTAAATCACCATGGTTAGGACCTTATGTCATACAGAAGATGTATGATAACAACACAGCTATGTTACAAAGAGGTTTACTATTTCATGAGCCCATGAGCCTATGAGCTCATGAGCGGGTATCTGCGGAATTGGAATTTTTGTGCCTTTATTGACGGTATTAGGTCCTCATACCTCAATAATAGGGTCTGTTTCTCCTGGTCCAGGAGGCGGAATGAGGTATTTCGGTGCCGTTATTCCACGTCACGACTGTAAAACATTGTGCATGACAGGAAAGAGACACAAACTTGTAGTCCTCACAAGCCATTGTACTGACAGGGTAATATATTTAGGGTCAGAGGATAGTTGAACTTTCAAACCCCATTCAGCACAACATCAACCCCACATTGACATGACAGAAAATTGCCATACACGCTTGAAATACAAACATCAGGAAACTAGAAGTTTTTATTTTATACAGCGATAACTCCGACCTTCCATCATCAGAAATGGACACTGCGGCATAAGAAACATGTGGAACTACCATAACCTGGAGCCTATGCCCTCCAATCACCCTCCACAACAATCCTTAACGATCTATGCTGCTACGTTGGCATCCACAACACGAACCACCGAGTCGTCGAACCACAGGTCCAGAATTAGGAGTGGCGCGGTAGTCGTCCACTGCGCATTGCCATTTTCTGGATTAAAATGGCGCACATAAAGATACAAGATATCTATAGAGGTGACGTTCGTGAAAACATGCAGATATTGGAGGCCAGGTGGGACCTCCTTCCACAGGGTCGTGAAATGCGCAAACATCCAGGACAAACCTGTTCGGATTCTCCCTTAGTGTCAACAATATATTCCCTGGCCCAGAAGAGTGACTGAGCAACTCAAGAACCCTATCCGGGAGCAAATACTATGGAGATACAGTATAGTTATGGTAGTAAGACCTCTAGAACTCACCGCATCAACATCTAATGATGAAGAGACGAACACTCCGTCTTCCAGGTCTATCTCGCACAACAAGTATCCACTGTTGTCCACTGGCAGGCCTCACCCAAACAGAATCCCACAGAAGTGCTTGGAAACTCGTCACCCTGCGTGTACCTTCAGTGAAGTCCAACTCCACCATAATGTCTCCCATCTACGGCTCAAGCAATCGCGAACCTGGAATCCCGCTCCGTCGAATGCAGGTGGCATTTTCACAGGACGGCATTGAGGAAGTGTGCGCCCACCGGGAATAGAGAGAGACAAGTAATCACTGTAGTGTTTCAACACGAAGATGCAAACATTGAAAACCCACTGCGAAACACCCTCTGACGTGATCTTCTCTGGGGCAATGGCAATACGTGCGCCCATTGGCTGGCAACGGCTATCTACATTGCCGGTCGATAATGACTGTCTGGAACAGATGTCCACGAAGGGGCTAGACAGAGAAGGTGCCACAACATGACGTGAAGAAATTGTGCTAAAACCACTGGCGTCCCGGCTCGGACCTCCGCATTACAGCGCCGAAATAGCACGTCGGCATGAGAACTGCATAATACCAACGGAGTCGGGCACGATTTGCATACTCGGACTTCGTGATTTCTACGACGAAATAGCAAAAATTCACCGTCCTATTTCGGGGCCGAAATAGGCTAACTAATGGGAGTAAAGCTGGAATGTATGTTGTGTAGTTCCTCAGCAGGAAAACAATGAAAATTGATTATCCACCTTGGTACGCGGATGATATTGGGGTGTGGTTTTTGGTGGAGCGCGATGTAGACGTTGCGGGATGTCGGGCGGCCAGGTCACACCTGGTTGCAGGCGTCAGTGCTCATACGCCATGAGGGGAGGTTCAAATATCTTGGGTGGAGTGTGCGACGTCAATCTTGTACATAATACACACGTTCCTGGCCAATACAGCTAACTTTGACTGTGCTATTTTGGCGCCGAAATTCCCAAGAGCAGTGTGCAAAAGTGTATTGTTTTTAAGACTTCCACCAGGGTATTTCGGCGCCAAAATTCCCTTTTGAAATGTGATATACTGGCGTATTTTATGGCGCAGAGCGGGCTATTTTGGCGCCGAAATACCCAAGTGGAATGTGCTGAAGTGCCTTGTCCTGAAGGCTTCCATCGTGCTATTTTGGTGTCGTAATTCCTACGTGGAATTTTATTAGGTCCATATTATGAAGGCGCACATAGGGCTATTTCGGCACCGAAATTCCCAGTAGGAATGTGAGAAAGGGCTGTGTTTTGATGGCTTCTAGTTCACGCTTTGTGTATAAATTGCTTGTAGGGTTCTTTACTTTACTTTCCGTCTCTTCTGCTTTTATTATTACATTGTGGTTTGCGGAAGATACGTTGGGAATCGGACATGCATCTTCTCGCTTGAGGGGGATATGGCCTTGTACGATTTCAATTTGGCGGGCCTACAGCGTCTGCCTCCAATGTCAGGTAGAGTGAGAGATGAAAGGCGTGCTGTGCATGCTTGCGATTGTAAGCGGATAAGAATGCAGGAACTGTACAACAGAAGGATTGAAATGAGACTTTGTTATGGCGAGGATCCGCGATCACTGTCCAATGCATCCCCGGCCTCAAGCAAGGATGGTTGCCCTCCACCTGCCTCCGAACCTTCACTACTACTACCGGTGTTTCTCTGAGAAGCCCTCCCCTCAAAAATACCATCCTCGCCAGCTGGAACTGTCAACCTAGATGCAGAACTGTCCTCATCATCCCCCTCGCTCTCAGACGCGGATTCTATGATGAACTTGTTTACCTTGCCTTTCACAATTCCATGTTTGGCCTCATGCCTCATTCCAATTCTTTGCTCCTTCTCGAATATCAATTGCTCAAACCGATTAGGCCTATCCTCCCTCCTGATAGCCTCTAGTAGCCGTGTCTGCATAGGATGGTAGAAAAAAAGGCTTCTGGGGACTCACAAGAAACGATTTTCTGGCAAAGAATGGCCCATGCGATTCTGTCTCCTCCTAGTGTATGCACAAAGAAAGAAAGAAGCACATCAGAACATTCAAACATGAAATCATCTGCAGGTCTCATGGTCCCTACAACCGAAACCAATACACTTACTATGGTGCAACTCACTCGAAGACAGACATTGCAGGAAGCGGCTTCGGACGTCCCTGAATCAGACGGATTTCCTAGACTTCCTTCTCCTCCCCTTCCTCCTCCCATTCCACGTCATGTTTGTTGGGATCGTTAATGACTTAATGAAAAAATTGACGATTTTGGAAATCATTGTGTTCAGTTAGAATCCTTCCCGCCCACATACAGGCACCTGCGAATTGATACAACACAACCAAAGCCAAAGTCAAGAATGACTCGCTTCCTCGGGCAAGCAAACAAAGACAATTGGAAAGGGTACCAATTTCGGTGCCGCAATCAGTGAACGTTCTCACTTGTATTAGCAGTGACGTCGAGGACCTTCAACATCCGTATACATTTCCATGAACGTCTGGATGAATGTTGGACTCCTGGTCCTGCCATACCTCCAAGGCTTGCCCGACAAATCACAAAGCATGTCCTTCTCTCCCACATGGTTGAACAGGACGTTATACTCAACTGTGGAATCAACAAGTCTGTCTGCTTGACATAATTTGAATTTGGAATGTTCCTTCACGAAGCAGAATGCCTGAAAGATAAGAGTCTGCAAACAATGAAAGGAGAACGTGAGAGGTGGCTTAGATGTATACAGGGATGCCTCGGCGTGAGCCTGGTCACGTGAGCGCGTGAGCGCAACTGCGCTCACGCCACGTCACCTTGCGCAAATGCCACGTCACGGGGCTCAGTCCACGTCATCACACGTGAAGGCCGAGTCACCACGCGCCCAGAAAGAAGTGGAGTGTATTCCCGCGGATTGGCACCCTTTACCGCGGAAACAAGCTGGACGACATAATAAAAGGCATTGAATAAAGGATGGATGAATGTACAGTTGGATGATAAACAGATGGATGAGTGTGAAAAATGTATGTAGATGGATGAATGACGGATGGATAAGAGTAAAATGGATGAATGTATAATGGATGTTGAGCAATGACAAAAATTCATGACAGGAAGATGCATGACCAAATCTTTTGACGAATGCACAAAGTATATGAAATGAGTGTGGAAGGTTTGTGGGGTGGATTAAAGAGTACAGAGGATGAATGTACAATGGATGTTGTACAAAGGAAGCTTTCATGAATGGAGCACGCATGAATACAGTGTAGATGAATGCACAATGGATATGAGAAGAGTCAGGAAGGTTTGTGAGATGGATTCATACATATAGCAATTTAAACGAAAGTTGATTCTGTGATTATTATTTGTTCTAAAGGGGGCTGCTATTTCATGAGCGGCATGAGCATGAGCGGCATGAGCATGAGCGGAAAATAAAAAAGCATGAGCAGACCATTGTGAGTCCACGGAAATAGGGTTAGGAGGCACGGAAATAGGGTCATGTGAAGTTGGAATGTGGCACCAGTGGACTTAAAATGCAACATTTTATTGCAAATTTTGTGGCAAGCCACGTCTATACAAGTGTGTTCTAACTGTCATAGCCGGAATGGGCACTACTCTCCTACACCCTCCGAGGAACTTGCCCCACCTTCTTCCTCATCCCCCTCATCCCCCTCATCCTCCGAGCTCTGTGATGCATCAGTTCCACTATGCCTCTCAAAAATCCCGTCCTCTCCTTGGGGGACTGTCCACCTCACCTCCTGGGAATCTTCTGCGTCTTCTCCCCCACTTTCCTCAGCAGAATCCAACACAAATCTACGAGCCCGACGGGCTCTAATAGCTGCTGCCTCCTCCCTCATCTTCATTTTCTTGAGGCTTGCCTCGTCTAAAATCTGCTGTACACGACTACGTTCGGAACACCTCCTAATGGACACCGAAGCAAGCCGGGCAGCATAAGTAGGCAGGATGTACTCCCTTTCTGGACTAGGCATGAAATCTCCCCTGGCAAAAAAAGGCACGTTCCTCCTGCCCATGAACTCCGGTGTAGACGTCCCTCCGGCAGTACTTGGCATCCTACAGTAAGAACAAATCCACTTGAAGAATGTCAATACCAGCACAACCAGAAAGGGTTTTCAATGAAATAAGAGAGCGGAGGGAGGTGCCTCACAAAATCTGGAGGCAACTTACAATGCCACCACTCACTCGTAAACCGGGGGCTCCTCGGCCTCGATCCCAACTTCCTCCCCCTGCTCCTTCTCGGATTTTTCCTCATCCTCCGAGGATGCCTCTTCCTCTTTCGGCAGACGTTCAGCCGCTGCAAGTTCCGAGTTGTGGAGGGCAGTATCTGGCTCGAAGGCGAACACATGCCTGTCGGACAACGTCCCTGCCCACATTGAAGCACCTGAGGAACAAAGCGGGCGGTTAATAGCTTGCGGCATGCAATTGCAATGGGGCCAGGGGACAAACTGAGCACGTGAAGGCTTACCCGTGCCGCATGTGAGGTCCAGAATCCGCCCTTGGACATCCGAGCACGTCTCCATGAGGGTTTGGATGAAAGCAGGGCTTCGGGTCCGGCTGTACCGCCACGGTTTGCCTGTCTTTGTGTCCTTCGGCATACTAGAGTGGGGCACATAGTTGTAGAGGACATCGTAGGTTACAGGGTCCACAGCGGCATCAACAAGACGACCGTCGTTGCGGAATTTGAACGTAGACCCTCTCTTCACAAAGCAATATGCCTCAAACACCAATGTCTGCACATCCAACAAAGAAGGGATCAATTCCAGGGTCTACTTAACATACACCACAATATGAAGTGAATGCAATAGATTGATAACTTACACTTTGGCCCTCTGTTCGCAACCCCTGCGTACTGATGCAGAACCATTTTCTGAGGAGGACCGGGGTGACACTTTTCGGTGTCCACCTTGCCACCGCATTCTCTGTGGTCTTCCCTCTCGTGGCAAGGACAACCACACATCCACCGTCATCCAGAAGCATCCCCGCCAGCCCAAACCCGGCTTTCCAGTAGTCCTCAGTAAACCTGTTCCAGGTGGGCACACCATCCAGGCCCTCCAGCAGCTCCCCATCTGGAATGTCGAGGAGAATCATGTCGCAAGCTCTCTCCACCTCAACCCCCCCCCGAGTGCTCTTGCAATTCGTGCTCACAGCCGTGAAGAATTCCATCATGGCTTCAAAACCAGGGGTGTCTTTAGGCTCTGTACCGGCAGCCCTCTTCTTGGCTTTTCCCTTCTGCTCCGCCAGAGACTTGTTGTGTGCCACCTTCTTCGCCCTGGCAGCGAGAGCGTCAAGGAAGCTCTCATTGACGCATTGGATGATGGTTGGAGGTTCTAGCTTTGGCCTGTGCGTAAACGTCACCGCCGAATACCGCCGTGTAGGCTCGCCCTCAAATGCCAACTTCTTGGCAGAGCCAGTCCCACTCCGAACTGACTTGGGAACCCGGACGACCGGTGACTGGGTAGGAGCAACAGCAGTCGCAGGACCTTGAACAAAATCGGCGTCGGAGTCACTCTCTTGGGTCCCCTCCTGCGCCTCCTCCGATGCCCCGATGGTTTTCTTCTTTTTGGGTGTTACTGCAGTCACCTGTTTCCTTGTCCTTTTCCTTTGACCTTTACTCTTCTCATGCAATTTCTCTTGAATTCCTGCCTGAGCAAGCTCTGCCGCTTTCCTGGAGTTCGCAAGCGCTTTTGCCTCTTTTGCACCCAACGGAGGCAGCGGAGCCCGGTTTCGTCGGAATTCAGCATCCAGCTTCAATTGAAACTCGGATGGGTCGAGCGAGCCGGGCGGAAGGTCCACATACCAAGGGCAATCACGCAAATGTTCCAGATGCCACTCCTTCACAATATCGTCAGTGAACATGGAGTCAGCCCCAGGGTTCCTCCATGCCAGGAAGAATGGTGGCTCGAAAGACAGATGACCTTTCTCCAAAAGCGAGAACTTACAGTACCTGCATTCATGAAAAACCCAATGAGGTCCGAAAATGGCTAACTCCCTGAACGGCAATAGGGCCTACAACTGGAATATGGCGCCGAATTTCCACTTCAGGGCCACCCAGTGTAGGGACTTAGCCCGAAAATGGCTAAGTCCCTGGACGGCAATACGGCCTGGAACTGGAAAACGGCGCCGAATTTCCACTTCCGGGCCAGCCACCCTAGGGACTTACACAAAAAATGGCTAAGTCCCTGGACGGCAATAGGGCCTAGAACTGGAATACGGCGCCGAATTTCCAGTTCCGGGCCAGCCACCCTAGGGACTTAGACCGAAAATGGCTAAGTCCCTGGACGGCAATAGGGCCTGGAACTGGAATATGGCGCCGAATTTCCACTTCAGGGCCAGCCAGTCTAGGGACTTGGCCCGAAAATGGCTAAGTCCCTGGACGGCAATAGGGCCTAGAACTGGAATACGGCGCCGAATTTCCAGTTCCGGGCCAGCCACCCTAGGGACTTAGACCTAAAATGGCTAAGTCCCTGGACGGCAATAGGGCCTGGAACTGGAATATGGCGCCGAATTTCCACTTCAGGGCCAGCCAGTCTAGGGACTTAGCCGGAAAATGGCTAAGTCCCTGGACGGCAATAGGGCCTAGAACTGGAATACGGCGCCGAATTTCCAGTTCCGGGCCAGCCACCCTAGGGACTTAGACCGAAAATGGCTAAGTCCCTGGACGGCAATAGGGCCTGGAACTGGAATATGGCGCCGAATTTCCACTTCATGGCCAGCCAGTCTAGGGACTTAGCCCGAAAATGGCTAAGTCCCTGGACAGCAATAGGGCCTAGAACTGGAAAACGGCGCCGAATTTCCAGTTCCGGGCCAGCCACACTAGGGACTTAGCCCGAAAATGGCTAAGTCCCTGAACGGCAATAGGGCCTGGAACTGGAAAATGGCGCCGAATTTCCAGTTCCGGGCCAGCCAGTCTAGGGACTTTGCCATTTTCGGAGCCCTGACTGGAAATTCGGCGCCATTTTCCCTAACACCACTTAGGCCTCTAACATCCTGAAATGCCAGGACTTGAAAGAAAGGCAGCGCGTATGTACCTGTACAGAAGGCGCATTGCTGCTTTGTCCGCGTTCGGCTGGTCGGTGAACTCGTGGCTCCGGCGAGCATCTGCTATCTCCCGAAAGAATAGGTTGGTTTTGTAGAGCAGAAAGTACCTCGTCACATAGTCACGCAGGCTCTCTGCTGCAGGAGATATCTCCATCTTGAACTGATGTGCTTGTGTGTCCAGCTGCTCTTGCGCATTCGTCGTCACCTGTGGAGATTGTCCATCAGATCGCTTTCCTCAAAAAATACAATGAATCAACCCCCTACTAGAGTACAAGCCCCAAACGAAGCGTGGGGAAGTACCTGAAACCACCATGTCATGCGGTTCATCCACATGTCGAATGTGGGGTCAGAGAGTTTGTCCGGTTTGGGGAAGCTCCACATGTCCCTGGTACTTTGGGAACCATTCCAGATTTGGAGCCACCGGGTCTGTCCAACCACCCAGCATATTCGTAAGCGCCAAACACCACAAAAAGGAGTTGTTGCCACCACAATTTGGTTAAGAATGTATCACCTTTTCTGTTGCATCCACACAGGATGTGGCTAGACGATGGAGCTTCTCCAATGTCATCGTGGGCTTCAGAGCGCGAGAGTAGTGCTTTCCCACCTCCACCAGAAAGTCGGCACCAAGGGCGGGATCAGCTATGGCCACGTACTTTACCATCCGCGACTTGTACTTTATGCGGGCCCTCACCTCCGCAGCTTTGACATACGATTCGAGTTCCGGGAGGGTTGGATTCTTCTCCTCTGACTCCATGTAGAACCTCCGCGCATGTGCCAAATCCTGCTGTATTTTCGTCTGTCGAAAAGCAGCACATAAGATTAGAGATCCTGCTCAACACAATTTCTTCTATTGGGGGAGGAGAGACAAATTAGCTCAACAAAACTGCAGGAGCTTTACCCGAAATATGTAGTCCACCATGGCGTCGACGCTCAGCCTATACCAGGTTCTGTCTGCCTTTGCCTCCGACTTGCGCAGGAGGTCGGCACTGAGGGAATTGGCAAACTCTTCCACCCCCTGCCTCCCGACATCCTTCACTCGGAAGAGCATATGGGACAAGTTGGTGGCAATGAAGGCATTCTCAGTCACCCTGCAGTGCCACATTTCCATCAAACAATACTGAAATGGGAATTTTCATCATATATGAGGATTCGCAATGAAATGACTTCCAAATTCAAAGTCCAAAAGCGAGAGGGGTTGTAGCTTACGAGTTGATGTCGGCCATTGCAGCTTTGAGAAGACTGCGATCTTTGGGCCCCGCAACCTTCAGCACAACACAATCGACGGCGAAATGCCAATCGAGATCGTTGGGGTGGGCTTGGGCAATGTGCTCCATCCATGCCAGGAGGCGATGATTGCCGTCCCACACGTAGAACATCTTACCGGACATGTGCTGGAAAAGAGGATCACTAGCAATCGATCTCTCGAACTCCTCATTTCGCGTTTGCCAATGGGGACCCCATTTGTCCACCTCATCGGAAGTGTGGGCACGGGAAGCTCCGTGGTCGTTCTCAATGGAAACGTAAAAGGCGGCAGACCCCATTCGATATCCATCCCGGAAAGAGAATTTCAGCTTGTCGATATCGCCTGGGAGGGCAGGTCTCACCACCTGCAATGACACCAAGCGGCAAAGGGGAATTCGAAGCTTGGCCGGGTACACCATGCCCCCCAGCACCCTGCCAATGTTGCTGTGGGTTGCCTCCAACATCTTGGCAGCGGCCAACTTCATATCCGCCTCAGACATGACGTCTGCTGCAGAGGGGTTTTCCGGCAGCCCACCAAGACCGCCAAATCCAGCCTGTATGCTCCGGGTTTGGGGCCTGGGGATGTCCGGGAGAATGTCATCCTGGTCAGAAACATCCATGTCGTCCTCCTCAACAGGGTCAGCCACCTGCGAAACCACCTCCAGCACTCTCGTCGTCTCTACTGCCCTCTCCCTGGCTTCACCTCGAACTTGCACAATCGGTGCTCTTTCAGGTGTTCTTTCCTCTCCTCCACTCTCCACCGTATGGGTAATTGCGGGGGCTGCACTTGCCCGCGATGGTCTAACCGGTGTGCTACTGCCTCTCTGTGGTGTCTTGTAGGGATCCACCGTCTCTGTGTGTCCCTCGCTTACATTGGCATCTGTCATTTGGGCACCCCGGGCCTCTTCAGCTGCCTTTTGTCTTTCCTCCTTGCTAGCATTCTGTCTCGTCTGTTCTTTTGCCCTCTCTTTTGCCCTCTCACGGGCTTTCTGTTTCTTACTAGGGCTAGCAACAGGGGAGCCCTCCAGGACGACCACCTTTGATTGAGGCGAACTGACACCCTCGCGCGCACTGCTCACTCCCCCCTCCGCAGCCCGTGACTGCTCTCTCGCCGGGGATTGCATGTGCTTAGCTTTCTTCTTTTTCTTTGCGTGGGCGGGCCCTACTGCATGTGCATGAACAACCTCCATTGCCGGATCTGCTGTCCTCATGTCCTCACGCCCTTCACCTGCCATGCCGCCTGCACCAACCTCCCCAATGCCTACTCTATCGTAATCTCGTTGCAAGTCCTCCCGTCCACCAACAAAAGATTTAAGTTTGCCCTCTCGCCCCAAGTTGGGCGATTCAAACATGCGATGAGTTGGAGCTGTCGATGATACCACCAGCGTGCCGGGCTCGTCGTCACTCTGTGATTGACAAAATCGTGAACACCAACAGTGGTGCAAAAAGCAGCAGCGCAACCACCATAGCAGCAATCATGTAGCAAAAATGAAAACATAACAAGTTTAGGAAGTATGGAGAGCCATGCAACAACAATGAAAACAAATGCAACCATTGCCTAAGAATGACATGCACAAGCAGCCTTCTCCAGAGCTGCCGGATTTGCACACGCATTGCAAACAATCTAAGGTTCAGTCAACTATCTAAAGTTCACTCATAAAGCAAAGCCAGGATGAAGATGCAGAAACAAAGCGAGGTAACGAAGCGAAAGCAAAAAAGAAATCGAACAAACCGAAAGCAGAAGTGGCTTGCCTGAGAGTACTCGGCTTCAGTTGGCGCAGGTTGTGAGCAAGACACTGGAATCTCCTGCTGGAGCTTCAGTTTGGCCATGCGAGAGATTGGCCGTCGTCCGTAGTACAGAGCTTTCAACTTCCGCCGCGGTCTGGATCTGAGGTCTCTCTCAGGAGAGCCACGCCCTTCAGGCGGCATAAGTCCCAGCCAAAAAGATCTCCTTTTTTGGGGTACATGCCTGGAATACCATGTTAAGCCAAGTATAGCATGAGATTTAGGGTACGTGTCCAGGAAGCCATGCGTCGCCAGCCTGAATAATAAGCGACGGCCGTCGACATTTATTGCCCAACTGCGCAATTAAATGTCGGATGAAGCCCTCCATGTCGGAAGAAAATAGACGAAAACAGTCCCGGAATTTCCCTCACGCAGGTAATTCGGAAGCGCGCGGATGGAAATCCGGCGCCGAATTCCATCCATCCGCGCAGGTAGGGCGGTTCGCCAAATTTCCTTCAAGCAGGTAATTCGGATGCGCGCGGATGGAAATCCGGCGCCGAATTTCCATCCGCGCAGGTAATTCGGATGCGCGCGGATGGAAATCCGGCGCCGAATTTCCATCCGCGTAGGATGGCGGTGCGCCAAATTTCCTTCAAGCAGGTAATTCGGATGCGCGCGGATGGAAATCCGGCGCCGAATTTCCATCCGCGCAGGTAATTCGGATGCGCGCGGATGGAAATCCGGCGCCGAATTTCCATCCGCGTAGGATGGCGGTGCGCCAAATTTCCTTCAAGCAGGTAATTCGGATGCGCGCGGATGGAAATCCGGCGCCGAATTTCCATCCGCGCAGGTAATTCGGATGCGCGCGGATGGAAATCCGGCGCCGAATTTCCATCCGTAGGATGGCGGTGCGCCAAATTTCCTTCAAGCAGGTAATTCGGATGCGCGCGGATGGAAATCCGGCGCCGAATTTCCATCCGCGCAGGTAATTCGGATGCGCGCGGATGGAAATCCGGCGCCGAATTTCCATCCGCGCAGGTAGGGGCGGTGCGCCAAATTTCCTTCAAGCAGGTAATTCGGATGCGCGCGGATGGAAATCCGGCGCCGAATTTCCATCCGCGCAGGTAGGGCGGTTCGCCAAATTTCCTTCAAGCAGGTAATTCGGATGCGCGCGGATGGAAATCCGGCGCCGAATTTCCATCCGCGTAGGATGGCGGTGCGCCAAATTTCCTTCAAGCAGGTAATTCGGATGCGCGCGGATGGAAATCCGGCGCCGAATTTCCATCCGCGCAGGTAATTCGGATGCGCGCGGATGGAAATCCGGCGCCGAATTTCCATCCGCGCAGGTAATTCGGATGCGCCCGGATGGAAATCCGGCGCCGAATTTCCATCCGCGCAGAGGGCGGTGCGCCAAATTTCCTTCAAGCAGGTAATTCCGGATGCGCGCGGATGGAAATCCGGCGCCAAATTCCATCCGCGCAGGTATTCGGATGCGCCCGGATGGAAATCCGGCGCCGAATTTCATCCGCGCAGGTAGGGGGCGGTGCGCAAATTTCCTTCAAGCAGGTAATTCGGATGCGCGCGGATGGAAATCCAGCGCCGAATTTCCATCCGCGCAGGTAGGGCGGTTCGCCAAATTTCCTTCAAGCAGGTAATTCGGCGCCGAATTTCCATCCTGCAGGTAAGTCGGATCGGTGCCATATGGATATTCGGCGCCGAATTTCGATTCGCCATTTATTCTGAGCGAGGAATTACCTCCGTGCAGGTAATTCCCATATAAGAATTACCTTCGTGCAGGTATTCACATACAAGAATTACCTTCATGCAGGTAATTTCCAGATGAGAATTACCTTTGTGCAGGTAATTCTGGACGAGGAATAAACATCGATTGGAATTACCTTGCAGGAAGGTAATTGTCATCTGGAAAATTACCTGCACAAAGGTAATTCTTGTATGCGAATTACCTGCACGAAGGTAATTCTTATATGGGAATTACCTGCACGAAGGTAATTCCTCGCTCAGAAAATAAATGGCGAGTGGAAATCCGGCGCCGAATATCCATACGGCACTGATCCGACTTACCTGCTGGATGGAAATTCGGCGCCGAATTCCATTCATCACCGATTCGAATTACTGCAGGATGGAAAATTCGGGCCGAATATCCATATTGGCACCGATCCGACTTACTGCTGGAGGAAATTCGGCGCCGAAATCCATTCATCCACGATTAGAATTACCTGCAGGATGGAAATCGGCGCCGAATATCATATGGCACCGATCAGACTTCCCTGCTGGATGGAAATTCGGCGCCGAATTTCCATTCATCCACGATTCGAAATTATAGACAGGATGGAAATTCGGCGCCGAATATCCAATATGGACACCGATCCGACTTACCTGCTGGATGAAATGATCGGCGCCGAATTTCCATTCATCCACGATTCGAATTACCTGCAGGATGGAAATTCGGCGCCGAATATCCATATGGCACCGATCCGACTTACCTGCTGGATGGAAATTCGGCGCCGAATCTCCATCCATCCGAGATTCCACTTACTTGC